>JAABKJ010075445.1:88812902-89090962 GCA_011634705.1 Andricus grossulariae | reverse complement strand
TTCTCCATCCTTTTCATACTACCAGGGAACCAAAATGTTTCGGGCCCAATTTAGACCCCCCATCAGGGATTATTTATAGGCAAACTACAAGGTCTGATTAAAAAATTCTTACGCAAATTAAATAATTAAAAAATAATACCTGCAATTAAAAAGAGACATATACATACACAAATATACAGAAAAATACATGCACATACATATGCATTCATATGTATACTCTCTCTTGCAAAGATTACTATATCTAATTTTGTATTCATTAGTGAAAAAAAGAAAAGTGGAAAAGACATAAACATTATTCTTTATAATAAAAATGAATAAGTACTACTGTACTACTGTTGAAAGTCACAAACACAGTCTCGAAAAATTGAGAAAATTTTATTTAGATATATATTAAAAATGAAAAACTTTTTTTATAAAATGAAAAATTTATCATCAAAATTACGTGGTGAAGTATTCAAAATCACTAGGCCAAATGAACCTTTCTTTCTAACACGAAAACTCTCAAAGCATTGCCAGATTTTTGAAATAGTTCCATCCCACTTTTTAGAGGAAGAGAAGCATTTAACTAAGACCCTTTTTTTATAGCCCTTCACTTGCCAGGACAAGTGACACAATTTTCAAGGAAATCCATCGAAATAACCCAAACATCGTAAAACGCACATGCTACAAGAATTTTTGAAGATCTAAATTCGAAAGGAAACCCCAAACTATAAGAAATCGTTCAAAAATCACTATCAATTTTTCAGAAATGAACACTAAAAGCAAAATATCAAAAATAATCTGGAAATAAAAGGAAATAATTAAAAAAATGTAAGAACAAATTCAGCATAACATTATTACAAAGGTACTCATTGGTACATGAGAACAATCATGCACATATTTTATATATGGCATCTTCCTCAGAATACCTTTGGTTATAGGCAACGAGGGTATACAACTTATTTTTTATAAGCATCGGGGTGATTTTTTGAATTAAAAAATTATGTACATCCTATATGGCAACGTTATTTGTAGATAAGTACCAGGATAACATTTTAAATAATAGGTATATCCCATTAGCAACCTTATTTTTCAATAAGTACCGGGAAGACATTTTTCAGAAAAATATTCCAACATATATCATGTATAAATGTGAAAAAATTTTGTTGTTGTTAAGTCCTGAAAATATTTAAATTCTGAATATTAAGGAAAATAGATCATAGTGCCCAGATCTAATGTTTATGGTTGATTATGAACCAATCTATTTAGATTATTACATTTTCCAATTAGAAAAAGAAACAATCAAAAAGTTTAATGTATTTCTAAAATTGCTAATATTTAATGCATTCTTCTTTCAAACATTTTAAATAAAAAATAGACTTCTTTCAAGAAATTGAGGTAAAATTATTTAGACTCAATTAAAAGAATTCTGAAAATATTCATAAGCAAGCCCTGCAGATTGAAACGAATCATGAGTTTAGTGTCTATTTAAAAATTTTTTAAACTTAAGATCAAAAAGAAGTCTATTTTATCCTGAATAATTTTATGCAAAATGAGCATGAAGTTTAAAAAAAATTTTAATAGAGACACTAAACTCATGATTCCTTCTAATCTGCAGGGTTTGCTTATGAATATTTTTAGAATTCTTTTAATTGAGTCTAAATAACTTTTCCCTCAATTTCTTGAAAGAAATCTGTTTTTTATTTCAAATTTTTGAAAGAAGAATGCATTAAATATTAGCAATGTTAGAAACACATTAAACTTTTTGATTGTTTCTTTTCCTAATTGAAAAATGTAAAAATCTAAATAGATTAGTTCATAATCAACCATAAACATGAGTTTTTTACTGGGCAAACGTATTTTTTTCTGAAACCCATTCAGCAGCGATTATGAATGGGTATTATCTGATTCAGGAATAATAATGATAAAAAATTTTCCGATAGAAAATTATTCATTAAAATTAAAATTTTGCAATTTGAATAGTTAAAATTATTTATTAATAAGTAGTTAAATTGACAACCTTTAAGAAAATCCTAGCATACATAGTCTACTTTTAATTTACGTTTATAAAATCTCGTTGTCACTGAAAATGAAAAATCGATAAGTTACAATTTTTAGGTTATGAAATTTGACATTCACCTTATATCAATCTCAAATTCACAAAAACTATCATTCGCGTTTTATTTTATAGAAATTATCTTTTAAAAGAATGCGGCTATTGAAATCCGAAACATTTGGATGTTTGGGATGCAAATAATAGACATGAGCGGATTACGGAGTTTGATTCTGACATGTGCTCTCCCTGTTCATATAAATTTTCAGGTTTTATAGGTTCCACTTAATTTTATAATTTCCAGTCTCTTATAAGAGAGAGACTGGAATGAGTAGGAAAAGGACAAAAAATACAGAAAATGTAAGATAATCAAATCGACCCTCCAAGATGGCCAGGTCGCCTGTCGGAGGAGATCAAGTCGATTATCTGATATGACCAAATCGACCTCTATAATGAGCGATTCGACCCTGTATAATAATCAATTCAGCCCTCTGTGATGATCGGTTCGACTCTCTATGACGCTTGAGTCGACCGTTTGAGATGACAAAGTCGACATGTGAGATGATCGATTAGAACCTCTTGTTTTAACCTTCTTGATTCTTTGCGAGTCGATTTTTTTAAATCGATTTTTTAACCCCAGAATCGAAAAAGCGATTCTTTCATTTTTATTTATCTGTCCGTCCTATAGTTTCGTGATCACGGCGTACATTTTATATCTTTATTGCCTCTATATTTTTTTCTTTTTTGCCCCAGACTGCATCTCAATCTAAGCACAAGCGCAACCTGCGCTCAAAATGTTTATTACCAAAGTTTCAAAATAGAATAGACCTCTTTTTCTATCCATTATTGTTAGAAAGGGAGGTCCGAAACTTTTTATGACATCAAAGTTTCATGTGTAGGGAGCCGTCTGAATCGTTGACTTTTTTTAACTTGCGCGTGGCGAGACCATACACGGAAAAAATAAGTTGTCGAACCTTTACTTGACTAGTCACCCATTCTAGAATAGGCCACTTTTTTTCGCATATCATATAAATTTTATTAAAGAACCGCATAATTTACCGAAAGAGTGAAAAAAGTCATAGAATTATTGGAATACAATCTACGAACATCAGTTCTTGAATTTTTATCCAGCAGATTTTGACAAAGTTCTAGACAAGCATTCAATTCTTTATAAAAAGTCCTCCAGATTCCAAAAGATTTTATATACAATAACTCCCAGCACAGAAGCAAATAACTGATTTACGAAATGTCGAAGAATTTGTTGACTGTCGGCTACATTCTCTATATATGCACAATGACAGCCACATTGGACGCTTGTGTTAAAATGTAGTGACGTTCATATCTGAAGTGGTGTATGGAAGTCTGAATAAAGTCACAGTAACCGGCAATGGACAAATTTATGCGGAGTTAAATAATAATAACATTCAATAATATAACATTATTAATAACATTCAATAATTACATTCAAAATTGGCTAATTTCAAATTGGAAGCGTTAATAAAAGTGTAGAGCTTGCAACATAAAAAGGGATTTTATTTAATGAAATTTAATTTTCATGCGTTGAAACGAGGGCCATGTATTTTTTACACGGCCCTGCAGTGCCGTGCTTCAGCTCTTTGTTGGGATTTATGCAAAATATTCCATGTGTTAGGTTAGCCGTGGGGATTAGTTGTTAGGGTTAAGTTGAGTTCGCTGCGTTAAGACATAGGTGTTAAGCAGTTCGAATCCCGCTGCAGAATTTCTTTCGATTTTTCATAGGGTCAAATATATATTTGTGTGTGTGCAGTGTTCGACTGTGTAAAAATAAATATAACTCAAGCATAAGCCTTATGTGGGTAACTATAACATCATGAAATAAAACCTCGAAATAATTTTGTAAAATTCGGTAACACTGTCTTCTAAAAACTCGTTAGGAGTCATCGAAAGTTTCATTGACTGGCTTCGAAGCACGAGTGTATGAGTGTTTCAAGAACTCTATTCCTCTGGTCTCAACGTTTTCATTGAAAGTCTTTTGTACTTTCTACGATTCTTTGTATATTTTAAATATGTATCAATCAAAGTTTCTAACGACGATACTTTCAATTTATGACATACGCTTGGCCCTATTCTAGAGTGGTTGACTCAGACATTTAAAATTTCAACAACTAATTTTTTCCGTGTATATAAAATTATAGCATAACGTTAAAGTTTAGTAATTACAATGAAAACATATTTGGTAATTTACCTTTCTAGATTTACGCGACAGATTAAACAGTTCACATTTAACTTCTTGAAAATCTATTAAAAATCTTAATCAAATCTAACTGATAATTATAGTAATTAGCTCTATTCGCTAAAATAACCCATAGAAAAAATTATGCATGCCATTTGTAGAATTTTCTCTTTGAAATAAATAGCACAAACTTAAAAAGGTATTAAATAATTGGAGATATGTACTATCACTGTTAGAAATTTCCATAGCGATTTTACTATAAATGTAATGGAAGCAATATGCATATACATGTATGAAATTTAATATACCATTATCTCGTAGAATTAATATACATGTATAGTAAAATACAGTGCGTGAAAGTTGAAAGTTCTTTGATGCATCCAAATCTCGTCAACTATTTAAAACTAAAGTAATAACCTGAAACTCATCGACTAAATTCGAATTTGTAATCAAAGTGCAACGTAGGGGTGGAATTTTTTTCAAAATTCACTGTAAGTGTCAACATTTTAACGTGAGTACCACTGCTTTTAGGTTAGGTGTCTTAATAATTCGCTTAATTGAACTTTTCCACTTAAAACCCCTTTTGAGAAATAAAACCATGTAAACAAAATGAAACGGAACATTTTGTTTCCAAATTCGAAAATGCTCTTATTTTTGTAATTTTGATCGAATTACAAAATTGTATCTGAATATTTTCGAAATATATTTCATATCTAGTAAAAATTTCGATAGACATTTTTTCATCTATCAGAAAAATCGAGGGCCGCACTCTCAGCGCGTTAGTTGCATCAGGTTACGTCATGCATCCAAAGCCAACAGAAAGGATTCATGCGGCCCTGCCTTTTTAAGTTTGAATTCCCCGAGATGTGCTGAAGGCCAATGCAAGCTATGCCCGAAACCGTTCTTATCTCGGGGATTGAGTGTATTTCTTTCTTCAGTTGGTTAATTTTTAACCCAAAAGGAACAAGAAAAATAAAAAATGCAAGTTGAGATTCAGACTTTTTTTAACACTCCTAGTGTACACCCGATCGGTCAAGTTGTCAACTCCTCGGGATTATTACAAAAAAAAAGGTGATTCAAAGACATTTTAGCTCTAGTATCGGCGTTAAAATAACATTTGGTTTCTCTTGACTTTTTAGTCAATTGGAATAAGACTTATTATTAGACAATGAATGAAAATACTTTCTCATTAAGGTTTCTTCATGGCTCTTTCTTCGACTAATGCCTCGTCTTTTGACGCCCTTCGTGGAAATTTTGATACGAAAGTACTTGTACAGAGATTTAAACCTCAAACCTTTCGCGGAGGTCGCAGAACCGCAATGTGCATTTAACGGCGAGCACCTTTTATTGGACGTCGCGTCGGCGCGACTCAAAGGCCAATGTGAAACAGTAAAGACTAGTTTAACGGTGCTAACAGCGACCATAACACGAAATATATTACTACACCCTTCCCCACCCATTCCATTTTCCATAGAGTCCTGTCAATACCATTATAATTTACAGTGATGTGTGAATTCGATTAAACTTTCTAGCTACAGGTATATGTCTCAACTATCAACAAAATATTTCTGATTTTTGTGCATTTATTCAAGACATAACAATTTGAATATAAAAAATATTTAAGAAAAAAAGTATACAATATATAACGAGAAACTAAGTTGCCCTGAAAAACTAATTTCCTGTTTTTGTCTCTGTTTTCAAAACGTTACCGCAGTCATTTAAATTTTCAAAATGAAACAATTCATAATTTCAAGTACCCGAAGCCGAAGTTTCAAATTGACGAATCTAATGCACAAGCAGTTCTAAATTTTTAGTATATTTAGAATTGAGAACTCAAAATTGAAGAATTATAAACTTAAATGTGCAATATTGTACTAACCTCAAATTGAAAGTCTTTACATTTAAATAGTTCTAATGTAAATAAATATATATTTAATATAAATATTATTTCAAGACAATTAATTTAAAAATTTAGAATTTCACTTGAGTAGCCTTAAAAATTGAAATAAATTCAAATTGGAAACTTCCAAAATTATACAATCACCAAAATGAAAAATATTTTAAATTGTACTGTTCCAAACTAGTAGCCATCAGAAATTAACAAATTTTATTTCTAAACCTTCAAACAGGAAAATATCAAATTGAACATTCTCAAACCGAGATTATAGACAAAATTGAAGCATTCCAAATTAAGCAATTTTACATTGAGGGCATTTAAATTTCGACAGATTTCGAAAAAAGCACTGAAAATATGACATTATACAAGATAAGCGATTGAAAATTGAGATTGTCGATCATGTACAAAATGTAGAATCATTCAATTTTGAATAATTTCTATTTTATCACGGAAAAAATAAGTTATCGAAACTTTACTTGACGAGTCACCCATTCTAGGATAGGCCACGTTTTTTTAGGATCTCATCTAACTTTTATTAAAGAACCGCCGACTTTATCGAAAAAGTAAAAAAAAAGTCAAAGAATTATTGGAACACAATCTAAGAACATCAATTCTCGAATTTTTATTCAGCATATTTTGACAAAGGTTTAGATAAGCATTCAATTATTGATAAAAAGTCTTTAGGATTCCAAAAGATTTGAAATACAATAACTCTCTGGCACAGAAACGAATAACTGATTTAGAAGTTGTCGAAGAATTCGTTGACTGTCTTCTATACATATCTATATATGCACAATGTAGTCACATTGGACGCTTGTGTTAACACGTAGTGACGCTCATGTGAATTGGTGTATGCATAAGTCTGAATGTAGTGCCGCGGTAACCGGCAATTAACAAATGAGCGCAGAGTTAAATTCGGTTCTTTACTGGGATTTTCGCAAATTGTTACATGCGTTAGGTTAGCCGTAGGGTCTAGTTGGCAGGGATAAGTTGCGTTCGATGCGTCATAGACTAGGTGTTAGGTAGTTCGAATCCCGCCGCAGAATTCCTTCCGATTTTTCATAGGGTAAAAAGCGTGCGATGATATATATAATTAAAAACTAAAGGTTAATAACCACCGCAGGGTCCCACTGGGAGCGACTGTCATATCTAAAAAATGACATCGGCTCCCAGTAGGACCGCGGTAAATCCCATTCATGGCCACGTCTCACAACCGTGAGATGGAGGAAAATATTTTATTGTTAATTATAACCAACTTTGGAAAAGAACTCGAGGTGAACTTTTGAAATAAATATTTCACCATTTTCACGGTTTATTTAGCAATATTTTTTGGGGTTTAATGTTTTTCTCTCTCAATTTAGGTAAAAGTTGCAACTATTATTCAATACTAATGCTGTAGGGCTTATTTTATTCTTTAAAAGATTATCTGCAAATCTCATTAGTACGTTCTTATAGAAAAGCTTTTATTTAGGAATTATAAAATCTTTATTTTTGTACACAATAGGTTTTCGTAAATAAAATTTTTTTAATAAAAATGTACTAAGGAGATTTGCGGAGAATCTTTTAAGGAATAAAATAAGCGCTACAGCATCAGAATTAAATAAGAATTGCAACTTCCACATAAAGAGAAAAAGAAAAATATTAAACTCTAAATAGTTATTGTCAAATAAAGAAAACCCAAAATATTTTTTTCAGAAGATCAGTTGTTTTCCAAAATTAGTTATAATTAACATTATCATATTTTCCTGGATTTTATCAATCCTTTTCAACAACTTTAATTTTTTAAACTTGAAATAAAATGACAAAAACTAAGAGGCATATGAAATTTATATATAATTATATATACAATGGATTATTTTCTATTAAAAAATTGTTATTAATTTGTTGTTGCCGTGAAAGCATATGTATGTTTAATACTTAGCTTTCACTAAAAACTTATATGTGTATAAAAAAAATGTTTCATTCTATAACTTAGGCATTATTTTATTAATTTTACATACCTCCTTTATAAGAAGTCCATTAAATCACATAATTTGTTTATTTAAATATTTGAATTTCCGAAATGAATTTAAATTAATAAATAAAGTAAATATTATATTTTATAATAAAAAATATTATAAAGTTTAGACAATTTTCTTTTCGGATATTTAAAAATCACACAAATGATTATATTTGTGATTTAATCGCGCATGAATAATAATTTGTTGTATTTAGTAGGAATGCATGGGGATTTACGTCTAAAAGCAGTGAATTTTACGATTTTCGCAAGTTATTTTCAACTCAAAACATTTAAAACATCTTAAAGATCATTAATTTAATTAATTATCATTAATTGTTTACCCAGAACTATCAGAAAATTATTTTTATTTAACCAACTTTTTTTTCGCCTTGCATTATTTGAATTGTAAGCCAACTGCATAGCTGGCACCGCCACATGGCGACCGTCAACTCTCATGACAATATTTTCCACAGGCCTCCACAGAGAAGTGGCATGGGGCTGAGATACACGTTATAAGGAGTCGATAAACAATTTCGACAACTTAAGTCACGTTTAAATTATATGATCTCTATAAATGCAAATTTTACTATTTTATGTGTGATTATTGTTGACATTTCTATTCTAGAATTTTTTACCTTTTGTTTTTGCAGTTTCTTATTTCAAATGGAACTACCCTATTCAATAAATATGCCCAATTTTAGGACGTATAATTTATAACTTCCAAATTCCAAAGATGGTAGCTAAAATCCTCTGCAAGGATAAATTTCTCTACTGGTAAGTTTCATCAGATAGGTTCTTCTGTTTATATATTATATTTATTCTATGAATTTGATCTTTGTGAATTCTTTTATTCATAGAATCGAGGCGATCCAGAATATATTCGAAAAGCATCTGCTTTCTCGCAGAAGATTATTAATTATCCAATAATGTATAGAAATATAAGTATCCAAAACTAAATTATATTCTGAAGGTAACTTTAATTTATTTAATTTATTCAATTAAAATTCAGTTAAAAGGAATGGAAATTCACTTATGACATTTTTGAAGGACGGAATCTTATATTGTTAGTTATGAGAATTTCCTTCTCCACTCTTTCGAAGTGCTCCACTGCTTATTCCTCATTATATAGTTGGTATTAAAAAGCCTACTTTTTTACATATTTTCCTAAGCTGCAAATTTTTTGAAAATTTCAAAAATTCTTGAAAAACTGTTTGAACTTCGTATTTTAAATGTGCACACCAACCAAACTGTCCCCCCTTTAGAATAGGGAAAATGCAAAAGCATTTTCTCTATTTAAAAAACTTATTTTATTATTTGTAGGGTGTGCTGCTAATTCAATTTATCCAAATGAAAAAATCTTCGTCATTCAGTTCCTGTTCTGATTTGAACACTTCAAATTTTCCATAGCTTTTCTAGAACATAGGGTTTATCATAATTTGTCAATATGATACATTTTAAATTCTGTCAATGATTCGAAAACTTTATTAACTTTGAGATTTTTAACAATAATACTAAAAAATATACCTTGAGTAGACTACGGAATAATTTTTTTTTGTTTAAAACTTTCTATATCAACCAACTGATTTTTTTATCAATTCTTCATTATTTTCAGATTCTAAAAGTCCATCAGAGGACAAAAAATGAATTATATTTACTTTGCCCATGATCATGTTATCTTTAGGATATGACAAACAACTGCTGCTTTTTATCTGAGGAGTTGATTCTATATGAGTCGCATTACTCATTTTTACGGAACTTTTCTCTATATCTATACCTTAAACCTATATACCTATCTACCCATCACCTATATACCCATCCACACATCACTACTTTCCAACCGAGCAATTCACGCCTACGCCGAAAGGGAAACGGCTTATTGATATAATAATAATAATACTAATAATATCAGGTTTATTTGTTGAACAAAATTTAAGTTTTATGTTGTATATAAATATTGTGAATAAACACAGAATTTTTTATTTTGAACGAAAATTGGTCGTATCAAAATTATTTTTAGGTTTAAACCATCAAAAAAATTCTCTATGAGGAAGCTCAGTATTCTTGAAATTATCACAATTGAAATGCACCACAGGATTTTAATAAATTTATGATTATTATCAAAATTAATAATTATTAGAATATTTACATTTGCAGTACCCCCCAAAATGAACCCGTAAATAGCCCGAAAATATTGAGTATTTTTTTGTTGTTCAAAAATGATTTTTCAAAATTAAGAGGTAGTTGTCAGTAACAAGGGTTGATTTTGGGGAATTCATTTTTTCGTATTTCAAGGGCCCGAAAATAGCCCGAAATTCTGGAGTAGTTTGTTTTTTCCAAAAATTATTTTCCCAAATTGAGGGTTGGTTGTCAGTGACAAGGGTTTTTCTTTCGAAATTTGTTTTTGGGTATTTCAAGAGCCCGAAAATAGCCTGAAATTCTGTACTTGTTTGTTTGTCCAAAAATTATTGTTCAAAATTGAGGATTGGTTGTCAGTGACAGAGGCTGTTTTTTCTAAATTTGTTTTTGGGTATTTCAAGAGCCCGAAAATAGCTCCAATTTCTGTAGTAGTTTGTTTGTCAAAAAATTATTTTTCAAAATCGAGGGTTGGTTGTCAGTGACAGGGGTTGTTTTTTCGAAATTTGGTTTTGAGCATTTCAAGAGCCCAAAAATAGCCCGAAAGTCTGTAGTAGTTTGTTTTTTGAAACAAATTATTTTTCAAAATCGAGGGTTGGTTGTCAGTGACAGGGGTTGTTTTTTCGAAATTTGTTTCCGGGTATTTCAAGAGCCTGAAAATAGCTCGAAGTTCTGAAGAAGTTTGTTTGTCCAAAAATTATTTTTCAAAATTTAGGGTTGGTTGTCATTGACAGGGGTTGTTTTTTCGAAATTCATTTTTGGGTATTTCAAGAGCCCGAAAATAGCATGAATTTCTGTAGTAGTTTGTTTTGTCCGAAAATTATTTTTCAAAATTGAGGGTTGGTTGTCAATGATAGGGGTTGTTTTTTTTAAAAAGGTTTTTTGGTATTTCAAGAGCCTGAAAATAGCCCGAAATTCTGGAATGATCAGATTTGAAAATTTAAAGGCTTTCATCTACTGGAGGTGCTAGCTACTCGGGCAGGCAGCACCTCCACCCAAAATGTTGTTTTTTGAGAAAAATGCAAGAGCCCAAAAATCGGCATTACCGCCCAAAATTAGCTCATAATTAGCCCGAAATTCTGGCATAAAAGAAATATTGCTATTCCGTTGTGGAGGTGCCAGCTGATCGGACCTCAAACACTCATCTACGAAAATATTTGGTTAAAACGAAAGATTTGGTTGAGTCAATCAAACATTTTTTGTCCATATAATAACCATATTTTGTGTTTGAACCAACAAAAATTTTGCTATTCAACCACTGTTTTCTTAGTATAATTTCAGGAGCAAGTTTAAAATAAAAAAGAAGTACGTATACGTGGTAAACCGTGAAAATCGGCCCAGCTTAGCCCAACTTATAATTAGGCCCCAACTGGGGAGCCCAGGTAATCAAAAGTGAAATTAATTAACAGATTATTTCAATTATATGTGTGAGTGGATGCAATCCCATCCGAATCCTGAAACTTTTCCAATTATTCTGAATTTTTATTGATCAAAACTTATGTTACTAACGACGATCAGTGTTTGATTTCTTGCTTGGGCTAACATTGGGCATGCCCATAGAACGCCCACAGTGGGCATTATAAATTATTAAACAGATAATTTCAATTATATGAATAAGTGGATGCAATCCCATCCAAATCCTTAAACTTTCCCAATTATTCAGAAGTTTTAATTATCAAAACTTATGTTGATAAAGGCGATCAGTGTTTGATTTTGAACCTAATTGGGTTTAACTTGTTCTCACCCATAAAACGCCCATAGTAAGCACTATCGGAGTAAGCAAGTCTGGCCCCAAAATGTAACCCCAGTTATACCGATAGAGGGCAGTAGAGATTTAAATGTCGGCTGTGGTCTGCTGCTATTTACATCGGTAAATTTATTTTAAACAGCATTCGTTTAGAAGTAAATATGAATTGGGAAAATTCGAATAAAAAACGCCAGGCAAATAATAAATTACGCATACGGGTTGAAAAATATTGAGTTATTCAAGCAGAATCTAGCACCCATGTTTCATTTATATAAATAAAAATAATTCTTACACTGTAAGCTTACATAGTTGTTCGCAAGCGAGAGAAGTTTATGTAAGAAAAAAACATGCAATATTAAAAAAACATTCTTGACGACGAATACATTAAAGGACAGGTCACTGAGAATAAATAATACGACTGAATAAACTATATCAGACTTAGACAAAGAAATTACAAAAACCCCAGGTATACACCCAAACCCCCGCGGGGGGGGGGGGGGGGGGTGTAACAAAATTGTTACCATAACACGGGAGTAGAAGCGGCCCTGCACGAAAGAGTTGCCGGGCTGCACACGAGACGGAACGGAATGGCCCGAGGGGACCCGAAGTCCCGAGTAACAGCACAGCAGTTGCTCAGTCTCGACTCACCCCGTGTGCTACACTAGTGCTCCGCTCTCTACGGGCTCAGCCCGCCGATCATCGCATCCCGGCTTCGGGAAAATCTACTCCACGCCTTCTTCTGGAAAAGGACCCCCAGGTCTCTATCCACAGCCCCAATCTGGGCCAACCATCTACACCACCCGTCTTCACCACGGTCTGGCGGTGACGCCGTCTGTGTAAGTGGTAATAAATTGTTATTTTACTTATTCACTGTCTTTTTTAATATGCTCACTCTTCTCTCACTGCCCTCATCCTCCTTCCGTCCTCGGTAGACCTCCCTGGTCATAACATACAGTCGCGAATGGACAAGACCCTCTTCTTAAAATGGTCAGGAAACATGAAGAAGTGGGCAAAGGGGCGTTTCTGTACAAATCAGCGAAGGAGGCTGCTGAAACACTCGGCATTGACTTCAATATCAGGTGTGAGCAAAATGCACCAAATCTTATCCATCTCGAGTACTCACTCTTGAAGGCCCGGATTAAGAAAGCACAGTTGAAAAACTTCCGCGAACAGCTCCTCGACAAGAGGATGCACGGCATCTTCCACAGAAATGTGGCGGATCAGTTGATGTCGTGTGAGCTGACGTTTGCTTTCCTTAAATCACCAGGATTGAAGTCGGGCACGGAGGGTTTCATTTTGGCATGTCAAGACGGTGTCATTTCCACTCTAGCATACCGTCATCCCATTTTGAGCCAAGACATTCCCGATAATAGCTGCAGAGCGTGTCATGCACACCCCGATCACTTAGGACACATACTATCTAGTTGTCCCACTCATGCGGGAGCGACCTTCATCCAAAGGGACAATGCGGCACCAAGAGTTCTTTATTACCATTTCTGTCACTCTTACGGTATTAGCCCAGATACCAATCCGCTAAACGCTCCTAGGGATATAGAGTCAATTGTCGAAAATGAGAAGTGCCGCATATACTGGAACTTCATATTCTCGACAATTGTTTCTGTTGTACACTCGAGGCCTGACATGGTTCTTCTTGATTTCGAGAAACAAACATTGTTCGTTATCGAATTTTCGGCACCAGCTGACAAAAACGTCATAGCCAAGGAGAAAGAAAAGAAAGAGAGGTATAAAGACCTTATAAGGGAGTTGCGACGATTATATCCGGAATATTCTGTCAAGCTAACCGTCTTGATAATCGGCGCTCTTGGAGGTGCCAAGGTTTCAATGGTTAATAACCTGAAAAGCATCCCTGCGTGTCAACAAAATGCTGAAACACTTACGGGGAAAATGCAGAAGGCGGTCGTCCTTGGGTCGCTCCGTGTCCTCATAGTGAACGATACTTTTGCCGGATCATCGTATAGAGTCTATCGCAGACTGTAACCACCTATCTCACGGTCGTGAGACGTGGTTACAGCTGAAATTTTACCACGATTTCACTGGGAGATGGTGCAATTTTCCAGATTAGCACTCGCTCCCGGCAAAATCCTACAGGTGTCCTTATGACAAACTTTTAACTATATATAGTTAAATGTTTCTCATAAGGACAACCGCAGGATTTCGCCGGGAGCAGGTTCTGGTCTAAAAAATTTCACCCACTCCCAGCGAAATCGCAGTAAAAATTCAGCTGTAACCACGTCTCACCAGAATAATCCTGTTGTGGAGACATTGAAGATTCAGTATTCCGCGACCACCTTGACGGCGAGAGATGTAAAGTCGTGGAACAGAAGACTTAAGGTGCATGCTTTTGTTCATGTGCATAAGCTTTTGGGACCCGATATTGAGGAATATGAGCTCGTCCTTCGTCCATGGAACCACTCCAAATGAATAGATTACTACTGGGACGGCAAGCATGTTCGTCGCAGATACTTTGTTCCTTGCCGACAGTTCGGAAGATCATATACGTCGGATGACACGTTCGATTCTGCATCAAGAATATCTTTTATAGATGTCACGTCCTGAATGCGGACCTGTGGCACGCCCAGGTATGTATAGGTCTCTCCAGCGCCAAGGTGTCGTATAACGCTTCTGTCGACGAGACCAGGGTCTTCGGGGATGCCATTAAGTTTTTATTTCTTCAAATAAACCGTTGCGCATTTCTCTAACCCGAACTCCATTACAACCTCTTGAGTGCACTCTTTGACTATGTCTAGAGCTAGATGTTTATATTTATTTTTAGTAAATTGTGTCGCCTTGAAACACACCTCTCTGAAAGGTGACACTCTAGTGATCACACGATGTTTTCGAGATGAGATAGTAAATCTGATTTTCCAAAGCGGCATTAATCTCTCTATGCACCTCACGATGTATGGATGAACCTTTAAGCTTTCCAACAGACAGATGATAAGTTAGAATATCTAGTTTCCTTACGTGCATAGTTTCTCGTAGTTCTCTTATCTTAAGATCATTCACTCCTCTAGCATTCCTAACACCCAGTCTCCATTCGTCGCCTAAAACACGACCTTTACGTTTACCGTGCGTATGCAGTTCATCAACAAAGTTTCAGTCCATTCCGAGACTATTTAATTGTTTATATTCTTCATTATTTAGATTGTACACCAATTAGATTGTAAACCAATAGCGTCGCAATTGGTTGATGTTTTATGCTGAGAAGGTCAACAGCCTTCAGCAGAGTTGCATTATATAGGAGTTCCTATGTCCCTATCTGTCAATTCGCGGCCTACCTATCTAGCATAGTTTGAATTTGGAATCAAATTTTTGATTTTTAATTTTTTTTTGTGCAATAAAAATGAGAATTTTCGATTTTTCAAGAAAATTTGAAAAGTCGTGATGATAATCCGGTAGCGAGTGCAAAAAGAAACACTTTTTTTGCCTTCACTTTTTTTCGTGTCGTGCGTTGTTTGGCTGAAAATGTTCATTTTCGTTTCCTCCTCTGGATATTAAAAATGCTGTAAGTCTGGAACTTTTTATTTTATCGAAAAATGTCATGAGAATAAATTGTTTAAATTTTCGAGTAATATGAACAACCGTACACATAATTTCAAAATTTGGAAAAAACATAACCTCAAACATTTTCAAAATGCGCTCACTTTTTGAATATTTATCCAAAATGGCTGGCTAACGAACTTAACCCTTCGCTTACGAGACAAAAAGAGTGTACCAAAGGCCAATTATATAGGTCAATTTTTTCAAAAATTATCGTGCTCACAGGCAGATATACATACATACATACAGACAGACACATTCGTAAAAACCTGTTTTTTGGGTTCAGGGGGTCTCAAAACGTGGGCATTTGACAAAACCCGGGGGGGGGGGGTCAAATTTTACACAAATCTAACACCTTCTCTGGATGAGAATGTAAAAATCTTTCTACTGCTTTACCGTCATATTTGACGAAGAACGATAAAATCAGCGCTCGACTTCGTAGTACGGTGAGGGCAGCACCTCGATATGGCAGAAAATGTCATGTCCTATATATAGTCCCCCCACTCTGACACCCCGTACCGCATCTAGGCTTATAATATCTTTGGTGAGACTAAGTGGGGTCGATATGGTAGATTTCCATGTTCGTACATCATAACCATCGAGAGTGGCACATGGTCACTCTCGATGGCATGGCGTCGAACAGTGGAAACCTGGCCATCAAGCCGACTCCAACGAGTTGGTAAGGCAGTCGTTCTCGACCACGGGCGTTTCGTCTCGGGTTCACTTGGGTGGACTCGTCAGTGTGGTTGACCGCAAGTGAACCCTACCACAGACGTCTAGAGTTTATTCAGTTCTCTGGTCATCCATTCGACTAGTATTCGCGCAAATGGTGCTGAACTTCTGTGATCAGAATTCATAGCACACTGGTAGGTTGAAACTAGGAGAACCTGTAGAAGGGTCCGCATTAGCCGCTGCTGTGCTGAGTGCCAACATGAGGGTTCTGTTCTCTGCTAAGTTACCGGCAGTCAGTAAAACAGTGAGGTTGGTAATGCAGATTCCTGCTTAGATGACATGGTACTATCGATCGGTTAAACGGAGAGGTCGGTAATTTTAAGATTATGTCTCATGCTAAGTCGGTAAAACAGTGAGGTTAATGGAGATTTCTGCTATGCTAGCATTATAAGGTTCTGTTCCATGCTAAGTAATCATCGATTGGTAAAACAGTTTATTACCATCGGTCGACAAAACCGGTAAGTCAGTATTTTTTATATTATCATTTCACCCTTGGTCGGTGAGGTATGGAGACATTTTATCATTGCCGGTAAAACATGGATGCAGGTAATGTTTATAATGTCATTTTACCATAGGTCGGTAAAGTAGGAAGGACGGTAGTTTTTATATTGTTATTTTACCATAGCTCGGTAAAACAGGGGCCGTTGGTAATGCACATACCCAGTCATAGTCGCTATATCAGGAGGCTACCTTACCAATCAAGAGTAAATAGTTATCAATAACAGATGGCGCCACTGTGAAATTATTTGGTACTTTCTTTCAGCACTAATATCAATTGATCAGCAGTCGGTAAGTTATGGTAAAATAATATTATAAAAAGCTACCGACCTCCCTACTTTACCGACCGATTATAAAACAATAACATAAAAATTACCGACCTCTCGGTTTTACCGACTGATGGTAAAGTGTATCCCTACCTCACCGATAGACGTCAATCTAAAGTTTGTCCACCTCCCTGTTTTACCTACTGATGGTGTAATGGCCTCTAATCTTACCAACCGATGGTCAAATGATAATATAAAAATTGCAGGCCTCCCTGTCTTAACGGCCGATGATAAAATGACAGCCTACTTTACAGACCGATTGTAAAATGCTAGTATAAAAAATTACCGAACTCCTTGTTTTACCCAGGGGCTGAGAGTAAATCCCGAGCGAGCCGAAAGTGAGCCTGCAAATGCGCTCTTCAAGGGATATACTCTGTGAGAGAACTGTTTTTAGGATTTCGTAGCCGTTTTCGTCCGTCGTACAAAAGGGCATAAGCGCCAACATTTGGCACAGCAAAAGGGCATGAGCGGCAATTTTTTTTTTTCATACAATTTTTTTAAACTTTTTTTTTAACATTTTTTTTCAACACATTTTTTCAAAGTTTTTTTCTCAACAAATTCTTGTTCAACATTTTTTTTTAAATTGGTTTACAAAATTTTAAAATCTTTTCTTGTAAGATTCTGTTAAGGGGGGTCTTAACTCCACTGTATGCAATATAAAATTAGTATTTTTCAGTAACTTCTCCTAACACAACTTTTTCGGACAGGCGTTGCAAAAAACAGCGTGTGATACACGTGCGCATAGGTAATTGCTAACTCGTGTGATTGCATCATTCGCCTGCGGCTTATGCTGCAAAATTCACACTCGCACACAATCACATATTTTGCGCACTTGTATCACAAATAACTATTGTATAACAGCTGTGAACTATTATTTTTTCTCAGAAACAAAATTTAATTGTGGTTAGATAAATCCAGTTGAACAGATAAGGATTGCAAGTTAATAAAATCATGAACATACTGTTGATTCAAATATGACAACTTAGTAAACGAAAACTTTTAATTAGCAAGGGGTCGTGGGTTAATAAAGATTATGATAGAGAGCACCATTATCAGGTAGGCTGCTTTTCTTATAGTTGTAACCACGTTTTTCCGGTTGCATCTTGAATTATCCTCAATGAAATTAAATAAAATATGAATTTATTTTCGCGGTATATGATAAATAATGTTCATTAGGGCCTATTCCACTTCTTTTGGTGTTAACAAATTTTCGTATTACAAAAAATTTGCTGACATGTTTCAACCTGTAATTTCAGGTCCTTTTCAAGGCTTATTGTATCATAAAGAATGAAA
This sequence comes from Andricus grossulariae, assembly GCA_011634705.1. Classification (NCBI taxonomy): domain Eukaryota; kingdom Metazoa; phylum Arthropoda; class Insecta; order Hymenoptera; family Cynipidae; genus Andricus; species Andricus grossulariae. The sequence goes on along the minus strand of JAABKJ010075445.1, from coordinate 89,072,532 downwards.
AGAAAAACCGCTGAAGACTATGCTACGTTTTATGAGTATCTTTGACATATTTTTGTATGATGTAAAATTGTTAAAAATTTAAAATAAAGTGAAAATTGTAAAGAAATTTTAAACATTTTGATAACGTATCATTTACGGTAAATCCTTTAAAAATCTCATAGGAAAATTTCCTTGAGATTATACAATTATTAAACCACATTTTGTTAAAAATTATGGTTGACGAATTTTTGTCGAGTTAAAACTCATGATAGTATCGCTATAACTGTCATGAGTTTTTGACTCGGTAAAACTTAGTTAACCACCATTTTTAACAAAATGTAGTATAATAATTGCATAATCTCAAGGAAATTTTCCTATGAGATTTTTTAAGGTTATACCGTAAATGATACGTTATCAAAATTAAAAAATTTTGTTGTACAATTTTCGCTTTATTTTAAACTTTTAACAATTTTACAACATACAAAAAAATGTTGAAGATACTGAAAAAACTCAACAACCTAAAAACTCAACTATTCAGCGGTTTTTCTTTCCTTCCGTTACAATAGAATAAGCCTTGAAAAGGACCTGAAATTACAGGTTGAAACATGTCGGCAAATTTTTTGTAATACAAAAATTTTATAACACCAAAAGAAGCGGAATATGCCTTAATGAACATTATTTAAATAAACTATTAAAGCGTGGAAGAAGGGGACGGAATGGAGAAGGCGGAGGGCAGAGGAGGAGGTGCATACGATAATGATGTAGTTAAGACAAGTAGGGGCTGAAAATATTAGATTCATTGATTATATGTACTTAATCTTCAGTTAGATGTTTTATAAGCTGGTTTCCTAAAAACTAGCATATGGCAAAAGAATGATTTTCAAACTTTGTGGCTCGATTAAGAAAGCGAACTTTTGCGAGCGTTCAAACACGTCTGGATATTTATCTTTAGTCCTCGCTCACTACTTGATACAAGAATAAAGCGATAAGAATCCTCGAGTATATGACCAACCATAAGAAATGCTTTATTCCTTTAGATACTTTCATACCTATACATTATTCGATTGGCTTAAAATATTTTTTAATTTTTAATTTTACTTTTATCTATCTATTTATCTTTAAGTTCTACACAGAAAAAATTAGTTCTTGAAATTTTAAATGACTGAGTCAACCACTCTAGGAAAGGACCAAACGTATGTCATAAATTGAAAGTATCGTGGTTAGAAACTTTGATATATATTTAAAAAAAAGTAAGAATCGTAGAAAGTACAAAAGACTTTCAATGAAAATGTTAAGACCAGAGGAATAAGTTCTTGAAACACACATACACTAATACTTCGAAGCCAGTCCATGAACACACTGCACACACACACATATATTTGACCGTATAAAAAATTGAAAGAAATTCTGCGGCAGGATTCGAACTGCTTTACAACTATATCTAACGCAGCGAACGCAACTTATCATAAGTCTTATAACTTATAACTTACATATGACACATGGAATATTTTGCACAAATCACAGCAGAGTCGAAGCACGGCACTGCAGGGCGGTGTGAAAAATACCTGGCCCCCGTTCCAACGCATGAAAATTAAATTTCATGAAATAAAATCCCTTTTTATGTTGAAAGCTCTAAACTTTTATTAACGCTTCCAGCATCTTAAATCTTCTGTTCCGCGACTTTACATCTCACGCCGTCAAGGTGGTCGCGGAATACTAAATCTTGAATGTCGTTATAACAGAATTATTCTGGGTACAGCACATATAGTCGCAAATGGACAAGACCCTCTCCTAAAAATGGTCAGGAATCATGAGATGGTTGGCAAAGGGGCGTTCCTTTACAAAGCCGCAGAGGAGGCTGCTGAAGCACTCGGCCTGAATTTTAACTTCAGAAGTGAGGAAAGTGCATTAACCCATCCAGATGCTTCACTTCTGAAAGCCGAAGTGAAGAAAGCAGAATTTGAAAAATTCCATCAAAAGCTATTCGACAAGAAAATGCACGGAAATTTTCATAGGAATGTAGAAAAACAGTCCTTGTCAAAGGAGAAAACTTTTACTTTTCTCAGATCATCAGGGCTTAATTCAGGAACAGAGGGTTTTATTTTCGCATACCAGGACATTGTCATTTCCACCTTAGCATACCGTGACCGCATTTGGGGTCAAGAAGTTCCAAGCGATAGGTGCAGAGTGTGTCATACACACGTTGCTGCAACGACTGTACCCCAAATATGCGGTACGACTAATTGTTCTTGTGATAGGTGCTCTCGGAGGTGTGAAATTATCACTGGTTCGTAACCTTAAAGCCATACCCGCGTGCCAAAGCTATGCCACGGCACTTGCGAGATGGATGCAGAAAGCTGTCATCCTTGGGTCGTTTTGTGTCCTCAAAAAACACGAGGGTTTCGCCGGCCTGTCGTCCAATGGGACCCTGCGGTGGTTGAAGGAAGAGATTTTTAAACTCTCTAGATCTGACTTGGTAAACATTAACCAAATTTATTCAGTTATAAATATTTTAACGTAGTGGCTAGCCTGCCGGTGCCGGCAACGGAGAATCTTGTAGTGATGTATTTTTTATTCAGTCATTACGAATATAGCAATACAAATTTAAAAAAAAAACACAATTTTCAAGGTCAAAACTTAAAAAAAACCACGTTTTTAAAAATAAAAATATTGTGTTTGCAACATTTTTTAAAATCTCGTGTCCTGATATATTTCGATGCATTGATTACGAACATGGACACGGAAAAACCTTCAAATATAATTTTCAATGTTAAAACTTGAAAAAATTACGTTTTTTTTTGCGAAGTGTAAACACTATCGGTACCGGTTAAATGCATATTTAAAGCAATGGACGAGACTGTCACGCATTTTAGAGTAAGACCATGTAATTTCAGATTTATTTTGTTAGTTTTTGGTTTTTGAGGCTTTGGGTGGAATGCTCTATGTATATATCAGACTTTATCGTCGATTTGCGACTCAAGAATTACGACTAACGAACCGTGGAGGCGGAAAGGCACCCCTATAACTGGTCACAGAAATAATGTTGGTCAAAGCCCTACTTCTATCTAGCATTTCCTGGGGGGGGGGGCACCCCTGTATCTGGTCAGAGAACTAATGTTGGTCAAACCCCTACCCCTTTCCAACGTTTCGTGAGGGGGAAAAGCACCCGTGTGCCCGGTTTCGGAACTAATGTTGGTCAAATTGCTACCATTTTCCAACGTGTCGTGGAGGGTAAGGCACCCCTGTAACTGGTCAAAGAAATAATTTTGGTGAAACCTCTACTCCTTTCCAACGTCTCGTGGGGGGGGGGAGGCGGAAAGGCACTCCTTTGACCGATCCCAGAAATAATGTTGTTTAAAACCCTACTCTTTTCCAACGTTTCGTGGGGGGCAGGAAGGCACCCCTGTAACTGGTCACAGAAATAATGTTGGTCAAACCCCTACTCCTCTCCAACGTCTCGCGAGGGGTGGGAGGACACCCTTGCGACTGGTCAAAGAAATAATGTTGTTCAAAACCCTACTCCTTTCCAACGTCTCGTGGGGGCCGGGAAGGCACCCCTCTGACTGGTTTTAGAAATAATTTTGTCAAATTCCTACCCCTTTCCAACGTCTCGTGGGGGTAAGGCACTCCTGTGACTGGTCACAAAAATAATTTTTTTTATTTATTGTACACAATTCTTGTAATTTAAACCTACTGCGCAGAACGTTGGACGGTGCGTTTCTTGGCTGCAGATGATACGTGATTCTAAATTACCAGGAAGTGTTTTCGGCTTTGACGTCAACAAGCTAGATGGCCGATACTGAGGGTCGAACAATAGCGCTAGACACTCGGGACGAAGCTTCATTTTTAGAAATATTTTCGTAAAAAGTAATTTCAACAATTGAGTTATGAAAATTTTTGTTACGAAGTATACTTTACGCTAAAAAATTGTTCGGTAGTGAAAAATATTTTTTTATTGTTCGAATAATTTTTTGTTTTAAACAATTGAAAATTAATTAAACTTCTCCGACTGTTAAAGAATTCTTCCACGTTCCAATAGATTCTGCAATCTCTTCCGAAAATTTGTGTGGTTAAAAATGTTGTATTTTGCAGTAGTTCAAAAGTTATTGATATGGTTTATTCAAGAATTACGAAGAAATTCGTACAATGTTCGTAAAAAAATGTGTGCATTCAATCAAATGATAAAAAAAGAGCACCGTTCCAAACATTTATGATTTCATTAAGCGGGATATTCACAAATTTGACACGTCAGATTATCCTCCAGATAATGTTTACGGAATACCGCTAAAAAATAAAAAAGTATTAAGTTTAATGAAAGACGGGTGCAGCGGAAAAATTATCACAGAGTTTGTTGGATTGAGAATGAAATCATATGTATACAAAATTTGAAATGAATGGTGTGAGAAAAAGAAAGCAAAAGGTGCGAAAGAGTCTGCTTTAAGAAAAATTACTTTTAATTATTATAAAAAGTATCTCTGTAAATATGAAAATGTATCAGCGTACAAAAATTTTGTGCGCAGTAGAAAGCACGAAGTGCACACCATCAAACAACAAAAATTGCACTAAGCTGGTACTACGACAAAAGAGTGCTTATTCCTGGAACGACAGATACACTTCCATGGAGATGTGCCAAAAGGATTTGCAAACCCGTGGAAGTTGATAATATATATAATTAATCTCATGTATATAGTATTTGCATATAGTACTTATATAGAATTAAGATGGCCGATTATTATTATTATTATTATTACTCAAACGAAAAAACAGTGGGGAAAATTAAAAAAGAAGTGAGTGAAGCGTGTTGTGTATGTGTGAGTGATACGACTGAGTTCTAAGCAGAGAAATGAGTGTTGAATCAATGTTTAGATTGTAAGATATCTACACTGTAAATACAAGTCTCTGGAAATAAAAAACAGAGAAGGAGAAGAAATAAGTTAAATAGAAATTAGTGTTTTTCATTTATTGCAACCCGAAAATCATATTTTTTTAAGTAAATTTTCTTTGAATAAACTCATCTGCTTCAATTCTAACTGGGGGAAAAATTTCAATGCAGAACATTCTCTCAAATTGCTGCAGTTATCGGATGCAACCTGATCCGCCAGGCGTAATCTCTTAATGCTGAAGGACAATGTTTCTTAAAGCCACAATGATAACGTTATTTACTGACCCACGATTCGCTTATCTACTATTCGCACTTATTATTCTAAGGATAAGGAACTCTGAGAAAACCAACATAGGTTTCTTTTTATTTTGCTTTATTATTTATGTCTAAAAACCAGTACATTATACTTAAAAATAAGTAGACTATAAATTACATATATAAAATTAAAAAATAAGGTTAAAAACCACCGCAGGGTTCCACTGGGAGCAATTGCCATCTAAAAAATGACACCGGCTCTGAGTAGGACCGCGGTAAATCCCAATCATGGCCACGTGATTTTTGGCACGAGGGTATGGCTTTAAGGTTACGAACCAGTGATAGTTTCGCACATCCGAGAGCACCTGACACAAGGTCAATTACTTGTACTGAATATTTTGGGTACAGTCGTTGCTGCTCCCTTTTAAGGTATTGATATCTTTCCTCCTTTCCTTTCTCCTTGGCAGTGATGTTGTATTTGGAAGGTGCCGAGAATTGGAGCACGAATATAGTTCGTTTCTCGAAGTCTTGGAGAACAATGTCAGGCCTCGAGTATGCAATGGAGACTGCTGTCCGAAAATCGTGGTTCCAGAAAATTTGGCACTTCTCGTGTTGGACAATTGACTGTATTTCCCTTGGAGCGTTCGGCCGGGCAGGGTTGCGGCCAAGACCGTAAGAGCGACAAAGATGGTAATAAAGCCCTCTTAGGTCTGCATTATGTCTGTAGATATACGTCGTTTCTGCGTGGGTGGAACACCTCGATAGTATGTGTTCTAGGTACTCAGCGTGTGTATGAAACGCTCTGGACCTATCGCTTAGAACTTCTTGATATGAAATGCGGTCGCGGTATGCTGAGAAGGAAATGAAACTATCCTGGCATGCAAAAATATAACCCTCTGTACCTGAATTAAGCTCTGATGATCTGAGAAAAGCAAAAGTTTGCTCCTTTGACAAGGACTATTTTTCTGAATTCATGTGGAAATTTCCGTGCATTTTCTTGGCGAATAGCTCTTGATGGAATTTTTCAAATTCTGCTTTCTTCACTTCGGCTTTCAGAAGTGAAGCATCCAGATGGAATAATGCACTTTCTTGACTTCTGACGTTAAAATTCAGGCCAAGGGTCTCACTTGCCTGCTCCGCGCTTTGTAAAGGAACGCTCCTTTGTCAACCATCTCGTGATCGATAGTCATCCAGTTTTCTAATACAAGTACATTTTCAGTTGAGCAGTCAGAGTTTTTTTCATACATATGATGCGCACATTTAATGTCATTCATTACAATCGTTTCACGCAATCGCTGTATTCCATGATGTTTCCGCTCTGCCTAAATGTTTATAGACTGATATTTTCGCGGAACGTTGTTCCACTTGCAGGGTGTTTGAAAGAGAACAGAATATGGCTTTATAGCTGTAGGACCATAGAATGGTAATATAGCCAATTCTCTCAATACAAATTTATTGACTGGTTACTTGAGCCCTGCATATCCACCAAGAATTCCATCTTGAATGCAACTAAACTATTTATACTTGGTTACAGCAGTTTTATACCAACTTTTTCACCCCACCACTTATTGGTTTATACTCAACTATACGATCATGCAGCCCTGATTCATTCGATACTTATGGAATGGAATGATACAGAAATTTACCTATACATTGAATATACGTGTTACTACGTTTTGCGTGACGAGTCATACCCTAAAACCTGGCTTATCCTTCATAATTGCGCCGTTCACTTTTTGAAAAGAGTTTCTGACAAGATGGAAGATGTGCAGAAGTATTATGAAGGAAAACCGTTTCTCATGGATTGCATGGCCTTTATGGTACAGAGTAGAAATCTCAAAGAATTAGACGCAATCTTCAATAGGCTGATGACTGTACTTGTGACACCGTTCGAGCATGATACAAAGAATGTTCGAGCCGAGTTACAGCAAATGCGATTCAAAGGATTCGAAAAACTTTCTCCACGGAATGATACGAACTTATCAGAAAATGAAGGAGGAAATATTCATGTAAACAGAAAAAATGAAGACATAATTTACAGAGCTTCACCATTCTACTCTTATTACTCGGATAGATTGAGTAGGCTAAGGACTAATCTGATTCCAACAGAAGACCACGTTCCAACAAACAAACTGCAGTCACTTGTAATTGCACAATATGTTGTACATCATTATATGCCTTTCGCGACAATGTGGACAGGAATTATAATTTCCAAAAAGCATCCAGAGAAAAAGCATCTTCACAATCAGCATGTTGAAGCCCATTTCCATACAGTAAAGGAGACGGTGCTTGAAGGTAAGGAGGAGTTATCTGTTGGTCGTATTGTCAGGCGCCTAAAGAGTCACTCAACTTCTTTGACTAAATCCATTCGTTTTGACGTGAGGAAGAAAAAGGGCTCAAAGCTGGAGCCAGAATTCCCATAAATAGAAAAAGATGTTCCGAACGCAAGGGATCCTACTGTGCAAGAAAAATGGGAAAAAGGATCATAAAAAACGGAAGGAAAAAAAGCGAACTCACTTTCAAGGTAATTTCCTGAATTCAAAGTCACAAAGTATTTCACAGTAAGAAGTAAAGCGACGTCAGAACAAGTCTGCAAGAATAAGAGAAGCACAAAAGCCATTTCACACGTATCATCGAAACGAAGGCGATGTGCAGAAAGAATACCAGATCCAAAGGACAAGACCTTTGATGCACCTTTAAAGACTTCCAGGAAAAGGAAACGACCTGATGAGACTGTTTAAAAAAAGAAGCGACAATGCATCGAAAAACAGGAAACAGAGGAAAACGAATTCAACATGTTACTTCCAAAGACTTGGTCCCCTGCATCAAGCTCTGCTTTAGTTCAGATTGATACTTCTGTTCACCAGGAGGCACTGCAAAATGCACTTTTTGATGACGTTGATTACTATTTGCAGGATATTTCGCAAGGACAAATGACAGTAGGAAAACACAGAGCTCAAAAACCATTGATTGGTTCTACTGAAATAGCTCTTACTCAATCTGTTTTTAAAACGCTGAACACATACAAGCCGGCTGATCAAAAATGGATTGATAGTGATGTAATAGACGCATTTGCCTACGCACACCTCAACGAGTGGGATAATGTTTCATATGTACCTGCGACAAGGACTTATGTCATGATTGGAGATTCTGCGGCTAGAAAAAGTTCTTTTTTTGAGATAACAAAGAATTTCAGTTACACTTTTAAGCATCTCTTCGAGGAAACTGTTTTTCTTCCTTACTTGAAAGGAGGTCATTGGCGTTCAGCAGTAATGAAAATTCATCAGGAAACTCTTCAAGTCAAGGTTTCACTGTTGGATCCTTTCAAAAGTCCTATTGATACTGAAATTCAAGAAAAAGCAGTCATTCATGACTTGAAAGACATTGCTCGTAAGTGTCTAGAGGGTAGCACATTACGTGAACTGCTCAAGATGAAGTGGTCACGAATAAAATACAGAAAAAGTCAACCCTACCAAAAGGACACTTGTAATTGCGGAGTCTTTTTCATGTACTACATGTACTGTATTTCCAATGGAATCGAAATGGGCTCTAACTTCAATCCAGTTCTTTACAGAATGACTGTAGCAGAAATATTGATCAACAAATCCCTGAACATGAAGGAAGATTGTTTGTACTGCTTTAAAGATAAGGAGAAGAATTTAGTTATGTGCAAGTACTGCAGAAGGTATGCTCATCCAAGCTGCATTCCTGGAAAAAGAAAAACTTTTGCTGAATGGTCGGAACCTTCCGTAGAATTTAAATGTTCCTTGTGTGCTTGCAGCATTCGAGAGTGGATGATACGCAAATAGAAAGGTGATGTTTTTTATCATGAAAAACAATGCAAAATACGACAAAAGGCAAGAGTTATTGATATCTTTCTCAAAGCTCTTTGGGGAATGACAGGTATCTCAGGTGAAGAGTCGTAGTGTAAGATTCATAGATTCTTCTATCACCTAGCGATATATTCTGTACGTGTTCATGCGTGATTTTAATTAATTTAAATAACGTGCAAAGCAAAAACGAGAAGCTTTGACTTGTAAGTATTATTATCGGCTTCAGCAATCTCACGTGATGATAATAACAATTATTTGTATTTGGTTGAGTTAATCATCACTGTCTTCCTTCCCAGTGAAAAAAACCCTACGGGACGACTCGCACGTTGGGGCTTGGAACTCCAAGCCTATGATGTAGAGATTATCCATAGGAAGGGCGCTTTACACCACGTCCCGGATGCGCTGTCTAGGTTAGCTGAGGATGACGATCAGGTCCTGGTAGCAAATATCTCGGAGATAACAGACTCATGGTATATGAGACGGGCGAAAGCCGTCCAGGAAATGCCGAGAATCTTTCCGGATTGGAAACTTGAAGACGGTCGATTATACAAACACCGGCCCGACCCCCTAACAGATCCCTTGATTATTGACTTAGACTCTTGGAAGCTGGTGATCCCTGAGGAGCAAAGACTGAAGGTCATCGAGGAAGCACATTCGGAGCCGCAGGCGGGACACTTGGGTATCGAGAAGACGCACAGTCGAATGGCGTTAAGATATTACTGGCCGGGGATGTATCATGACGGCGTGAAATTCGTCCAACGCTGTGGCCCGTGCCAGAGGTGTAAAGTGGAACAGGCTCGCCCAGCCGGCTTGAGGGGTAGCGCGTGGTCGAGCAACCATGGACAGTAGTCGCAGGGGACGTCATGGGTCAATTCACGACCAGTAAATCAGGTTCCAAATACGTGGTGGTGTTCCAAGACCTCTTCACGAAATGGGTAGATTGTACCCTGATCCGAACGGCAAAGGGGCCCACGATTCGCAAAGCTTTTACCGACCTAATAGTCTCATGCTGGGGTGCCCCGAAAGGGCTCACACTGACAACGGTACCGAGTTTTCTAATAGATTAATGGAACAGATGTGTAGAAGTATCGGAATAATACACACTACAAATCCGGTATATCATGCCCAGGCAAATCCTACTGAACGGGTTAACCGCGTCCTCAAGACAATGATCTGCGCGTTTTTACAGGACAACCACAAAGAATCGGACACTCATTTGCATGAGTTCCGCTTTGCTTTCAATACCGCTGTCCATAGGTCATTGAAGGTATCACCAGCATTTCTTAATTTCGGAAGAAATGCGTTGCCGTATCGACTGTTACGTCGACAAATAGAAGTAGGAACACAGCGCCGTGAACCAAATCCTGCGGAATGGTTACAGCGAGCGAAAAGGCTAGATAATTTAAGGGATTTGGTCTGCCGACACCTCGATCGCGCTTATACAACTCATGCGAAGTATTACAACAAGAACAAGCGCATTAGGGCATTCCGAGTGGGAGATCTTGTCTTAAAGTCCAACAGGAGATTGTCCAGGAAGACTGACGATGTGGCCGCCAAGTTGTGTCCAAAATTGATAGGCCCATTTAAGATTAAACGCCGTTTTTCCCCAGACGTGTTTAGTTTGGTTTCGATTGAGGGGAGAAATGCCGGCAAGGAACATGTTAGACATCTTAAGCCCTATGTTGTCGAGGAGCCGGGACACCATGCGGAAAATAAATAAAAGTAACATCCTAAGTAATCGGTAACGACTGGGGATAACTATCAATGCTTGATAAACAGATCCATGAGCGGGTTAAACATAGTACTCAATTTTGTACCCCACAGCTTCCGGTACCGAAGCAGTCAACTCAAACAGCGCTCGTCACGGCCGACGGCATCCCGTACTATGGACCCTACACTGCTGACTGGAAGTACGTCGACAGGAGGGTTTGGCTGGGGGCGGGATCTCCCAGACTGGCCTCAGTCAACTTCCCTGTCGACGCCATTTGTTGGAAATGCCAGAAGAGGGGCCATCTGCGCGGACAATGTCCAGATCCGACTCCGGTCGTCCTATTCTATCGCTGCGGGAAGAAGGGCGTTACGGTCACGACCTGCAATAAGTGTGGAGAATTGGATAAATCAGACCGAGTCTTGAAGGAGGAGAAGAGACAAGCCACGGGGCAACACTTGATAGTGAAGCCATATTTAATTAAGGCCCATGAAAAAGTCGCATACAAACAGGGCCGCAAGAATGCTCGCCCAGAAGGTGGTTCCGCCGGCGACTAGTCGGTAATGCTCGACTACGCTTACCGACTGTCTCTGGTCGGACCACTTCTCCACGTTTCTTTTCTTCTCATTTTCTTCCTCACTTATGAAAGCAGTTCTTTTTTTTCTTTTTCCGGTTAACGGATGTTTACGAGTCAGCCGAGCGACCAGCCGAGCTCGACCATGCCGGCTGGTCGTCTCGAAATTGTATCAAAGTACCTAGGGTAACTACCTAAGAATCACTTTTGATCATTTTCTTTACTACTTTTTTTAGCTGATTCACTGGGTCTACGTTTGCGAAACATGAGTATGTTCGCGAGATTTTGTAAGAAGTTGCTAGTAGTTTTTTTTTTGTAACGTTACGTATGATTGTTAACTAAATAAATAAATCGTAAGTACTTTTCACTGCTTGAGATTCGTCCCTACATATTTTCCTCCTCTTTCATGAAATGATTCGACACTAGTATTGGGTTAATAATTGTGAAGCTGACTAGCAGTTTTTCATCATGACCAAAATGGAACCATGAGAAGCCGAGACCTGGATCGCTGATTTGAACCCCATCACTTATTTCATTTTATCTCCAATGAAATTATTTTCTTTACTCAAAACAATGCAGGACAGGCTGCGAAGATTACAAACGCTAGCATTTAGGGGTTCGACTGGAGCAATGAGGACTACGCCCACAGCGGCGATAGGATTCATTCTCTATGAAGAACCCCTACATGTTGCGATATCGGCTAGAGCGGCACACGCGATGGGCCGCCTGGCAAGATCAAATAGATAGACTCAGGGGACTAGGCACACTAGGCTCCCGAGTGATATCAGTGCATTGCCGATTCCACAGATGAGGGAAGATAAAATAACAAAACGCTTCAACTTTGCCAAAGCTTTCCGCGTTTGTATCCCAAGCAGGGATCTATGGAAAGCAAATGTTAACCCGCTCCTCCAAGGGGAAATCTGGTATATAGATGGCTCCAGAGGTGAGGAACGGTCAAAAGTAGGAATTTATGACAACAAGAGAGGGAAAGGAATAGCGATACCACTTGGTCGACATGCTACTGTCTTTCAGGCGGAGGTCCTGGCCGTCCTTCGCTGTGCTTAAACACTAATAGAAGGAAACGCTGCTGGCAGAGAGATTACGATCTGTTCCGACAGCCAAGCGACACTAACTGCAATAGGGAAACCAGACATAAAATCAGAACTGGTTTGGGAATGCAAAAAGGCATTAAACCAACTTGCAGAAAGAAACAATGTGGCCCTCATATGGGTTCCTGGTCACACAGGGATTAAGGGCAATGAAAAGGCGGACCAGTTGGCAAAACATCACGCAGTAATAAAATACATAGGACCAAAACCGGTACTGGGTATAGCGTCTTGCTGTATCGGTTTGGCCATTAAAAGCTGAATACGAAAAAACACCGGGAATACCGGGAACAGATCCAGGGTTGCCGTCAGGCGAAATCCATCCTGGGTTATACCCATAGGATGGACAGAGCCAGGGAACTCCTGGGTTTACCCAAGAAAGATATAAGGACAGTGATACAGATCCTAACTGGACACAACTACCTAAACTATCATATGCACAAAGTGGGGTATAACCCCACGACAGAGTGCAGGAGATGCGGCAGGGATGATGAAACATCCCTGCATATACTATGTCAGTGCCCAGCATTAGCTACGCTCAGGCAACAGACCCTCGGGGCCCATTTTATGGGACCAGAGGAAATTACAACACTATCAGTAGTCGACATACTAGGCTTCGTCAAGAGGTCTCGGGTCGACTGCTGAGAGCGAATAAGTAAGGGTGTGTCACAATAGGCTTTATAGCTTGAGCGCCAGAGGAGCTCTCCATGGGCTCCTCGCCCGTCCTAAAACTTCCTAATTAACTAACTATGAACTAAGATATAACTACATAGCTACTTATCTCAACATCTCAATGCTATAAGATATATTTTAAAAAAGAAGATAAGAATCTGAATACATATTTTAATAATAAAACATTTAATGTATAAACTATTTAACTATAAGTAAAAAGAATGTCATACAACAGTAAAGATGTGGGATTCCCCTGTATCTGCAAGTGGGGTCCCCCTAGCACCGCGCCGAGATTCCCTGCAGAGAGTAGTAAAGAAAGTAGAAGGTGACCGTACACTGGACACTAGCGCACTCGCCGCTTCGGGGACAAAGCGCGGGTATTTCAACGGGAAGTTTACTTTCTACAATGCACGAAGAGGCAATGGCATGATCCATGACCATGGGCAATGGCATCTGGTCGTTGGTGTCAAAAGCGATCCAGACGGCTGCTTTGTGTTTCTTTGATGATATCTCGAGCATTCATTTCGTGTGTTATGATTTTTAACATGACATTAAGACAAACTTTCTGGTAGAGAATTAATTAAGTATTCTTCGACGTGAGATCGTGAGCATTCATGAAAATAAGGACACTATATGCTCCGTTCGGCGTCACTTAGTGATCTCGAACGAAAAGCGTCGTGTTCGTTGCCCTTCATCAAATTGCACAATTATCAAAAGGAATGAATGCTCGACGATCCAGCAGAATAAAACAGTGGATCATGGTATAAAATTTGAAAGGATTTTATACAAATTCGTATTTTTCGCTGGTATAACTTTGATTGTAGACAATGTTTCGTCTGATTCATGCGGTCTTTTTCCAATCGGTCACATCCGATACATCAATTTTTGTAACCAATCGCTCGCAATCAGAAATTACCTTTCAAGAATGCCGATTCAAATTATTTGTACTGCCGATTTTATTGCAACCAATCGATTTTTGTTTCCTGGGTTGTTATTATTATTATTCAGCTTTAGTTCGCCCCGAGACTGTAGTAGCGCTGAAAATCGTGTACGGAAAACTACATTGGGCTCTTATGGCACCTTCCACTCTCTTTAATACTCTCTGATTCCCTGCACTGAGACACCGATGTCTAAAGTCAATCGGAACTCTCTTTCTACCATGCTAGATAAACAACGAAATGCATGAGAATGCGAAACGAAGATTGCAAAACGACTCTCTTCCTATCGTGTGAATTAGACAGAGAGAGACCGATGATGTTCGAAGAACAATTCATACTTATCGTTTTTCGAAACTGAGAGGTCCAATCCAAATAGAGGAAGAAGATGAAAAAATGTATAAAGGCGGTCATTTCGACGATTTTGTGATTTTGAAAAACTAAGGGTGGCTTTAAATATCTTTTCCAGTGCTACTTAACCCACTGGAAAAACTTGTTTTATGACAAGGTAATTGAACACTATTTTTAATTCGAAAGAAGGTGTATAAAGGCCGTCATTTCGATGATTTTGTGATTTTGAAAAACTAAGGGTGGCTTTCAATTTCTTTTCCGGTGATACTCACACCATTGAAAAAACTTGTTTTTTGACAAGGTAATTTAACGCTATTTTCAATTCGAAAAAAGTGTATAAAAGCGGGTCATTTTGACAATTCTTGCTTTTTAAAAACTAGAGGTTTATTTTAAGTATCTTTTCCGGTGATACTTACCCCACTGAAAAAACTTGTTTTATGAAAAGGTAATCTAACACTATTTTTAATTCGGAAAGAAACTGTAAAAGGGCTAGAGTTATTCTTACTATGGAATGGTCTCTTCCTAATATCGACAATCAAACTTGTCATTTTTAAAATTTCATGTCTGCATACCATAAGGGTGGTTTCTAGGTGTATTGACGAACATTCTCATCTGGTTTATAATTGGTGGGATAAAAAAATAAGATTTTGGCGTTTTTCTTTTTTATATCGACAGTCAAACTTGTCATTTTTATCATTTTAGGTCTGCATACCATACGGGTGGTTTTTAGGGGTATTGCCGAACATTCTTATCAGGTCTATAATTGGTAGGATAAAAAAATAAGATTTTTGGCGTTTTTCTTTTTTCAAATATTGACAGTCAAACTTGTCATTTTTATCATTTTAGGTCTGCATACCATAAGGTTGTTTTGTAGGTGTATTACCGAACATTCTCATCTGGTTTATAATTGGTGTGATAAAAAAGGAAGATTTTTGGCGTTTTTCTTTTTTCATATATCGACAGTCAAACTTGTCATTTTTATCATTTTAGGTCTGCATACCATAAGGGTGGTTTCTGGGTGTATTGCCGAACATTCTCATCTGGTTTATAATTGGAAGATCAAAAAGGAAGATTTTTGGCGTTCTTCTTTTTTCAAATATCGACAGTCAAACTTGTCATTTTTATCATTTTAGGTCTGCATACCATAAGGGTGGTTTCTAGGTGTATTGCCGAACATTCTCATCTGGTTTATAATTGGTAGGATAAAAAAGGAAGATTTTTGGTGTTTTCCTTTTTTTCAAATATCGACAGTCAAACTTGTCATTTTTAACATTTTAGGTCTGCATACCATAAGGGTGGTTTTTAAGGGTCTTGCCGAACATTCTCATCTGGTTTATAATTGGTAGGATAAAAAAGCAAGATTTTTGGCGTTTTCCTTTTTTCAAACATCGACAGTCAAACTTGTCATTTTTAACATTTTAGGCCTGCATACCATAAGGGTGGTTTCTAGGTGTATTGCCGAACATTCTCATCTGGTTTGTAATTGGTAGGATAGAAAAGGAAGATTTTTGGCGTTTTTCTTTTTTCAAATATCGACAATCAAACTTGTCATTTTTAAGATTTTAGGTCTGCATACAATAAGGGTGGTTTTTAGGGGTATTTCCGAACATTATTATCTGGTTTATAATTGGTAGGATAAAAACGGAAGATTTTTGGCGTTTTTCTTTTTTCAAATATCGACAATCAAACTTGTATAAGGAAGGTCTGAATAATGGGTGATGTGTAAGGGTATTAACCCCAAAAAAATAAAAAATTCGAAAACAATTTCTGACAGAATATCAGTTTTTGACCTCCTGAATGATTCAAGCAAAAAAAATGTGGTAAAAACAACATTGTTTGTTACCATGCAAATATCGATAATAAATTTTTCCAAACAAAATTTTTGAGAAAAATTTTTTTTTTCACCATAACGATATAGGCTTCAGTAAAAACAAATACATTTGTTATTGTAAACATATCGACATTAAATTTTTCCAGAAAAAATTTTAACAAAATTTTCATGAAAATCACAAAAACCATAAAAGCTTCACTAAAAAGAACAACATTTCTTACCCTAAAAATATCGATGGTAAATTTTTCAAAAAAAATTTTTCGAGAAAAAAATTTTTTATCACTACAACGATATAGGCTTCAGTATAAACAAATACATTTGTTACTGTAAAAATATCGATAGTAAATATTTCAAGGAAAAAATTTCAACAACATTTTCTTGAAAATCGCAAAAACCATAAAAGCTTCACTAGAAACAACATTTGTTACCCTAAAAATATCGATAGAAAATTTTTCCAACAAAAATTTTTGAGACAATTTTTTTTTCACGATAAGGATATAGGCTTCAGTAAAAACAAATACAGTTGTTATTGTAAACATATCGACATTAAATTTTTCCAGAAAAAATGCATGGGTATAACATGGAAGTCTTATCAATCAATGCAGCCTCATTTTAATTGAAATCGTTTAAAATTAATAATTGTCTAATTATTATGCGAATCTGAACGTATTAAATTTAATTTCAACACGTGCTACGATCGTATGGTGTCATATAAAAATGCAAAATCAGAAAAAAGTTGTTTTTTAAACAATCTGTAGTCCGAAAAACATTTTTTTTCACTGTTTGATAATCGATCACAAATACGGTACATTACATGCACTTATGCCGAAAATTCGTCAAAAATTGTAATTTTTTATGAATTCAAAAAATGAAACAAAAAAAACCTACCAGCCGAAAATTCTGCAAAAAAAAATATGTTACAGTTCTACGTGTTATCTATCTGGAAACAAATTTTCACAGCTATAGGACTAGTACTTTATGATCAGCCGATTTTATTGGAAAAAAGTGCTTTTTTCGATTTCAATTATAAATAGCAAATTGTTAATTAACAATTTTACACAGTTTTCCATGATAATTACTTTACATGAACCCTTCAGTGTCTAAAATCAAATACTTATGCACTAAACAAGGTGAAATGTATCAGAAATGCTTGAAAAATTGCGAAAAAACAAATGGGACGTATACTTCCCACTGCCCCTGAAAGGGTTAATTCATTGAATTTAGTAATTATTTCAGCCAAAACATTGCCAAACATTGCAAACAATACACAGCGTTTTTATTTGTAAATACCTAAAATTTTCAATTCAAATCCATATAAATAAAAAAATAGTCTTTATTTCTTTGACCTAAATATATATTCTTCAACTTTTGAAACTTCATTGTTTCATTGATTGTGTTGATTTTCTACAGATAAAAGTTTTATATCATTAAAAGTTTCGTTTCTACAGACATTAATTTGTCCTCTGTATTGCATCGATTTGATAAAATCGTATAAAACTTGCCACTTCAGAAAGTGATTATATTTTTTTTCTTTTTGAAGAGAATAGTTCTGTAATAAATCAGAAAAGAGTCTAAAGTTGTGGAACGTGGAAGTTGACTTGAGAATGTAGTATGAAATGCAAGAATAAAGTTCTGCTTGAACATAGCCCTGTTCACTTAGTCTTTATGGATCCGTCTTTTCTCATTTAATTAACAGTAGGTAGTAAATCAGCTTTCGATATTAAAAACTTTCCAGCCTTCGACGGCTTCTCGATCGACTAATTTTCGCTGGCACCCCAAAGTCAGTTGGAAAAAATGGCTTCACTGGTAATGACTGCTGATATGATAAGTTATTCTGACGTAAATGGCTATAGAGTCATATCAAACGTTACGTTTAACAAGATTATAATAAATACTTAAAAAATATATGGAATTACTATTTACGATTCTATAAGCAATTTACATTTTATTGTCAACATTTTTCTACATTTAAATTTAATTAGTAAATAAATTCAGTTACGGTTTTGTTCATAAATTTAAACTAGTTATGTACCTAATAAAAATATATTTTAGAACAAATGAATTCAACTGATTCTTGAGCCTAATATCATTAGTATAAATAAATAAGATTTAATGTCCAACACTCTAATTCCACTACGAAATTCTCGGGGAAAAAGACAATCCAACGATCCAATTTAGATAATACACTCTCAAATGTCTCAGTTTAAATATAAAAAGCCAAAATAAAGAAGAGGAAAGAAAACACAGGCAACCTCTAAATCCCCTTCCTTCTTTTTTTTATTTCGTATTTTTAATTTTTCTTAAAACAAAGTACAAAAATCTGCCCGCTGCGCGGGCACATTCTCGTCGCGCGCTGGACGCGCAGCTTACAAGTTTGAACGCGCCTAGGGAGCACGACTGTAGGTGCTCGCACTTCGCGCTGGATAGTATATTTATCTCGCTCTCGACAAAGTATTTACCTCGCGTTACGCGCTCTGTCTTTGTATTTTCCCAACATTTGTGCACAAATCTTTTAAAATTAAAGGTCAAAGCATCGACAACTGTAATTTGGTGATTGTAAATTCTCCTTTGTTAAAGCTCCTTCGGCTATAACGAACACATTCTCATCACGTATTTCGTGCTTCGCACTCGATTTTGTCCAACATGCGAACTTTTCTACATTATGCAACATTATTATATCAAATGTATATTACGTTTATCATCACATGAAACTTGACGTTTACCTTTACAGTGTGCATGCCATTCGTCAATTAAAGATTCAGTCCATTTCGAGGCTATTTTATTGTTTGTATGATTCATTGTTTAAAATTTACGCCCAACTATCACCTTTGTACGAGAAATTTATTTTGCGAGTCGAAATCATGTCCAAATTAAATAGTTAGTCGTCATTGGGTGGAGAGTGTAGTTATAACGTCAGTCCCACCAAACTTCGATTAATGGAGGGGGCGTGTGAAGACAGAACGGTAACCGAGAGAGTCATGGTTGGTGATTTATACTGAGTCACCAGCCTTCAGCAGTGTAGTATTAGATGGGAGTTCATATGCTCCCATCTGCCCATTGCCGGCCTTCCTCTAATAAATAAATATATAATATAAATATATACATATATATATATTTATTTTATTTATTTTTTTATTTATTTTTATTTATTTATTTATGTATAAGATCTTTACAGCTGTCCTAAACAACAGGATTGTTCGGCGAATTGAGTCTGTATGGCGTGAGATGTACGAACAACGTGGCTCGAAAAAAGGTGTAGCAGGCTGTCAAGAGAACCTGCTAATTGACTTTTCCAGTTATATATAAGTCTGAGAACTTTAGATTTTTTACATGTTGTTAATGAGACTATTTTCAATATCTATACATAAATCGACATTATTGATATTTTTCTCTGAACCAAAAACCATAACTTTTGGAATTCGGAGCTGACCGAGCCTACTATGAAATACGCTGGCGAACTCAACGGAATTGTCATTTTTCCAGTTATATATAAGCTTGAGAACTTTAGATTTCTTACGTGTTGTTAATCAGACGATTTTCAATGTCTATACAAACATCGACATTATTGAGATTTTTTTCGGAACCAAGAACAATAACTCTTGGAATTCGGAGCTGACCGAGTCTACTATGAAATACGCTGACGAACCCAACAGAATTGTTATTTTCCAGTTATATATAATACTGAGAACTTTTGAATTTTTACATGTTGTTAATGAGACTATATTTAATGTCTATACAAAAATCGACAGTATTAAGATTTTTTTCTGAACAAAGAACAACAACTTTTAGAATTCGGAGCTGACCGAGTGTACTATGAAAAACGCTGACGAATTCAACAGAATTGTTATTTTTCAGTTATATATAAGTCTGAGAACTTTAGCTTCTTTACATGTTATTAATGAGACTATATTTAATGTCTATACAAAAATCGAATTTATTGAGATTTTTTTCTGAACCAACAACAATAACTTTTGGAATTCGGAGCTGACCGAGTGTACTATGAAATACGCTGACGAATTCAACAGAATTGTTATTTTCCAGTTATATATAAGTCTGACAACTTTAGATTCTTTACATGTTGTTAATGAGACTATATTAAATGTCTATACAAAAATCAACTTTATTGAGATTTTTTTCTGAACCAACAACAATAACTTTTGAGTTTCGGATCTGAAATACGCTGACGAACTCAACAGAATTGTTATTTTTCCAGTTATATATAAGTCTGAGAACTTTAGATTTTCTACATGTTGTTAATGAGACTATTTTCAATATCTATACAGGAATCGACATTATTCAGACATTTTTCTGAACCAAGAACAATAACTTGTGGGAGACTGAGCTGAAATACGCTGACGAACTCAACAGAATTATTATTTTTCCAGTTATATATCAGACATAGAACTTTAGATTGTTGACATGTCGTTAATAAGACTATTTTCAATGTATATACAAAAATCGACATTATTGAAATTTTTTTCTGAACCAAGAACAATAACTTTTGGCATTCGGAGCTGACCAAGTCTACTATGAAATACGCTGACGAACTGAGCAGAATTGTTATTTTTCCAGTTATATATAAGTCTGAGAACTTTAGATTTTTTACATGTTGTTAATGAGACTATTTTCAATATCTATACAAGAATCGACATTATTGAGATTTTTTTCTGAACCAAGAACAATAACTTTTGGAATTCGGAGCTGACCGAGTCTACTATGAAGTACGCTGACGAACTCAACAGAATTGTTATTTTTCCAGTTATACATAAGTCTGAGAACTTAAGATTTTTACATTTTGTTAATAAGACTATTTTCAGAATCTATACAAAAATGGACATTATTGAGATTTTTTTCTGAACGAAGAACAATTACTTGTTGGAGTCGGAGCTGACATACGCTGACGAACTCAACAGAATTGTTATTTTTCCAGTTATATATAAGAAATAGAACTTTAGATTGTTGACATGTCGCTAATACGACTATTTTCAATGTATATACAAAAATCGACATTATTGATATTTTTTTCTGAACCAAGAACTATAACTTTTGGAATTTGGATCTGACCAAGTCTACTATGAAATACGCTGACGAACTGAGCAGAATTGTTATTTTTCCAGTTATACATAAGTCTGAGAATTTTAGATTTTTTACATGTTGTTAATAAGACTATTTACAGTATCTATACAAAAATCGACATTATTGAGATTTGTTTCTGAACCAAGAACAATAACTTTTGGAATTCGGAGCTAACCGAGTCTACTATGAAATACGCCGATAAACTGAACAGAATTGTTATTTTTCCAGTTATATATAAGTCTGAGAACTTTCTATTCTTTACATGTTGTTAATGAGATTATTTTCAATATCTATACGAAAATCAACATTATTGAGACTTTTTTCTGAACCAAGAACAATAAATTTTGGGTTTCGGATCTGAAATACGCTTAACAACTCAACAGAATTGTAATTTTTCAGTTATATATAAGTCTGAGAACTTTAGATTTTTCACTGGTTATTAATAAGACTATTTTCAATATCTATACAAAAATCGACGTTATTTAGATTTTTTTCTGAACCAAAAACTATAACTTTTGGAATTCGGAGCTGACCAAGTCTACTGTGAAATACACTGACGAACTGAGAAGAATTGTTATTTTTCCAGTTATATATAAGTCTGAGAACTTCAGATTTTTTACATGTTGTTAATGAGACTATTTTCAATATCTATACAAGAATCGACATTATTGAGATATTTTTCTGAACCAAGAACAATAACTTGTGGGAGACTGAGCTGAAATACGCTGACGAACTCAACAGAATTATTATTTATCTTTGCAACTGCTTAGAAAACTTCCTTGGGTGAGAGATGCCGCTGGAGAGACTTGCCGCAGTTTTGCGATCTTTGAAACTACTAAGAAAACTTCCTCGGGTGAGATATGCCGCCGGAGACACATTCCATAGTTTTTCCATCTTTGCAACAGCTAAGAAAACTTTCTTGGGTGAGAGATGCCACTGGAGAGACTTGCTGCAGTTTTGCGATTTTTTGCAACTGCTTAGAAAACTTCCGCGGGTGAATGATGCCGCCGGAGAGACTTCCCGCAGTTTTGCCATCTTTGAAACTGCTTAGAAAACTTTCTTGGGTGAGAGATGCCAGTGGAGAGACTTGCCGCAGTTTTTCCATCTTTGCAACTGCTTAGAAAACTTTCTTATGTGAGAGATGCCACTGGAGATACTTCCCGCAGTTTTGTCATCTCTGCAACTGCTTAGAAAATTTTCTTGGGTGAGAGATGCCGCTGAAAAGACTTGCAGCAATTTTGCCATCTGTGCAACTGCTTAGAAAACTTCCTCGAGTGAGAGATGCCGCTGGAGAGACTTGCCGCAGTTTTGCCACCTTTGCAACTACTGAGGTAATGTTCATGGGTGAGAGATGCCACTGGAGAGACTTGCTGCAGTTGTTCCATCTTTGCAACTGCTTAGAAAACATTCTTGGGTGTGAGACGCTGCTGGAGACACTTGCCGCTGTTTTGCCATCTTTGCAACAAATTAGAAAACTTTCATGGGTGTGAGATGCCGCTGGAGTGACTTACCGCAGTTTTTCCATCTTTGCAACTAATTAGAAAACTTTCATGGGTGAGAGATGCCGCTGAAGAGGATTGCTGCAGTTTTGCCATCTTTGCAACTAATTAGAAAATTTTCTTGTCTGAGAGATGTCACTGGAGAGACTTGCCGCAGTTTTGCCATCTTTGCAACTGCTTAGAAAACTTTCTTGGGTGAGTGATGCCACTGGAGAGACTTGCTGCAGTCTTGCCATCTTTGCAACTGCTTAGAAAACTTTCTTGGTTGAGAGATGCTGCTAGAGAGACTTGCCGCAGTTTTGCCATCTTTGCAACTGGTGAGAAAACTTTCTTAAGTGAGAGATGCCGCTGGAGAGACTTGCCGCAGTTTTGCGATCTTTGAAAATACTAAGAAAATTTCCTCGGGTGAGATATGCCGCCGAAGAGACTTTCCATAGTTTTTCCATCTTTGCAACTGCTTAGAAAACTTTCTTGGGTGAGAGATGCCATTGGAGAGACTTGCCGCAGTTTTGCGATTTTTGCAACTGCTTAGAAAACTTCCGCGGGTGAATGATGCCGCTGGAGAGACTTCCCGCAGTTTTGCCATCTTTGCAACTGCTTAGAATACTTTCTTGGGTGAGAGATGCCAGTGGAGAGACTTGCCGCAGTTTTGCCATCTTTGCAACTGCTTAGAAAACTTTATTATGTGAGAGATGCCACTGGGGATACTTGCCGCAGTTTTGCCATCTTTGCAACTGCTTAGAAAACTTTCTTGGTGAGAGATGCCGCTGAAAAGACTTGCTGCAGTTTTGCCATCTGTGCAACTGCTTAGAAAACTTCCTCGGGTGAGAGATGCTGCTGGAGAGACTTGCCGCAGTTTTGCCATCTTTCCAACTCCTTAGGAAATGTTCTTGGGTGAGAGATGCCACTGGAGAGACTTGCTGCAGTTGTTCGATCTTTGCAACTGCTTAGAAAACATTCTTGGGTGTGAGATGCTTCTGGAGAGACTTGCCGCAGTTTTGCCATCTTTGCAACTGGTTAGAAAACTTTCTTGATTGAGGGATGCCGCTGGAAAGACTTGCCGCAGTTTTGCCATCTGTGCAACTACTTAGAAAATGTTCTTGGGTGAGTGATGCCCTTGGAGAGACTTGCAGCAGTTTTGCCATCTTAGAAACTGCTTAGAAAACTTCCTTGGGTGAGAGATGCCGTTGGAGAGACTTGCCGCAGTTTTCTCATCTTCACTACTGCATAGAGCATTTTCTTCGGTGATAGATGCCGCTGGAGAGACATGCCGTAGTTTGACCTTCTTTACAAATACTTAAAGAATTGTCTTGGGCGATAGATGCCGCTAGGGAGACTTGCCGCAGTTTTGACATCTTTGCAACAGCTTAGAAAACTTCCTTGCGTGAGAATGCCGCTGGAGAGACTTGCCGCAGTTTTGCGATCTTTGCAACTGCTTAGAAAACTTCTTTGGGTGAGAGATGCCGATGGAGAGACTTACCGCAGTTCTGACATTTTCTCAACAACTTAGAAAATGTTCTTGGAAAATAGATGCCGCCGGAGAGACGTGCCGCAGTTTTGCCATCTTTGCAACTGCTTAGAAAACTTTCTTGTTCGAGAGATGCTGCTAGAGAGACTTGCCGCAGTTTTGCCATCTTTGCAACTGGTTAGATAACTTTCTTGAGTGAGAGATGCCGCTGGAAAGACTTGCCGCAGTTTAGCTATCTTTGCAAATGCTTAGAAAACTTCCTTGGATGAGAGATGCCGCTGGAGAGACTTGCCGCAGTTTTGCGATCTTTGCAACTGCTTAGAAAAAATTATTAAGTACATCCGCACGTTATGTGACGCTATTTTGAGTGATTTTTGGAATATTTTATCACCTTCAATCGATCTTTTTTTTATTTGAGGTCAGTGATGTTATTCACAGATACATTTAGATGGCAGATTATCTTGACAAATTAGGGGTAGTCCATAAAATCTTTTTCCCTTTTTTAAAGAATTTTTAATTTTGACTCTGTTTTAGAAAAAAAAACTTCCACTTTTTTTATTGTCTCGAATTGATTTGAACTAAATTAATAGAACCCAATTGAAAAATCCAACTGTTATTAGCTGAAAGTTAATGTTTTACGACCCTAATTTAGCCAATAGGGTGGAGTGAAAATTATCAAATTAGTCGAATCGTTTGAGCTGAGCGAAAAAAATTTGTAGGTTGACATCCGGAAAAAGTAAAAAAAAATTTGAAATCGGTTAAGATCTTCCGTTCTATTTTTTTATTTGAAAATTCAAATTTTGGAAAATTCCAAAAAATTTCCCTATTGCTTCGAAAATTATGGCGAACTTTTTCTAGGTGCAGAATAAGTCTAACCTGAAATTTCATCTCTTTTCTTGAAAATTAAACAATTTTTCCAAAAATTACAAAATTAGTTTTTTATTTTAGTTGAGAATTAATTTTCTTCACTTAAAATGTAACTTGTCTATTTTTGGTTGAAAGTGGATCCTTTCTGGTTGAAAATTCATTTTTTTTTTTAAATTAAACTATTTTCTAAAAATTAAAAATTACAAAATTAGTTTTTTTTCTAGTTGCGAATTAATTTTCTTCACTTAAAATGTAATTTTTCTATTTTTGGTTGAAAATTCATCTCTTTTGTTGAAAATTAAACTGCTTTTCTAAAAATTACAAAATTAATTTTTTTTCTAGTTGAGAAATTTTCTATTCTTGGTGGAAAATTGATCCCTTCTGGTTGAAAATTCATCTCTTTTCTTGAAAATGAAAATATTTTTCTAAAAATTACAAAATTACAAAATTAGTTTTTTCTCTAGTTGAGAATTAATTTTCTTCACTTAAAATGTAACTTTTCTATTTTTGGTTGAAAATTTATTCTTTCTGGTTGAAAATTCATCTCTTTTCTTGAAAATGAAACTATTTTTCTAAAAATTACAAAATTAGTTTTTTTGTTAGTTGAAAATTAATTTTCTTTAATTAAAACGTAACTTTTCTATTTTTGGTTAAAAATTGATCCTTTCTGGTTAAAAATTCATCTCTTTTGTTAACAAATTAAACTATTTTTCTAACAATTAACAAATTAGTTTCTTTCTAGTTGAGAATTAATTTTCTTAATTTAAAATTTTGTTGAAAATTCGTCTTTTTTGCTTGTTTGAAAATTCAACTCTTTGATTGAATGTTAAAACTCTTTTGTTGAAATTTTTTTTTTTTCGAAAATTCATATCTTTGGTTGAAAATCAAACTTTTCAGCTGAAAATTAGACTGTTTATTAAAAAATTCAACTATTCTTTCGGAAATTTGTTCTTTTATTTTTGTTAAAAATAAATCTTGTTTGTTAGAAATTCATCTTTTTTGTTGAGGATTTAACTGTTTTGTTCAAAATTCGTCTTTTTTAGTTACATTCAACTGGTTGAGAATTCTTTTTCTTGGTTGAAAATTATTTTTTTAAACTGAAACTTTAACTTTTCTATTTTTGGTTGAAAATTGATCCTTTCTGGTTGAAAATTCATTCTTTTGTTGAAAATTAATCAATTTTTCTAAAAATTACAAAAATTTTTTTTTTTCTAGCTGAGAACTAGTTTTCTTCACTTAAAATTTAACTTCTCTATTTTTGGTTAAAAATTGATACTTTCTCTTTGAAAATCCATCTCTTTTCTTGAAAATTAAACTATTTTTCTGAAAATTACAAAATTAATTTTTTTTCTAGTTGAGAATTAATTTTCTTATTTTAAAATTTTGTTGAAAATTCGTCTTTTTTGCTTGTTAGAAAATTCAACTCATTGATTGAATGTTAAAACTCTTTTCTTGAAAATTTTTTGTTTTGTTTTGAAAATTCATATCTTTGGTTGAAAATCAAACTTTTTGACTGAAAATTAGACTGTTTATTTAAAAATTTAACTATTCTTTCGGAAATTTGTTCTTTCTTTTTTTGTTAAAAATAAATCTTATTTGTTGAAAATTCATCTTTTTTGTTGAGGATTTAACTATTTTGTTCAAAATTAGTCTTTCTTAGTTACATTCAGCTGGTTGAAAGTTCATCTCTTCGGTTGAAAATTGAACTATTTTTCTAAAAATTACAAAATTAATTTTTTTTCTAGTTGAGAACTATTTTTCTTCACTTAAAATGTTTTTTTTAGTTTAGAATTAATTTTCTTCACTTAAAATTGAACTTTTCTATTTTTTGTTGAAAATTGATCATTTCTCTTTGAAAATTCATCTCTTTTCTTGAAAATTAAACTATTTTTCTAAAAATTACAAAATTACAAAATTAGTTGTTTTTTTAGTTGAGAATTAATTTTCTTCACTTAAAATGTAATTTTTCTATTTTTGGTTGAAAATTGATTCTCTCTGGATATATTATATATTATATTATTAATAGTTATTATTAATTTTAATAATTTAATATTAAAAGTTTTAATAAAATATTAATATTCAACTTCTGTGAAATCTTTAATTTTTTTGTTAAGATTTGTAATTTATTACAATAATTTACGTGAATTTAGAAGGGTAAAATTATTAATTAAAAAAGAGGATAAAAATAGAATAAATAGAATACAAATAGCTCATTTTTCCTGTACTTTCTTGTTGAAAAGTAATAAAATAAAATAAATAATTATATTGATAAACTTTCAATGAATAAATTAATAGTGAATAATAATAATTATTTATTATTAAAATGATTAATTAAGTATAAATTTAATATAATTTAATTATTTATCAAATTTTATTGTCATTTCAAATCCTCTTTTTATTTTTGTCCAAAGAAACTAATTTTTGTTTGTTTTTAGGAATTGTAATGGGAGCATTTTTTGGTGATTGTCCAATTTTGATCGTCGGATTCTTGTTTTATTTTTCATTGACTTGAGTGTTGGACGTTAAATGGGATTTTTAATTTGATTTTAATCTAATTTAAAATTCTTAAATTTCAGTTCAAGCTTTATTGTTAACAAATTTTGTCCATTTTTTTATAAATTTTTTAGTTACTTTTAAGTTTTTTAATTATGAGAATTTTCAAAAATATGTTTCTATTCAGATAATTGTAAATAACAAGAAAACCGGGAATTTTTCCAAATTTTTTAGTTTATCAAGTGCACTATTTCTATCGTGAAAAGAGCAAGCTAAAATAGAAAAATTGTGAAAATTTTCCTAATTTTTCTGTTTCCGAGCAATAATTTATAAATACCTTATGTAGGTAGAGGTCACATATCAGGAACGAGGATGCATGACTTAGCCGATTTAGGATATGAAAATATTTTTGAATCATTGTTAGAATAAAGTTTAAAATGTTTTTCAATCTCGTGCCCCCATTTTTGAATCTTCCAAAAAACGACAATACTTTTCTCATGACTTTACAAATTGAAAAAAGTGAACAACAACTTAGAAGCCCTAATGAGATAGCGACTAGTATATATACGCCAACAAATTTCTTATAAACATTCACTAGATCTCGACGATTTTTCCTGAAAGTACTTGTAAGTATTTATTTTTTTATTTTAATACGAAAAAAGAACTCAGAAAATTTTCGTGAAATTAATTTTTTTTTTATTTGAATTTGAAAAATAACTTGAAAAACTTTCCTAGTGGAAACATTTTTTACAAAAAAGTACAGCAAACTGAAACTATTTTCACAGAATATAAGAATATTTGAGTAAAAAGAAATAATTAAAAGACAATAATGAATAATCGTTATTAAAAAAAAACCTTAAGTTTGAACTTTTTTTAAAAAATATATAGCAATCTATTGGACATCATATATGTCATTTAAAATTATGTCATTGAAATATTCTCAATATTTGTCACCCTAGGTAAAAAAAAAAACGATTTTTTGACTGCAAATAAAAATTACACTTTTGAATACTTTTGAATTTTAAAATTTTAAAACTAAAGCTTGAAAAAATATTAATTCCAAAGCTCAATAATTTTCTCGAATAAAATAAAAAATTTTCAATAGAAAATTTCTTAATTAACAGCCATTAAACTGACATTTTTTTACTTTTATACATTGTGGAGTCTGGTACAGTTAAAATATTTAAAAAAATAGAAATTCACGATTACAATTTCAATGCTATGAATTGAAGAATAAATAATTTTTTTTATAAATTTTCAAAATTATATCATTTTAAGCGAATTTAGGCCAGAAACATTGATTTATACATCAAAATTTGTTTGGAAATCTTTTCAAATATTTTCATTAGAATTTCTTTAAAAAAATAATTTCAAAATTTTCTAGTAATCTAATAATTTTATCATGTTGAAACTCAAATTTTTTCTACAATTTTGTGAAAATTCTGCAAAAGTAAAAATAATTACCTCAAAATCATCCAGATTCTTTTTTGAAAATTTTGGAAATCTTATTAAATATTCTTTCAGAATTAATTTTTCAACAACAATATTATTGCTAGTTTTTCTAGGAATTTTGATACAAGTTTTTTATTTATTTAAAACTTCTTGAAATACTTATCAATTTTGAGTTCGAAATCTTCAAAAAGTTTTGAGATCTTTTCACGTATTAAATTATCTTCTAAATTAAAAATTGTTCAATTGTGATTTATCATTAAAAAAATTTTGTTCAATCTTTTCAAATATTTTCCTAAAATTAATTTTTCAAAACAAAAAATCATTTTAAATTTTCCCAGCAAACTTAAGAATTTTTGTGTTATTTTCCTGAAACCTTCAAAGATGCCTAAAAAGCTTCAAAATTTTATTTCGAAATCTTCAAAAATCTAAATTCAGTTTTTTATTTTTCGAAATCTTTTCCAGTTTTAAATTAAGTTTGGATCTTCCCAAAATTTGTAAATATCTCTTGAAATAACTCAAATTTTTTCTGAATTTATTATTGTTCAATTATTATTTATACATCAAAATTTGATAATTTCACAAACATGTTAAAAATTTTTGAATTATATTGATTTATTTCAATTTTATTGAATTACGTTAAATTCTGTTAAAATCTCTTGAATTATTTTGAATCCTCTTGAATTATTTTTAATTGTATTGAATTCGTGGAGATATTTTAAATTCTCTTGAATTACATGAAATCTCTTAAATTATTTGAGATCTTTTAAATTATTTTTGTTCTCTTGAATTTTTTTATTCTTTTCAATATTTTTGAATCTTTTAAATTCTCTGATTTCTATTAAATCTCTGGAAATATTTTGAATTATATTGATTTATTTCAATTTTCTTCAATTACGTTAAATTCTTTTAAATTCTCTTGAACTATTTTGAATCCTCTTGAATTCTTTTGGATTTTATTGAATTCTTTGAGATATTTTAAATTCTTCAAGTTCTACGAAATCTCTTGAATTCTTTTGAATTGCATCGAATTCTTTAAGATCTTTTAAATTCTCTTAGTTCTTTTGAATTTTTTTATTCTTTTCAATATTTTTTATTCTTTTACATTATCTGAACTTTTTTAATTCTATTAAATCTCTGTAAATATTTTGAATTTCCTTGAATTACGTTAAGTTCATTTAAATTCTCTCGAATTATTTTGAATCCTCATGAATTCTTTCGAATTGTATTGAATTCTTTGAGATATTTTACATTCTTTAAATTCTCTTGATTTCTATGAAATCTCTTGAAATATTTTGAATTATATTTATTTCAATTGTATTGAATTACGTTAAATTCTTTGAAATTATTTTGAATCCTTTTGAATTGTATTGTATTCTTTGAGATCTTTTAAATTATCTTAGTTCTCTTGAATTTTTTAATTCTTTTCAATATTTTTGATTCTTTTAAATTCAATTAATTCTCTTAAATCTCTTGAAATATTTTGAATTATATTGATTTATTTTAATTTTATTGAATTGTGTTAAATTCTTTTAAATTCTCTTGAATTACCATACAGTACCATGAGCAATTACCACACCATACCCTGGATTTTGCTAAAATGTTGTGCTTCTTTAGTTGAATTCAACCAGTTGAAAGTTCTTTTTTTTTGTTGAAAATTAATTTTTTAAACTGAAAATGTAACTATTCCATTGCTGGTTATAAACTTATACTTTTTAGTTGAAAATGCAACTATTCTGTTGCAAACATTTAATTATTTTGCTGAAATCTCAACTATTTTTTTAAATCATTAGCGGAAATTTTTGAGAACATTGTGTCTTTGGCGTCATTTTTTTTTCAAAATAATAGCAAAATAGTGTCATTGCTCAAAAAAAAAGAAAAGTGTAAAATAGTGAAAAATACAAACTTCGTCTTTGTTGAGTTCTAAACCTTCGAGAACTTTGTCGAAATGAAATTCCTGAACGGGCATTTTTCTGGCTTCGCTGAAAGTCAGACGACGCAAAAGAACATTGGATCCAAAAGTTAGGGCGTCCATATCTTCAGTAGCAACTGCATAAACTTTTCCAGCTTTTACCATCGCAGCACACTGCGCCTCAGCTTCACAAGGTGCCTTAAAAAAATTAAAATATTTAAATTTAAAAAAAGATATACATGTAAAATATTTTTTGTAAATGTAAATTAACACAAAATAATATTTACATCAACGTAAGGAACACCCATCAACTTCAAAAGCTGTTTTGCTTCCTCGCTGTGATGTTTGGTAACTTTGACCAAGCGTCTGTTAAATTTGTCCATGTCTTCGACATTCCCTGTTTAAAAAAAAATGAAATAATTATACAACAACTTAATTTTAAAAATTCCCTCATTTTCTGCAAAAAAAATTCATTGATTTCCGTAAAATTGGAATAAATTTAGAGGAATTTAAGATACGTGAGAAAAATTCATAAAAATTGAAGATGAATTAAAAAAAATTCAATTTTTTAATAAATTTTCAACTATTGATAATTGAATTTCCAACTGCTAAAAATTCAAATGTTGCAAATTAAAGAAAATTGAATTTAATAAATCGAATTTTCAACAGTTGAAATTTCAATTTTGATTTCGCTTTAAGTTTCAACAGTTTAAAATTCAATTTTTTTTTAAATTTCAACAATTGAATTTTCAATTTTCTCCAATTTTCAATTTAATTAAATTTGAAACGGTTGAAATTTCAATTTTCTTCAAGTTTCAACAGTTGAAAATTCAATTTTTATTCAATTTTCAACAACTGAATTTTCCATTGGTGAAATCTCAATTATGAATTTTCTTCAGGGTTCAACAGTTGAAAATTCAATTTTCCAATTTTCTTAAATTTTTATCAGTTCAAAATTCCATTTTTCATTTTCTTTTTTAATTTTAAACAATTAAATTTTCAATTTTCTTCAATTTTCAAAAGTTTAAAATACAATTTTTTAAAAATATTCAACAATTGAATTTTCAACTGTTAAAAATTCAATTTAAAAAAAAAATTTAAATTAAACTTTCAATTTTCTCCAATTTTTAAATAAATTAAATTTGAAACAGTTGAAATTTCAATTTTCTTCAAGTTTCAACAGTTGAAAATTCAATTTTTATTCAATTTTCAACAACTGAATTTTCCTATAGTCGCATCAACTGCCAGGGTCATTAGTGACTATACTATAGGGTCAATTATAAACTGTAGGGTATCTGTGGGGTGGTATATCAAGGTGCAGAAGCGAAGCTTTCTGAAAACACATCGAGCCTCACTATCTGCTTTGGGAATCAAACCCACGCCAGCATGGCTGCTAAAGCTGCAGTGTTGAAACATGAGACAATGACGATGCGGTATGAGCCGCGATGACTTCCTGCTTAACAGATGTTATGTAATTAATGACACACTGAACACGAGGCGCATTCTGTCTTGCCCATTCAATCTTCTTGTTCTGTTAATGCAAGCGTCTTTTGTTATTTTGAGCCATCGTCGGTTTTAGCCTTTGATTCGAATCAGCCAAAGCTCTCGCCGCACTACAAACTGAACAATTGATGGTCGCGAGGTTGGATTCCTCCAAAATATCCTCACGAAGGAAAGCATCAATTTCAGCCCTATCTTGGGGATCAGGAGAAACGTGGATGTTAATGTTCCTTTTTGTTCTGAAATCACTATCATCTCTCTTGAGGTGCTTGCTTTTTGTGGTTTGTTTTGACTTCGCTTCTTGTTTTTTCATCTGCAGCTTGTTCATACAGCGCTCTGCGTACATATTCAGTTTTAAGAGGGAGGCCGCTTGATTTTGCAAAGACTAATGCGAAACGTGCGGGAGCTCTGCATTTTTCTGGCACCGCAAAGTGTGCATACGCGCCATGGAGCCTCCTTGTACCGGGATAATGCTAACATCGTAGCAGACCAGCCAGTCATCCTTCAATCGATTTTTCCACTCAATGTAAGCGTTTTGCCAGTTCAAAGTCGTGTTTCCATCTCAATTATTTTCAGCACCCCGAACTCTCGGGAAATCGATACTATTTTCCGACCTATTGTTAGGTGCTCTGCGCGTTTAATCGTTTTAAACCGCATCTACAACTTTCTGGTGTTTTGGTGGAGTTATTCTTGTTCTCATTGGCAGCTAGGCTCGTCCATCCTTGTAGAGCCCCGCATTCAAGGATAATGCTGAATACTCTAAGAGGTCGCCTGTTATTCCAGAGTCGCCATTTAAGATACCTCACCCAGATGTCAATCAACTTTCGAACATCCCTTGACAATTGTCCAGGAATTCCATATTCAGCAGAATACCTTCATATAGGGGCCCTCTATCGGCAACCTGAGGACCCGACTGATGGCTTTTTCATAGGCTTTTTGGTTCGATGATTCTTCTCCAAATACTCTGGCTATTGAAGAGAGAAGACCATCAACGCTATCACAATCAGGAAGAAAGCGATAAATACCTCAACAAGATCAAACATTAAAAACTTCTTGAAAAATGGGTTCTCTTGAAAAACAAAGCAAATATTTCAAATAGGCATAACATCGTAGAAATTAAAAAATTTATAATTTCTTTTCACCAATCACAAAAATAGGTATCGCCCAATTTCCTCCAAAAACCAACATACTTCGTCCTCAAGAGATTCTGTGGCTTCAAGTGTAGAACATGATTAATTTAAAATGGATTCGGTTACCAGAAATATCAACAAATATTAAAGTTTGAAAAAAAATTATGTAATTTCTACGCCTTCAGCTTGCCTACGAATGTGCTTTTGGTTTTCCTACATCTCATTGATTACTCCTGCTAAAGACATCTTCCTCACATTAAAAACAAATGGGCGTTTGCTTATACATTTTTTCATATAATTAGCAATTATTATCATCATGAACAATAACGCAACAAGGAATCTTTGTCAAAATATTTCAAGTTGAGTCCGCTGAAAAATGTATATTCAAGAAAAAATGGTGGAAGTGTGCATATATTCATAAAAATTGCATACATAATTAATAGTTTTTTTCACTATGAAAAATATGATCGCAAGGAGTCTTTAACAAAAAATTCAATTTCATTCCGCAAAAAATAATACCTATCCATGAAAGAATGGTTGAAGTATGTCTTTGGGCATACAAATTGTTTAAATAATTAATACACAGAAGGTTTTTCTTTACTATTTGCAAGAGCACATTATTATCTGTCATATTCAATTCAAAATCTATGGATTCATAATAGATAATAATCATTGCAAATCAGGGACAAATTACTTTTGATCAATAGTTTGTTTAGAGCATTAAAAACCATTTTTTTCAAATCTAACTCAATCCTTATACCCGGAGGACTTGCGGTCATTTCTTACACAAAAACATGAAAATCCGTTAAGAATACGGACCATTTTTGTCGAGAAAGGAGTTTTTTTCCCACCGTGCCCTATTAAAAAAAATCGCTTAATTTTTTTATAAAATCACCTCCATTCCACGATTATTCATCTTGCGCCGTCAACGCGGGCGCCGACTTCTAAATATCCAATATCTTCATAGCCGACTTGTTTTGGGCACACCTCACATTGTTGCAAATAAAAGAGATCCTTTCCTAAGAATGGTCAGAAAATACGAGATGATTGGCAAAGGAGCATTCCTTTGCAAAGCAGCGGAGCAGGCGGGTAAAAACCATGGTCTGAATTTAAATATAAGAAGTCAGGAAACTCCACTGAATCTTTCTCCTCCGTTCCGATGGGATATTTCTTCTTCTCTCCGGTGGGACCTTTTTCCTTTCCTCCCCCCAGAGCAAAGGAAAAAGATCTTTTTCTCAGTAATAAAAAATTTTTAAATTCTCAAAAAAGATCTTTCTCCTTCCGTCCGGTGGGATCTTTCTCCTTCGCTCCGGTGGGATCCTTCTCCTTCGCTCTGGTGGGATCTTTCTCCTTTGCTCCGGTGGTATCTTTCTCCTTTCCTCCCAACGGAGCGAAGCAGAACAATCTTTTTTCAGAGATTAAAAATTTTTTAATTCTGAAAAAAGATCTCGCTCCTTCGTTCCGGTGGAATATTTCCCCTTAGCACCGGTGGAATCTATCTTCTTCGCTCCGGCGGGACCTTTCTTCCCCCCTCCCACGGAGGGAAGGAGAAAGGTCTTTTTGCAGAAATTAAAAATTTTTCAATTCTGAAAATAGATCTTTCTCCATGGCTCTGGTGGGATCTTTTTTCTTCGCTTCAGTGGGATCTTTATCCTTCCCTCCGACCGGAGCGGAGAAAAAAGATCTTTTTTCAGAAATAAAAAATTTTTAATTTAAAAAAAAAGATCTTTCTCCTTCGCTCCGGTCGGATCTTCCTCCCCCTCCACACCGGAGCGAAGGAGAAAGATCTTTCTTAAGAAATTAAAAATTATTCAATTCTGAAAAAAGATGTTTCTCCTTCGCTCGGGCGGGATCTTTCTTCTTCGCCCCGGTGGAATCTTTCTTCTTTCCTTTCACCGGAGCGAAGGAGAAAATTCTTTTTTCAGAAATAAAAAATTTTCAAATACTGAAAAAAGATCTTTCTCCTTTGCTCCGTTGAGATCTTTTATCTGTGTTGCGGTGAGATCTTTCTCCTCCCCTTCCTCCAGAGGGAAGAAGAAAGACCTTTTTCAAGAAATTAAAAATTTTTCAATTCTGAAAAAAGATTTCTCTCCTTCGTTCCGGTGGGATCTTTCTCCTTCGCTCCGGTGAGATCTATCTCCTTTGCTCCAGTGGGACCTTTCGCCTTTGCTCCAGTGAGATCTTTCTTCTTCTCTCCAGTGTGCTTTTTCTCCTTCGCTCCGGCGGGATCTTTCTTCTTCGCCCCGGTGGGATCTTTCTCCTTCCATTGCACCGGAGCGAAGGAGAAAGATCTTTTTTCAGAAATTAAAAGTTCTTCAATTCTGAAAAAAGAACTTTTTCCTTCGCTCCGGTAGGATCTTCTTCCTTTTCTCTCACCGGAGGGAAGGAGAAAGATATTCTTTCAGAAATTAAAAATGTTTCAATTCTGAAAAAAGATCTTTCTCCTTCGCTCCGGTGAGATCTTTCATCTTCATTACGGTATGATCTTTCTCATTCCCTTTCACCGGAGTCAAGGAGGAAGATCTTTTTTAAAAAATTGAAAATTTTTCAATTCTGAAAAAAAATCTTTATCCTTCGCTCCGGCGGGATTCTTTTTCTTTGCTCCGTTCAGATCTTTCATCTATGTTGCGGTGAGAACTTTCTCCTTCCCTTCCTCCAGAGGGAAGGAGAAAGATCTTTTTCAAGAAATTGGAAATTTTTCAATTCTGCAAAAAGATCTCTCTCCTCCGTTCCGGTGGGATCTTTCTCCTTCGCTCCGGTGGGATCTATCTCCTTCGCTCCAGTGGGTACTCTCTCCTTTGCTCCGGTGAGATCTTTCTTCTTCGCTCCAGTGTGCTTTTTCTCCTTCGCTCCGGCGGGATCTTTCTTCTTCACCCCGGTGGGATCTTTCTCCTTCCCTTCCACCGGAGCGAAGGAGAAAGATCTTTTTTCAGAAATTGAAAGTTCTTTAATTCTGAAAAAAGAACTTTCTCCTTCGCTCCGGTAGGATCTTCTTCCTTTCCTCCCACCGGAGGGAAGGAGAAAGACCTTTTTTCAGAAATTGAAAATGTTCAAATTCTGAAAAAAGATCTTTCTCCTTCGCTCTGGTGGGATCTTTTTTCTTCGCTTCAGTGGGACCTTTATCCTTCCCTCCCACCGAAGCGGAGAAAAAAGATCTTTTTTCAGAAATTGAACATTTTTAAATTATAAAAAAAGATCTTTCTTCTTCGCTCCAGCGGGATCTTTCTTGTTTGCCCAGGTGGGATCTTTCTTCTTCCCTTCCACCGGAGCGAAGAAAAAAATTATCTTTTTCAGTGATTAAAAATTTTTCAATTCTGAAAAAAGATCTCTCTTCTTCGTTCTGGTGGGATCCTTCTCCTTTGCTCCAGTGGGACCTTTCTCCTTCGCTCCGGTGAGATCTTTCTTCTTCGCTCCAGTGTGCTTTTTCTCCTTCGCTCCGGCGGGATCTTTCTTCTTCGCCCCGGTGCGATCTTTCATCTTCACTTCCACCGGAGCGGAGGAGAAAATTCTTTTTTTCAGTTATTGAAAATTTAATGATTCTGAAAGAAGATCTTTCTCCTTCGCTCCGGTGAGATGTTTCATCTTCATTCCAGTGGGATCTTTCTCCTTTCTATTTTGCTCTAGTGGGATCTT
The DNA here is from genome assembly GCA_011634705.1 of Andricus grossulariae. Taxonomy (NCBI): domain Eukaryota; kingdom Metazoa; phylum Arthropoda; class Insecta; order Hymenoptera; family Cynipidae; genus Andricus; species Andricus grossulariae. Next base: position 89,035,379 of record JAABKJ010075445.1, on the reverse strand, counting down.
TCTTCTTCGCTTCTGTGGGATCTTTATCCTTCCCTCCCACCGAAGCCTAAACACGTTCTCATTACAATATCCGCACACATTTTGAAATGTCTTTTTTCACGATTGAAACAACAACTACGCGTCCTATAAAAAAGTAATTAACAACAAATTTGTACATTTTTCTAGGGTGGATAGTTTTTGTCTAATATATTTTTTTCCGTATCTTGCATAGTTTGAAAGCAAAATGAAATTTTTTATTATATTTTTTATGTTTCATTGGCTCAAAATTTAAATTTTTAAGTTCTCAAGACATTTTTCTGACAGTCGTATCGCAGAAAGTCTTAAGGATGAATTGTTATAATTATTATTAAGTACTACGAATTGCCGTACATAGAATTCTAATGTTTTAAGAACAAATTATTTTGAAAAATTTGGAAATTCTCTAACTTTTTGAATTTTTATCAAAAATAGCTGACTAACTAACCTATCCTTTTCTATTCGGGCGCACATATTGTGCCAAAGCTCAATCCAATTTGGTCACTTTTTCGAAAGTTATCGTGCCTACAGACAGACTGCACAGAGACTACTAGAATATATAATAATATATAAAACTTGCCACATTTTCAATTTTCAATTGTCAAAATTGAAAATACCTTAATTTTTAAGAAGTATTACATTTTTATGATTTTCAAGATTAAAAATAAATTTTTCAATACAGAATGTTCATCAAAAATCAATTTTGTATGTTTCATTTTTACCATCATGGAAATGCTGATCTGAACGGCTATAGAATTAGGCATACTTTAAACATTATTGCTTTATAAACATAAATTCAAATGTAAGTGTAATTGTGAATGTGACTGTAAATGTAATTGTAAATGTTTCTGTAATATTCAGCGTTTGTAGGACGAGAATTCAAGTCTTGGTGGATCCGTATACTTAAATAGGTTTAATTCCGCTGTACTATACACAGGTTTTACTGCGATTTTCCTTGTGTACTGCAAAAATATTGTTGGTGAATACTAGTATAGATATTTTGAAAGTCGGTCGCAGCCGCTGGGGTGTAAAATCAGTAAAATCTTCTTCTAATTTACCTTTAGGAAGGTCAATGTTACGTGATCATTAATTTTCAATGAAAGAAAATTAACTATAATAAGACACTATTCACTTTTTCATTGATTTTGTTCACATTAAGGACAATATATTCATGTTCGCTTAACAAACTTATTTTGTCAAGACCGATAGATCGTTCTGGGTTGAACATCTAACTATTTGACTAAAAATTTATGTATTTTGTTGAAAATTGTTTCTTTTCCTTTGATACAAAATAGATCTTCCGTGTTGAATTTTTTTTTTTTATTGAGAGTTAACACTTATTGCTTGCAACACGTCTTTTTTGATAGAATATTGATCTGCTTGGTTGAAATGTATCCCTTTGATTGAAAAACGTTTTATTGTTGACCCATTATTAGCCAAAGAATTATAACATTTAAGTGGTTTTAAGTATCACTGAATGAAATAAAATATATATATCCATTTTTCCAGGTTTTTAAGATAGCTTTCAGGAACATCTGATTCTAAGCCTTCTTATATTTATATTAATTTTTATTAATTATTGGGAAAAACCACAAGTGTTTCGAATGTAACTATTTCTTCCAAGACGTGCAGGTATACGTGGAAATAGAATAGAAAATATGAATAAAACTTTAATGTGGAAATTATCTACTTTACGTTTTCAAGCCATCAGTCTAGCAGACCCAGCAAGCTAGTAACTAGAGGCCATTCTTGTTGATTCTGTTTCTAAATATATAGTTATATATAATATCTATAATTTTTGGAAGACTGGAAAACAAACACGATTATTCTCTCGCTTGTAGCTCACGAAATTTTCACATTGAAAGAAAAATCAAAAGACCCAAGGAACGAAGTTTTAGCCCAATTTTCAAAGAAAAAAAAATGAATTCACAACGAATAACGTAACAGTTGATATTTCAACTCAAAGCGATTTTAATTCTAAATCTGAAAAAGTTTGCTCAAACCAACATGATGAATTTCCAACAAAATTGTTGACTCTCAAACCGTAAAGAATAATTTACAAATAAATAGTTGCATCTTTCACACAAAAAAATTAATATTTGAACAAAAGAGATGAATTTTCAGAAATATTTTCAGAACTAAAACCACTCTAGCAGCAGGAAGAAAGGCCTAACTTTGTCGATGCATTTTGGGAGTCGTCAAAAAGATATAGGATTTCTTTTAAGAGGGTTCATTTAACACATATTAAAGTATAGAAAACAAATGTTATTATCATTTTGATACAAAATGGCGACGACAGAGCTTATCTTGAAAATCGTCATTTTTTAAAACACCTTCAAGGGAGGACGGTTTTCTCGCAAAGTATCAGACCTGGAACAAATAACTACAAAAATTTATAATATTTATACTATAGTCCACCCAAGCTTATGCTTACTTCACTTTGACACAATTAAATATATAATATATACTCATATAAAACAGAAAAACTAACGACCACGTGACAAACCTTTTATAGTCTGCTTCTGAAAATATGTCAAATAGTCATTGCTGAAGAGAGAATTTTATTTTTTGAGGGGCAATTGTAGGCCAAGTTTCGACCAAAGTTTCGCTCAAGGTGCTGTAGTTTTTCTGGAATTTCGCTGTTCACATCATCGTTATTGATGTCCGGATGTCGTTCTAGTAAATACGGAACCTGTTATACATTGCCGCTAGCACCTATGCCTGTAGCTTCAATCAGTTTTTCTTTGTCCACATCTTTTAAGGGGAGTTCATCAATAGGAAACTGCTGTTCCACTTCTATTTTTATGGCAGCTATTTTCACAGCCGGAAGAATATGGTTATAGATATTGAGCGTGTTTTGTCTGCTAGATTCTGCTCATTTATTCTTGTGGCTAGCTCTGCGTACTTAGACAAGAAGAGTCGACGGTGTTCTCTCCTCACGCTTTGCCTTCCTTTCTCTGCCAAATAATAAAGGCGCATAACATCTCTGTTCATATGGTATGAGACCATCTGCCTCTGGAACATGTGGTGGTGCTGAATCGTTATTAGATTAAGGAAGAACAACAATTGCCGCTGCTTGATCTTGTGACGCGGCTTTCTCTAACTGATGTTCATTGTCTACGTTTTTCCACGCTAAATCAACCAGTTGTTTAATTTCTATTGCACGTTCTTCTGAGATGTCTAGATCAGTTATGCTGTCCTTCACCTTAGCGATAAGGTCTCTTAGTGCAACTTTCTTTATATGAGGATACTTTACAGCAAACTTCGTCCTAAAGTTGTAAACTCTTTCGCTTTTGGTTTTAAACTCATTATGGTATGCTACTTGATGCTCTCCCACGGTATTTCTATTCGGTATTCTATTACTATTATTATGTTGGCCAACCTTCCACCCACAGGTACTCATAACCTGGTACTTCGCCACTAAACACGGTCACGAAACGCGGCAAGTGATTATTTGATTCGTTAATGTCACTCATTGTTTCAGAACTCTATATTCTGCTTGCACATTTGTCATAATTCGCGTGTATATACACTGCAGAGCCTGTCTATCGGGATTCGACAATCACACAGGAGTGCCCTATAGGAATCCAAAATTCATCCTGGAGAGCCGATTTATATGGTTTCAACATCTATCCTGGAGGGTCCGTTTATAGGGATTCAACACTCATACTGGACAGCCCATTTATATGGATCCAAACATTCATCCTGAACAGCCCTATGGGGATCCAGCATATATAGTGGAGAATCCATTTATAGGGATGCATCTTTCTTACAAAGGCTAGTTAAAAATCCCAACGACTGAGACAAACGATTCAAAATATTAATCATCACAGTCATCTGCAGTGTACGCGGGTTGATCCTTTACAAAGCTGCAGAGCAAACGGCCGAGACCCTTGACCTGAATTTTAACATCAGAAGAGAGGAAAGTGCCTTACTTCATCTAGATGCTTCGCTCCTAAAAGACGAAGTAAAGAAAGCAGAGGTTGAAAAATTTCACCAACAGCTGCTCTACAAAAAATTGCGTGGAAACTTTCACATGAATGTAGAAAAACAGTCCTTGTCGAAGGATCGAACTTTAGCTTTAAAAGTGCAAAATTTTCTGGAACTACGATTTTCGGAAAGCAGTCTCCATTGCACACTCGATGCCTGACATTGTTCTCCAAGACTTCGAGAAACGAACTATGTTCGTGATCGAATTCTCGGCTCCTTCCGAATACAACGTCACTGCCAATGAGAAAGAAAAGGAGGAGAGGTATCAAGACCTTAAAAGGGAGCTGCAACGGCTGTACCCAAAATATTTGGTACAAGTTATTTTCCTTGTGATAGATGCCCTCGGAGGTGCGAAACTATCACTGTTTCTTAACCTGAGAGCTATACCCACGTGCCAAAAATATGCCAAGGCACTTGCGAAATGGATGCAGAAAGCTGTCATCTTCGAGTCGCTTCGGGTCCTCAAGAAACACGATGGTTTCGCCGGCCTGTCGTTGTGATTTTGTCGTGTCCTATAATAACACATCTCACGGTTGTGAGCCGTGGCCACAAGTGTGATTTACCGCGGTTCTACTGGGAGCCAGTGCCATTTTTAAATGACAGTTGCTCTCAGTAGGACGCTGCGGTGGTTGTTTAACCTTCTTTCTTAACTATATGATATAATTATTCTATTATTCTATTTATTTATATATTTGAAAAGTTTTTAGACGTAACTGAAGAGAGAAAAAATTTAACTCATACAAAATTGAATCTTTAGCAACAATTATCACCGGACGAAATTTCAATTATTCTGTACAGATAGTGATTACTTTTTCAATGAAAATATTCTTCCTTACCGGCTTCCTAGCCGCGCACCAGCCTTTTCGAAGAGCAAAAACATTTTTAAATAATATATGGTTTGCAACACTTCAACGAAAAAGCCCTTTCGCCTACCATCTAAAGGCACCGAAACGAGAATTTCTCGCACTGTTCGCCAAAGCCTCCTCTGGATGCCTGTACATGGCGCGCAAAAGAGAATTCCCATGCAGATGTAACAAAATTCGAGTTCGGCACTCGTGCGCAAAGATAGCAATGACTCACTCGTGGCAAGCTACAACACTCACCCTTCGGTTCATCTTCGGTTCCTCTATCCGCAACCCTAGGACGCGTTCGGTGGCTTTGTCATAGGCCCTTCAGTTCTATTCCAAAGGAATAGAAATCGAAACCGAAGTTATATATATATTTATATATAAATTTAGAGATAAATCAGTGTTGAAAAAAAAATGTTTTTTGCTGACAATATTTCAGTTTTATTGAATAAATGATATAAAAAAAAGTTCTTTTTATTGTTTAAATTCGAGAATTTTCTAGTTGGGATATTTTATATTTCGGCAGTTTTATAATTCGGGAGTATTATTATTTGGCAATTTTTCAATTCGGGAATTTTAAAGTGACGAGAATTTAATTTTTCGGAAATCCTAAAGTGTCCTGAGGTTAATTTTTCGGGATTTTTCAGTCGTCTTCAATTTTTTCTAAAATTTTGTAACATACTTATTACTTGTGAATTTTATCTTACGAAAAAGAATCAAACAGCCTTCATTACTAATACTATATAAGCACGAAGCAGACAACCTCGAAGTGGAAGTAAATGTCAAATAAAATAAAGTCACGTTTTGAAAGTAAAACATAAGGCTAATCCTTACCACTGGAAGTCAGGGCAATATTCACATCATGGGCCAATAAGAACTGTTTTGAAATATTTTCTCGATTTTCTGTTAGAATCTTAGGAATTTTTTTTTATCATTTTGCATCCTTTCTAAAATTTCAAAACGCTTCTTAATTTTGTGTCGAAATCTGGGAAATCCACATTTTGTTTTAAATTTATTGAAATATTCGAAAATATACATTATTTTTAAATTTTTTAAAAACTTCTGAGTCTTCTAAATATACTGAAAAATAATTCCAATTTTTCGTCAAATTAAAAAAAAATCTGTATAACCTCCTAAAATTAGAAAGAATATGCATTTTGAATTACCTGTAACAGGGTCACAGATACGTAAAAACTGACAAGGTTTTCAAGGTTTTAGAAGAGGCGTCCGTTTTTCCCCAATTCGAAATTAAGCAATAGAAATATTTTATGAATTCAAAGAAAAAATACTTGATATTTGGTATTATCTTGAAAACGGTAAGATATATGCGAACTCTGACAAAATTTACAGGATCTTATAAAGGTGCGTGGTTCTCAATCACACCGACCTAAATCAGTAGACAAACTTTGCATATTTAAAAATCTCTAAAAGGGTCACAAATACGTGAAAACTGACAAAATTTTAAAGATTTTACAGAAGGGGTTTGTTTATGAATTCAAATAAAATATAATATTAATAAAGATATTTCGAAAGTATTTTTTATTAAAGCTGGATTATTGAATAGTCTGCATGGAGCTGTCTCGGTGTATATCATTAGTCATGGATGCATTTTTTTAATGCAGTCAAGTGATCTGATAAAAGCAGTGTGCTGTCTTAGGACAGATTTTCATAATTCAAAATAGACAATCAAATATTGCAGACGAAAAATATGGAAAATTTATAAATGTTTGTAAAAATCAGTGCCTCAGAATTGTTTGGAACTCTGATTAAGAATCTTATTTTAAATTTAACTTCTATTTGAAATGAGTGAAAAAAACTTTGTTATAAGGTTAAAGAATAGTTGATTTAAAAGCAGTGTGTATCGCGGCATGCTCTCTGATTGTTTTGGTAAATTTTGAAATATTTTGTAGAAAGTGACGGTGATAAGTGGGTTGTGAAGTGTCCAGGAATCTGAATATCAAATCTTTTTAATTAAATTTGCAAGAAAGTAATTTTGAATGAGATATGATTGACTGTAAGATCCTGAATGAGTTGCTAACCTCAAAGTGCGTGAGACGTTTGGCGCACTGTAGACTCTGTGAGAGGATGATTTAGGATACGTTTATGTTGTTTGTTTCAACGCTTGTGGAATTAAAGTGATTTTTATGGAGGCTTCATAATGAGAAACTCATTAACACTGATACCGGTCGGATTTGAGTATCTGTGAGGGACAGTGAGTGAGCAGTAGCTAATGTGTACACACATGCTTACATCACAACTTCCGGCTACTATCTACTGTTGATGCAGTTGGATAAGTGTCTCTATAAAATATTTGTTTAGGGAAACGAAATTATTTAACCATCAGATGTTTACAGATGTTGTGGCTGTCAAAAAGTATACCACAAAGCTTTTAGATCTAAAATAAGGAAAAAAATTTGCCCGCCGCGCGGGCACATTCTCATCGCGCGCGTTGCGCGCGGCACGCTTCGCTCATAAGTTTGAGCGCACCTAGGGCGCGCGACTGATGGTTCTTGCGCTTCGCGTTCGATGATGTGTTCACCTCGCGCTACGCGCTCTGTCTTTGTATTTCCCACACATTTGCGCCCAGACGTTTTAAAATTAAAGGTTAAATCATCGACAACTGTAATTTGGTGATTGTGACTTCTCTTTTGTTAAAGCTCGCTTGGCTTTAACGAAGACATTCTCATCACGTACCTCGTGCTGCGCACTCGATTTTGTCTAAAATCTGAACTTTTCTAGACTATGTTCAACACTATTATATTAAATATATATCATATTTATTTCTGTATCTCAAGCTGGTACTGCTTATTCAGATTATGCCATGCAATCCAACTGAAGAGACCAGATATCTGCCATCGGGTTTTATCAGAAAAGATGGATCACAGGTGAGAACTCGCTTTTTATGCATGATCATTGACCAGTAGCAGTCGCATATAAAGGCCTTGAGCTCACCATACTGTTGACACTGTTCTACAGTTTTTTTCAGCCATGACACTATGTTGCTATTATTTCGAAAAAAAATTACACCAAACACACTATTTTCTCGCAATTCTCCGCTAATGCCACTATTTCTTTACTTTTCTTGGAAAAAGCTTGCTCCTTTTCTTTGCTATTTGGGGAAATCTTACTGTTTTTTATGAATTGATAAAGTAGTTCAACTTTCAACGAAGTAGTATCATTTTCTAGAAAAAAAATGAATTTGCAACAAAAGATGTAATAGTTGATACAAAGATTTTCATTTTGAATAAAAAAAGTTGGGTCAAACGAAAAATAAATATTTTCCAAGAAATTAGTTGAATCGTCAACTAAAAATAAACAATTTACAACCAAATAGTTAAATTTTCAACGAAGAAGATTAATTTTTTACCAAAAAAGAACAATTGTCAACAAATTGCATAAGTTTGTAACTAAATAGTTTGAACAGTTGATATATGATGTTAGTCCGAATTTGGTTTGATTAATTTTTAGTTTATATATTTTTCGTTTCTAAGATTTTTAACGTAAACAGTTAAATTTGTAAACTAAAAAAGATCAATTATTACCAAAAATAGAGTAGCTTAATTTTCATTTAAGATAATACATTTTTAATTTAAAAAAACGAAATCACAACAAACTACTTGAAACCCCAAATGAAACAGATTAACTTTTAACCATAAAAAATGATATCCCAACAAAAAAGATGAATTCTCAACAAAATACATAAATCTTTAACCAAATAGTTACATTTTCGACTGCATTGTTTAATTTTCCAGTTGAAAATACGATTTTCCTACAATAAATGTTGGTTTTAAACAAATAAAAATTCAATATTTAACCTAAGCAGATTGATTTTTAACCAAAAAATAGCATTTTCAACCAAAAAGATTAAATTTATACAGAAAAAGATACATTTTACAACCAAAAAGATGAATTATCAACAAAATAGTTGCATTTTCGATCCAAAAACATTTTTTAGTCTCTGAAGTGACTCCGAAGCCTGCATGTGATATTTTGTAATTTCAATTCACATTGTCATTTTATATGACTTGTACGGTCTAAAAAAAGTATTAAGACACTTATTTTATGACTGTGAATATTTTATTTTTTCTAGATTCACTTAGGAAAAGGAATTTTAATCGCTAAAGATACCTACTATTTAGCAATGTCAAACATTACTTCGAATGCAATGTTTGTAAAGAACTTAGCAGTGGCTATGTTTGGTTCAAAGGTGCTTGCAGTCAGTACACTCACAGAAAAAGGTAGCAATCGCAATAATCAAGAAGCCGGAAAATCAACTAGATCCTAGAAAGGTTTTCGCTATTAAAGGTACTTGTCAATCGTATGAAGTAGTATAACGATCTTCAAAGAATCGCAGGACTTAAAAATTTTTCAATGATATCTTCATTAAATTATTATTTATGTTTTAGATTTTTATCGATGGTGGTTATTGTCTAAAAACCATATGGACGATTTAGCTGCGGATATGGAAAGTGACAGGGTAAAGGAATATATCCGAAAAAAAATTAGCGACATGAAAGATGGAACCGGCAGTGAGTAATAAAAAAAATTCTGAATACAATTTTACGCCTCACAGGGCTCGAACTCACGCCACTATTGACACTGTTTGATACCTTTTTTTAGCGACGCCACTGTTATATTTTTAAAAATCATGTTGCAAAATAATTGTTGTAACTGTGAATTTAAATGTTTTATTATTCGTTAAAAATTGATCATTTTTAGTTCAAAATTCAACAATGTGGTTGAAAATTATTGTATTGTCTTGTAAATTCGTATTTTTTAGTAGTAAAATTAATTTTCTTGCTAATTAATGTGACTGATTCATTGATAGTTTAACTACTTTGTTAAAAATGCATTGTATTAGTTAAGATCCATCTCCGTGATTTGAAATTTAACAGTTTTCTTGAAAACTTTTTTTTTGTTTGTTGAAAATTGATTTTTGAACGAAAAATTTAACAATTTACTTATTGGTTGGAAATTGATCGGTTTTAGTAGAAAATTCAAAACGAAATTGGTGAATTCGTCTTTTTCGTAGAAAATTAATCTTCTTGATTTAAAATTCAACTACACTGGAAATCTCATTTAAGTGCGGTCTACACTTAATTTTTGTTTGTTTCAACTGCCCTTGTCTCGTCATTAATGTTATACGGTGCTGATCCTCATGTTCATTATATTACAGGAAAAGGGAAGCGAAAGCAGAAGACGTCGAAGCCAAATGCTGCAGATGATGTCCACGACAACATATCAAATGTTGCACATGAACAGCATGCACTAGGTGAGATAGATATTTCGGTAGAAGACTCCGAACTTTTTTGCGAAGCTGAGACACCGGAGGACGTAAGAAGTCTTGCATATGAACTATCTTGCAAAATTGAAAAATTTAGCTTAAAAATGTTCTAATTTGAAATTTTAGGAAATTATTTTAAATGATTTTAAATCTTTTTCCTTTTTCTCTTAAAATTCATTTTTTGAAATAAAAAATCATTTGAAATTTTCCTGTGAATCTTGCGAAAATTTTTGTATTCTTTTTTGTAAGGGGAGGTTGGTACATACTGAATAATGTGTATTTTTTATAATAAAAAAAAATATGAAGGAACCTAAATAATTTTTTTACGAGAAGTAATTGCACTGTGCTTGTTGTAAAAAAATTAGAGTACATTAATATGATTTTTATTATGAAAAAATGTGAATTATCCAGTATGTACCAGTCTCCCCTACACTTTTATAAAAAATTGATATATTCTTTTAATTTATTTTTTATTGAAGTGCGTGGAAATTAAAACAAAAAATTTTAATTTTGAATTTAACTGATTATTTTTTGAAAATATAACAGCATTTAAGTGATTTTTTAAAAATATGAGTCAATGTACGAGATAAGTAAATCACGTGCATGAAGAGATCTCGTGATATTTTACTGTGGCACACTCCATATTACATCAACCTTATCTGATTATTTGCACTTGCAGATAATTTAATTTATTTCGATTTCATTGTTTAAGTTAAATTAAAAATTTAGAAATTAATTAAAAATAAACATTTCCACTCATATTATATAATTAGAAATAAAAATTTTAATTGTTAAAATTTCAAACAGTTTTTTTGGGTCACAAGGAACTTTTATACCAATTTTTATGTTTAGATCTACCACTGAAAAAAAATATTGGGGGAACCTTCCTACAGTGGATAATGCAAGCTACAGTGGATAATAATTAATTGAGGGCACACAAAAAATTAATATAAATTTATAAACTATTATTTGAAACTGTTTTACGTATATTTGTATTTTTAGATAATTATTATCCACTGTAGGTTGCATTATCCACTGTAGGATGGTTCCCCCTATTTTTAATCGTTTCCTTTCTAAAAAAAAATCATAAAGATTGTATCGTTGCCAGTTCTGGTAAATTTCCTTAGACCATAAAGCATATATAAGTCAGCTGATAAGCTGATAATATTGCTTATCGATCTTAGGCATATATGATCTATAGAATAAATAAACAGATTGACAAACATTTAACTTGAAGGCACATATTATGTTGGACTAAATATATAGGAACTTTAGAAGATAGTTAAAAAAAAGTTTCTTTATACAATCAGAAAAATATTTGTCTTGAATTAAATAAATAAATTTTCATTTAGGGGAAACCTTCCTACAGTGGATAATGCAACCCACAGTGGATAATAATTAAATTAAAATTAGTTATTTTTATTTTATTTTCGCCTTTAATTAATGGTTATCCACTGTAGGCAGGCTCCCCCTAAAAAACATTTCTTTGCAGATTTTTTAATTAAAAAAATTTCTTTAAATGAGATAAATTTTTTGCACTTTTTTTTTAATTTGTAATATTTAAAAGGAATATAAATTCAATAAATTTTACTAACCGTGAAGGCCTCGATGCTTCCTGAGTCACTTGGAAGGCAACTCGCAATCATCATTTCTCCTTTACTCAAACCTGATATTATGGAAAAATAAAAATATTGTTATTAAAATTATACTTGAATATTTATTTTTAAAAATCTCTACCTATTATAAATTTTCTAAAAAATTATTCAACTAACAAATACTAGTTTTAACTTTAAAAAATTTGTTTATAATTATCATTTAAAAATTATTTATAAAAAATTTACCAGCATTTATGAAACCATTGGCAAGGGCCTGAGCCATTTTTCCACCACCAAGGAAGCCAATTTTGAGCATGTTGGTATCGATATCCAGTGGTATTCTTCTTTTCTGTTCTTCAATATCAGCGAGGAGTCTGTCACTTACTGTAAAAATATTATTATTATTATTATTTTATTTTTTATTTTTGTTTATAAAATATTTACAATATTTATATAATACGAGGAATTTATTTTATTTAGGGGGAACCTGTCTGCAGTGGATAATGCAGACTACAGTGGATAATGCAGCCTACAGTGGATAATGCAGCCCACAGTGGATAATTATTAATTAAAAAAACTACTCGGAGTGAAATAATTAATTTAATGTAATTTATAGTTAAGACACTATACGTGCCAATAAATATAAATAATAATAAATTTTTCCTTAATTTTTGCTCTTGATTAATGATTATCCACTGTGGGTCGCATTATCCACTGTAGAGAGGTACCCCCTAACTTCATTTTCTGCCTTGAAGAAGTGTAAAAGAAACTTGGGATGTTACAATAAAAATTTATTTTAAGCAATTAAACTCTAATTAACTGAGATTGTGTTATATAAATTATGGGTGATGTAACTTAAAAGTCTTATTAATTTAGAGCTCTATAAAAAAAACTTCTTATCTTTTTATTAGGTTTGTTATTAAGGAAAAATGATTCATACTGTACTTTTCAACAATTTTCAACAAACTGTATTTATAAATAATGCAATAATATTGTATATATATATATATATATAATATAATTGATTCAACATATATATTGTGTAAAAATATACAAAATTGCTTAATTATTAACAAAGATTGGCTTTTATGACAGTTAGACCCTTTTTGGCAGGGAAGGTGTATACTCAAAGTTATAAACCGCTTGCCTTGAAATCATAAAAATTTGACTCAATATATAAATATATGTCTTCAAGACATAGAAACTTGTCTCCAAGACATAGAAACTTGTCTCCAAGACATAAATTGGAGTCTGGCTCCGTCTCAAAAAGGAGACATGCTGAAGTCGAATTTTTCGATTTCATCATGTCTTGATTGGGGGAAATTCAAGTCGAAACCAAGTCAAAGAATTTTTACTCGGGACGGTTTGATATCCCGGGTTTTACTGTGAGCTTGTACGAATCTCACACAACATTAATTTCTGAAAATACATATAGTATTTCATGTTTTCCGCTAATTTTGATAATTTCCTGAAATTTTGCATCTCTATTAAGAATGGACGTTGTTTCTCTTTCCTGTTTTGTATGATTTACGAGCACCTATGAGCTAGCATGTCGTGCATGAAGAATTAAATAGCGACTTGGCAACGTTTCGTGCCAGAACCTTGCTAGTTGGGTTGGTTTAGGGTGGAGCCATGGTTAGCTATTACATACATATATAATTACTATAAAAAAACTAAAAAAGAATATAAATTCAATCCTACGAGATGTAGTTTGTAACTCTACAATCGGATTTTTATTCAATTTCCATGCTAGGCTACTGAATGCACGAAATGGAAAATCAAGTTTCAAATCGGTCGGAATCCGCTTGAACTCGTATGTCAACCGTCACAAATTCGATTTATCGCTGAACAAAATTTGAATGAGCCAAAGACAGAAATTGGTGGCAGTTTGCAGAATTCGCGTGCTGCTTGTGTTACTGGAATTTAAAGCTTTCAATTTGCAGTAGCTTTGTTGGGGACTGTGCCAAACGATTTTCCACTTTTCTCTCAGAAATAAGAGATATTCCCTGTCATTCTTGATTTTACGAAAAAATTGAATATGTCCTTAAAAATTTACCAGAAAGGACTGGTTACTTTCTACTGTTGCATATTTATCTGGAATTATTCAATACGCTAGGCCGAACAAACTCAAAATGATTGAAAATTTATAAATTTTAAATCCAAATTTTTTTTTGTATTGAAAAATAATTATTTTTCCATTTTTTTAAGATAAGTGTTATGGAGGTAAATAACCTCAGAGGGAATAATTTGTAGCTAAAGTTGCAAAACGAATGTTTTTTGCATTTTCATTTTTTAGACGCTCTTGTTAATAAACCAAGGAATCACATATATATTTTCAAGTTTCAAACAAAATTTTTTTTCTACTTTTTAGGGATCCTGCAACATAAGCTATTTTTACACAAGATCCATAAAAATACGTTTACATAGGATATATAGAGCATAGAAAACAATGTTGTTTGGAGCTCAAAAATATGTACGTGTTACTTTAATTTATTAAAAGCAGCATGAAAAGTATAAAAAATAAAAACTTTTTTTGCGAACTTTAAGTAAAAATTAACAAAAGTGCATATTTCGTCATTTCTTAATATATTAAATTTCGAGGAAAAAAAGATTTTCTAATTTTTTCCGTCTAAAGTTATTAACTACCACAAACTTCACGCCACCCTCCCTCAAAAAATTGAAAAATCGTTATGTTCTCTATTTTTTTACGGATCCTATGTAAAAGGATTTTTGTGGATCTTGTGTAAAAATGGCTCATATTTCAGGATTCGTAAACAAATGAATAAAAATCTTGTTTGAAACTTGAAAATGAGTATGTGTTTTATTATTTTGTTAAAAAGAATATCAACAAATTACAAAATTACAAACTTTTTTCCTGCCACTTAACGTACAAGTTAACAAGATTGCATTTTTCGTCATCTTTTGAAATATTATATTTCGACGAAAAAATGATTTTTTTATTTTTTACGTCTAAGGTTATTCACTTCCATAAACTTTACCCCCCCCCCCCCAAATTAAAAAAATCTTTTTTTTCTTATATTTTCTACAGATCCTGTGTAAATAGAATTTTGTGGATCTTGGCTCATGTTTCAGAATTCGTAAAAAATAGACAAAAAATCTGGTTTAAAACTTGAAAATATGTACGTGTTTCATTAGTTTATTGAAAAGAGTATCAAAAAATTGAAAAATTACAAACTTGGTTCTTGCAACTTTACGTACAAATTAACAAAACTGCATTTTTCGTCATTTTTTTCAATAATATATTTTAAGGAAAAATTTATTTTCTTACTTTTTTTTTATGTAACGTTCTTTACTTCCACAAACTTTACACTGATATATTTTTGTCCGTAATTTATTTGCCTTGTATTTGTATTTCTGTCCCGTTTGTTACAGTTGCTTCCTCCTGAAGTTTATATTTTTACTTAAAAATTGTACTTTTTGGTTGAAAATTCCAAAATTTGTTTAAAAATTCATCCTCTTTGGTTGAAAATTATATTTTTTGTTGAAAATTCGTTTTTTTTATAAAAAATTGAACTTTTTGGGTAGATACTTAACTTTTTACATTTTTGGACAACTGAAATAAGCTACGACAAAAATAAATAGACAAAATTTGTTCACCCAAAAAACAGCTACAAATGTGTAATAATTTGTTTCTTGAAAGAATGCATAGTTTTTATTTTAATCGTGAAAAATAACATTAACAATAAAAAAATCCAATTTTTGGAAAAACGACGCAAGGTGCGGAAAAAAATTAATGAGCAAAAGTTGTTCACCCAAAAAAAGATTTGTAAATTTGTAAAATTGCCATTATTTTACAGTTAACAGAGATGAGTTAGTGGGCAATTTTAAGGACATGCCTATGCCATTAAATTTTAATCTTCCATCGTCAGTAGAGCTGTCAGAAATTGGCAGTTTCGGACAATGCAACGAATTTCCTGAGTCATCATACCGCAATATAGAAAATAATGAATCTAAGATGCATCAACGCTGTATTCGTAATATGCCAATAAACAATTCTCCTTTGGATATGTCTGTATAAACGGCACTTTTGTACGGTATTTTTTATTACTACAATGTAGAATTTTTACTTGATAAATAAGCACTGAATATTTATCAAATATGTATCATTCATTTCACAACTAATTTTTTGCACCTTTTTGAAATTTTTTGGTTTTAATCTTTCTGTTTTTAACTGTTTCAACTGAAAAAAAACATTGCGAATACAATACTTTACAATTTAGAAAAGTATAAATATTCTCATGATTGCAGTACTTTTATACAATTGTTGACTCAACATTTGAGCTCTAGGTGAGAATTAAAGGCTTATAATTCAATAGTTCAGGGTGTTTTTTTTTTATCTTGAGACATCGAAATATCTTACGAAATACGCATCCAACGAAAAAAATGTCCGTGATAAAAACTTTCAATTTTCGAGGGGGAAAATCAACCCCGCAAAAATGTATCACTCTTTGGGGGCGATGGGGAGGGGGGTAATTTTAGAATTTCAAATGGGAACCTATATTTTTTTATTCTAGATTCAGATTCTTCATTAAAAAATACGTAAGTTTTATTCAAAAAAGTGTTTTCGATTCGCGCCAGACGGCGATGCATTTACTAAAAATGACACTGTTGACTATTCAGAGAATGCGCTTCCAAACGAAAGTAAACTGAAGATTTTTATTTCTCAATTTTATTTAAACAAAAAAAATAAGAAGGCTTTAAATTAATTTCTCCAGAATTTCAAATTTATTTTTGAATGGGGCCAGGTGAACAACCCTCGGTTGCGCGAATCGAAAAAAAATTGTCCAATAAAACTTACGTATTTTGTAATGAAGAATCTGAACCTGCAATAAAAATATAGGTTTCCATTTGAAATTTAAAAGTAACCTTTTCGACAGCCCCAGGTGGTGGGGTGTGGGGTAAATTTTTGTGGAGTCGGTTTTCTCCCTCGAAAATGAATAGTTTTTATGACGAACATTTTTTTCGTTGGATGCGTATTTATTAATTATATAAGATTATATAAGATAAAAAACACCCTATATATATATATTGCGTTAATGATTGTGAAAAACGCTGAAGTGAAGGTGAGGTCAAAATATTGTTTCACCTTCATTTCAGCTTCAAAACTTGTAAAAACGGCAATAACTACAACTTTTGTAGTCGAAATGAAGACGAAAATACATTAGCTGACATTGCGACTTTATCTTCATTTCGTCTTCATTCACCTTCATTGATTAAAGTGAAAGAAGTTGAAACTGACGACGAAACTTCGACTCGGGAAGTTAGAAAGATTTTAAAACCCCGTTAGAAAGCTTATTAAATTTCGCGTCAATTGAACCCTACATAAAGTATTTTTGAAAAATACAGGCCGAGACAGCATGTGATAAAGACCGACCTATTTTCCGTTTTTGACCAATTTTCGATTTTAAACTACCATTGTCTGATAATTGAAGAAACAATAAATATTTCATTATTTTCTTAATCTCGTTTTAAAGAGAAGACTTTAAACTTTAATTTAGCGAATTTTACATTTTTCCATCCATTTCCTGAAGTATCTATGCAGAAAGTGGAAGCTGAAAATCGAAAATTAGTCAAAAGCGGAAAATAAGTTTATAACGGTTTTTTTGAAATCTTATTAATTTAATCTCTCGCTGAGATATTCACGAACAAAGAGAGGCTTGTTTTTAATGCAATTTATTTTAGTGCACTGAAAAAGCGATATTCTAATATTAAGAGTGTCATATTCTTACAGCCATATCCTTGGTAATATTTTTAATGAAGTAAGCGAAATTCTTACTTTAAGAGTATCGTCTAACCAAAGGGAGAAAGAAGAAATGCTCAAAGGAAAATGCGACTTGCTCTGTTCAATCAATTCTTTTAATGTTTCATGCCACGTGCTTTTCAATCAGTTTCCATTTTCGATTGTTTTACCAACGAATTAGTATAAGGAGGCCCAACTCCATACTTTCAAGTGAGAAACTTGAAGAAATGCAACCAATTCTAAGGATTTTATATTGACGTCACATTTCAACAAAGAAGTAAGATAGTGAGGTTAAATACCGGCGTGCAATTTCTCATTTATTCATGTTTTTTCGGGTTGTGTGTATCAAGATCCTTTGAAATATTCCAAATTTCTTGCAATCTCTAAAATCCTATAAGAAATATCTTGAAATCTTGTGAAACGAAGCGAAGTATTCTGAGATTCTATTCAAATCCGCAGCCGCAGCTAAATTAATTTGTAACAAAAAGTAGTTTCAATATTTTGTATATTTTTAATAGTGTATGTTTCACAATTGAGTAATTATTTTTCGATGATTGTAGGCATCGAAAACATCTTAATAGTTAATAGAATCTTATCATTTCAGCGGTGAGAATAAAGCGATAAGAATCAAAAGTGTGGTCCATCAAAGATAAGATTTCTTGAAATAATAATATTTGTGAACGCTTTATGTTATTGTCATATGAAATCATTTTTTTCAAATACCATCGATAACGACAGAAAATTGCTATACATTTTTATGAACTAAGCACTACTTTTTTTTCGTCATAACTTTTGAATCTTAAAGCTTTTGTTATTTGTACAGAAATTTTTACAATTTCGAAATGATGTAGCATCTGTACTGAATTTTCACGATGATTTGGGTACAGGTTTTCTATAGGATACCTTGCAGAAGACATTCATTTTCAAAATTTAAAATTTAAAAATATGAATTATAAAAATCTTCAGAAATGTTATTTGTACATAATATCTGGATAAAAAGGCTGCTTTATTATACTATAGTTATCTGCTACGGTTCGGCAAATAAAGGGATGTGATAATGTATATAGACAGATGAGACCCACAGGCATACATAAAAAATTGGCCTTCGGAAAAATAATAAAATGATAAAAATAATAATTTTTCAAAAAATCTTTTCAGAAAAAGAATTATTCATTTAATAATTATATTGTTGATTTGAATGAAATTAAGAAGCGTCTTTGAAGATTTTAACAGATTACTTATAAAATTTCAAATATTGCATGTAATTTTCAAGATTTCAAGGATTTTCAAAGTATTCATAGTAATTTCGAAGTATTTTACAGAATTTCACAATATTTCGAGGAGTTTTAATTATTTCAAGGGATTGTGAAGTATTTTCATGAATTTGAAGATGTTTGAAAGATTTCACAAGGGACCATATGTTAACAAATGTTATAAACTAGTTATTAGTTTGATCTCTTGTTTGAAACATTTAACTGATATCACTTAATTTATAAATAATCAAGGTCATATAATACATTTTCCTTTCATCAGGATCACAAAACTTCTCTATAAGCTATTACATCTGTGCAACCACTGCACTTAAAAATAAATTATAATTTAAAAAATATATATTTTCACTAATTTCATATTCAGTTTCAACGGATTGTATTGATGCTGCTCAATCCTCTTTCAAATTGCAAAAATGTTTCTTTTTTTTTCACCTCATGAACTATAATCCAGTTAAGTTAAGTTAAGTTAAGGCTAGACTTTGCTGATTTCAAATATTTTAGAATATTAATGCTTTGAATTTTACAAATATTATTTTTAAACATTTTGCTTTTAATTCTTCTATTAATCAATTTAAGAATATGGGCATGAAATAATATTTCTAATTCCATTCCGTACCCAAGAAAAAATCAGCACTCAATAAAGAAAATATCTTCAGGACGTAGGATGCTATATCGTTTTCATGATACAAAAACATTTATCTTGTCTGAAGAAAATGTACCTGAGTCAAGAAAATTAAGCATCTTTAATTCACTACGTTTCCCGGAGACCAAAAATTTTTTCTTGTATCAAGAAAATACTGTGTCAGTCGTATTCGTAGATATTATCTTGATTCAATATTAATTCATTTTCAATGTAGTATGTCACTAATAACAGATTTTTCATCAATAAGGTTAAGAGTGATGAAGCCAGATATAATCTGAAATCCACATGGAGAAAAATTATCATTCAATCATAGAAATATCGTTATGAATACGAATGATAAAATAGTTTGATGATATACGAAAATTTGGCTTCTATGAAGAAAATGTATTTATATAAAGGAAATCAAGTTTTTCAAGCCTAGCACATATTTTCGATTCAAATTCTGTATTAAAAACGTTATATTCTAGTGGAACAACCGACTCCGAAAAAAATACTGCACATCCTCTAAAATATTTAAAATTTCGTCCAATCTTTAAAATCTTATAAGAAATATGTATTTAACCGTGCATATTTTTTACAGTCCATATTTTCTAAGTTGAAGAGAATCTTTTTCCAAGAAAATATGGTTTCAGATCATTCCTGGAATCTGATCATTTCATCGATAAGAATGCAGTGATCAGAAACAAATTTTTATCACACTCGTGAATGGTCTATAAAAAGTACGCTTGAGAAACATATTTTTATTGGAATTCTATTCGCAAACATTATTTTTTTCCCTAAACTAGTATCGGTGGAGGTAGCCGTATTTTTTACCTTAAAATGATTTATTGAACATCAATATCAATATCTCAGAAGAACAAGCTTATTACCCGAAACCTACAAGATAAGGTAATCTATAGCGTATGAACATATATTCGCTGATAAAACGGCAAAATATTCATATGATACAGTGTCAACCTAATTCTTCAATCAATCTTAAACTTATACCATAGCTTAACATTAATTTCTCAATTATCCTTGATTTCCGTGATATCCTCGAATTTTGTTTATATCGAAATAGATTCGCGGGCTTACTGAATTTCATAAAATGGTTAACTGTTAACATTTATCTTTGTTATAAATAACTTAAGTTAAAAAATGAAAGATTTTCATCCTTTCTTCGTGAAAAAAGAATTACTTTTCAACTTTGATGTATCTACATAGCTTGTCAGATTTATTCTGCTGCAAAATATTGTTATCATCTAACATTTATCTTTGTTATAAATAATTTTAAATAACAAATAGACCATTTTGATCATTTTTTTGAGGAAAATATTCTTTGCTGTATAATATTATCGAAGTAGATCAAGGTAACATGAAATGCTTGTAAGTAACATAGAATGCTTAACACTGTCATAAATAATAACTATAATGGATTATTAAAATAATTAAAAATCAAGCATTGAAATAAGTGTGTTTAAGTCGAGTTAGTTATAGTTCATTGTTAGTTTCACTTGACGTAGGTGAAAGGGAAGAAAGCGGGAAGAGAAGAAAGGGAAGAGAAGAAAGGGAAGAAAGTAGGTGAAAGGGAAAAAATGAAAATTTTGAGTTTGATCGCAAACGGTGAGAGATGCGTGAAAACAGACAACATTTTAAGGGCTTTCTAAAGGGGGTTGGTCCTCGCCGATCCCAACCGAAGCCAGTAATGAAATGTTTAAAATTAAAAAAAAATCCAAAATTCTGAATTATCTCTAAAAGGGTCACAGATGCGTCAAAACTGACAACATTTTCAGTGTTTTGAAGAGGGGATTCGCTTTCGACCAAAATTTTAAGGGTTTTTCATAGTGGTTTTGTTTTCGATCTACATGAATTAACCCAATAAGCAGATTCTTAAAATACCAAAAAATAATGCAAATTTTGAGTTATCTCGCAAACGGTGAGAGATAAGCGAAAACTGACAACATTTTCAGTGCTTTCTAAAAGGTGATTATCCTCGGTCACCACAAATAAAACCAGTAAAAGTATTTTTGAAATTATAAAAAGAAACAATGTTGAATGATCTCGCAACCGGCAAGATACGCGAAACTGTCCAAATATCCAGAGTTTTATACAAGGGGTGGCCCTAACCCAGTGAGCACGAAAATTAAGAACATAATTGAAACGTCCTAAAAACGTTTCTTGGACGTACCAGACAAAAGAAGTTATTTAAACTTTTCAAAAACTGTCCTAAGTCAGACCAAATAATGTTCTGAAAACGTTTTATGTTCTAAATACGTCTTTGAAACGTCTCTGGAACATTGTATGTTCAAAAAACGTTATTTGGACTGACTTAGGACCTTTTTAGAACATTCTACTGACGTTTCTGGACACTTGTGCCTACTGGGAAGCCACCAAAAGTGAACTTAATAAGCAGATTTTCAAATTGAAAAAAAAAACTCAAAATTTTGAATGATCTCGAAAACGGTTAGACATATGCAAAAACTTGAAAAATCAAGAATGAAGAACAATTAGTATTAATTTTCATGAAACTTGATATGTTTTCAGATTTCCGGAAAACGATGGAAGATACGTGAAAATCGTCATGTGTTAGGATCCAAGTTTATGTTGACGCACGGATTCAAAAGTAATGAAAGTTCGCTTCGGATTGGTTTCCGATTCACTCAGCTAGAGTGAGTGTTTGTTTCCGATTGGTGTGTGATTCATTCGGTTTGGTTTCGGATCAACAGTTATCCATTCAGAGCAGTGTCGGAGTCAGTCAGTTTCGTCTGACTGAATTCAAGAAGTTCCATGTATTCAAAAGGATTGGATGCACGGATTGAAAAATGGATTCCGTGTGGGCTCGTATTGAAGTTGGTGCTGATACATCAATGAAGAAGGATTGATAAGTGAGCCTCGGATCTATTGGGATTGAATTTAGGGTTGAGACATGTATTGAGATTGGGATCCAATTTGGGGTTGAAACACGGATTGAGAAGAGTTGAAGAGTACTGAAAAATTGATTCGGATTGTTTCGGATTAATTCGAATTAGTTCGAACTGCAAAAAGAATCAAAGATAATTACAAAATATCTCAAGTGAAAAAAGGATCGCGCTCAAACGCGTGATCGGTCTGGTATCAATAAATATCGCGTAAACCGTATGTGATAAGTCAAAATCGATGTCAGTTTATGATACGGATATCGTATTACAGTGCAGTATATGCGATACTCATCCATTTTTACCTATCTCTTACGGTTTAAGAGATAATGGTTGTTAAAAATAACAATAATGAAAAGTTCCCCTCAGTTCCCAGTGGAACTTTCCTGGAACGTTCCCAAGTGGCTGTTATTTTTGACTGAAAATTAAAATTCTTTCAGTTGAAATATCCAATCGTACATATTTCTTTGAATATTCATCTTTTTTTTTTGAAAACTCAAATACTTATTGTGAGAAAAAAAATTACTAGTAAGAATTTGTTTATAAAAATTGTTTATAATAATTCAGTTGAATACTATTAGAATTATTTCTGTTCTATGAGTGCAGATGCAATATAAAATTTGTTAAATTGCAAAAGTTATTAATTGAAATACTTACAGTACCAGCCAGAATTGTCAGTCCACTAAAAAAATCGTATTAAAAACATGCCTTTTTTTTCTTCATGGTTTATCTCAGCAAGAAATTAAGTTAAAACGATTTTTAAAAAACCGTTACAATGCTTATTGAATTTCCCGCTGACTGAATAATAATAATAATATATGTATATGTATAGTGGAGAAAATTTGGGTACCGATCTTCTTACTCTTGTTTACTAGTCGACCGATTGCTTAACGCGCGTGTGTGTTTTCTAGTGTGTTTATGAAAGCGCATCATACTTGTGATAAAGAATTATGAATTCAAATTTCGCATAAACCTTCTCTAACAATGTTCCTGAATTATTGCTGATCGAGCTAAGTTCGAGTTAAGTTTAGAATTCGACTGTTTACCTAATGCCATCCCGATTTCTAATGTTCCTCGTGGCAAATCTTATTCTTCATGTGAAAGACACCATTCTTCTTATAGGTCTCCATCTCCTGCCGAACCTCCTCTTCGTGTCAGGTCCAGGTCTCCTCCTGCCAGAAGCACGTCTCCACCTGCCTGGTCCACGATTCCTTCTCCGAGGTACAGAGCTGCACCTAAAAGGCTTCCTTCTCCTGACGGCACTGGATGTGGACTTGAACAACTTCGATTTATTTGGCTCATTCCCATTGAAAATCCGCACCGCATATTTGAACTTCAAAGACACACTTATCCTGTCAACAGACCGCACTATCTCAGGGCGTTTTGAAGTGAGGCTTGTGAACCTAGTGTAAGCTTCAATCCCTGACAACATAATTTGAAAAAAATTTAAAACTAAAATATAACGTGTGTTTTCCGATGCTAAATTAAAATACTTCATGTAACTGGTAATCATGATAAAAATCAGTATATTATGATTTTCGAGGCTTTAATTATGCATCAATGCGCTAGTTTGTAGGCAGCGTTTTGAGGCTCATTGACCAGTAAATCCAGTAACACTAGAGTAACATATGTGACACATAAATTCGAAATTTCACAGTAAAACGTTGCTATTATTCTAATTAAGTTGGAAAAATGATTACATAAAAGGTGTATGCATGATAGTCAAATCTAGGAAGTTAGGTAATGTGTAACGTTAATTTTTATTTGTAATCATCCAAATTTTTCGCAATTCTTAATATTCGATCACATTTTTGGGTGTTATGTTCCTGCTATGTTTATTTAATTGACTCGACTGAAATCTTATTTAAAATGGGTTTAGAATTATGCTTAGTAGTGTCAACCACCTTCGTTTATATCTATCATCAATTGCTAGTAATCAGAGTTTATTCAGCTATAAAATTTACTTACTTTTAGTCATTGGGGGATATTAAAGTATAATTTCGCCAAATGTGGATTCGAATGAAATCAAGAGCCATTTCATATCTGCTAATTACTTCTGTATATTCAATATAATTTGCCTGAAGACCATGCTAAGCATAAAAAATATCTGAAAATAATGCGGCTAAGGAGGCGTGATATGAAAATTGTGATTCTTTAAAGTTTTATGCTGACAGAAACTGTAACGAACCCAGCAAAAGTTTTGTTAGGTTCTTTTTTCTTCGTTTTGTTTATACAGTTACCACATAATTTTGACATTATGTCTTTGTAGCATCCATATTATTTTTGATAGAAATCCACTGTTTTGTTGAAAATGCAATATTTTCGAATTGAAACCTTAGTCATATAATGCCTGATTTTATTTCATTTTTAGGAATTTGCTTATTAATTATTCTACTATTTTATGTTAAGTCGCCATATTTTTCCTGTTTTGAGAGCCTGTTAGGCTGAGAAATCTGAAATAACTTTCACAATAATTTACCTTATGGATTTCTGATTTTAACATTTTTTTCATATATCATTTATATATTTTTTAAACCTACATTTATCTGTTCTGCCTCTACTTGAGAAGAAATTATGACGGATTGTACTTTGGTTGCCACCTTGGCAATCTTCCTCAATTTCACTGGTGAATTTGAAAATATAATAATATAAATTCATATATATGAAAAAAAAATATTTTCAAGCCTTTCGCACATAACAATTTGTCCGAAGATATCCGCATTCTGTCCCAATTGCTCTCTTTTTCTAAACTCCATATTGAAGACATAATTAATATTTTATGCTAGAAGCCGTTTGTCAACTCCATTAACAATTAATAAATAATGAGGGAAGAATACATAAACAAATAATAAATCAAATGAAAAGCTAGAATTATGGATAAAGTGTAAAGATCAAAGTTTAAGATTGGACCTGAAACCCAACACAACCCACTAGCTTCACACAAAATCACCAGCATCAAACCTAAAAGCAGTTTCGATTATCCCCCTGGCAATCAACTATTGTTCAGATGCTCAACCATCATCATATGAGTCGTCAAGACATGAAAGACATCCTTAAAATGATTATTACAGTGACCTTGAGCAATAACGCACGCACGAAGACCATCTAGACTAAACTGAAGTTTGTCGTTGTTGGCACTATATATCAATTCCTGGTACTAATTAAAGTGGTAAGGCCTACTACCTGAAAATAGTATTTACCATCGAAAGTTGTCGCGACAACAAGTAAAGTAGTAGGAACAACTACTACCAATCTTGCGAATAAAAGTAGTAGCCCCAACCAATTATATAGCAGCGGAATATACTACAAACTGAAGTAGTTGGCCCTACTACTTTATTAGTTGGCCAAACCAACTATTTTTTCAGTGATAATTCATATTTAAGAAACATGTATGGTACATTCCCAATTGGCAAAAATTTTCAGAATTAGAAATTTTATCCTGATTGATTTAAAGAAATATCAGTTCAGAATTGCGAACAGCAGCTAAGTCTGTTCGCGAAATACATTCCTGAACCACTGTGGCACGGAAAAAATGTATTTGATTGTACTTTCCAGAATTGAAATATTATTTCGGATAATCAATGTAACTTCTACGTATTTATTTGAATTTTATCACTTCAGCAATAAGAATCAAAAATAAAAGCGATAGTAATTCTCCTAAAGTGGCCCCTATTGAGGAAACCTAATTTCTTCCCTTGAACTGATTTATGAAACGCAAATATATAATCAATCAGATAACCTGATGAAACAAATTCTGTAACAATGCATAAATCAGTTTCATCTCTGATTGCAGAAAAAGATGATCTTTTATACTGTGGTCTTCACCTTGACGGTGATGCTTAGTTCAATTGGTGAATATAATACTTTACTATATCTATAATTTTAAAAACGTTCTTAAACTTCCCGCAAATAAAAATTTCTGCGTCGTAATACGCATTCTATCCCAATTTCTATTATTTCTTTACTATATTTTTGTTTGTCCAAAAAGAATACTTAAATATCCCATAGAAACTCTATGATAGTTTGTCATCAAAATTCTATCAAATCTTCCGCCACAGGACTTGTATTAAATCCTATATGCTTGAATTTTAGGCATATTATTTAATTTCAATTATAAGTGAAAACAAATTCGGACTAAATTTATAACATTTTCATACTTTTAGAAGTGAAATTACTTGTGAGTTGATCTATGGATTTTATTGACTACGAAAATGTATCGTTACTATTTTTTGTGGTAGTTTCAAGAATTCATCAAGATGTACAATTCCTATCTACAGTGGAACAGAAGCATCACTATGAACTTACTTCTTCCTGAAAACAAAATGTATTAGTTAAGCAAAAAAATTCGTTCTACAACAAAAATTAATCATCAGTTTCTTGTTGCAGAGTTGAGTTCGCAGTTTGAATGTTTGCCTAACGGCGCCCCTCTTCCTGGTGTTCCTCGTGGCGGTGAATCTTCTTTTTTCGACATACAACATCCTCCTGTCAGTTCTCTTCCTCCCGCCAGACCTCGTACTCCGCTCAGGTCTTCTTCTCCTGCTGAAACTCATCGACATGCAAGGTCCCGGTCTCCTCCTGCCAGATATATAGATCCACCTACGAGGCTTCCTTCTTCTGACGGACTTGGATATGGACTTGACCAACTTCAATTTATACGGCTCACTCCCATTAAAAATCCGCACCGGAAATTCGAACTTCGAAGATATACTTTTCCTGCGGACAAAGGAATTAAACTATGGGCAAGAAAGAATGCCTATTTTCCCGTGCCACCCCAAGAACAAATTGTATTATCAACATTCGATGGTGACGTCTTTGCAATATTGACGAGTAATAATATTCTCGTGGGAATATATAAATATAATCCCCGCATCAAACGTAAAGGACGGGCAAAACTAAACATAAAAAGCGGCAGGATTACCCCGTTGACCCCAGATGAAATTCATGAAGTTCCAGTAGGCCACCATTGGCAAATCCCATATAATTTTAGAGTAGAGCATTTGAACCGCCGAGATGGGTAAGTGACTTGAAAAAAAAACTAGTTATCGTCACTTTGTTTCTCAAGACCCTGTTTAGTCACTCTGTTAGAATAAAATGACTATATTACCTTTCTGAAATGAAAAGATCACGTCAGTGCTACTTTTGGTCAATTAAAGCGAAAAACTCAAAGATTTCTGAATTTATTTTAAGTATGTTTAAAGTCCTTTCGAATCATTCTGAAACGTCTGCAATTTCTTTGAATTTGTTTTAATTCAGTGAAACTGTTTTTAGTTTTTAATTATTTTATTTGGTACGCCCCAAGGACTTTTAAACTTACCCTGAATCGAAGACTTTCAAACTTACCCTGAATTCTCATGGACTTTATCAGATTCTTATTCACTAATTCTATGTACTCCCATTTATCTGAATTCAATTGAATTATTTTTTATTCACTTGAATTATCTTTAATTAATTTTTATTTCATGTGCTCTTATTTTCTGGCCAGATCTTCTTCTTCTGGTGAGTCCCGTCTTCCTGGCACCTCCATGTCTCGTCCTGCGAATTCATTTTCTCAAGTACTCGGATATGGACTTGACCAACTTCAATTAATTCGTCTTCACTATCATGAAAATCCGCACCGGCTGTTCGAACTTCGAAGATATACTTTTCCTGCGGATAAACCAATAAAGATACTTGCAGGATGGCACCGCTTTATGCCTTCCGCGCCGAGGTACTCTCGTTGGCACTTTCGCTTTCGCTCGAACCGTCCCTAGTAAATCTATTACCGTGGAACTTTGTTTTAGGTGGTCTCGATGAATCAAAAAAATCACTATGTGTTTTTTTTTCGATAGGAATTCATTATGCAATAAAAGAACGTCTTCACTTAATTAAAATCGATGCTCAAGTAGCTTTTCATAGAACACTGCACAACGCGCACTGCTCGGGTTTTTAAAACAGAAAACGAAAAAAAAATAAAATAAAATAAACGAAAACAGAACGCAATATGATACTCTTTTTCCGAATGTTGCAACTGTGGACTCTAATGCATACGAACAATCACACCAAGAAACAATGAGACCACGCAGTGAGCCGTGCGCACTTACATGCCTCGTGTGCGTGCGATTGAGATGACTTCCAAAAAATCGATTTTTTTGACCCTCTAAACCAGGCTCCCCCCTTAAAATGATCTAATATGTATCAGCCAAATGGTTTGTCAGAGCCAACTACCACATATTCAATCCTTATAATTTATATAATATTTCAGGTATGACCATCGATTCATTTATAGTTGTTCTTTCAGAATCAGCTACATCGCGCCATTTAAGATTATCAGTAATCAACGGTCTTGGATACGCTCATGCTCATATTTCTGTATAGGTATACCTATTAGAAAACATATTTGAATAGTACAGTGAAAGGCGTAAGTCTTCCAGTCAATACTCATCTTGAATATCCTAATCATGCACCATCATCAAGAATATTAGCTGACTTGATCAACCGTTATAGACCCCTTTTCTCATGACCAGAAAGTTATTACGAAAGGTATGACGAAAATCCCTTTTTTTCTAGTGCACGAATAAGAATTTCAGATCACCCACGCCAATCTACTAATAATAAGCAACGCGAGAACCGGAAGTCAGCGTTTGGTTTTTGTATTTCTCTTCGGATTAGCAGCTCGGCTTTGAATAATTTATTTCGCATAAAACGGGGTTACGCATGATTATAAATTCTCATCTTTTTTGTTTTGCGTTTAATTAAGTTCCCTGGTCAATCCTAGAAGAAGTCGGAAAACTCCGTTTTAACTGACGCCCAACGTTGTGAAATTTTGTTTAATTATTGGAAAGAATAAGAAATTGAGGGATATCTCGTACAATGGTGCATGGTTTTAATTTGTTTTAGGAATTGATTCTATGCACATTTTATCTGATTTTTTTTTCCTTTCTTTATCTGCCTGTTCGTTTTTAAAGTGAGAATGTACAGAATTGCGGTTAAGTGTAGAGCGCGCGAATAGTGTTTCGGCATCGTCCCTGTAAATTCATTTCAACGTAGTAGCCCGAAAGGCCCACAAGCGGCACCCGAAGCTGACTTTTAGACAGCCGCGGCACGGTAATAGTAATAATTCACACGAGTGAATAGGTGAACGAAAGTGACAGGAAAGGGATGCGAAATCTCTGTAATCTACTTTTTGATGATTCTTATCTTCTTCTATAATAGAATATGCCTGATGAGGGTAATAATTCTTTACTGCGACTCCGCATGAAGAAGTGTTTTATTGAATATAGTCTGGATATGTCGCTTGAGCATTGAAAAAATATAAAAAATTTTTAAAAATAATTTTAGTTCAGATAATTTCGCAGTCAAAGTTTAGTTTGTGGTTTTAAATAATGAAATATTTGTTCAGTCATGTCACATTCAAAAAAAGAATAAGGAAAATACTTCAAAGTTACCCAGTCAACCATCGTTTTTATGAATATGCGTTGGCGTAAGGTTTAAAATTTAAAGAAAAAGTATATATAATATAAGAATAATAAAGAATAAGGAATTTCAAACTTTGGAAAGTTTTTCACGGAATTGTGCAATTCAATTTTTCATCAGATGTTTCCAATGGATAAGGATTACCAGCTTAAACATAGTACGTATATATATAAATGATAATCAGTTCAATTTTGATGGTTAATAAGAACACACGAACTTATGTACTGCATGTATTGATGAATTATAAACAGTTAAATAAATGATATAGTTAATAAACTAGGATCTTGTACAATTGCAAGGATATATTTTATATCATTTTATTGTACTTCATTCTAGATTTCTGAAACATTGAATGATCCTCTTTAGAATCATCTAGCGATAGGACTAGTATTATGGAATTTTTCGTGACTTTGCATTTAAAAAAAAATAAATTACTGTTCTGGAGGAATAGTGTTTATATTTACTATTCTAAAATTCTTTGAGACTATGAAACGGGATCCTAATGGAGTTTCATCGGCTAATTCTGCGGTCAATTCGGAAACCGCGCCGGTTTCCATGTTTATGCCTGCCCGTTTACCATCGCGATTATATATTCCACGAAGAATTGAAGTAGTTTCCAATATTGCAACGACTTCAACAGTGGATGTTGTTAATACTTTTCGTTCTTCAGTTGGCATGGGCCCAAATTTGTTGTATAGTCCGAGTACTTGAATTGGTTTATCAGCAGGAAAAGTGTACCTTCGAATTTCAAATCGCCGGAGTGGATTGTTGTTGGGAATAAGCCGTTGAAACTTTTTTTAAAACTTTTTAGAACACTTTTTGTGTATAAGAAACAACTTTCTTCCATCTAATAACTGTTTGACAGTAGAAAAAAGTCAAAAGAAGCAAAATTATAGAATCTGATGTTTTATTTTTGTTCTGATTTCATGAGAAAGGAAAGAGCTACTTAGCCTTTAGTCTATTGGATAATTTGAAATTTAAAGCAATTTAAATTTATATGCAAGAATTTTAAATTAAAAGTGTTGGATAATTTTAGATTGAATGCTTTCAAATTATCATATTGAAAGTTTTTAAAGATACAGGATTAGAAATGAACGTCTTAATACTTGACTCATTATTTTAGAACGGCTTAAATCGTATAACTTCAGATAAATTTAATAGCAGGACTTTTGAAAATTAAGATTGCTTGAGAGAAGTGAATAAATGTTTTACTTTTTAAAGGGTGTTTTTTCAAGTTTTTTTTATTTCTCAATAATTTGGCATCTTCGCGAATTATTTATTTTGGTGAGAGAAAATAACACCTGATTTTTATCAAAATTTAAACAATATATATTTAGTGTTCTCTCAAGGTCAATTTTGTACAAAGTGCGTGTTTCTGGATAAATCGACTCTATTATTGTTTCTGATTTCGTTCTATCACTCATGGATTGTATTTTTAATACAAAACATTGCAATCTGATTTTTTCGAGTTTATCAAATAATAATTTAAGGTTACTCGAGATAATTTTCTGTACAAAACATTGATTTAGAAAGAATGTTTGTCAAACTATAGAATGGATTTCTTCACCCCAAGATACAACCCTAAATTATAATATAGTAAAAAACTGGAAAAAATAAGATGTAAGCCAAATTTTGCAACGAAAATTAACAATGGTCGACCTATAAATATATTTTTTTAATTCTGACAAGAGTTACAGATTATATAATTCCAGAAGGAATAATTTTCAAATTAAAGCTTAAAAATTCTCATCAAAATTAAACCATTTCCACGCCACCTAGGAGGTAGAGTTACAACGCTTTTTTTTAAGTGGTTCGTCGAAGGGACAGAGAAGGCATGAATCACAAATTAGCAATTTACAAAATTTTTAATAACATTTTAAATTATTAACAAATTTGTAGCTTTTTGGGTAAATAACTTTTATGTATTTATTTGTTTCCTATCTTGTGTCGTTTATCCCAAAATTTAAGTTTTTTATTTTTAATGTTGTTTCTTTTTTACGAATAAAACAAAAACTACGCGCCCTATCAAACAGTAATTAATGAAAAATTTCTAGATATTTTTTGGGTGCACAATTTTTCTCTTCTCATTTTTTATTGCAACTTGCACAGTTTGACCGCAAAATTAAATGTTGTATTTTTCATTATCTTTGGTGCGTTCGAAATGTGAATTTTCGATTTTTCAAAAAAATATGAAAAGTTGTTATGATAATCTTGTAGGGTTTCAAAAAGTCGACGCTTTTTTCCTAGACTTTTTGTCATATCGTCCGTTTTTAGCTTCAAATTTTCATTTTCATTTGTTTTTTTGAATATTTAAAATGCTATAACTCTGGTAATTTTCTTTTTATCAAAAAAAGGTGTGAAGATAAATTGTTCGAATTTCCAAGTGCTATGAATAGCTGTACATAGAAGTTATAAATCTTGAAAAAAATTGTTTAACAAATTTTGAAAATGCTGTAACTTTTTGATTTTTTATCAAAAATAGTTGGCTAATGAACTTGACTTTCAGTTTTGGCATACGATATTTTTATTTCAGCCAAAAATTGTTTAAAAATGTTAATTAATTTGATTTTTTAATACAAATTTAGACACGTTTGGAAATTTGGATTTTTCGAAATAGAAAAAAATTTTAATGCACATTAAGCCGGTTCGATTTTCTTAAGCTATTACAGTCTTTTAAATCAAAATAACTTCTTTTTTTTGTCAAAAAATGAATCCAAAGCAGGTGTCGAATCTTTGAAATTCGATTTATTCGAATATTCGAACAAGTCGAATTTCGAATATTCGACTTGACTGGATCCATTTTTTAACCAAAAAAAAAAGAAGTTATTTTGATTTCAACCATTGTAATAATCCAAGAAAATCAAGCCGATTTTATGTAGAGTTAAGTGTTTTTCTATTTCGAAAAATCCAATGTTCCAAGCTTGTCTAAATTTGTACAAAAAATTCGAATAAACGACTACACACACGTAAATACTCTTCAATTTTGAAAGAAGAGCAGTATAAAGTTATGCAACTTTGAAGAGTTACAATGAGCCATTTTTGAATGTTGAAAATTTGGAATGGCAAATTATTAAATTTTCAAGAATTACATTTTAATGGTACATAATTTGGAACATTTTTTTGGAACCGTACAATTTCAAAGACTTACAATGCAAAATTCTTCAATTTTAACAATTTACAATTTAAAACTCTTCAATTTCAAATGTTTACAATTAGACATTTTTAATTGTAAAATTTAAAACTTGCCTAATTTTTAAATTGTAAATTTCAAAAATTAAAAATTCTTTAATTTTAAAGATTTGCAATTCAAAGTTCTACAATTTTGAACTTCACGTGTTAAGATTTACCCACCACATGGGAAATGGTTACCATGTCAACTCTATTAAATCTTGTTTTATTTCGATGCGAAAAAATTCAACTTTATCTACTTGCAAATGACCCGCAACAAAAAGTCACTTCTGTTTTTTCTGTATTAAAGTCATATTGACTATGAATGTTAGTTTGCTTATTTTAGAAAAGGCTAGCATAATATTGTACCCATAAAAAAATATGAATTTGGAATTTAAAAACATTGATATTAATAATTTTAATAAAATACAGTTCTTCAATAAAAATGTATTTGATTATTTATTTGGCTTGTTTAAAATAAATTTACATCTTTTTTTTTTTGTAAGATATAAAATCATGAAAAAAATTGAAAATCGGTAAAATTAAAGTTTTCTTTCAGGATCCACGACGCGGCCGTTGAAGATTGTTATGTAGGAAATATCGATGGGGTACGTTTTTTGATCCCTATTTTGGGTTATAGAGTCGACTAATATGTAGTAAAATGGCCTATTGACTGTGAACATTATCTTAGGCCTTGGCATGGTAGGAAGTGACATCAGCCCAATTTGTAATCCTACGAAAAAGAAAGAAAAAACTGACAATTCGGATTCAAAATTAACTTTATATTACTAATAACTGAAATTAATTCTTTCCAGGCACAGCTCTTTTATGGTAATCAAGCGAAACATAGATATGCGAACTGATTTTGCACGCATGATAGAAGTGAAAAAAATATAACAACGCTCAATGGGTTGTACGAGAATCAAGAGTATTTGTTTTCTTAATATAATCTAACTTCACGTGTGATTAAATTTCTTTAATTTTAATTTCAATCTTCGAGTACATAACTGAATCATGTTTCATATTTTGTGATTCTTTCTCTTCAGAAAAAAATGAATTTTCAATTTATTCCAGATTCAAATTAGGGATTTTAATACATTTTATTTGCACACGATTGCAAAAAAATTTAAGATTCATATTCATCATTGACTCATATTTTATAAATAAAATCGCGACACAGAAGTCAGTATAGATGAAGTTTACATACTATTTCTAGCACAGAAGGAAATTATTTTAAATAATTTTTTTTAAAACAAGCTTTTATTAATATATAATAAAAAAACTAATTCACTCTTTAAAAAGAAATTATTATTAAAGTACCTACAAATAAAAGCGTGGGGCGTAAATATTGAACATTACATTCATATTAGATAGAAATTTTGATATTGAGGCTCTAAGCTTTTATTTTCAGTCACCTTATTATTAATTTTATTATATCATTATTGCAACCCCCTCTTTTTAGCGTAAATTATTTGGTTTCCTTTTATTATATTTTAATAAAAACTTTTTTTTTTAATTCTTCCCAAAGGGCCTCGCCGGGTTTCCATACAAAAACGGCCCCCGACCTAAATGAGATTTCGTATCAACTATTCGAAGGCACTTGGTTTAAGATCGTTGTTTTGCAAATATTCAGCCCGATAGCCATCATATTAAATGAGTAACACAGACAAAACAGAAGACAAAGTTTACATCAATTTTAGTTGAAAGATTCGCTGCAACATAAATTAACCTTATCGAATAGACTTTAAACGAAACTGAGATAATTTCGTGTTTTTCAACTGTCTCGGAATAATTTTTCAGTGAAAAAGCGTCGTCTGCTATGTAGTTGACGGCAGTGCGAAGAATATGAAAGTATGAACGAAATCGGTCTGGAAATCAAGACACCAGATTTTAAAAAACATTGCACTTGTTACATTTTCATTTCAAAAATAATTGCACATTCACGGACGAATGAAAAATTATTTTTTGTAGTTGAGAATAAAGCACTTGACACTAGTTGAAAAGTCGCCATATTCACTATAATTTTGAACATAGTTCACAAGTTTTGAGGTAAGAATTTCCGTCCTGACATCTTAATGATGAAACAATTTTTTAAATAAAAATTTGAAATATACTTTTACATTGGGGCTGATTTTTAATTAATAATATTTAAACTTAATTCTGTGCTGAAATAAATTAAAGATGCTTATTTATCATATTAGAAATCTTGTTAATTCTATTTTTTCTTTTTGTTCGAAAACAAACGATGGTTGTTGCCGTGTCAAGTTCTTTATTTTCATTCACGTAAAATACGTTTCAATTCGTCCGCTATAAGTCTTATTATTTTTGAAATAATAATTAAATAAGCGAAAAGTTGTTTTGAATCTGGTGTCCTGATTTATAGCTGAAATTCACTCATACCTTGTCGTTTTCCCATTGCTGATAAGGACGTAGTAGACGGCAGCTTTTATTCCGTCATGGGATAAACTTTCGCCAAATAGCATGTAAACATTAACGGCGGAAAATTGTACATGCAACACAATTTAACTTTAGATTTTTCTGTAATCGTTCATCATGCGAATTTACAAATTTGCAAGTAATAACTCACGTACATGTAGGAGTATAAAAATATATTTTTGTCCCACCCCCCTTGAAAACGCGCCATTGCATGCACGTGAAGCAGGCGTAATGTGGCCGCTTCCAGCCCAGTGACGCTCGCATGAATTCAAGAAAGCAATTTCCAACGAATTAAAAAATTGACGGTGTTTTATATATTATGTCGTCGTGCAAATGAAAAATTTAATTTATCATGTTTTATTTGCAAGTTTAGTAGGGACAGTATAGGTAACTTCAGAATAGATGTTCTGATAGGTGTTGCAGCTTATTTGAAAAAAACAAACAATATATGCTGGAATGTTGGAACGGTTTCAAAAAAAGCCGCGAAATTTGTGAAGCACTCTAATTTTATCACTAAGATTCGATAAATCGGGATTAATGTTTCAAAAACGCAGTTTGAAAACTTTCTGACACGGAAAAGGGATTTCATTGCTGAGAGGATGGTTAGAAATATTTTTTACTGTGTTATTTAATGGTGCGTGCCTTACTGGAAGTAATTTGTCAAATTTTATTCTTTGTTTTTGAGTAGACAGATCTTTGATTCGTTAGGATTGGTCAAATGATATACGGTCCAATGTAGACCAAATGTCAAATCTGAGAGTGTTTGATAGGAAAGGGTGAAGTTTCAATAGTTTTTTGGAGGTAGTGTGCAAGACTGACAAGCTGAGCATCATATTGAAACAGGGCATAGCATTTCATTTGACAAAACGACCGCCATCGCAAAAACGTACAATATTTTTCCAAGAACACATAGAGAAACAATCGAAATCTTAAAACACCCTAATAACATTAATAGGGACAATAGATATAATACCAATCCGATTTGGCTTTCCGTTCTCCCGGGTTTCTTAAAAAAGACTTGATTAACCAATCAAGTTCGAGCAGTCCCTACCATGGGGCGCTCTGGCCAATCATAGGCATCGTAGAGAATATATGTAAGAACAACATATCCTGAAACTTCAGTTTCAGGTCAGCCCTGAAGAAGTGAACTGAAATGTTCACAAAACGTCGGCAAGTTTCGTAGTTTTGCACACGATTAAAACCCAAAAAAGCTTTAAATTTTTAATTTAAATTTATCATATTGAAAATTCTCTACATCTCTTAATTTTGTTTTATTGGAAAAATCTATTGGAGATAATTTTGGAAATATATTTGATATCCTATAATAATATCAATTAGAATTTTTTATTTCACCAGAATTAATAGCCTTTTCAATTTTTTAATTTCTCCTTCTAGATAATTTTGAAAACCTCATAACTTTTTAAGCTTTCATCAAATTTGAAAATTTCTTTGAGATAACTTGCAATTCTCTTTTTCGTCTGCTAGAATTATTTACAAAAACCCCGAAGACTATTTGAAAAAGCAGGATGGCCGATGAACCGAGAAAACCGGAAAATGGCAAGACATTTTTTTAGACTGTGAAAAATCGGAAAATGACAGTGGATTTAATTTTCATTTTTTTTCTTCAAATTTTATGTTTAATTGTTAACTTCTTCAATCAGTAAAATTTAAAATTTCTGATAAAAAACCTTTTGAAGTTGACCAGCTTGAAATGCAAATTGATTCCTGATTTAAAAAATTAAACTCTAGTTTGAGTATTAAAAATTGTACAATAGTTGACTTTACAAGACTACTTTAAATCTGTTCAATAATAAAATGTTTTTATTCAGTTTTACGTCTTATTAAAATATTTTTTTAGTCTAAAATTTTCAACTCATTCAATTGGGAATTTTTTAATTGAATAAAAAACAATTTTTCAATATTTGGCAATATTTAAATGTTCATTTTAAATGAGCAATTTTGAATCAAATATTCTGAAGTGAACAATTTGAAACTGAATTGATTGAAATACTTAGAGAAAGCCATATATCGTTGATATGTCATAGTGCGAAATTTTAACTATGAACTTTGCGATTTTAATTACTTCATTTTTTAACCTTTTAATTTGTAAGCAATAGTTTTGAATTTTTATTCATAAATAAAAATATAAACATTACTAATTTGAAGAGGTTTCAAATAAAAAGGGTTTAACTATTAATTTAAAAAATATACAGTACAAGAATTTTGATATTTGAATTCGTAATGCTTTTAACTTGAAATTGGTTAAAATGATATAATTTAGGAAATATAGAAATGTTTGGATTTTTTTTCCAATTCAAAGCCTTGTTTGTGATAGCTCAGCATGCATTTTCAGTTTCCAAATAATCTGTATCTATATTTATCTATATTTTTGAACACATTTCTTTTCTCACTTTGTCCCTCACTGATGGACAAAGTGAGAAACGAAATGATCCTCGAAGAATGTGGTGCAAAAGACACAATAGTTGATACATGGGGAAGAAACCAGTTAAGATGGTTTGGAGATATTGAAAGAATGAAAGATGAACGTCATAAGAACACATAAGAAGCCATAGAAACAGGAAGGCCTGCATGAAAAAATGCATGGACGTGACGGAAGCTACTCAAGTATGCTAGGACAGAGAAATGTGGCGATAAATAGTTCACAAAAAGAATGTGAGTAGAGTGAATGACGCCTGAAACGAAAGACGTTGGATACTAATGAGCCCAAGTGGGGAACCTCACATAACAACCTTGTGAAGCTCTTCACTTGGGGTGATCGCTAGAGAGATTGATCAGCAACCTGGGTAGAAAAGTTCAGATTTTGGACAAAATCGAGTGTGAAGCACGAGATACGTGATGAGAATGTGTTCGTTAAAGCCAATGAAGCTTTAACAAAAGGGAAGTCACAATCACCAAATCACAGTTGTCGATGATTTCACCTTTAATTTTAAAAGGTCTGGGCGCAACTGTGGGGGAAATACAAAGACCGAGCACGTAGCGCGAGAACCAACAGTCGCGTGGCGATGAGAATCCGCCTTTTTTGTTTGAAAGTTCAACAATTAGGTTGAAATTTTTTTTCTCTTGACTGAAAAATCTATCCTGGTTGAAAATTCAACTCTTTTGTTGAAAAATCGTGTTTCTGGTTTGAAAATTTATCTCTTTTGGTAGAAATGTTATCGTTTTTGCTTAAAACTGCAACTGTTAGTTTGGTTTGTTGATTTGGTTTTTTTTTGTTTGTTTGGTTGAGGATTCAACTACTTAGTTTGAAATTCGTCTTTTTTGGTTGAATTTAATTTTTTTTATTTAATATTAAAATCCTTTTTTGATTGAAATATCAAATATTACATTTTTTTGGTCAGAATTTATCTTTTTTATTAACTTCGATTGTTTTCGATTGAAAGTTAAAATCTTTTCTTGGTTGAAATATCAACTATTATATTTTTTTACTGTTTTGGGTCCTTACTACGTGCTTACAAATTCAACTAGTTTGATGAAAATTTAATTATTTTGTTGAAAATTCAACTATTTTGTCAAAACGTCTTCTTCTCTGCTTGAAAATTCAACTGCTTTGCTGAAAATTCATATTTTTTTTGCAAAAAACTTCTTGGTTGAAAATTAAACACTCTTCTAAAAACTTCGCGTTTTTGGCTTGAAGATTTGATTAAAAATTCGTCTTTGTAGGTTGAAAATTAAACTATTTGGTTAAAAATTAATCTCTGTTGCTTGGAAGTTCAATTATTTAGTTGTAAATACAGCTGTTTGATCTCAAATTAATTTGTTTGTTTGTTGAAAATTCAACTATTTGGTTGGAAAATCATCATCATCAAACTCTTTCGTTGAATATGCATGTCTTTTGGTAGAAAATGAATATTTTTTGTTGAAAATGTAAGTACATATTTTGCTAAAAATGCAATATATTTCGACTTGAAATCTTGAGTGTTTCATATTGCATTCAATATGGTATAGTATATTAATTTTATTTAAAAATAATTTATTCCTTTATTATTCCCCTATTTTTGTGTAAAACCACTCTTTTTCCCCTGTTTTGAAAGCATTTTCGACTGTTGAGTCTCTTTTATTTTACACGTCTATGAAATAAAAGAAATAAATAAATTTGACTGAAGGGGGGGGGGGTATTCGTATTTGTGACATCACCCTGGGGATTCTAGCTTTGCGTGATGATCTGCGACGAAGAAGCTGAGGGGTGGAAAAATGGTTTAAAATAGCGTGATGCAGTTTTTGAACGGGCCCTAAATTAATATGGACTGAAAATCGCGGGTTTTACCAGGAAGAACGGGGATTGAAAAAGGCTGGTGGTTAATCTTAATGGTTCGAGCGTCAAGCCGCAGAGACAGTGAATGTGGTTCCATGTTACCAACGTGCATTGGATTCCATCTATCGAGACTTATTGCAATAGTACTTGATATAAATGGACGTAAGATGTTCAGTAAAAAGATACATACATGTCGCTTTAGAACAGGACTTTCCTCACGTAGCATGAATCGCATCGTCTACGTCTACATATACGTATTAGGCTCAAATGGAAGATCTCTACGCTTTCTGCGTCGATCTTTTTCTGCTAATCTCCTATCATGACCGATCTATGCGTCAAGTAAAATTTACTGCTGAATAAAATAGGTAGGACGTTTCAAGAAGTTTAATATACTTCGACTTGATGGTGAAGCGTTTAGCTTTCAATGTAGTTCTGAATATTGTGCAATAGCAATTACTTTCTTCATAGCGTTTACATATATGGTTATCAATTTTTACCAAAGAAGAAATATGGCATTTAGACTTTTACATATTTTTGTTTACAATTGGCATTTGTATTATTAGTAGAGTTTCTTATTTGGAAGGTGAGCTAAGAATTAAAGCGTGGAAAACTAAATGGTGCTAAGTGCAATCTACCTAATTTTACATGAGGGGTAAAAGAACCGTTCTAGAGGAACAATTTATTACCGATTGAGTAAATTATATATTTTTTTTTGCGATGGACTTAGCACCGTTCAGCGTTACCTATAGGTCCTAGTAGGACGCGTAGAAGTATTTGGGTCTTTCCTTTTCCGGGGGGTAAGGGGTGAGGAGGCTTAAAAAGTTTCTTGTGGGTGTCAAAATGACTCCTGAAAGCTTAAGCAAAACAGAAAAATTCTTTATGGTCGATTATGAACCAATCTGTTTAGATTATTACATTTTCCAATTAGGAAAAGAAACAATAAAAAATTGTAATGTATTTCTAACATTGCTAATATTTAATGCATTCTT
Source organism: Andricus grossulariae (assembly GCA_011634705.1). NCBI lineage: Eukaryota > Metazoa > Arthropoda > Insecta > Hymenoptera > Cynipidae > Andricus > Andricus grossulariae. The sequence goes on along the minus strand of JAABKJ010075445.1, from coordinate 88,994,760 downwards.
CTTTTAAAAAATTTTTAATAAAAAATAGATTTCTTTCAAGAAATTGAGGTAAAATTATTAAGACTCAATTAAAAGAATTCTGATCGGTTGAAAATTATTATTTTTTTAGTTCAAAATTCAACTATTTGGTTGAAAATTTGTCTTCTTTAATTAAAAATTCTACTATTTTGTTATAAATTCATGTATTTTGTTGAAAACTTGTATTTTTTGGTAGAAAAATAATCTTCTTATTTGAAAATTAATCCTCTTGTTTAAAAATTCATCCTTTTAGTTGAAAATTCAAGTGTTCCAGTTAAATATTCATCATTTTAGTTGAAAATTCATCACTTTGGTTGAAAATTGAACTATTCTGTTTAAAATACATTTTTTTGTTGTTGAAAATTAATTTTTTCAACTAAAAGTTTAACTGTTCCATTTTTTACCGGGAAACCCCGGGAATTTGAAATCGTCCGCCAAATCGCCACCCTGATCTTGTTTTTTTATCTTGTTTAATTTATAAAACTTGTTTTCAGTTTTTGTTGATGAATCTTGTGGAGGCCGAAACAGGAATTTACAAATGGCGAGTGAATTTGCCAGTTCTCGAGCAGAACTTTGCGAAGAATATTGCTGTATTTCCAAATGCGGAAAACAAAGTCTATCTAGGACCGACTTTATTTATTGGTGGTGAGGAAAGTGATTACCTGAAAAAAGAAGATCACGAGAGGATAAACAAACTATTTCCTACTGCCAAATTTCAATACGTACCCGAAGCAGGTCATTGGGTACATGTAGATAAACCTGCAGAATTTTTAAACACGGTGACTGAGTTCATCCGAAGTCCCTGACGATTAAAAAACCAATTAGCTGACTCCTGTGGTGACACAGGCCTTGTAAATTCTAGAAATAATTGAATCGTGCTTGGATAATTCTTAGCAGATTGTAAAATGTGATTATAAAAATTGAAAAATGAAAGTAAACAAATAACAGGGTGGCCGTAGGTCAGGAAAAATCAGGGAAAAACTCAGGAATTTTTAAAAATCCTGCAAAAGTCGCAAATGCGCACATTTATGAGGTAATTGAAGTAACTGTTAGGGATAATAAATTTGGAAAATTTGAAATTTTTGTACCGTTTATAAAATATTCTAGGTTAACAATATTACAAGATTATAATTCGTTCTTTGAATATTAATGGTCAGGACAAAGGAAAAATTGGTCAGGGAAAAATAAGGGAATTTTGAAAATGGAAGTTTTGCGGCCACCCTGATATAATATTCTTCTCAGTAATTTATTGGCCTTGTTTTTTGTAATTACATTTTTGCATTAGCTTCCTCCTGGCGATTATATTTTTTAGTTACAAGTTTTATTATTTGATTGAAAATTCGACAATTTTGTCAAAAAACATAATTTTTTGTTGAAAATTCAACTGCTTTGTTGGAAATTCGTTTTTGGCTTGAATATTCAACTATTTGGGTAGAAATTTAACATTTTGTTGAGAATTCCTTTTTTGGTATTGAAAATTTAACTAAAATCTTTCTTAGTTGAAGATTCAACTATTTTTTTGAAAACTCATCTTTCTTATTGAAAAATTGAACTACTTTGTTAAAAAATCATTTTTTGTTGAAGATTCATTATTTTAGTTGAAAATTCATCTCCTTGGTTGAAAGTTGAAATATTTTGTTGAAGATTGATCTTTTTTAATTGAAAATTCAACTACTTAGGTAAAAGTTGAACTACTTATTGTTAAAAATTTTTTTTTTTGGTTGGAGGTTCATCTCTTTGGTTGAAAATTGAACTATTTTGTTGAAACTGCGTTTTTTCTTTTGGTTTAAAATTAATTTTTTAAACTGAAAATGTATCTTTTCGGTTTTTATTTGAAAATTGATCTTTTTTAGTTCAAAATTTGTCTTTTTTGGCAGAAAACTAATATTCCTGGTTTAAAATTTCCTCTTTCTGGTTAAAAATGAAAGTCTTCGGTTGAAAACTAACTTTTTTTTGTTAACAATTAATATTATCGGGTTGAAAAATCAACTGTTTTGTAGAAAATTCGTCTTTTGGCTTGAGGCTTCAACAATTTGGATAAACTTTTTTTTCCTTGACTGAAAAATATTTTTTGAAAATTCGTCTTCTTGGTTGGTAAACTCAAAATTTTAGTTGAGAATTGATCACTTTGATTGAAAATTCACCTATTTTGTTGAAAATTCGTTTTTTTTCGTTTAAATTAATTTTTTAGCCTGAAAATGTAACTTTTCCATTTTTTGTTGAAAATTGATATTTTTTAGTTGAAAATTCAGCTATTTATTTGAAAATTCATGTATTTTTTTACAAATTCGTCTTTTTCGTAGAAAATTAATCTTCTTGGTTGAACACTCGTATTTTTGGTTTTAAAATTCATCTCTTCTGGTAAAAATTTGATCTTTTTTGTTTGAAATATCAACTATTATATTTCTTTGAGAATTCATCTTTTTATGTTGAAAATTTAATTATTTAGTTGAAAATTCAACTTTTTGGTTGAAAATGTGACTATTTTCTTGAAAATTCGTTTTTTTTGTTTAAAATTAATTTTTTAGACTGAAAATGTAACTTTTCCATTTTTTGTTGAAAATTGATATTTTTTAGTTGAAAATTCAGCTATTTATTTGAAAATTGGCGGCGCATCGATACAAGAACGGGGCAACCAATGAGCGTCGTCAATAAAAATAAACTGCCCACTCGCGTTAAGGGTGGGGCCCCCTCCAGCTTTATAATAATTGGTCGGGTACGTTTCAAGGACCTTAAAGTAAACGGAAGTTTACTGTATTTGAAAAGCAGGTACCGTCCACACGGTATAGGTACAAACTTCGCTCTGCAATTCAACTTTAGTTCACTTGAACAGAGCAAAGCCTGCTGATTTGTTTTTCAACGGTTGAAAGTTTTGATATCAACTGAGCAACACGTTTTACTCATGGTCCCATGATCCCAAAACAAACTTTTCACCTTAAAAGTAATGTGGCCGTTTTTCTAAAATTCTTTAAAATAGATGTTCTCAGTAACCTCACTTTTTAAACTTACTTTGTATTTTCAGTTTTAACCTAAAGACAATAAAAGGATATCTCCCCAAATAATATGCGGTGCATAAGATCTACCAAGTACAACTAAATGAATTTATGAAATAAAAGTTGGCCAAATAATTTAGAAAAATATATTCATAATAAAATATATATTAGAAAATTTTTTTATAAAACACACGACAGAAATTTTACAAATAAACTTTACAAAGCCATTTTAGACAATCTAAAGCAACGCGGGATTATATTATGCCATCAATCTCCCATTCCCAGCAGTTTTTTAAAATCATTATGCTTATACAATTGTTTTTTAAATTTCTATAATGTACTTTATTAAAGAAGTTTTTAAATATATTTTAATCCTAATATTTATTTTCAAATCATTGGGTTAACTTTTATTTCACATATTCATGCAGCCGTACTTGTCAGATTTATTGCATCGCAGATATTTTTGGTGGGATTTCATGTTTTTGAATTTTTTTAATAATAAGAGAGGGACGCTCAATTAATTTAATTTTAATTTAATTACTAATTTACTAAAATTAAAAAATTAAATTATTGGTTTAAATAATTTTCTTTCAATATAATTAACTAAATTAAATTAATTTATTCTTGAATTAAATTTAATGGTACAATAATTTAATTTCAATTTGGACTGTATTCTTTAATTTCAATTCAAAATGAAAAGGGTGGCTAGGTTCACCGAACTTAATCGACACGTATTTAAAAAAATTAAAGAATATTACATTAAAATTTCACCTGTGCTCACCTCTACAGCCCAAAATATCCAACAGGATGAATAGCCGATAAATATTTTGTAAAATTTTATCATTTATGTCATTTCTGAATTTTCATTTTTTACACTAAATAAGTAAACTTTTAAAAACTACTCAAGATATCAGCAAGTCTTGCAATATATATCGCGATGATATATATTTGATGTTAAAAGGTTTGACAAATTAGGATGTAGAGGTAAGCACAGGTTGAAAATTTTTTTGTTTTTTGTTTATTTTTTATTTTATTTCAATCTCACAGATTCCAAGGTATTAACATAAAATTGCGCTCATACTTATTTGTTAATGGTTGGTGCCTTAGCTGCCAAGTTTTAATGAAATCGGTTGAGAATTGAGCCGAAAATCCAAAAAAGGTTCTAAGTACATTATTCGCTATCGAGAAAGTTGATAAGACATCGGAAAATTTACCAGAAATTATTAACTAAATAATTAATTATGTTTCATTAATTATTGATTAATTAATTAATTGAAAAAGAAAAGTATGTATCTTCGCAAAAAACACAAATATTTTCAAGATAGAAACAAAAGGATAATCCATGCTGAGAACAAAACACAGAAAGTATGTAGTACATATTGCCATCTATCTCTGAAAAAAGAACATTTAAAAAGTGGGGTTTTTGAGAAAATCCACTTTCAAGAACTTTAGAAAAACGGCATCCGTTTTGTCATATTTCAAAATTTGTTATTTTTCTTGGATCAATCATAAGAGTAAGAATTTCTACGTCGAAGAAAAAAAGAAATCCTTGAAAGAAACATACATTCGCCCGCAAAATACTGAATTTTGAGAAAAAATTCTTTCATTCTTTGGAAATTCATAGGTAATCTTCAAAGGATTGTAAAAAATAAAACACATAAACTTTTTCGCCAAACTTTTAAAACGCGTGTACCTTTATTTGAACTCTGCAACTATATATCCAAATAACTTATATATCCAAATAACAAAAAATTCTGAGACCATGACCTAGACTTTTCTTTATGTTTAAAACCTCTCTGCCTACCTGCAAATACATTTTTTTTTTAATAAGTTCTTTTGTTCTGCATTGGTATCATGATTAATACATAAGTATAAACATGAATGAGCAGACTGAACTCTGGATCACCATCAGTGATGGCAGAACGCAGATATCTCTGGCATGCGCAGTACGCTGAGGAGGTGCCTGTTTCAATAGCCAATGGGAAGTTGGCGGGCACTTTTAAATACGGAAATACATACTTCATTATTTTTCATCAGAATTGAAATTAATAGCATATTACAGCACAATAAGCTAGAGTATTATATATATAATTAAAAACTAAAGGTTAACAACCACCGCAGGGTCCCACTGGGAGCAACTGTCATCTAAAAAATATAATGTATTCATATTAAGGTTATGGAAGAACAAATGTTAATCAGCAACCAATCAGTCATTGTTATATAAAATGTCTGCATTCAAATGAAATTATTCCGCGTTCCGCGACAATGAAATTTCGTTTGAAAAATCATTTTTTCCCTCTTATGAACAATATCTTGTAAAACGGAACTGCCATTCAATGCTTATAATTGTTATCTGCAATTCATTGTTATACAAAACCGACTTGGCCCAAACTTGGTTTTTTTTCTGGTATCAGACACATTATAATTACAAATTTTTTATTTGAAAGAAAAATTTCTGGTAGCTTAACATTTTGAGAAAAATCTTATTCCTGAACGGGCTTATTCCTCGTCAGCCTCATCTTTCCGTTACCATCCCAATATTTTGGAATTAGTGGTGACCTATGCTTACATGTGAAATGTAATTGAGGTCATGTTTTGCAAACTTTAAAATCAGGTTAAATACATGAAGGAACTTAATTTTTCTCTAAGAGGATTTATTTTGCACTTCAAATTGTCAAAAAAGATCACATTGTAATATCGCACTGAAATAAACTTCTTTCAAAGCGAATTAGAATTACGCTTGCACTTTCCAACCACAAAATTCACTTGTTTTACTATAGCGAAGTTGCCGCATCACCAAAGAATAAATCGAAGAGACCGACAATCGATATTAGAGTTCGGCGCGCAAATTAAAATTTACATAAAACTAAATACAAGCAGTGGAGCCAGACGGCGTTAAGGTTTCGGACATTCAAATGATTCCATAATATGAATGGAAAACAGACGATTGTGACAGAACTGGTGAACTCAATTTCAAATAAAATTATCAGCAATTAGCAATTAGCAATTAGCAAGTGCTTTTCACTTTTGGCATTTTTTATCATTTGAATCACACTTTAATATTTAATGCAGACGAAATCACAAAAGCACTCGCCAATATAACCTCAAACCAACCTACTTGTGTTCAAGAGGTTAAAGATGGAGCCCGACTAAAAAAAGATGCACAGCCAAGTTGATCGCGCTACAATCAAGAACTGTGAAACAGAGTTGGTTCTAACTTAATTTAAGATATTAACCCTGTTGTAGCGATAAAATATTTTCCCAAGTTGGAGCCACACTTGTAGCTGGAAAAACATTTGGCCATTTCCACATGGGCCTAAGTTAGTTTAGTTTGGTTTATATGTGCGCATGTAGACCCTTTGGAGCCCCGCCCTGGTGCTGAAGCTCTCAGAAGTTGAACCCAGGCCTCTTCGTGAAGCACAGTATGCTAACCACTGATGACGTTATAATTTCCTTAGGCTTCATAACATGAAACGCCAGAGTCACTATTACCAGTATCCTTTCCGGTCATATGTATTCAATTGCTGTGCCGCCTTTTTCCGCAAGTTGTTTCGATGCCTTTTTGCATTCAAAAACAAGCTCCGATGTTTCGTCTGGTTTCCCAACTGTAGTTAATGTCGCTTGGCTGTCCGAGCAAATTTCAATCTTTCTACTAGCAGCTTTGCGTTCAGAAAATGTATCAGCACAGCGAAGGACGGCCAGGACCTTCATCTGAAAAACGGTGGCATGCCCTTCAAGCGGGATCACTATCCTTTACCTTCCCGCGCTGTCATGGATTCCTACTCCGGAACCTCTCGCTTTCTTAAAAGGTCGACGGATTTTCGAGGGTGCCAGGAATCAGTACAGTAGCTCTGCTGTATTTTTGGAAACACTTCATCCTCCTAATCTCTAGGTTTAGTCCTTACTTGACCTTAAACGTCCAATTTATCTCCACTAGCCAGTCCCGTGACCAGATGTCTGCGACTTCCACTACGATTTCCCACAACTTGATGAAGGTATCGTTGAATCGGGAGTTAGACAGGCTTCAGGATAATCCGACTCAACGCCAACCCTCGCCAGGGCATTTTTAAACCATCTTCACGAAAGCAAGGCCCCCTGTTTCCAGAGCATTCTCCTGTTTCAACACCTGTTTTGGGCAGTGTGTTTGGAGTCCTACCTCGTCTTGCCTGTAGAACAAGCCACGCTAAGCAAACTTTCCTTCTTTCTGCACCACTAAGGTTTCTCTTCTTTACGACGATCTTCGTTAGCTGTTCTTCGACCGTTGTAACAAGATTGTTGTCATACGTATCAGAAGGCAGCAACACTCCTGGTGGGCTGGCTTCTATGGAGCCGCCCACCTTCGAAGGTGGGTCAAATGAGGGTCCTGAATATAAGACCTTATTGTTATTATTGGTTTTTTGTGTTCGAGCCGGTCTCTCAAAGTCTTCGTTAAGCCACCTTCTTTGTGACTCCAATATGCCCGCCTCGACTGAGGAGGCGCTGGTATGTTCAAGCATTCGTTAACCCTGGTGCCATTCAGCCCTTGGAAGGACACTGCCCTGGCGTGCGGACATTAAACCCTCTGTACCTGAATTAAGCCCTGATGATTTGAGAAAAGCAAAAGTTTGCTCCTTCGACCAGGACTGTTTTTCGACATTCCTGTGAAATTTTCCGTGCATTTTCTTGTCGAATAGCTCTTGATGGAATTTTTCAAATTCAGTCTTTTAGTGTTAGTTTTCATTTAAAATTACTTGTATGTATAAAAATAATATTACTTTTGCAGTAAAAATCGTTGTCAAAATTATTTTTCATAAAAATCCTCCATTTCCCTCTCCTTGAAATTGTGCATTTCCAAACGCTTCAATAATTATACTTGTAGCAGGAACGAATTCAAAATAATTCAGAAGATTTTTAGGAATTCAAAAGAACTAAAAGAAATCGTTAGAATTCAAAAGAATTCTATGAATGCAAAGGAATTCTAGAAATTCAAAAGAATTCGAAGAAATGAATTTTTAATTTTAGGTCGTTTATTGTAACCGTAAGCGAGATAACTGGCCCAGTAATCGTGAAGAACCCAGAAATCGTGTAAATTGGTTAATGTATTGTTAAAAAATATGATAAAAGTAACATTTATAAGAAAAAAATAACATTAATTTTCAGCATTTTATGGTATGAAATGGAATTTCAATTAATTCAAAGTAGACAGAAAAAAAGAAAATTAGTGTCTCCATTACTGGTACTAAGATCACGATTACCAGGATGTTTATCCAATTAGGGGTCGTGCACAGAAGACGAAACATGTTTTTCTTTTTTTTCTTTATATCCTCTTGGTTTTGAGGCAATTTTATTCTCGTCTTTATTTGAAGAAGGGAAAAACCTGTGACGTAACATGTGCACGATCCCTTACTTAATTTTTGAATTCAAAGAATTCAAGGAATTCAAAAGAATTCAAAGAATTCAAAAGAACTCGAAGAATTCAAGGACTCAAAACAATTCTAGAAATTCAAAAGAATTAAAATGATTCAAAATAATTCTAGGAACTCAAAAAAGAATTAAAATGATTTAAAAGAATTCGGAGAATTTAAAAGAATTCAAGGAATTCAAAAGAATTAAAATGATTCAAAAGAATTAAAGGAATTCTAAAGAATTCAAAAGTATTCAAGAAATTCAAAAGAATTCTAGGAATTCAAAGAATTCTATGAATTCAAAGAATTTATAAGAATTCTGAATAATTCTTATGGTTCTTATTGTAATTTTAAGTAAGGTATCCAGGAAACAAAAATCCATTCACTTTCGTTTGAATGGGTTTTGATGATTTCTGAATTGCGTATCTGTCACTGGAATTCCAGATAGCCACAAATTGGTTTGGCTGAATTTTGCATGAGAACAGGAGTTTTTTAATGGGCAAACGTATTTTTTTCTGAAACCCATTCAGCAGCGATTATGAATGGGTTTTATCTGATTCAGGAATAACAGTTCCGATAGAAAATTATTAATTAAAATTAAAGTTTCGTGATTTAAATAGTTTAAATTATTTATTAAAAAGTACTTAAATTAACAACCTTTAAGCAAATCCTAGCATATATAGTCTACTTTTAATTTATGTTTATAAAATCTCGTTGTCAGTGAAAGTGAAAAATCGATAAAAGTTACAATCTTTAGGTTATGAAATTAGAAATTCACCTTATATCAATCTCAAATTCACAAAAACTATCACTCGCGTTTTATTTTATAGAAATTATATATTTTTTAAATGTGGGTATTGAAATCCTAAACATTTGGATGTTTTGGATGCAAATAATAGACATGAGCGGATTACGGAGTTTGATTTTGACATGTGCTCTCCCTGACGCACTGAATAAGTGAATGGCACTGACTCTGTAAGTGTAAATCTTAGAATTCCTGCACAGGATAATTTATTGAAATTTTCGTGAAAAGAGAATTACCACTTCATAATCAATGAATTCAGAAATAAATTGTTGCACCAATTATAATATATTACTATTATTATCTTATGGAAATAAAATTTAGAAGAAAGAGGTAACATTTATTTTTAGCATGTTATAGTATCGAATGGAATTCCCATCAAAGTGGACAGAAAAGAGAATTGGCGTCACCATTACTGGTACTAATATCACGATTACTGGGATGATTATCCAATTAGGGGTCGTGCACATAAGACGACACACGTTTTTTTTTTTTTTTTGTCTTTGTATCCTCTTGGTTTTGAGGCAATTTTATTCTCGTCTTTATTTAAATAAAGTAAAAACGTGTGACGTAACATGTGCACGATCCCTTATTAAATCTTTTAATGCAAAGAATTCAAAGCATTCAAAAGAATTCGAAGCATTCAAACGAATTCTAGGAATTCAAAAGAATTCGAAGAATTTCAAAGAATTCGAAGAATTCAAAAGAATTCAAGAAATTCAAAAGAATCCAAGGAATTCAAAAGAATTAAAATCATTCAAAAGAATTCAAGAAATTCAAAAGAATTGTAAGAATTCAAAGAATTTATAAGAATTCTTATTATTCTTATTGTAATTTTAATTAAGGTAAGTGTCCCAGTAATCGTGAAGGTCCCAATAATGGTCTAGGTTTCAATAATTGTGTAACTTGGTTAATGTATTGTTAAAAAACCTGATGAAAGTAAAATTTAGAAGAAAGAGATAACATTTTTTTATAGCATTTTATAGTATGAAATGGAATTTCCATTCAAAGTGGAAAGAAAAGAAAATTGGCGTCACCATTACTGGAACTTGTTGGATAGGAATATAAGATTTTGTCCGCAAATTCCGAGTGGGTAAGTACCCACAGGGATTTTTTCCGAGTGGGTAGTACTACCCATACTACACACCTGAACCGTCGGCCCTGTGTACATCTGCCTAAAAGCTTGTAAATTTAGCAGTAGCTCGAACCCTTCAATACTCTAGATGTCGCTGAATGTCGGTAACAGGTATTTTCAGCTAAAAACGCCGTCGACCGTCGAAACTTTTATATGTGTTGATGTGTTGATAAATTATTATGCTTTTTACGATAAATTAAAAAATAAATAGTTTATATTTAGCCTTGTTGTTTGAATTTTAGTATATTATCCAAATTGATGTTTTAACGATATATAATAATACAACCATAAACCGAAACGTAAAGAGGATTTTGTAGGGTTCATTTTACAAACTGATCTCTCTTCTATCATATGAACATTTCTATAAAAGTAGAAGAGAAATAATTTTTCATCCGAAGACAATGGAATTGAGATCTGTAACAACTATGATTGACGAGTGCTTTTTTTAAGCGTTCTCTGAAAGACCGAATGATTGGTGTGCAACGTGCTGCCTTCAAGTTCGGGAGTGAAAGGAAGCGACTAGAAGATATTTCCAAATTTTAGTTGCTGCAAGATTAATTCATAGAATGGCTCATTGTAAGACGCAGTGAGCCATAAAAGATTCTGAAACACTTGGTTTTGACGACCTGAGTCAAGACTACCATAACATAAGTCTAAGCTTAACCATACCTCATACAGCTTGAAACTCTTGTTTAAATCCTTGAGTAATTAAAAGCAAATAAAGTCTTTAGACTCGCGGATGTGCAGAAGACCCTACGTTGGTGCTCCTAAACGAAATAATTGAGGCGATAGCTGAGTTTCGATCCACAATTTTCTTAAATTATCCTTATCGTGGCTTGACATTAAAGCAGAAATAAGGAAACTCTGTCAGTACGACTCAGCTAAAAGTTGTGGACCTCAATGTTTCTTCATAGAAAGCATCTTTCTGATGATTTATAGATAGTTCAAAGGCAAATTTAAAGTCTTGGAGATAAAAAATCCAAAAAATGTTTGTTTTTTTTTAACTTTTTAAAAGTTTTTTTTTAGTTGTTTTTAATATTACGTGTGGCATTAAATTCAATTAAAATTATGTGAAATACTTCATCAATATAATAAATCCACAGCCCACAGGTTTTTTTGTGAAATAAACATATATTTAAAAAAAAATCGAATTGAATTTTATTTTTGACAAAATGGCTCAATACTTTTTTTTTAAATATGTGAAAAGCCCAGTGAAAAAACGTTTCAATAACCTTAATGACAAAATATCATTTTTACGATGCAAAAGCAATCCATCAAACACAGTTTTCAATTTATCCTATTATTTTATAATGCTTTTTTTACTCAGTTTTTTATGATGAATAACACTTTCTGCAAAATAATTTAAAATATGTAAAAAAAAGAATTTAATTTTACTTATTTCAAAAAGGGCTAGGTATATTTTTTTCTTTGAATATTTAAAACGTTCAGAAACTATCCAAAAGTAATAGACAATGAGGAAAATTCGAGTGAAAAAACTTTTTAATAACTTTAATGACATGAAACCATTGTCTGTTGTGCAAAAACCTCCATAAAAAACACAGTTGACAATTTATCTCATTCTTTTGTTACACTTTTTAAATCAGTTTTCAACGCAGAATGATAATTCTTGAAAAATACTAAAATATGTGAAAAAATTTCTTAAATTTGAATTTTGCCTATTTCAAAAAGGGTTTGATACTTTATTTGCGGTCTGAACGAATGAATTTCGAATTGAATAAATTGAATGAAGAGTTAAAGAACTTTCAGGTTGAAAATTATTGTGAACCTGAAAGACGACCCACAGTGGGGCAAGAAAAGCTGCAATTTTGTTAAAATCTCTGTTAATGTCATGAACAAATTTAATAAACAAATGCATATCATACACGGAGAAAAATGGATGGTAAAAGTTAGAGGGTCGAAATTTAGAGAGCCAGTCCGTTCTTTTAGATTGTCTGAAGAACCATCCAGAATTTTTTTGACATAGTCGAAGAGGCTCTCTTTTTATGACCAGTCTGACTGTTATGAGAAATCCAGACTCACTATCAGGGATAAGCAAGGTACCCTTTCAGGATGGTTAATGCAATCATCTTGTTTTCACTCATTTCGACCATCCACGAAAGAGCAAATGGCCCATCGCGGAGGGCCGACCTGATTAGTTACCGTTGACGTGTTTATTTAAAATCATTGAATGTCTAAGTCAAATGTTCACAACAAATAATAAATGTAAAGTGCATAAAAATATTAGGAATAATTGTACATTAATATTTAGGATAAAAAAGATATTCCTTTCTTTAAAATAAAAATCGATCATTTATTTTTAAGGAGAAAATCTAATAAATAATTAAATTTCACTTTATAAGTGTTCCTTGTGAGCATAGCATTATTTTTAATAACTTTACTCTTATTATTTGCTGTACACAATTGCTTTTCACATTTAATCATTTCAAATAAGCACGGAATGAGCATTATAATTAATTATATAGTTCAAGGTTTTTTTATTTGCTTTTGTTGTAAGTACGGTTTATCTCCTCTGCAGTAATGTTTACGGTCAACCTTTAATTTTAGTTTTTGTTTGTATTTATTAGAATAACAGTTATTTTTAGAATTGAACTGTAACCTACTTGTATGAGTCGGATGATTCTTGAACAAATAAAACACTACTACTACTAGAAAATACCAGTAAACTGATAGCAAATAGAGATCGCTACGATCAACATTATTAACATGTAAAATTTAAGTCTTAAGAAGACAATATGTCAAGTACCATTCAAAGTAAAAATAAAAATAAATTATATAAACAACACCACAGGCACAGCTAAGGGCCTAAGTATTGAAACATGTGCATTTGCTGTTCTTTATTTGATATTTTCACAAGCAAATTCAAGTATATTATGTTTTGTACAGCTGTTAATTCAATTATGGGTACAAAGTCATTTAAACGATATAGAAAATAAGAATAAGCAGAACGATTTATAGTAAAATTCTCAATCAAAAGTTTTATCATTATATAAATTGTAAAAAATACAAGTATTCTAAAACAAAAGAACAAAACTCAAACATCTACTAACAAAAACCTAGCAAGAAAAGTAGAAATTAGGCTTCATCTTTTTATAATGGCAAAGCGAATTTTCTAGAATATAGGAGTCAATGAATTAGGCTCATGATTATAAAAAAAGTAGCGCAACGATCTTTTGTAAAAAGAACAAAGCACTAGAAGCTACACTCGTATATTTTGGATCCTTACGCTTTTACTTTATCACAAGAAATCCCTCCATGCTTCTATTTTCCATTTTAAATTCTCCACTGCTACAATTTTAATCCTTTTTCCTAACCAAAAATTAACCTAATTTCGCAATATCACCAAATCCTATTTTGCTCATCAAATAAAATTAACTTCAACATAAAGTTACAATCAATTTTGGAAATTGTAATTACTCAATTAGAAAATTATCTTTCTAGAAATTTCTTTTACACATAATTATGTGAAAAATTATTCTTTTATAAACTCAGTTGAATATAGTTGTATTCAAACTTCAATAATTACCACTATACAAACTATAATCAGAGAAGAAGACAAATATAATTAATGTGTGCTGTTGTCTACAATTATCATTTAAATAAGAAATACTTGGAATGTATATTCAATTATTAAAAACTTAATTTTAGATAATCACTTTATTGACTCTATATATTTACTATTAAAAATTTTTACTAACACACATACTAGAAATATTAATTTAAAGTAACTAATCGAGTATAGATACTAAACTAACATAAGTATAACTTTGCATTTATTATAACTAGAATCCTGCGAAATCTGAATCTTATGTTATTTTTGTACAGAAATGATTCCAAAGCACCAAGCACCGCGAAGCATAAAGAACACTTCTGAAATTATGCTGATTCGCTTTATTACCCAATATTATATCAATTTACATTGAAAAAGTCTTTGTAACCATTGTTACTCGCTCTTAACGGATTATTTGAAAAATGAATACGAATGTAGACTAACATAATAGGCGATATTAATTATGTAGAAAGATCTTGCAGCATATGCACCTTATATATGCGTAGAGCAATATTCAGATTGTAAACCAGATTTACAAGAAGGAGAAGATAAAGATAAAGAGCAAAAGTGACAAAAAGTAGAAGTACTTAGACTCAATGCATGTGCATGATAATGAAAAAACAAGCGAAAAACGTAAAAAAAATGTTAGTAATCAATGTAAGATATTTTACTTTAAACTATATATTTAATGTTCAAATTACCATTTAGACTCAATGTATGTGCATGAGAATGTAAAAACAAGCGAAAAACGTAAAAAAAAAGACTTTAGTAATCAACGTAAAATATTTTATTTTAAGTTATATATTTAATTTTCAAATTTCTACCTAGTCTCAATGTATGTACATAAGAATGAAAAAACGAAGGACATAATTTTTTTTAAATTATATATTAGATATGTAAAAATCTGCGAGAAAATAAAATTATACATAGAAAGTTTCAAAAAATAACAATTAAATTTTTTTCTTCAAAAACTAAATTTTTCCAATTTTTTTTCAAATCAGCATTGTTTTTTAACACATTTCATTCTACTCATATGTTCAAAAAATTAAGGGCGGAGGTATCACGTCCTGTGATGTATTATAACTATATTACTTATACTTATATTATTAATAATCGCTATATTTATACTTATACGCAGTTTGGAAATCTTGACTTTTCTATACACCGTTAAAATACAATCACTTCTCGTCCACAAATCTCCGAACGCAGCTCATAAAAATCAGCCACAAAACATTAAAGAGGGTGGCACAATGACCAGCTCCTTGGAAACAAGGAACGGCACCCTTGTGTACTACGCCTTTAGATCTAGACACCTGGATATAAATTGATTTCGATTGTTATGTTCCACCATCGTCAAGTTTTTGGTTCTGATCACAATTAATCCGACATATATAAACCCAGGATCAGAATTAGAACATCAGTCTATCTCCTGTGGTCTTCTGGGGACCAGAAAAGATCAGTTTAAGACCACTTTAAGACAGGCCTATACCTGCCTATACTGTAGTCAAGTTGGTCTTTCTTTTCACGAGAGTATCTACGGGTTTTCGAGGGCGCTGCTTACGAATCTGGATTAGCGGATTCAATATCAAGAACGGAAATATTAAAAGTATTTAAAAAATGATCGACGTAAAATGTAACCCTTTAATCGCAGTTAGCTTATAATAGGTTACCAGATCCTATCACAAGGGTTTTTAGATTTTGATTTGTTTTTATGTTTTTATGTTTATGCTTTTTTTATTTATTTGTTTTTTTAATTTTCAATTATAAAAACGGTGGTGTTTGTAATGCTTTCTGTGCAAGTTCCTCTAGTTACTCTTTAGTAAATCTCTCACTTCCGGAGTAAGGTTCAACACATTTTTATTTTTATTTCGGTATTGGAGATTGAGGAAGCATATGATTGGATCCGAGCTATTCATAGCTCTGTAAAACATATCTTCCATGTTTGCTTTGCAATAAAAGGAACAGAAAAATTTTAATTTAACCATTCAACATTATTCAATTAAAATCTTGCTGACATTCTTTGCGCAGCTTGAAATTTTTGATCACGATGTGTCTAAGGGTGATAGAGAAAAAAAGACCCAGTAAAAAAAATAACGGATCCATAACTATATTAAATGTATGTGCGAAGAATACATGAAGAATTTTTAAAACAGTTTGAAATTAGACTTTTGGCCACGGAACCGGGTCTCCTGGCCCACTGCAGTTAAGAACCTAGAAGCAAGTTTCGGAATGTTAAGTAGAGCTCTTATTCCATCGTAATCATGGTCTCTTCTGTCCATGGGCATACCCGTTTGTCTAGCCGCAATGCGAAGGAAACGGTTTTGAATCCGTTCCGGCTTAATTTTATGTACGATGTATTGCGGTAACCAGATGATAGAGGCGTATTCTAAGTGTGGTCAAACGAGCGAAAAGTACAAAATTAGTGACTTTCTTCCTGGAGAAGGTAATTGCTGAACATTTCTTTATATTAATAATGGGCATACCATTCAGAATGCACCATTCATGCAGGCGATTGACACTGTTTTGAATTCCGATGCAATCCAGATGGGAGTGAACTACAAAAACCATTTTAAGGTCATCCGCGAATAGGAGAAAAAACAAAATCTAATAAATCCAGTGATATCAATAACGTAAAGGAGGAACATGAGTGAACCCAGGTGCGATTCCTGCGGTACCCCAGATGTGGATAAAAAATGTTTTGAGAATCTGCCATTGACACGAAATGATTGCAACCTAACCGCCAGGTAGCTCGAAAGCCAGGAGAGCACATTGGAAGTGATACCCATGGCTCTGAGCTTTGCCACGAGAATGCCGTGGTCGACTTTATCAAAAGCCTTCGAAAAATCGGTGTATATCGCGTCGACCTGCGAGCCGGCTTCAAGAGATTGTGATAAGTAATGCGTATATGTACACAAGTTTGTAATCGTAGATCTACACCTCATGAAACCGTGCTGCTCGTCGATGATGGTATTGACCGAAGCTTGGTAGAGTTTGTCACAAACGATATAACTATGCCCCTTTTCCTGCACTCCTTGAAAATAAAAAATTGTAATTGTAATAGATTTTAGCCATTTAATTATTTTTGCTAGAAATAATATTAGATGTCAAAGGTGTTAAAGGCTTCTTCTTTATGCCAAGTATTTGAGGCAATGAAAAAATGAAAAACTTATTGGCTGAAAAAGAAAATTGAAGAAAAATATCAAGCGACATGTAAAATATATTTATTTCAAAGCTATTAGTTATCTATTATTTATTTCAGTTTTTTGCACAATTTCGATGATTTAAAAATTATTCCAAAGAATTTCATATATTCTCAATTGAACATATTATTTCCTGTAACTGCGACTTGAATGTATTAGATGCGAACGAATAAAGATTATTTATTTTTAATTTTCTACACTTAATATCATTTTAAAAAAATCAAATTTTAAGGCAACCAATATTAAGTTTTAATATTATTATTTGAAGATAGGAAAAAACTGTATAATTTAGTATATTCTTACTTTCACATTATTCATATATTAAAGCTTTCTATTATATATAAATAAAATTCTTTCTGTAACTTGAAAGAATTTACAGGTTAAACATAAATTCGAAATAGTTTAATTTGAAGTATATTATCGAATTCAAATTATTAGCGAAAAAAAAATTATCGACGAAGTACATTTATAAACTTTTAATAAATTTATGAGTGAAATGACTTTTGAGTCAATCTAAAGAATTAACTGAATATCAAAATGTATAACTACTATTTAAATTCACATAATTATTTAAAAATTAGAAACAATTTTTTTACTTCTATTTACCAAATTTTAATTCTTACCTCCAAAAACTTACCGATGCAATAAACTTAAAAGCTTTTCAAAGTTTTATGAGTGCACTGTAAAAAAAAATTCTGGTAATTTTACCACGTTCAGAGTAGGTCCGATTATTACCTACTCCCAAAGTAACGTTTTCACTGACAATAACGAAATTATTCTTTCACCTTGATCGCAAGTACTAATTGTATCATTTAAAGTATCCCAGAAGGCGTCTTTGACTTCCCTCATTTTATTATATTCTTGGTCTCATTTTGAAGAGGAGATTTTGTACTTTAATTTAGCGAACTTTTAATTCTTTCCATTAACTTCCCTAAAGCATCAAAGAGTGGAAGTTGAGACTCGAAAATTGGCAAAAAACGGAAAATAGGTCGATCTTTCTCACATGTTGTCTCGGCCCCAATTTATCGAAAAGTGGACGCACAATTTTGACCGTTAGTGTATTACGAAAAAAGTTGATATTTCAGTATTTGTAAATGATTAATATATCCCGAAATTTCTTTGAGAATTACATTGTTTCAAACGTTTCAGCACACAATGATGGCCTTCGTTAGTGAATTTTATTAAATCTGTAAAAAGTAACATAATTTCGTGCAGGCACGCAACTTAAAATTTGAAAATGTTATTCTTTGGTTAATATTGCAGCTGGAAAATATATAATACATTTTTTTAAAATAAAAATATAAGATCCTGAAGTCAAGAACGAACATCATCATTCTGCAAAAAATGTATTATTGAAGGTGAGTACAATCTCCCAGCCATTTTATCCCTAAATGTTCAACATTTTTCAATGTTCTCGGATTAATTTTAAAGATAAATTTCCACGGAATTTTGTGAATGTGACAAAAATTGTGCAAATTATTCCCTAGGTTTTGCCTGAGGAATGGGAAAATTGAGAAAATTCAAACAATGGATGCACAAAAAAATGCGTGTCCAAACTTTTTAAAGTTAATAATCTGATATATTTCGGGATTTTTTTAGAACCTAGTCTGTTGTTTTAAAAAAATTTTCTCGAAATGATTATGTATTTTTGAATTTTCATAATTATAATATTCCAAGTACCGTCCCATGCAAGAACTAAGGGAAAATTCACAATTTTTGTCATAAGTTGAAAAAATTCCATGGAAATTTATGTTTAAAATGAACTCAAGAACAATGAAATATGTTCAATGTTCCGCGAGATTTTAATAATTTACGAACATACTGAAATATGCCCTTTTGAGGGTTTCTTGGAATACACCAGTCGGATTTCCGTACAACGTTTAACTCTCCTAGCTCCTACAATACTTGCGTTAGTGTTGGAATTTGGCATGAATGTCAACCAGTCGTACTGTATTTGAGGAAAATTATTTTCATTCGCTTATCTATTATATAGGCCAGCCAGCAGGGTGAATTAAATGCAAAATCTTATAATAAATTTAATATTTTAGAAACTTGGAAATTAAATAAAACATACTCCTCTTATGATTAAAGTCGATTTCCAACCCTGTCAGAGATCGGGAACATGTGAAATTTTAAGAAAAACACATTTTGTTGAAATAGTGCTCGAAAACATGTAATATTTCTGCAAATTAAAAGTACATCGAATTCTATTCTCTAATACAAAATCTACAATTGCAGTCAATTCGAAGATCGGGAACATATTTATTTATGGATAAATGAAAATGTTGTGAATAACATTTTGGAAAAAATTAGGGTAAAGTTGCAAACTTGCATAGTCATTGGAATTATGGTTTGGAATTAAAATCACGATTCGCTACACCATTGTTTATAAGTGAATTCCAGTTATTTATATTTGTGGCTTGTCAATCATTTGATTTGAAAAAGTTATCCAGTTTCGCCAGTTTTTCCAAAAAGTTATTAACAAAATTTGCATTTATCAGAAATAAATATGTTCCCGATCTTCAAATTAGTTGCAAGTTTAGATTTCATATTAGATAAGAGAATTCTATGTACTTTTTAATTTGAAGAAATATTACATTTTTTCGAGCACTTATTCCATAAAATGTGTTGTTCCTAAAATTGTACATGTTTCCGACCTTTAACAGGGTTGCAAATCGAGTTTAATCATTAGGGAAGTATGTTTTATGTAACTGCAAAGTTTAAAAAATATTATATTTAATATAAGATTTTTTCCCTAATGACTGGCCTATATATATTTTTAGGTCATGGCTACGTGTACCGAAATTTCGGTACAAATAGCCGGATTTTTTTTCGGTACGAATAGTAGAAGCTGGAAAAGGGGCTATCTGTACCAGAATTTCGGTAAGAATAGCCGGATTTTTTCGGTATGTGTAGACTCCCTTTTTTATCAGTGGTTAAAAACTAAGGAAAAAAAGGAAGTGCTAAAACCAAAATCATTTCATCTGGCGGTTCACATTTTATGAGAAATTCCCTTTAAACTTTTTGTTTAGCATACAACAAATATTTATAGGGACGTGTCGGGTCTTAGGGCATTTAGTTGAACCCGGTTTTGCGGAATCAGATTTCACGGCCAAACCATTGAGTATTTGGTCATGGTCATCGCCCGACTCGCACCCGCTGACCATGTAAGTATACCCCCACCATTGCGCTAAGCGAGTTAGGTCATCGCCCGACTCGCACCCGCTGACCATGTAAGTATACCCCCACCATTGCGCTAAGCGAGTTACCCCTTACTTGCTTTTACCAGGCATATCTGGGGTCGGATTAGAAAATCGGAGGACAGGCGATCGCGAAATGGCGCCAGGTGAAATACATGGCGTGCGGTCTCCTTGTAGTACTTCGTGATCACACAGTTTTATAAAAATGCAAATAATAATAAATAACTCTTGAAAAATAAATTTTTAAAGTATTACATGTCTCAAATTTGCTGAAACTGTAAACAATATGTCTGTAACTACTGCTCCAAATGTTAAAGATTGTTGCGTACACGCGGCAATTAGGTTAATATGATTTACAGGGCAATCATATAAATATAAGACTTTCTCCTTCAATAAAAAATACGTTCAGGATAAATTACTTGCTCTTTTCTTTTTAATTGAAATGAAAATATTATTTATAGCCTCTAAAAACTCTAAATGCATGCACGCACTATGCCTGTACTGACCCGAGTTGCGTTCGATACGCATGCCGTGCGTTCATTTTGTTGTGTGGGATTGGTCTGTTTATATACCTAGAATAGAAACCAACCAGGAACGAACCATGAGTAATGAACATTTATCTTTAACTATAAATAAACTGAAAATTAAATAAAACATTTTCAACTCAGGGTGCCTTTGCATGCAGAACAATTTTGGACTTCAAGAAATAATTGCAAAAAAATTGCAACTCCTATTGATTTCCTTTCTCGCCTCAAAAATTTTTTATTTAAAGTTAATTTTTCGATCTAGAAAATCGAGGAAAAAGTTCGTAATTATTTTTGTCCAAAGTATGTAAGGGTGATTGCCAGAAAGTTGACCACTTTAAGTTTAAATAATTTTACACTTTTTCTTTGAATAATAACTTTTGTAAAATTATCTCATTAAAGTACATATATCCAAGCATAATTTAGTAAAATTTCAAAATTTAGGATGTCTTCCATTAGAAGTTATGAATAAATTAGTACGCAAAATGTCTTATCACGCACTTGTTGCAACCTACAAATTTAAAGTGATAAATTTCTAAATATGTACTATGAACGACATTTTTTAAATGTTGGAGATTCACAGGTATCACTTATATTGAGTTAATAAGAGTAAAAATGAAGAGTAGAGTTCAATATTCTAGAGTCAAGGATTTTAAAATTCACTTCAAAGCTTGCCCTACAGCTTTTTTGTCTAGTCATGCTGCATTGATATTTTAGGTTAAAACTCGAAAGTAATTATTCGAACTATTCATAATGCGCGATAAAATTGTTGGTACTATACTTCCGAAGATTTTGTTTTAGTTAAAAATTGGTTTATCAACGTTGATTCTAAATAACGGTTAATATTGATCACTATTTTTTCATTATATTTTTTATCAAATGTCAGGTAACGCTCTATATTTATTTATCATACAAAATAAGTCGATGTTTTGAAACCTTGTAGTCAAAATGAAATAAATCGTGAAAATAGTCATTTTTCCCATAATTTTAAATATTTTTATCTGTTCTACATATATTTCAAAAATATTTTTGAAATTTTGATGTTTGATCATAGTCGCATGCCCTGTCACGCGTACTTTACCAACGTGTAAAATAAATAGCTATCACAAATACATTCCCTGATCTCGTAGTTTTATATTTTCATACTCTTTTGGGTTACCCTTAATTTAAAAAAGTATATTTTAGGCGTTTTGAACATTCATTTGTTTCCGAAAATCTGATTTTGTAAAATGGGCAACTTTATGGCAATTACTCAAAATAAGTCTTTTAACTTTATTTTGTTTGGTTTCGAAAATAAACTTGTAGTATAAAACAATTTTGAGGATATGAGAGTCCACGAGAACGGGACTGCTATTATTGCCAGAGAACGACTGAATCGACAGTTGGCGCTAGACAGTATAGGGGAGACCACGTTTAGCGGTTGACTCTGGGATTCGCAGAAGCCTTCGATATTCTTGGAATTTCGTTCGCCAGACAGGCTGGGCTAGGGCGAAGAGGTAGTTCTACAGATGAATGTAGGACGAACTGGATTCATGCGGAATTTCTTGTAAAAGCTTTGTAAAAGGAAAGGAACTAATGATACGAAAAATGTTGATGTTACGTACTTTTAGTGATCTCGTTAGCCCGTGACCTGTCACGGTTAAGTCAATTGGAGCAATGCTAGAATATTATTCTGCTCATTCTTTTTTAACCCGTTTTTATAAGGGAACTCAAGAATGCTAGCACGGCTGCTGAAGGTTGACTACAACCATTGAATTGTCACATTAACATGGCTGTGTGAAATGAGTTGAAAATTTATTTGTGATGTGTTTGGAGACGCCTGACAATTATTTATTAGACTTTCAACCCGTTCTCACTCGGGAGCTCACCCAGTGATATTGTGGAGAAATTAAACGCAATTTAATCGCAAATCCATGGTCAATGTTCTCGATAAAGAAAATCAAATTGATCTTAGGAATTAGTGAAATCCCCCATTTTCATATTCGAGATATTAAGAGAATTAATAGGTAGAAAATTATTTAAAGATATATAAATACATGTAAGTATATATATAGGAATCGAACCGAAGGGCCTATGACAAAGCCACCGAACGCGTCCTCGGGTTGCGGATAGAGGGTCCCTGTACCAATGTACAGAAGACCTCCCCCCTTGGCCGTTGCTTCCAGGAAGGCTCCCGAACGGGACCCAATTCGTCCAAGGACCTACTGGACGCCCAAAAGGCTAAAGTCCATTGTCAGCCGTCCCCAGCCGACTACCGTGTGTGGGAATCTTTTCGACCGTTAAATAACTCTTAAGTTCATCATAGTTCTTTGTAGTTCGTAAAATAAAGGTTTTTCTTATTTGTTCTCTAAATAGTTGGAAAATTTATTATAAATTCACTGGCGCCCAACGTGGGGCCCTTTCTTCGAAAAGGTGAATATTGGATAATATTCCGAAGTACCACGCCCGATAAGCCAGGAGCACCAATGACCGCCCGGACACCAGTCAAACCCGTCTCACGGGGCCGTAGCGACGATTTTGACCAAATCACTTCCGGGAGTGCACAACAAAACCCGGTGGCGCTCAACTCAACCTTCAGTTCTTCTTCAGAAACATCCGACCATTTTCAAGGATTCCCTCCCGAAGAACAAGTCCGTTCAGCTATTACCATGGATCAGCTAGGGACACTCATAGCAGATGGTACTATCATCTCGACAGGCGGATCTCCAGGGGAAGGGGCCAACTCCCTACTCAATCTCTCTGAAGCGAGTACGTCTAGCGGTACACCCCTAGGGCTATCTACCCGGATTGTGCCAGTTATATCCTTAAACAACCTTCCGAATACTACGACCACTACACCTCTGATGACTCTATCAGCGACTGGAACTCAGACCACGCCGATCACATCCAGGAGTCCAATAGTCCACAGCGCACCAGGGTCGTCGTTAATTACCACGACGGTTAACTTCCCCGGATTTCCCCGGTATACAACAGCTTCAGCAACCTTAGGAACATTCACAGGTGTTCTGCCGGCTTCGTTACGAACCAATCTGCCAGATAGCCTTTTTCCCGTGATCCGAAATCCAGATTCCGGAAATACCAATACATATTCAGAAGATTATTTCAGAACGTTCTCGGGATCATCGGGAATGCACCCAAACGTCACGTCAAGCAACCAGGGTTGATATCCACCAGACGGCCAGCCATTTTCGAACCCAGGAGGCCAGATAATCATGACGCCAGATGCCGTTCCAGTGTCGTCGGTCGGATCTTACCCAGCGGCACCGATAGGGGGTTTGCCCAGACATTCGTCAACAGAAACTCCAGGCATATCTGGAGAAAGATTTTCGGGAACCTTACCACCTGTCTTTCCTGGAAGCGGGACGGCTACAGCTATAGTCCTAACAACCGGGATCACACCAGTTCCGATCTCAAGCGTATCATCGGGAGGATTCTCTTGTAACTATCCGGCTATCAATCAAGGAGCCTATCCGGCTGCATCTTCCGGAACCTACCCGCCAGCTTATCAGGGGGCCTATCTGGCTGTCAATCAAGGAGCCTATCCGGCTGCACATTCCGGAACCTATCCGGCAGCTTATCAGGGGGCCTATCCGGCTGCTCCTCTTGCAAACTATCCGGCAGCTTATCAGGGGGCCTATCCAGCTGCTCCTCCTGCAAACTATCCGGCGGTTTATCAAGGTGCCCACCCGGCGGCTCCCCCAGCAGCCTATCCAGCTGCATACCCTGGAACCTATTCGGCTGTATATCCAGGGGCAAATCAGGGAGCGCAAATAGGTTCCGATGGGATCTCCCTCTCTTCCTGGCATGGATTTCGAGAATTCCTGCGAGGCATTCCACAAGTGAATTTGATTCCAGAATTCTGGGGGAAGGATCATGAGGACCCAGCAGTTTTTCTTCGCAGCATTGAGGCCTCTTTCATCAATATGCGCATCCCGGAAGTCCACAAAACAATAACCGCTGTCTCGTCGTTGAAAGGGGCGGCTCTACAATAGTGGGAGGATTGCCGAGGCTTAAATTTCGCCTGGGAACAGCTTAAAGACCTCCTCCTCAAACAGTACGATTCGCCGACTATCCTGGGAAGGTTACAAGCTCAACTCTATTCCGTTCGGCAAACCGATAAAGAATAGGTAGGGGTGTTTTTACATCGGAAGAGACTGCTATATGATAGACTACACCCCCAGGCCTCCGAGTAGAGTTTGGTTATAGCTCTGATGGAATTAATCCGCCCGGGAATCCGGCAAGGAATCAGAGCCTCCGCTCCCGCGACCTTCGAGGCCCTATTATCACGAGCCGTCGAAGCTGAACACGACAAGAAAGAGGTAAACCGCGCTGCTCCTAAAAAAGAAGATCGAAAACCTCCAAAGAGGGTGGAGGCCCCAGGAGCGACTGCCAAGTGTTGGCATTATCCCGGTTACCATCTCCATAAGGATTGTGACGTATATAAGAAGAAAGTGGCCGAACGCACTGCCAGGCAAGGCTCTAACTCGGAAAACTGGCGACAAGCGGTGGACAAGCCACCCCCCACCGCCCCCGGCTCTCAGTAGCCAGTCTATCACCAACTTCCACAGAATATCTCCGATTACCCCGAGTCAGAGGTCACTTAAATGGGGATGACATCGTGGGATTACTGGATACGGCCGCTACGGAAAACTTCATCCATCCGGATAACTTTTCGTTGACTTTAACATGACTGAGCATGATTCCTTCGCTACCCCACGCCAGTCCGTCATTAATTCAAAACATTTTGGGTCCTCCGTGCCGGATAGTGGGTTAGCGAGGGGAGCATGATCTTAAAGTAAGCTTTTTTGAAGATTCAAGGTTTTAGATGATTGTTTGACGTTTTGAAGAATGCACTGATATTAATGTCTTTTGAAAGAGTTTCAATAGTGAAGATATCTTACGTATATGGAATGACATTTTCTGTAAAAAAAATAATGCCTTTACAACTTCAAGTTCAAAATAGACTGAGATTGCAATAAATTATGCTAATAAAATATTGCATGAATTATGGAGAATAAAAATTCACGTCGAGGCTTATTTTTATCTCATTTTCGTCAGATTTCTACATAATGTCAGAATCTTGTTAATTATTAGTGCAAAAATGTATCTCATTACGTTAAACGCCATTACAATTACCTGACATGCAATTTTGAACAATTTTCATGTGGAATTCTCGCGGATTGCGTGCCTTTATGCACTCTAAAGTTCAGCTTTGAAGCTTTTAGATTTGAGTACGCAATTTGAACCATTTGCAAAGTTTCAGTTGTTTAGATTGACACGTCCACCAGATTGAACATTTTGTGCTTCAACACTGTATATTCAAAAATTAATTTTGAAGGTAATGACTTTTAAAAATCTAATATTCATTTGTTAAATTATTTACATATTGTGAATTCAAAACTATACAGGTTTGGATTCTTATTTTCTGAATATTTAATTTTGTGGTTTCTTAAGCTTTCAAAATTTCTTGAAATTCGTAGAAATATTTTATTCTTTTGAAAATCGATGATAGACAGGAACGTTTTCGCAAGACAAATTGAAACTAAAAAAAAGGAACACATTGAAAAGATACAAAGTTGACTGTGTGATTGTTCTCAACATTGCAAACGTCTCGAGACAGGCTCTCAGACATGACAAACATACTGCTAATGAATTGTTTGCAACATTGCGAACGCCTCGAGACGGGCTCACAGGTATGACAGACATATTGATGATGAATTGCTTGCAACATTGCAAACTTCTCGAGACAGGCTCTCAGGCATGACAAACTGACTTACTGACTGTGTGATTGTTCTTAACATTGTAAACGTCTCGAGAAAAGCTTTCAGGCATGACAACCATACTGCTGATGGATTGTTTGCAACATTGCAAACGTCTCGAAACAGGCTTTCAGGCATGACAAACTGACTCACTGACTGTGTGATTGTTCTCAACATTGCAAACGCCTCGAGCCGGGCTTTCAGGCATGACAGACATATTGATGATGAATTGTTCGCAGCATTGCAAAAGTCTCGAAACAGGCTCTCAGGCATGACAAACTGTCTCACTGACTGTGTGATTGTCCTCAACATTGCAAACTTCTCGAGACAGGCTCTCAGGCATGACAACCATACTGCTGATGGATTGTTTGCAACATTGCAAACGTTTTGAGACAGGCTATCAGGCATGACAGACATATTAATGATGAATTGTTTGCAACATTGCTAACGCCTCGAGACAGGCTCTCAGGCGAGACAAAACTGCCTCACTGATTGCGTGATTGTTCTCAACATAGCAAACGTCCCGAGACAGGCTCTCAGGCATGACAACCTTACTGCTGATGGAATGTTTGCAACAATGCGAACGTCTCGAGACAGGCTCTCAGGAATGACAAAACTGTCTCACTGACCGCGTGATTGATCTCAACATTGAAAACGTCTCGAGACAGGCTCTCAGGCATGACAACCATACTGCTGATCGATTGTTTGCAACATTGCAAACGCCTCGAGACAGGCTCTCATCCAGGACAAACTGACTCACTGACCGTGTGATTGTTCTCAACATTGCGAACGTCTCGAGTCAGGCTCTCAGGCATGATAAACATACTGCTGATGGATTGTTTGCAACATTGATAACGCCTCGAGACAGGCTCTCAGCCGAGACAAAACTGCCTCACTGATTGCGTGATTGTTCTCAACATTGCAAACGTCTCGAAACAGGCTCTCAGGCATGACAATCATACTACTGATGGATAGTTTGCAACATTGCAAATGCCTTGAGACAGGCTGTCAGGCAGGACAAAACTGACTCACCGACTGTGTGATTGTTGTCAACATTGTAAACATCTCGAGAGAGGCTCTCAGGAATGACAACCATACTGCTGATGGATTGTTCGCAACATTGCGAACGCCTCGAGACAGGCTCTCAGGCAGGAAAAACTGACACACTGACCGTGTGATTGTTCTCAACATTGCAAACGTCTCGAGACAGGCTTTCAGGCGTGACAACCATACTGCTAATGGATTGTTTGCAACAATGCAAACGCCTCGAGACAGGCTCTCAGTCATGACAAAACTGACTCACTGACCGTGTGATTGCACTCAGCATTGCAAACGTCTGGAGACAGGCTTTCAGGCGTGACAGCCATACTGCTGATGGATTGTTTGCAACAATGCAAACGCCTCGAGACAGGCTCTCAGTCATGACAAAACTGACTCACTGACCGTGTGATGCAATTTAAATTTATATGCAAGAATTTTAAATTGAAAGTGTTCGATAATTTTAGATTGAAACCTTTCAAATTATCAAATTACATATTGAAAGTTTTTAAAGATACAGGATTAGAAATGAACGTCTTTTAATACTTGACTCATTATTTTACAACGGCTTAAATGGTATAACTTCAGATAATTTTGAAAGCAGGACTATTGAAAATTTAAGATTGCTTGAAAGAACTGAATCAATGTTTTACTCTTTGATAGGGTGCTTTTTCAAGTTTTATTTATTTCTCAATAATTTGGCATCTTCACAAATTATTTATTTCGGTGAGAGAAAATAACACCTGATTTTTGTAAAAATTTAAACAATATATATTTAGTGTTTCCTCAAGGTCAATTTTGTACAAAGTGCTTGTTTCTGGATAAATTGACTCTATTATTGTTCCTGATTTCGTTCTATCACTCATGGATTGTATTTTTAATACAAAACATTGAAGTTTGATTTTTTCATGTTTATAAAATAATAATTTAAGGTTACTCCAGGTAATTTTCTGTACAAAATATTGATTTAGAAAGAATGTTTGTCAAAATACAGAACGGATTTCTTTGCCCCAAGATACAAACCTAAATTATGCTATAGTAAAAAAAAACTGGAAAAAATAAGATGTAAACCAAATTTTGAAAAGAAAATTAACATTGGTCGACATATAAATATATTTTTTTAATTCTTAAAAGAGTTACAGATTATATAATTCCAGAAGGAATAATTTTCAATCGAGCCAAATCATTTCAACGATAAAGCTTAAAAATTCACAGCAAAATTAACCCATTTCCACGCCACCCAGGAGGTAGAGTTACAATGCCTTTTTTTGTAAAGTGGTTCGTCGAAGGGACAGAGAAGGCATGAATCACAAATTAACAATTAACAAGATTTTTAGTAACATTTTAAATTAATAACAAATTTGTAGCTTTTTTTGGTTAAATAACTTTTATCTATTTATTTTTTTCCTATGTTGTGTCGTTTGTCCAAAAATTTTTATTTTTTTATTTTTAATGTTGTTCTTTTACGAATAAAACAAAAACTACGCGTCCTATCAAAAAGGATTTCATAACAAATTTGTAGATATTTTTGTGTGCACGATTGTTCTGTTCTCATCTTTTATCGCAACTTGCACAGTTAGACCGCAAAATTAAATTTTAGATTTTTCATTATGTTTGGTGCGTTCAAAATTTGAATTTTCGATTTAAAAAAAAAAGATGAAAAGTTGTTATGATAATCTTGTAGGGCTTTCAAAAAGCAACGCGTTTTTTCTCTAGTCTTTCTGTCATATCGTGCGTTCTTTAGCTTCAAATTTTGATTTTCGTTTTTTTTTTAAATTTTTAAAATGCTATAACTCTGGTAATTTTCTTTTCATCAAAAAAAGGTGTGAACATAAATTTTTCGACTTTCCAAGTGCTATGAATAGCTGTACATAGAATTTGTAAATCAAAAAAAAAATTGTCTCAAAAATGTTGAAACTGCTGTAACTTTTTGAATTTTTATCAAAAATAGCTGGCTAATGGACTTGACCTTCAGTTTTCGCATATGATATTTTCATTTCAGCAAAAAGATTGTTTAAAAAGGTTAATTAATTTGATTTTTAATATAAATTTAGACATGCTTGGAAAATTGGATTTTTCGAAATAGAAAAAATTTCAGTGCACATCAAACCGGTTTGATTCCCTTGAGTTATTACAATTTTTTAAGCCAAAATAACTCCTTTTTTTTTAAATCAAAAAATGAATCCAAAAGTAGGTGTCAAATCTTTGAAATTTGATTTATTCGAATATTCGAACAAGTCGAATTTCGAATATTCGACTTGAATTTTGGATCCATTTTTTAACAAAAAAAAGAAGTTATTTTGATTTTAATAATTGTAACAATCAAAGAAAATCAAGCCGGTTTTATGTAGAGTTGAATGTTTTTCTATTTCGAAAAATCCAATGTTCCAAGCTTGTCTAAATTTGTATAAAAAATTCGAATAAAGGACTGCACACACATAAATACTCTTCAATTTTGAAAGAATAGCAATTTAAAGTTATGCAATTTTGAAGAGTTTGTGACGCTGCAGATTCTCTGCAACTCACAAATTCAAATTTTTGTAAATTGCCCCGCAGAAATTGCTCTCGTGTTCACACTGAGAGTAGAAAAATTCGGCACTCCTCTCTTTGTTATGTTTTTTTTTTTTAATTTATTCTATTTCATTCCATGTTTTACCTTATTATTTGATCACTCTAATACATATTTGTGTAATTGTAATTTTAAGAATATAGGGCTGTTTTAATTTCTTTTGTTATTTAATTTCCTAACTCCGCTGTCTCGAGCGAGAGCCAAGCAGATTCCCGCCACCTACGCAACGATCGACGAGATCCATCGCCGCCTTCACCTTCATAAGATTTTCGCATTCACGGTCCCCACATAAATTTCTCGATTTTTTTTATCGCTAATCCTTCTGACATCCAAGGTGGAATAGATGATTCTGCCATTAAGGATAGTATGGATTATTTTTGGTTATGTTTGAAAATTCATGTATTTTGTTGGAAATTCGTCTTTTTCGATAGAAAATTAATCTTCTGTGTTGAAAATTCATCTATGTGGCGAGTATTTTATTGGAAATTTGTCTTTTTTGGGATGAAATTAATCTTATCTGTTTTAAAATTTATTTTGTTGTTTTTGTTGAAGATTCAAGTGTGAGTTTGAAAATTCATGTATTTTGTTGGAAATTCGTCTTTTTCGAAAGAAAATTAATCTTCCGTGTTGAAAATTGATCTTTTTGGTTGAAAATTCATCTACGTGGCGAGTATTTTATTGGAAATTTCTCTTTTTTGGGATAAAATTAATCTCATCTGTTTTAAAATTTATTTTGTTGTTTTTGTTGAAAATGCAACTATGTGTTTGAAAATTAATTCATTTTGTTGAGAATTCGTCTTTTTCGATAGAAAATTAATCTTCCGTGTTGAAAATTCATCTTTTTGGTTGAATATTCATCTATGTGGCGAGTATTTTATTGAAAATTTGTCATTATTGAGAGGAAATCATTCTTATCGGTTTTAAAATTTATTTTGTTGTTTTTGTTGAAGATTCAAGTGTGTGTCTGAAAATTCATGCATTTTGTTGGAAATTCGTCTTCTTCGATAAAAAATTAATCTTCCGTGTTGAAAATTCATCTTTTTGGTTGAAAATTCATCTACGAGGCGAGTATTCTATTTAAAATTTGTCTTTTTTGGGAGGAAATCAATCTTATCGGTTTTAAAATTTATTTTCTTGTTTTTGTTGGAGATTCAACTGTGTGTCTGAACATTAATGTTTTTTTTTGGGAATTCGTCTTTTTTGATAGGAAATTAATCTTATGTGTTGAAAATTCATCTTTTTGGTTTAAAATTCATCCATGTGGCGAGTATAGTATTGGAAATTTGCCTTTTTTGGGATGAAATTAATCTTATTTGTTTTTAAATTTATTTTGTTGTTTTTGTTGAAGATTCAAGTGTGAGTTTGAAAATTCATGTGTTTCGTTGGAAATTCGTCTTTTTCGAAAGAAAATTAATCTTCTGTGTTGAAAATTGATCTTTTTGGTTGAAACTTCATCTATGTGGCGAGTATTTTATAGGAAATTTGTCTTTTTTGGGAGGAAATTAATTTTATCTGTTTTAAAATTTATTTTGTTGTGTTTGTTGAAAATTCAAGTGTGTGTCTGATAATTAATGTATTTTGTTGGAAATTCGTCTTTTTCAATAGAAAATTAATCTTCTATGTTGAAAATTCATCTTTCTGGTTGAAAATTCATCTATGTGGCGAGTATTTTATTGAAAATTTGTCATTATTGAGAGGAAATTATTCTTATCGCGTTTAAAATTTATTTTGTTGTTTTTGTTGAAGATTTAAGTGAGTGTTTGAAAATTCATGTATTTTGTTGAAAATTCGTCTTTTTCGATAGAAAATTAATCTGCTGTGTTGAAAATTCACCTTTTTGGTTGAAAATCAATCTATGTGGAGAGTATTTTATTTAAAATTTGTCCTTTTTGGGAGGAAATTAATCTTATCGGTTTTACAATTTATTTTGTTGTTTTTGTTCAAGATTCAAGTGTGTGTTTGATAATTAATGTATTTTGTTGGAAATTCGTCTTTTTCGATAGAAAATTAATATTCCGTGTTGAAAATTCATTTTTTTGGTTGAAAGTTCATCTATGTGGCGAGTATTTTACTGAAAAGTTGTCTTTTTTGGGAGGAAATCAATCTTATCGGTTTTAAAATCTATTTTGTTGTTTTTGTTGAAGATTAAACTGTGTGTCTAAAAATTAATGTATTTTGTTGGGAATTCGTCTTTTTTGATCGAAAATTAATCTTCTGTGTTGAAAATTCACCTTTTTGGTTGAAAATTCATCTATGTGGCGAGTATTTAATTGAAAATTTGACTTTTTTGGGATGAAATTAATCTTATCAGTTTTAAAATTTATTTTGTTGTTTTTGTTCAAGATTCAAGTGTGTGTTTGAAAATTAATGTATTTTGTTGGAAATTCGTCTTTTTCGATAGAAAATTAATATTCCGTGTTGAAAATTCATCTTTTTGTTGAAAGTTCATCTATGTGGCGAGTATTTTATTGAAAAGTTGTCCTTTTTGGGAGGAAATCAATCTTATCGGGTTTAAAATTTATTTTGTTCTTGTTGCTGAAAATGCAACTATGTGTTTGAAAATTCATGTATTTTGTTGAAAATTCGTCTTTTTCGATAGAAAATTAACCTCCTGTGTTGAAAATTCATCTTTTTGTTTGAAAATTCATCTACGTGGCGAGTATTTTATTGGAAATTTGACTTTTTTGGGATGAAATTAATCTTATCAGTTTTAAAATTTATTTTGTTGTTTTTGTTGGATATTCAAGTGTGTGTTTGAAAATTCATGTATTTTGTTGGAAATTCGTCTTCTTCGATAGAAAATTAATCTTCCGTGTTGAAAATTCATTTTTTTGGTTGAAAATTTATCTATGTGGCGAGTATTTTATTGAAAATTTGTCTTTTTTGGGAGGAAATCAATCTTATCGGTTTTAAAATTTATTTTGTTTTCTCTAATTAGATAACTCCTTCTCGCTCTATCTTAGTACATAGAAATCCGCAATCCCTGAAGACTATCCTTCTTACTATTCACGAACAATTACCATCCAAAAGTAAGGAGCATATTAGTTTCAAACATTCTTTAATGTTATTTTTCTTGGGAATTACGAACATTTTTATAACAACTCTCAAATTTACACGAATTCAGTTCCAAAATTCAGTTCCTTGCATTGATTTTTTTTAAGTTTCACCCTGCAATAATTTTCACATGAGAGGGCGAGGCTTCAAAAAATAAAGCATTCATTAAGTTTTTGGTTTATGCAAGGGTTTATGCAATTAGTTGTACAATTCCTTTTTCTGTTAATTATTATAATATTCTTTTGAAATTGTTCGTGAGAAATCAAATTTCCTAATAACATGCAAACTTTCTTTATTTCTCTTTATATGTAGAAGAAAAAATAATTCCACAAAAAATCGTGTGAATGTCAGAGTTTCCACGAAAATGTTCGTAATTCCTAAGAAAAATAATATTAAAAAATGTTTGAAACAATTCTTTTTCTTCAAACTCCATTCAAATAATTCAATTTTATTTCGCTTTCATTGTTCTTATTTTTAATTATATTATTTGCCTAACTGAATTTATTCACATATAAATAATAACAAATAATAAATTATTCACGCAAATTACTCATAAAATGTAGAATTGTAGAGAATGAGGATATGAAACTTTTTCCTTTTAGAATTTTCGTTGGCAAACGTTTATTTTTAATAATAAAAATGAAATATTGGAAAAAGTTGCTCCCTGATTTAATTAAGTTTTAAAACTTAAATCGTTCTAACTCGGTCAAATATTATTGAAATGAGTTCATATTTGCATGCCATATTTAAAATACTCTAGCGATGCCTAGAAAATCATGAAAAAGTTAACAATCGCTTATTGTTTAATAACGTTTAATTGCAAAATGAGGTCAATGGATAATTGTGTTTTCTTGGTTTCGTCGGTAAAAAGTATCTAGGTAACTTCGACTTTCAAACAACTTCCAGTGAGTGATTTGTTCAGCAATGTTGAATGAAGTTTTTTGGAAAATTTCATATCGATTCGTTAAAAATTTACTGAGATATTCAGATTTGGAAAAAGTACTCGACGTCTGCCCGCGCTGTTAGGTAATGCGTCGCGAGGACTGCTCTGTCAAGCAGCATTCTCGGAGTTCAGTTTGGATTTTTTGTTAATATTTTGAAAGGAGGTAGGAGAGAAATTAGTTAACTCTATTCATCCTTGAAACTGTTGATTTTAAGATAGGTCTGTCAACTATAAAAAATACTGTATTTTTAGGAAACTCATTGTTTTAGAGAAAGTTTTTTCCAAATGCTTTATATTTTTAAACATGAATTGCAAATTGTTATTCTCAATTGGTAGATTCTTTTTGACATTTAATAACAATTGAGGAGCACTATTCAAAAACGACACATAGATCCGTTTCACAGCAGCGTTCACTCCTGAACAGAAACCCAAATTAAAAATTTTAATTTTTTGAATTTATATTACATTAGATATCTGTATACATTACTCAATTTACAGCAAATCTCTTGAATTATTCAGAAAGTTTATACCATGCACACCTAAAATTGGACTTGATTTAAATGCAGTCAAAATAAGACTCAAAAATATTAAGACATCTTTTATTTTAGGTTATTATTAAAAAACGGTTTATTTTTTACTATTATGATTCATATGTACCTTATTTTTGACACAATTTTCATACGTTTAAATTACCATATTTAAACAGAACTTTTAGAAATGAAAAAAGGAGAAGTTCATATTTTCGAGAATGTGTGATATTTTATCTTATGAGCCATTTACTTTTCAACTATTTTTTCTCCATTTTTCAATATTTAAAAAAAATAATAGTGTCCAGACGTAAAAAAATGGACACGGACGTCTAGACACTACTATTTTTTTGTTGAAAAAGTAAAAATTGTGAACAAAAGCCGTGGGAAACTAAATTTCTCTTATGATAAAGTATCACATGCCCTTAAACTGTTAAAGGGAACAAAAAATATATACATACTATACGTTCTTCATTTTTACATTTTTTCTTAATGTTTTTAACCCAAGTTTCTTGGAGTCTTGCTCGTTTTCTTCCCTGGGAAGGACCCTCCGATTCATTTCCCATCACAAAAATGTGGAAATTAAATTGGAAACTTAATTTTAATTATTACTTTAATTGTAATAAAATAATGTTGCGCGAGGTGAACACTTTTTAAGTGAAAACTACAATGATCTTTTTTATTTCAAAGTAATATTCATTGTTTTGGCTCCTTTTAGGATAACATAGGCTGGAGGTCATTTTGTGGTCATTCAACATACCTACAAATTTTTCTATTTTCTTTTGAGTTCATTACCTGGTAAGCATCAACATCGTGCACGCGAGAACTACGCAATAGTCTACACAATAACTTTTTCTTTAATTATGCATATATTATAATAATTTCTCTCCCACCTCTTTTCAAAATATTAACAAAAAATCCAAACTTAACTCCGAGAACGCTGTTATTATTGTTGTAAATTTTTTTTAAATTCTGAAAATATAATCATATTACATATTTTTATTATTAAAAAAAATGCATGCCAATCTTAAAATTTTAAACTTGTGAAGGGATTTTTAATAATGCTTGAACTCTAAGCAATTTTCATTAATATTATTATAATTTTTTGTTAAATTCTTGAATTTTAATCATATTTTTTATTAGTAAAAAGAATCAATTTCTAGAAATTTGAAAATATAAACTCGTAAAGGGCTTTCTAATAATTACTGATTTTTAAACAATTTTCATTAATATTATTATAAAATAATTAAAAATTCATTTTTATTAGCAAAAAAATTCATTCGTTCCAATTTAAAAATTTTAAACTCGTAAAGGGATGTTCGATAATTATTGGATTCTTGAAAATTTCTATTAATATTATTATAAAATTTTTTTAATTTTTTAGAATTATAGACACATTACATTTTTAGTAAAAAAATTCAATTTGTAACAATTCACAAATTTGAAATTTGTAAAGAACTTTTCAATTATTATTGAATTCTTAACAATTTCCACTATTAATATTAGAAAATTAAAAAAAATCTCTGGAATTATAGAAATATCAGTTTTATTAATAAGAAAATCAATTTGTATCACTTTGGAAATTTAAAATTTGTAAAAGGTCTCTTCAATAATTATTGAATTCTAAACAATTTTTATCAATATTATTATAAAGCTTTAAAAATTTCTGAAATTATAGCCATATTATTTTTATTAATAAAAAATAAATTCGTACCAATAAACACCTTTAAAACTCGTAAAGGGATTTTCAATAATGATTGAATTCAAAACAATTTTTATTATTATTATTATAAAATTTTTACAAATTCTGGATTTATAATCATATCTTTTTATTGGTAACAAATCAATTCGTATCAATTT
This sequence comes from Andricus grossulariae, assembly GCA_011634705.1. Classification (NCBI taxonomy): domain Eukaryota; kingdom Metazoa; phylum Arthropoda; class Insecta; order Hymenoptera; family Cynipidae; genus Andricus; species Andricus grossulariae. The sequence continues at coordinate 88,958,186 of JAABKJ010075445.1, read as the reverse complement.
GAAAATTTAAAACTCGTAAAGGGTTTTTTAATAATCATTGAATTTAAAACATTTTTTATTAATATTAGTAATTTTTTTTAAATTCTAAAATTATAGTTATACTACTTTCATTACAAAAAAAATGAATTCGTGCCAATTAAAAAATTTTAAAGTTGCAAAGGGATTTTCGATAATTATTGAATTATAAACAATTATTATTGTTATAAAATTTTTTTAATTTCTGAAATTATAATCATATTACTTTTATTAGCAGAAAAAAAATTCATGCTAATTTCAAAATTTTAAACTTGTGAAGGAATTTTCTATAATTATTGAACTCTAGATAATTTTCATCAATATTATTTTAATTTTTGTTATATTCTCGAATTATAATCATATTTTTTTATTAGTAAGAAAATCAGTTTGTGTCAATTTGAAAATTTCAATCTCGTAAAGGGCTTTTCCATAATTATTGAATTCAAAACAATATTTTTTAATATTATTATAAAATTTTTTTAAATTCTGGAATTATAATCATATTTTTTTATTAGTAAAAAAATCAATTCGTATTAATTTAAAAATTTAAAACTCGTAAAAGGTTTTTCAATAATTATTGAATTCAAAACAATTTTTATTAATATAATTTTTTTTTAATTCTGAAATTATAGTTATATTATTTTTATTAGAAAAATAATTAATTTGTGCCAATTTAAAAATTTTAAACGTGTAAAGGGATTTTCAATAATTATTCAATTCTGAACAATTAATATTGTTATAAAATTTTTAAATTTCTGAAATTATAATCATATTACTTTTATTATAAAAAAAAACATGCATGCCAATTTAAAAATTGTAAACTTGTAAAGGGATTTTCAATAATTATTGAATTCTAAACAATTAATATTGTTATACATTTTTTTTAATTCTGAAATTATAATCATATTACTTTCATTAGCAAAAAGAACAATTCATGCCAATTTAAAAATTTTAAACTTTTGCAGGGATTTTCAATAATTATTGAACTCTAAATAAGTTTCATTAATACTATTATAAATTTTTGTTAAATTCTTGAATTACAATATTTTTTCATTAGTAAGAAAATCAATTCGTGTCAATATGAAAAATTTTAATCTCATAAAGGAGATTTCTGTTATTATTAAATTATAAACAATTTTCATTAATATTATTATAAAATTTTTAAAAATTCTTGAATTTTAATCATATTTTTTTATTAGTAAAAAATCAATTCGTATCAATTCACAAATTTAAAACTCGCAAAGGGCTTTTCAATCATTATTAAATTCAAAACAATTTTTATATATATTATTATACAAATTTTAAAAATTCTGCGATTCTAATTATATTTTTTTATCAGTAAAAAAATACATTCGTATCAAATAAAAGATTGTAAACTCGTAAAGGGTTTTTCAATAATTATTGAATTGAAAACAATTTTTATTAATATTAATAATTTTTTTAACTCTGAAATTATGGTTATATTATTTTTATTAGCAAAAAAATCATTTCGTGTCAATTTAAAAATTTTAAACTTTTAAAGGGATTTTCAATAATTATTGAATTCTAAAGAATTAATATTGTTCTAAAATTTTTTTTAATTTTGAAATTATAATCATATTACCTTTATCATTATAAACTGTTTGGGAATTTTATTATTTAGGAATTTTCCAATTTAGAAATTTGATAATTTACGAATTTTCCAATCCGGTAATATTATAAACTGTTTGGGAATTTTATTATTCGGGGATTTTCCAATTTGGGAATTTTACTATTCGGGAATTTTATTATTGGGGAATTTTATAATTTCTGAATTTTCCAATTCAGTGATATTATAAACTGTTTGAGAATTTTATTATTAGAGAATTTTATTATTTTGGAATTCAACATTTTAGTAATTTTCCAATCCGATTATATTATAAACTGTTTGGGAATTTTATTATTTGGGAATTTTCCAATTTGGGAATTTTATTATTTGGGAATTTTTCATTCCAGAATTTAATTATTTGAGAATATTCCGATCCGGGAATTTTATTATTCGGAAATTTTTTTATTAGGGAATTTTATTATTCGGGAATTTGATAATTTGAGAATTTTCCACTTCGGTAATATAATAGACTGTTTGGGAATTTTATTATTTGGGAATTTTCCAATTTGGGAATTTCACTATTTGGGAATTTTATTATTAGGGAATTTTATAATTTCGAAATTTTCCAATTTAGTTATATTATAAACTATTTGGGAATTTTATTATTAGGGAATTTTAATATTTGGGAATTTTATAATTTAGGAATTTTCCAATCCAGTAATATTATAAACTGTTTGGGATTTTATTATTTGGGAATTTTCCAATTTGGGAATTTTATTATTCGGGAATGTTTAATTTCGGAATTTCATTATTTTGGAATTTTCCAATTCGGCAATTTTATTATTCGGAAATTTTATTATTAGGACATTTTATTATTTGGGAATTTTCCAATTTGAGAATTTTATTATTCGGGAATTTTTTAATTCCGGAATTTTCTTTTTTGGGAATTTTCCGATTCCCGAATTTCATCCACTTTTTTTATTTTATTTGGATTTTTAATTCAAAATTCATTTTTTTTTTTAATTCTTTAATTTTTTTCACGTCTTAATATATTTTTATTTTGTTGTAAAAATTTTTTATTTTGTTTTTGTATATTATTTGGGAATTTTATTATTAGGGAATTTTATAACTTCGGAATTTTCCAATTCGGTAATATTATAAACTGTTTGGGAATTTTATTATTTGGGAATTTTCCAATTTGGGAAATTCATTATTCGGGAATTTTATTATTAGGGAATTTTGTAACATCGGAATTTTCCAATTCGGCAATATTATAAGCTGTTTGGGAATTTCATTATTTCGGAATTTTCCATTCCGGAATTTTATTATTTGGGAATATTCCGCTTCGGGAATTTTATTATTCGAGAATTTTATTATTAGTTAATTTAATTATTCGGGAATTTTATAATTTGGGAATTTTCGAATTCGGTAATATTATAAACTGTTTGGGAATTTTATTATCCGGAAATTTTATTATTAGGGAATTTTGTAACTTCGGAATTTTCCAATTCGGTAATATTGTAAACTGTGTGGAAATTTTATTATTTGGGAATTTTCCATTCCGGAATTTTATTATTTGGAAATATTCCGATTCGGGAATTTTATTATCAGTTAATTTTCCAATTCAGGAAATTTATTATTTGGGAATTTTTCAATTCAGGAATTTTATTATTCGAGAATTTTCTTAACAGGGAATTTTATTATTTGGGAATTTTATTATTCGAGAATTTTCCAATTCGGGCCTTTTATTATTCGAGAATTTTCTGTTCATGGAATTTTATTATTTGGGAATTTTCCAATTAGGGAATTTTCGAATTGCGGTATTTCATTATTTGGGATTTTTACAATTCGGAAATATTATTATTTCGGAATTTTCCAATTTGGGAATTTTATTATTTCAGAATTTTCCAATTCGGGAATTTTATTATTTCGGAATTTTACAATTGAGGAATTATCCAATTCCGGAATTTCATTATTTGGGAATTTTCCATTTCTGGAATTTTATTGAATGAGAATTTTTAAATTCGGGAATTTTATTATTTCGGAATTTTTCAAATCCGGAATTTCATTATTTGGGAATTTTCGCATTCTGGAATTTTAATAATTGAGAATTTTCCAATTCGAAAATTTTCCAATGAGGGAGTTATCCAAATCCGGAATTTCATTATTTGGGAATTTTATAATTCTGGAACTTTATTAATTGAGAATTTTTCAATTCAGGAATTTTATTATTTCGGAATTTACCAATTCGGGAATTTTTATTATTTGAGAATTTTCTATTCCTGGAATTTTATTATTTGGGAATTTTCCAATTCGGGAATTTTTATTATTCGAGAAGTTTTTATTCCTGGAATTTTATTATTTGGGAATTTTATTATTCGGGAATTTTTAGATTCGGGAATTTTATTATTTGTGAATTTTTCAATTCGGGAATTTTTCAATTCGAGATTTTTCCAGTTCGGGAATTTTTATTATTCGAGAATTTTCTGTCCTGTTATTTTATTATTTGGCAATTTTCCAATTAGGGAATTTTCGAATTTCGGTATTTCATTATTTGGGATTTTTCCAATCAGGGAATATTATCGTTGTTTATAACTATATTCTCTTAGAGTAATGCTAGAAAGTTGCTTTTTTCTGAAATCTTTAGTTCTGCTTTGACTTTTTAGTTGTGAACAAATAATACGTGAACATCAACAATAATCATTTTTTAACTAGTATTTTACGTTTTTGAGCGAATTATTTTCGGTCTTTTCCCAATATTCAAAAAAGTTCATTTAAACAATAAAGCTATCGTAAATTACAACAAGAAGCTCATTGAAAAGCGTGAAACAAAAGCTTAGAATTAAACATATTTTGATATCAGCCCCCCTCCAGCAATATATATTCACGAAAAAGAGAGAGATTAATAAAAATATGTTTCTCCCTAATTTTTATTCATCATTTGTTCATAACTAAATAAGAAAGGCAAAGATAAACATTGCAGAAGAAACGGCAATTTTCTAGCACTCATCTAAGAGAAAATAGTTATAAACAATAATAAATGTTTCAAACAAATATTTTTATTAACCAGCAATAACTATCACCTCACTAAGTGAAGAATGGGCAAAATTTTTAAATTCTAGAAAAAAAACCGCAACTGTCTGGCCATCATATAGATGAAGATAGTTATTACCAATAATAATTTGTTTAAACAATTATTCTGGCTGAACTTAAATAATTAATAAGTCACTTCAATTCAAATATAGACAAATAGTTAAAAATTTACGAAATAATCGCCACTTTCTACCATTAGGCAAAGAGAATATTATTAACAATGATAATTAATTGTTTGAGTAATTATTCTTATTAACTTGAATTAACTACTACTTTATTCTAATTAACAAATGGACAAAAGTTAACAAATTCAGGAAAAACCGCAATTATCTAGTATTTATATAGAAGATGGCTGACAATAATAATTTGTTTAAACAATTATTTTTCCTATATCAAATTGAATATTAACTCACTCCAAGTAAAAATTGAATATAACGTTGAAAATTTCAAAAAAAACCACAATTGCTAGGATTATTCAAAGATAATATTATTACAATACTGATAAATTGTTAAAACAATTATGTTTGTGAACATAAATAAACTATTGCCTCTCTCCAATTAAAAATTGGACAAAAATTGGAAATTTTTTGAAAAAACTGCGACTTTCTATCTTCAATCTAAGCGAACATTGCTAAAAACAATAATAAATTGTTTAAACAATTTATAAAAACATTTAATTATCAGTAGAAAGTAGTGTTTTATGTATCTGGAACAATTTTAGTTTAAAAAAAACGCAAAAATATATAAAAATTTCAAGTATTTTTATTTGAAAACGTAATTTATTTCTTAATGCTTCTAAATATTACTGAAAAAAGAGAATATTTTCATTGTTTTTTTGTTTTTCAAATATTGAAAATTAAATCTGTTTTTAACATTTTGCTATCGCAAAATAAAATTTCTCGGAGAATTAAAAATGATTTAGATTTTATTATCGGTTTCATTTTAAAACATTAATTTTAGTTTTTGAAGAATCTGAAAGATTTTAAAACAATTTTTTTTTAATTTCCGCAAGAATAAAAAAATATTTGATAAACTTTGAATTCTTCAAAAAGATATTTCGAGTTATACAAGTTTGGAAAAGATTGAAAAATTATTTCAAATTTAAAAAGTTTTCAAAGCATTCTAATTAAGATTTTAGGGAAAATTTTAATTGATTTTTTATTTTGATAAATTAATTTTGAGAAAATATTCCAAAATATTATGATTGATATGATATGATTATTGATATTATCATTATATATTTCAAAAAATGTCCTTAAAATTCTGAAAAGAATGTTGAAAATTTCATGGAATTTTTTTAAATTTTGCAGGATTAAAAAATGTTGGAAAAAAATTCAAATATTTTTAAAAGATATTTAAAAGTTTTTAACAAATTTCGAAAATAAATATTAAAAGTAACTCTTTGCCATGAAATATTAACTTCACTAGAATATTTAGCAAAATTTTGAAACATTATAAAAGACTTTCGAAGTTTTGAAAAGATACAAATATAATTTTTAACCTGAAATGATTGCCACAAATTAAAAAAAAAATTAAATTTTTGAAGATTTGGAACACAAAAATTAGAAGCTTTTTAAGAAATTTCAAAGGTTTCGAAAGAACACTACAATTTTCCTTAATAATTGCAGAAAATTATAAAAAAATGTTATTTGACAAAAATTGTAAGACTATATGGAAAAAGATTTTAAAACATTCCAAAAAAATTCCAAAATTGTCAAAAAAGAATCTGAACGATTTCTACAAATTTTTTTTTTAATTTTGCAGAATTTTTTCAAAGTTTTAGGAAAAATTAGAATTGTTTTAAAATATAATTATAAGTTTTTAAAAAAAATAAGTAATTTAAAATTTGAAAAGATTTAAAAAAAGCCTAAAATAAAATTTGGATTTTTGAACATTTCGAAATACAATTTTGAAGTTTTCTGAAAAGTTTCAAAATAATGATTTTTTTTTTTAATTACTGGAAATATTTAAAGTGATTCTTTATTTTTTTAAATTCATTTAAAGAGAATATTTCAAAAGATATTAAATCATTAATCTTTTTGGTGCAAAGTTCATTATTTTTATTTGAAAATTTGAGCATTTTCTTCAAAGCTCCTTTTTTTGGTTCAAAATTATTTTTTTAAACTGAAAATTGAACTATTTCATTTTTTGTTACAAATTTTGGTTTAGTAGCAAATTCATTTCTTTCGATGAAAATTTAACTATTTTATTTATAATTCGTTTTTTTTTTGTTTGTCAAAAATTAATTTTTGATCTTAGAAATTGAATATTTCATTTATATATCGTCTATTTTGTTTAAATGCAACTTTTTTAATTTAATATTAAAATATTTAAAATCTTCTTTGATTGGAATATCAAATATTCAATTTTTTGTTGAAAACTCATTCTTTTGTTTCAAAGTGATACTACTTTGTTAAAAAGTAATTTTCTGGTTGAAGATTCATTTTAGTTGAAAATCCATCTCTATGGCTGAAAATTTAACTGTTCTATTGAAAATGTCGTTTTTTTCGGTTGGAAATTAATTTTTCTAAGAGAAAATTTAACTATTCCATTTTTTGTTGAAATTTTTTTTTTTTTTTTGAAACTTCATTTTTTTGGTGCGTCAAAACTTCGAATATTCAGTTGGAAATTTGTGTATTTTGTTGAAAATTTGTATTTTGAAAATTCATCTTTTTAGTTGAAAATTGAACTATTTCATTTTTTAATCAAAATTTACCTTTATTAGTTCTACTATTTGGTAAAAAAAAGGAAATGTTATCAAAATACGTACTTTGAATTTTTTTCAGTAGACAATAATGTTATATTTGTAAAATTTAGAACTACACAGGAAAAAGTGGCCAGTAATTAAAATATTAAATTTCTTCTCTTCAAACCAAGTGACTTTCTCCTTCGCTTTATTTTACAAGTGAACTATAAACTTTTATTAATAATTGGTATAAAAAAAGCTATTTTTGGTTTATTAAATTTAAATTTTCGCAGAACTCGGACTCGAACACATCGCGCACTCTGGTGAGCCGTAAACTTCCCCATTAGATATTTTCACTGCAACCAATTGATAACTTCACTTCATTGAGTGCTGAGGGTAAAACAACGGATGGGATTCAGTCCATTTTTGCTTGATTTCGCTAATATCTTCGTAAAAACTAATTTTTCCTACATAAGTGTGTTCGAAAAATAGTTTTGACTTTTCAAGAACTATATCATGAAATAATAAAATGATAATAATTATTATTATTTCCGAAGATATTACAAAAATAAAGTTTTGTCCCATGAATTCGGTCCATTGTTTTCCCTTCAGCACTCAACGAAGTGAAGTTAGCTGGTGGTTAAACAAGAGTGCGCGGTTCGCGTCCGAGTTCTGCGAAAATTTAAATTTGATAAATGAAAAATTGATTTTTTCATACAAATTATTCATCAAAATTTATATTTAATTTGTAAAATAATGTCAAAGGGTAAGTCATTTAGATTGAAGAGAAAAATTTAATGTAACATTATTGTCTACTAAGAGAAATTCAAAGTACGTGTTTTGACGACATTCTCTTCTTCTTTTTTTACCAAATAGTAAAATTTTCAACTAATGAAGATAAATTTTGAACCAAAAATGAAGTAGTTCAATTTTCAAACAAAAATGAAATAGTTCAATTTCTAACTAAACATAAATTTCCAACTAAATATTTGAAGTTCTTACTAGAAAAGGTAAATCTTCTACTAAAAGAAAACGAATTTTCAACAAAATTGTTACATTTTATAATAAAAAGAAAACATTTTCAACGAAAAAAGGCGAATTTTTTTAATACGATGGTTAAATTTTCATCCATAGAGATAAATTTTTCACTAAAGTAAGGAATCTTCAACCGAAAAATTAATTTTTAACAAAGTAGTATAATTTTGAACCCAAAAAGGATGAATTTTCAACGAAAAATTTAATATTTGATATTCCAACGAAAAAATATTGTAAAATTAAATAAGAAACTGTTGAATTTAAACAAAAAAGACGAATTTTAAATGAAATAGTTCAATTTTCAACCAAAGCAATTAATCTTCAACTAAAGAATTATTTTTTAGCAAAGTAGTATAACTTTGAACCCAAAAATGATAAATTTTCAACGAAAAGTTGAATATTTGATATTCCAACCAAAAAAGATTTTAATATTAAATAAAAAACAGTTGAATTTAAACAAAAAAGACGAATTTTAAATGAAATAGTTCAATTTTCAACGAAACATAAATTTCCAACTAAATATTTAAAGTTCTAACAAAAGAAGCTAAATTTTCTACTAAAAGAAAACGAATTTTCAACAAAATTGTAAAATTTTCAAAAAAATAACAAAACATTTTTAATTTGAAAAAGCGAATTTTTCAATAGAATAGTTTAATTTGCAGCCATAGAGATGAATTTTCAACTAAAGCAATGAGTCTTCAACCTAAAAATTATTTTTTTTAAATGTAGTATAACTTTGAAACCAAAAAGGATAAATTTTCAACGAAAAGTTGAATATTTGATATTCCAACCAAAAACGATTTTAATATTAAATGAAAAACAGTTGAATTTAAACAAAAAAGACGAATTGTGAATTCTGAAATGACGTTAAAATATTTTCTGTATAGGAGAATATAACTTTGGTCGATATTGTAGATTTCCATTTGATGTGTAGATTTCTCTTCTCGATCCGTTAACTTCTCCGATGATAATACAGATTTCTATTAAAAATTATTATTAGTTGAAAATTTCGCTATTTTTTTGTATTTCTTTTTTTTAGCGGAAAAATTACCAACTTCATTTGTAGTTGAAAATGTTTCTTTTTTATTTAAAAAATTAGCTATTGTTCAAAAATGCATATATTTTGTAAAATTCGTTTTTCTACTGAAAAAATTAACTTTCTTAGTTGAAAATGCAACTATTTGGTTAAAAATTCAACTATTTGGTTGAAAATTTATGGACTTTCTTGAAATTTCGTCTTTAAAAAAAATAATCTTCTTGTTTGAAAATTCATATTTTTGGTTACAAATTTAAATATCTGGTTGGAAATTATTAGCTTTTTCGCTGAACAATAATATTTTTGGTTTAAAAATTCAACTGTTTTCTAAGAAATGTATATAAAAAATTGAAGATTCATCCTTTTGAATGAATTTTTTTTCTTATTGACTGAAATATCATACTGAAAATTTTACTATTTTGTTGAAAATTCGTTTTTAACGAAAAAACTAACTACTGCATTTATAATTGAAAATTTGTCTTTCCTAATAGAACTCAACGTTTTTTATTTAAAATTCAAATCAACAAAATTTTTAGTGTAAATTTCAAATATTTTGTTGAAAATTTTTTTCGATAAAGTATCAACTCTTTTATAACAAATTCAACTATTTTGTTGAAAATTAAGTTTATTGTTAAAAATTTATATTTTTGGGTTGGAAATTTAACTTTCTTGCAGAAAATTTGTCTTTTTGACTCGAAAATGTAACAATTGGATCAAAATTTTTTTTGTGAAAATTCAACTACTTGATTAACTACTTCGTTAAAAATTCCTTCTTTTGATTTTAGATTCACAATTTTCTTAGAAATTCATCTCTTTTCTTGAAAATTATTTTTTTTTAGTTGAAATTTTATTATTTGATTTTTTTGTTGAAAGTGCAAATTTTTTAGTTGAAAATTCAACTATTTGGTTCAAAATTCAAGCATTTTGTTAACAATTTTTTCAAATTGCACTATTTGGTGAAAAAATAATTTAGTTAAAAATGCAATATTTATACTTGCCACATTTTTCTACAAATAATTAGTTATATAATCCTAATATTATTACAAAAACTATTATTCAAAAATTATTATTAATATTTTCTAAAATCTTGTAATTTTTTTAAAAATAATTTTTTTTCATAATTACCTAAAGCCCCAGGAAAATTGATCAATTACAGACTGATAGTGGGTCACTGCTTCATCATTCATGCTCCAGCCTCCACCAATTATTTCCAGTCTTCCTTCATTAATTAAGGATTTAACAATTGTCTTCATTTTTGCATTTTGTTTGTCCCACCACTTGAAGAAAAATGCTGATTCCACATAAATGAATCTGTTAAAAAAATGTGAACAGATATTGAAATATTTAAAAATGATTCACATAAAAATCTCTAATTTTTTTATAGTATTATTTTTAATAGTTAAAGGAAAAATATTAAATTTATTACCTTCTTTCTGGATTTTCTTGCAAAGATCGTATTACCGAGTTAAGGATATACTGAACGCCTACGTTTTGTATATCATTTCGATCTTGCAAAAATAAGTGTTATAACAAATAAGTCTTCATTGAATATACAGGTGAAAAAATAGAATTTTCAATTCTAATTGTGAAAGTTGTTTGAATAATACTTACTTCCAAAGTAATATTGGTCAACTGTTTTTAACCAGCCAACATCATCATGAGTATGAGGGACAATGTGAATATTCAGTTTTTTCGGATTGACTTTTGCACATGCCTGAGAATATTTAAAAAGTATAAGAATTTACTGTATAAAAAGATTTAAAAAACAACAAAATTAATATTTAGATATTTTTACTCAATCCCCACTTCCATCCTTTGAAAAAATTAATAATGTTTTTTAATCTTCAATACTTGATCCACAATTCTCAATTTTATCATTCATTCCCAGACCCAACAAAGCTTGGATTTCAACATCTTTTAAAGAAAAAAAAAAAATATATATATATTCTTATTTTTCATCAATCCTGAATATTCAATTTCACGATTTATTGTTTAATCCTAGGCTTAAGAAAGTTGCCTTTTCATCATGTTTTGAAAAAATATTTTCATATTTTTGCTTGAAACTCAATTTCATCATTCTTTCCCACGCTTAACATTTGTAGATTTCAAGATTTTTTGAAAAAAAACAACAATATTTTTATATTTTTGCTCAATCCTCTCTTTCACAATTTCTTTTGAAAAAATAAATAATTTTTTTTCTCAATCCTCAATCCCTGATCCGCAATCTTCAATTTTATCATTCATTTCCAGACGCAACAAATCTTGGATTTCAACATCTTTTGAAGAAAAAAAAAACAATATATTCATATTTTTCTTCAATCCTCCATACTCAATTTCACAATTTATTATTTATTTCTAGACCTCAGCACTAGCCACTGTTACGGGGATCTTCAGAAAGATGCTAAGGGCGACGCACACAATTGGAAACAAGGAATTGAGAGTCCTTTCGACAGTGACAGCTTCATTCCAAATTTTTCCCCATCCTCCATTACGCAGAGCTTGCAGCTCTGAAATTAAGCTGTTTAAATTTTTACAGGTCGCACCAAGCGTTGCCCTTGAGCCTGAATTACTTTGTTTACAATTTCAATGGGTTTTAAAACTTTCACCAATGTCGATGCCATAAGTAAACAAGGTAAGGTCCGTATATACGTTATGAGTCCATTGACATCACCTCGGCATTCTGCTGTCAGATCTAGAAAGGACACCTCGTCGAGTGTATCTGCCACTCCTGGAATATAAGCAGCAAGGAGATTCACAGAGCCAATCCGGGCTGATCAACGAGGTCGAGAGGTTGAATGCAGAGAGTAGTCTATCTTCTCTTTTAGTATTTCCCATCTCTGTGGACTGCAACTAAATATTGTGTACAATTTAGCTGAAAAGCAAGAAACGTAAGGGCAGCAAGACAACTTTCAGCTGCTTGTACTCCGCTAAGGCTGAGAGAATGACAAGCGCAGGCTGAATAGACTGCTAGACTGTTGACAGCCAATATTCTCGCCTAAGCTTCTCTGTAGGCACCTTTCATATTGCTGCCATTGTCATATCCTTGCCCTTGACAATCTGCCAAAGGATTTTTAAATACCTCCAGTTTTGACATAAGTTGGGCAATGGCTTTTCTCGTTTTTTGAATACAGTCAGCAAAGGCCAATAGGCGTTCTTCGACTTTGTATCTTCCTCCATCTTTATTGGTGAAATTGACATAGCGTATTAAAAATGCAGTTTGTTCATTGTGAGCGGAATCTGAAGTTACATGCACAATCAGTCAATTATAGTTTACTTTCTCGCGTTCTTGACAAATACAATTTACCACTTCATTCGCAAAAACCACCATCAAGTCATTCTGAATATCTGCCTTTCAGCCTTTCAGCAAGAAACAAGTTTACAGCAATAAGTCGCCTTAGGATTTCTTTCCACACTTCTCGTTCCCGCTGTATGGACCTAAACAACAAGTCACCTGATGAAATTTTTGTTTTTAGTTTTCTCTGCTCTACTTTCCACTGAATATAACAGTTTTTATGCAAGAAAGACACTACTCTCATGTTCATGGATTTTGTCGTATAGCTCTTCCATTTTCATTAAGCGGAAAAGCCTTCAGGTAACATCAAAACTGTTTTGTGAGCTTGCGTAGGTTTGCTGTGAATTCTGCATGGTAAACAATAAAGGACTTTCTTTGCTCTGCTCCACGCCAAACAGTTCCTTAGCACAATCTCACAATTTTCCAGGTTATTCTTGAAAATAGAGGTCGGTTGCTCACCACCTATATAATATTTTGGAAAACACTAAGACAAACTTTCATATGACTTTTTGATGTCAATATCAGTTTTTAAAGTGGATAATCCTTTATCAAAATATTATTCAATAATGGGGGTAATGAAGGTAAGAGTCGAGAAGAAGGTGCAGGTAAATTATTACTGGAATGATCGTCCAAAGCTGTTTCTAACAGATCAATACTGTTCACCTTATCGCCAATAGTGTGAGCAGTATCTTCATGAGACGAAGAAGGTGCAGTTAAATTATCACTGTCATTATCATTGAAAGATGTTCGTAAGAGAGTAACATTGTCAAAGCTAAGCTCGTTAGAGGGGACAGTGTCTTCATGAGGTACTGAAGGACTTGGTGCTGAAGAAAACTCTGATGAAACTTCAGCTCCAGAACTAGAAAACTTTAAATTCTTGTTCCAAAAAAGTTGTCCTTCTGAAAATTCAGAACAAAAACTCGTACTGATTCAAGCTTTCGGTTAAAAAAAGGTAAATTTATGTACATAGTAAGCGACTTATTTTCAGAGAAACTTTTCTAAACATTTTAGAATAATGAATAATATTTAAGAATTATGACAGTCGACGGTGAGTCTTAACTGACCTCATCCCAAAATGGTTTACAGGTAGCTTGTCTTTCTGTCTAAAGTTCTGGGATCTCTTATGATCATTTTGAACTCAGAAAAGAACAAAAATCGCTTCGGTTTTTCAGAAAACTCAATTTTTGGTTTTCCTAAAGAGGCTGATCAACCAATTTTCATGAAGATAAGTTAAAAGTGGAATTTTATTGACTTAGTGTAGTGTAGCATCCAAACATGTCACCCGAGGGCCTCATGTCTTACAAAAACTGAAATCTTTCAATATTTTTGAAAAATTGTGAAAAAGAGGCAAAAATGAGTTTTTTGAAAATTGCTTCTTTCCAGGCCATCATTGTATGCATTGAATAATACTGGCTGAGAGTTTCGACCTATTTGGGCCGGGATTTGTTTCTTCTTTCCTGCAGTAAAATTTCACAACTAAATGCAGCATCATCGGATTACATTATCTAGATGTATTTGAAAAAGCACAAGTCTGTTTTTTCAAAAATCTTCTGCGCCTAACCAGAAATACGCCTGACTTCGTTCTCAGATTGAAACTCGGTCTACCCTGCGCCATGCATCACCAGACTTTCTTCCTACAACCGCCGTACCACACACTTCAGTCGCAGTTTTAACAATGATATCCCGTATCATTTTCCATGCGCTTTCTATATCTTTATTGCTTATAAGTGTTACCCGAGTTGCCCTATCTATGCGTTCGTTCAACTCATTTTGAAAATCTATTCACATTTCCAGTTTCTGTAAATTTTCAACCTTGATTCGCGTTTGTTTTGTTTGTTTGGTTCTCTTCCTTTACCATCCCTGTCCTAAGTTTATTTTGGAGACTAGAAGGTAATGGTCAGTATTGCATTCAGAGTCCATCATGACCCTTGTATCTGTTACAAGTTCTCTTAGTCTTTCATCCGCAATAATGGAGTCAATTATACTGTGGTTATTTCCTTTATGCCAGGTGTACATGTGGACCATTTTATGTCTACATCAAGTATTTGTGATAAATAGGCCCTTTTCTAAGCATAAGCTAACTAATCTTTCCTCGTTATAATTTTTTATTGGGTCCCAAAAATTAACTAGTACCCTTTCTGTATCTGCACCCTGACGTTGGACGCCGACCCATTCGTTCATATCTCGTAGCAGAATGATTCTTTCACCCTGATCGCAAGTACTTATTGTATCATTTAAAGTGTCCCAGAAGGCGTCTTTCACTTCTCTCGGATCACTATCAACTGGGGCGTAACACGCTATAATAAATAATTGTTGTGAAGAATCTTCTGATTCCTACCTTCATTCTAAACCCATAGCAATATGGGCGACACATATCCTTGATCTTTAAGATGCTGTCTTTCTTTTTCATTCATAATCAAACCGACCCCTTGACTACCATTTGATTCACTATCTACTCCCGACCATATTTCGCATTTCGTCAATCAAAGTTTCAGTCCATTCCGAGGCTATTTTAATGTTTGTATTATTCATTGTACAGATTGTACACCCAACTGCCATCTTAATGCGTGAAATTTGTTGCGCGAGTCGAAGTCATGTCCAAGCTAAGTATTCATTCGTCATATGGTGGACAGTCCAGTTGTAACGTCAGTCCCACCAAAACTTCTGTTACTGGGGGGGGGGGGCAAGGAATGTAAACCGAGAAGAGTCGCAACTAGTTGACATTTTTTGCTGAGAAGGTTACCAGCCTTCAGCAGCGTTGCATTAGATAGGAGTTCATATGTTCCCATCTGCCAATTCCCTGCGTACCTCTAGACATAGAACCAAAAACTTTTTTTTTCTCGATAACGTAAAAATTTCTGGAATTGTGTGTAATATTAGGAAAAGCATTGAAGTAGATTACAAAAAAAAAAGGAATCGAAACTCTTTAAAGTTCTTCGAAGTCCCTTCGGCCATTGCATCATTTTGAAAATTCGTTAAAATTATTCCAAATATCTCAAAGACCGGAAAATTCTCTCGAATCTAAAAATATTCCAATGTAATTGAAAATTTTCTGAAATACTGTGAAATCCCTAATGAAGTATCATAAAATGCCGTGAGAATTACATGAAATCCCATATTTCTTGAAATCTCAGATACAAAATCGCCTCAAAATTTCCTCAAAAAGTCTTGAAATTCTCTTAAATCATTGAAGCCAATTGAAAAGCTCCATATAATATTTCGAACAAAGAAAATCCCGCAAAAAAACACTAAAATTGTGAAAGATTAAACTGGGAATATATATATATATATATATTCTACTTGAAGCATAGTTCTTGATATATAAATGCAACAGTCGACTTTTTTAGAAGAATTATTTTAGTAACCAAAGAGCAAAACGCATTCTGAAACAAAAGTCAGATTTTCCAATTTCAATTTTTGAATTTTCAGCCAAATTGATCGGATAAAGTGTTTTAACGCAGTTTTATTTATGGCATAGAAAAAATATAACCCCCCCCCCTTCCCTCCCGACACGAAAAATGGTTGACTTATATACTAACAAAAGTTTTGGCTCGGTCGGAAAATTTATTTTTTATACGTGGAGTAAGTGTCCTGAGCAATTATTTACTTTGCGGATTTTTTAAACTAAAATTACACACTTAGTGGTACTATTAGTGCATGCGAAAATGTTACTGGCTACTGGACTACAAATTGCCTGGAATTCTTTCGAATCTTTTAAAATACACTAAAAGCTTTGAAATCCATTGAAATATATTGAGATTCTTTGAAATCCCTGGAAAATTCGTCAATCTTTTTAGATCCCTTGACAGCTATGAAATTCCTTAAAATCCGTCGAAATACCTTGAAATGATCTGAAATCCTACAAAATTCTTGAAAAACTCCTCAAAATTTTAAAATCTCGGTAAATTCCTTGGAATCTTCAAAATCTTTAAAGTCCTTTGAAATCTCTTGAAATCCCTAAAAATCTGATAAAGCTCTCTAAAATACCTGAAAAAATCTCCACTTTTTTTTTAATTCTCTTGATATCTATAGAAATTCCTTATAATTTTATGGAATCTTTTAATTTCTATTAAAATCCTACACGGAGAAAAATGGTTAGTCAGCCTGAAAATCTAGAGTGTCAGACTGACTATATTTCAGTTTCAGCTATGGGGAATTGGTAATGCTACTACTAAATGAATTGGTAAATGTATTGCTGGTTACTATTTTAAACGGTAGTTTCAAGTAAATAAAAAAACTTATTTTACAATAAAGAGAATTGTATTAAGAAACATTCATCTATGAAATTAAATAATAATTCGAAGAAATTTCCATTTTATCTTCTTATACTTAAAACTCAGTGCATATTTAGGTCAAATTAATGTGGGTCCGGCATTAAATTCAATTTGAACCGTTTCAAATTCCTAAAGTTCATAGTAAAAATATTCCATTTTAAACAAGATAGGCGAATTTGTAACCAAATAGCTGAATTTTTAACTAAAAAACATCAGTTTTCAACCAAAAATGGAATAGTTAAATTTTCAGTTAATAAATTATTTTTCCAGCAAAAAAAAAACAAAAAATTTTAAAATAAAATGAGGAATCTTTAACTGAAATAGATTAATTCTGATCCAAAAGGATGCATTTAACAAAAGACAAACTTTCAACCAAATAGTTTAATTTTGAGTTAAACAAAATTAATTTTCAACAAAAAAATTTCCTACAAAAAAAGATAAACAAATTTTCAGCCAAAGTCATAAATTTTTAAATAAAATGATTAGTCTCTTACTGGAATTGATGAATCTTCAAATGGAGTAGATAAATCTTAAGTGAAATAGATGAATTTTTAATCAAAGAATTTATCTTTCATTCAAGCAGTTGTATTTTTAAGCAAAAAGTTGAATTTTCAACTAAAATTTAACATTTTTAACTGGAATACTTGAATTTTCAACCAAAAAGATGAATTTATAAACAAGAAAATTATATATTATACAAAAAGATTAATTTTCTACCAAAAAATACGATTTTTCAACAAAATCCATGAATTTTTAACGAAATATTTGATTTTTTAACAAAAAAGATCAGTATTCAACATAAAAATTTAATTTTTCAGTTTCAATTTTCGGTTAAAAAAATTAATTTTCAACCAGGCTTATAAATTTTCAACTAAAATGATCAATCATCGACTGGAATAGTTTAATTTTATACTAAAAATGGTCATTTTCCAACCTGAAATTGGATGGTTCAATTTTAGATTTTTTATTATGTTCAACTAAGGAGATGAATTTTTGACTAAAATGTTAGAATATTTAAATGGAATAATTACATTTTCAGTTAAAAAAAAAACAAACATAATTTTCTGTTGAAGAAAAAACGAATTTTCACAAAATAGCTCACTTTTCAACCAAAGAGATACATTTTTAATTGAAATGATGAATCTTGAACCAACCAAAATTAATGTTTAACAAAAGAGTTTAAATTTCAACTCATAAAATTAAATTTGTATTCCAAAAAAAAAAGAATTCTAAACGAAAAATCAAGTAGTTGTTCTTAAAAAAAAAAAAAATTCAATCAGAAACAGTTGAATTTAACAACAAAAAAACTACTTTTCGACATGAGTTTAATTTTCAACTGAAAAAGATTTTTCAGTCGTCAAGGGAGAGAAACAACTGCAAACAATCTGTTGAATTTTCAATCAAAGAGATGAATTTTTGAATTTCCAACTAAAAACTATAAATTATCAAACATAATAGTTCAATTTTCACTTGAAAAAATAAAATAAATTAAAATTCTCGCGCTTTAAAGTATGTAGATACTTTTATTTTAAACCGAGCAAGTCACGCCTACCCCGAAAGGGAAACGGCTTAATGGTATAATAATAATAATAGAAAAATAATCCGAAGTTCACCAGTACGGTGGTTCAAAAAAGCCCTTTTGGAAGACAATAGATTTTTTAATTCTGTTTAAAATTTAGGTTAAATAATAATTGTTGTCGCTTATGAAAACTGGATCTGATGATTATAAGTGCTGCCTCAAAAGTGATAAGTTTGAAACATGAAAAACGACTTAAAAATCATTGATACACTGATTTTACGACAACCCAATTTTTTTTACATTGAACAAATGATTAAAATTGTAACAAAAATCTTATTTCATTTTCTATCAAAGATTTTATACAATAATAATAATTTTAATCTTTTAATTTCTGAGGATGCTGTTATTCTACCTGATTTCACGAGTTCACATTTTGGCCGCACTGAAAAAATAGATGACGTATTGCAGCGCAGCGGATCCCAATACCGTTTCAGTTTTAAATATTGCATCGTCATACACAATTATTAATAATATAACTATATAAACTTAGAATATACATGATGAAAATATTATCGTTTCTCAATTAAAACTCAAAAACCAGCAGAAGGTATTTAAAAAATTATTAAATTATGTTTCCATAGCTATTCATTGCTACTCATTGAATTAGTAAGTCGGCACTGCTAAGCAGATTAATAGAATACCCTTACTAATTAATTTAGTAACATAAATCTTACCATTTCATTTATTAGAAACTGATAAGATTACTAATTTAACAGTCAGATGCAATGCTACTAATTGCATCAGTGAAATTTCTACTAATTCGGATTTGGAGAGTAGATACCTCGAAACTGTGTACTTTCCAGATTTTTCAACAAGTTAAAAGATAATAAAATTTACTCAAATTAGGAGTATGTTTCAAGTGCAACAAGTGTGTGTGCAAAAGTTGCCAAGCCAAAACTCTTGTCGAATGTCTTAACTGCGAGACCATCCTAGCTTAGACAATTCTATCAACGCCTTTGCTCCTAAATATTTTCAAATATTTATAATTCTAGAGTGAATTTGTTTGTTCTAATATATTTTTGTTCCTTGATATCAATAAGCAAGGAAATACGCAAAGCATCTTAGCCACATGCTGCATTATAGAATCTTTTAGAGATACTCTGTACTTACCTTATTTGTCTGTCAAAGAAAAAATACTATTAGTACTCGTGTGAACAGTATGTTTTGACTTTGTTTTAATATTTTCACAATGAAAAACCGTCTTACTTCGTTTTACTTACCTGTTTTAATGATGTTTGCTGACAAATTGAGGAATTCCTTTTGTAAACTTAAAAGTAGTAATAAAACGTTTATTTCTGAAATTTTATTTAGGACAGTGTACTATGCATTTTAGAGACCGAATTATTCTTTGCTTACAATTTAGAGTCTTCCTAAACGTACTCTAGAGATGGCTACCCCCAAAACACCACCCAAATACCAATAAAACGGTGGTTTCCTACTGTGGATCAAAAATGACCCACGTGGTACTTCAAGGGGTACGGCGAACTCCGGTACTTCTAGTGTTAAAGTTTCTCTGATGTAAAGGATACTTTCCTCCCCGCCAGACGAGCCAATATTTTTTGTCGAAAAATCTCGATTTTTCTTTCGTTTATCAATTAAACGAAAACAAGTCTCTTGCTGAATGAATTTCGCAATTATAATCTTAAGTCGGGACTGACCTGAAGCATTCATTTCATAGGGTCGTGTTCTAAAAATAGAAATAAAACCCTCTTTGGAGTAAGGAATCTCCAAAGCGGTTGCAATTTGATTTATGACAACTGGAAGGTCCTCTCCCTGTTTAGAAGGTAAACCATAAATTTCTACAACATTGGCTAGAGAAGCCTGCTCCACAAAATTGCACTTGCGCGCCAAGTGCACCACCTAGGAAGTCACTTTATTTTCATTAATTGAAAGTTTCTTTGTTACTTCCTAAAGCTCTTGTACTTCCATCACATTATTTGCAACGGTCGTTTCAACCGTGGCTATGCGTCGCGAGTTTTGAATAATATTAACCTTCATGCTGTTTATTGAGGATTCTAATTTACTTTGAAATTTTTCGAATAGAGCAGTCATATGCTTCAGTGACGCGTCTTGAACTTCCGTTACCGATTTTATTATGGCCTCATTGACCCCGGGCTCCAGAGTTGCTGCGGGCGACACTGGCCTGATGACATCATCGGTAGCAGTCTCCGTTGTCTCTAACGTAGAAGAAATTTTTCTTTCTCGTCGAGCGATTTCGTTCGACGCTAGAATTGATCACGCACTGCAAAACCGCTTCTTAATGCCTTTTTTTAATTTAATTTAATGAAGAACTAAGATTACAGGCATTACTCATTCTGGAAAGGAAGATAGTGCACATAAAATATGACCGTTTTTGAGGTTATGTTGAGAATTCGACGTTTTCCACTGCGCACGTACCAAAAAAGCGTAGTACTATTTAAAATGATATAATATACACTTGCAATATTACGCTAATATTACAATTTCAGGAAATGAAGTATTTCTGTCATTTAATTTAATTTGGTTTCAAAAAGAATAAAAAAGGTTTCTTTACATTTATCTTAATGATTATTCATAGTATCAAAAAGAATTCTATTGGATTCTCAGTTCTAAATGATACCAACTTTTACATAAGCTGCAAGATTACCGAACCCTCAGTTTTTTCTGTGCATTGGGCAAACAAAACGTCCTCTTAAGACAAGAATCTCAGAACGAGAAACTCAGAGTAACACAGCTTTATGTAAACACTCTATTAACTTCGAACACGACTTAGGTTCTACGAATGTAAAAATTCTAGGCATAGCAAGCAATTACCACAATAGAAATATTTTAGAAATGATTAATATAGGAGAAAGTGAAAGTACTTTTAATTTTAGACCCAACACTGACAACCTCAGTATAATATACCAGGACATTATTGAAACTTTCCAGAAACTTAAGTAAACTCAGTGCTCCCAATAGAGTATTTCCACTTGTGAAGTCATTCCGAAATGTCCGAATACCTCGGGAGATACATTTCATTGTATACATTGCGTATTATCTTAGTTAAAGAAATGTGTTTATCGGAAAATGAAAAGTGTCTAGTGAATACTTTTTGAGTTCATCTGATGAAGTGAAGGTCCGTTATTGTAATGAACTAAGTGCAATTGACAATTTAGATTCCTACGCTTTGAAAAGTGAAGAATTTTCCTCTAGTATTAGTGACGTACCCGTAGTGAGTGAGCACTCGTGTTTACTTTTCGAGGATCACATAATTCTTTTAATTTAAGGAAAAGGTACATTGGTGTTTAATTGTGGGTTGTACGAAGAACAAAGGAAGGGACCATGAAATATCATTTCATAAAATTCCAACTATTGTAAAAGAAACAAACAAAAAGTTTGCCAGACCGGGTGGAGCATACACTTAATTTATAGTGATTTGAATTTGAAATTGTTATTCTTTTTGAATTCGAGGGAACTCTCGATTGATTTTAATGGTTTGAAGGAAGTTTCAGATATTTTTTTTCCTCTTATGAAAATCATGGCATTTTTAGGAGTTTTTGACAGGTTGTCCAAGGATTAATTTAATGGTTTTCACTGAATTTTATAAGAATGATCGAATAAATTTCCGCTGAATTTATAGTGATTGGAATTTGAAATTGTTATTCTTTTTGAATTCGAGGGTACTCTCGATTGATTTTAGTGGTTTGAAGGAAGTGTCAAAGCATTTTTTTTCTCTTATAAAAATCATGGCATTTTTAGGACTTTTTGACAGGTTGTCCTGGGATTAATTTAGTGGTTTTCACTGAAATTTATAATAATGCTCGAATATCATTCTAATTAATTTATAGTGACTTGTATTAGAAATTTTAATTCTTTTTGAATTCGAGGGAATTCTCGATTAATTTCAATGGGTTGAAGGATGTTTCAAAGGTCTTTCTTCCTCTTATAAAAATCATGGCATTTTCAGGACTTTTCGACAGGTTCCAGAGATTAATGTAACGGTTTTCACTGAATTTTATAATGATGTTGGAATATTTTTCTAATTAATTTGTAGTGATTTGAATTTTAAGCTGTTATTCTTTTTGAATTCGAGGGAATTCCTTATAGATTTTAATGGTTTGAAGGACATTTCGAAGTTTTTTTTTCCTTATATGAAAATCATGGCATTTTTAGTAGTTTTTGACAGGTTCCAGGGATTCATTTAATCGTTTTCACTGAATTTTATAATAATGTTCGAATATATTTCTGCTAAATTTATAGGATTTGAATTTGAAATTTTTATTCTTTTTGAATTCGAGGGCACTCTCGATTGATTTTGATGTTTTGAAGGAAGTGTTGAAGCTTTTTTTTCTCTTATGAAAATCATGGCATTTTTAGGACTTTTTGACAGGTTGTTCAGGGATTCAGTGGTTTTGACTGAAATTTATAATAATGCTCGAATATCTTTCTAATTAATTTATAGTGACTTGTATTAGAAATTTTAATTTTGTTTGAATTCGAGGGAATTCTCGATTAATTTTAATGGGTTGAAGGAAGTTTCAAAGTTCTTTCTTCCTCTTATAAAAATCATGGCATTTCCAGGACTTTTCGACAGTTTCCAGGGATTAATTCAATGGTTTTCACTGAATTTTATAATAATGTTCAAATATTTTTCTAATCAATTTATAGTGATTTGGATTTCAAATTTTTATTCTTTTTGAATTCGAGGGAATTCTCGATTGATTTCAATGTTTTGCAGGAAGTTTAAAAGCCTTTTTTTCCTCTTATAAAAATCACGGAATTTTTAGGACTTTTGACAGGTTCCAGAGATTAATTTAATGGTTTTCACTGAATTTTATAATGATGTTGGAATATTTTTTTAATTAATTTATAGTGACTTGTATTAGAAATTTTAATTCCGTTTGAATTCGAGGGAATTATCTATTAATTTTAATGGGTTGAAGGAAGTTTCAAAGGTTTTATTTCCTCTTATAAAAATCATAGCATTTTCAGGACTTTTCGACAGGTTCTAGTGATTAATTTAGTAGTCTTCACTGAATTCTATAACAATGTTCGAATATATTTCTCCTGAATTTATAGTGATTCGAATTTGCAATTGTCATTCTTT
Source organism: Andricus grossulariae (assembly GCA_011634705.1). Classification (NCBI taxonomy): domain Eukaryota; kingdom Metazoa; phylum Arthropoda; class Insecta; order Hymenoptera; family Cynipidae; genus Andricus; species Andricus grossulariae. Next base: position 88,934,541 of record JAABKJ010075445.1, on the reverse strand, counting down.
TTGAATTCGAGGGAATTCTCGATTGATTTTAATATCTCGGCAGAAGTTTAAAAGCCTTATTTCCTCTTGTAAAAATCATGGCATTTTTGGGACTTTTTGACAGGTGCCAGGGATTAATATAATGGTTTTCACTGAATTTTATAATAATGTTCGAATATATTTCTAATTAATTCATAGTGACTTGTATTAGAAATTTTAATTCTTTTTGAATTCGAGGGAATTCTCGATTAATTTTAATGGGTTGAAGGAAGTTTCAAAGTTTTTTTTTTCCTCTTATAAAAATCATGGCATTTTCAGGGCTTTTCGACAGGTTCCAGGGATTAATTCAAAGTTTTCACTGAATTTTATAAGAATGTTCGAATATATTTTCGCGGAATTTATAGTGATTTGAATTTAAAATTGTTATTCTTTTTGCATTCGAGGGAACTCTCGATTGATTTTAATGGTTTGAAGGAAGTTTCAGATATTTTTTTCCTCTTATGAAAATCATGGCATTTTTAGGAGTTTTTGACAGGTTGTCCAGGGATTAATTTAATGGTTTTCACTGAATTTTATGAAAATGATCGAATAAATTTCTGCTGAATTCATAGTGATTTGAATTTGTTATTCTTTTTGAATTCGAGGGAATTCTCGATTAATTTTAATGGGTTGAAGGAAGTTTCAAAGTTTTTTTTTGCTCTTATAAAAATCATGGCATTTTCAGGACTTTTTGACAGGTTCTAGTGATTAATTCAGTGGTCTTCACTGAATTATATAATAATATTCGAATATATTTCTCGTGAATTTATAGTGATTTGAATTTGAAATTGTTATTCTTTTTGAATTCGAGGGAACTCTCGATTGATTTTAATGGTTTGAGTAAATGTTAATAAAAAAGTTTCCTCGAAATTCAGGAAAATTCAGTTTATATTGTTTTAATTTCTTATTGCATTTTTCAAGTGAAGAATCTCTTAATTTGGTTGCATATATAAAGTTAAGATTTTTTACTTGGATAGTTTGAAATTTTTTATATTTATCAAACAATATTAACCATTTTGTTTCAATTTGTCCTTCTCGCTTATTGTCAATTGTGCGAAAGTTTGTATAATCGCCTAATTTAATAGAGCAACATTACTTGAAGCTAATTCGATATTAACCATCGGAGAAAAAAATTTATTTATAAAGAAATTATTGGTTAGAGTTGATTTTGTATAATTTTCATTATTTTTAGATTATTCTTCATTATTTGATAAGTAATTTGTTACAGAATATTACCGTGATGGAAAAAATTTGTATTCGAATAATTATTATGATTAATATGAACACATTTTTTTAACAAATACAGAATTTGGGTGTATTTGGATGAAAAGGTTAGTTTTTTTTTTTGATTTAGTACTTCTAATTCGCTAATACAAGACAGTTTAAATACTAGGAATGAACAAACAACAAATGCTATGATTTTTGTGAATAAATTAGATAACAAATCAAAAAGTGGGACATTTTTTAGCCTAAAAAATATTTTGTTGAATTTTGATATGTTTAATTAAATACATTATAATAATTTAAGCACTGATTATGTTCAGTTGCGTAAATTGCCTTATCCTTTTCGAAAAAATTTATTAAAACATAAGCATTCTATAGGTTTGAAAAAAAATTTTTTTAATTATTATTTGGAATTATTTTATAAACCTTTTTCATGAAAATATACGAAAAAACTGAAAGTCAACAATTTTATGAAAAACAAATTGTTTTTATTTCGGAAAATATTGATTGTTGAGAAAAATTTATAACACACTAAATGGTTGTAGTTATTCAAGTTCTTTAAGCCTATTATGAGAAAGCATTATGAAAAATAAACACCATAAATTGTGAAAATTACAAGAAACTTTTTTTCGTTGTAAAAACTAATGTCAATCTTAAACTATTGATTACATGAACAAATGTTTCACAAAACAAATGTGTAATTTATTGTGGTTCTTTTTTCGTAAGAAATATTTTTCTCTGGAATGCATACTTTTGAAGGTATAGTTCGTTTTTGACTAAATCATGAAAAAACAGCGTGATTTTCATTTTTGGCCAATTTTATCGAAAGATAATGATTCCAACAAAAAAAAGGTTCTGTACAAAAAAGTTGTATTTTTACGAAATACACTATTCCCCCTGTAAAAGATTTGTAAATAAAAGCAATATTAAAAAAAATAGAAAATCATGAAAACCATGGAAGTACAGATCGTTAAAAAAAATGCACTGTACTTCAAAAATTAAGATGCGCAGAAATGCCTCGAAGGCTTTTTTTGAACTTGAAATTTAAAAATTGTCCGCTTTTGTGACTTTGAAGAAATTTAGTGAATTTATAGGCAACATTGATGAATCAGCCATTACATTTTAAAATCGATTTTAAATTGTCATTTTTATGCAGGTTACACTAGAACTTGGAATTAAGAACGGTTTCGGGCATGGGTTGCACTGGCCTTGATCCTATTTCGAGACTGTCCAAATGTATATAGGCAGGGCCGCGTAAATCATTTCTGTTGGATTTGTACGGATGACGTAACCTGATGCAACTAACGCGCGGAGAGTCCAGCCTTCGAGATGTTTGTCACGCTTGACTGAGCAGCCCCTCCCGCGCTTCCCGCCCCTCGAAATCGCGGCGGCATCATTTCTCAGAACGGCGTAAATCCGGACTGCTTTAATCCAAGTTCCAGTGTATTAGGAAAAAGATCGACAGCTAAATCGCTGACATGGTCGCGCAGCCGATGTTAAAAAAACCTTTGGAATGACCCGTATGTATATATATAATTGTAAATCCATTTACATTACGTTAAAATTAAACTCCTAAACAAAAAGAAGCTCGCTAAAGATAAAGCAATATCTCCAGCTTTAAATTGAAAAATATTCACCTGGCAAAAATATCAGAAGATCGATAGTCCTTCAGTGTTTTCTATGCATATGGAGGTTCTTTGTCTAAATTGTACAAATGGAAAATAAAAAAGTCACAGAAACCGCTGTTATGCAACTATGATGCTATGATGAATACACTGAATTTAAAGGTACTAGAACATTGTGCTCGTTATGCGCGCACTAATTATTCTTTCTGTAGACAAAAGAATCGGTTCATTTTTCAAAAAAGTGACAGGATACATTTTTTGGATAGATTTTGCAGAAAATTTTACATTATTTGAACACATTGTATATGCTTTACAGAAGTTCTTATGATTATAGCGAGAAAATTCCAGTAAATTTTATATGAGTAACGCAATTTCTCTTTAATTTACATACAATTCTGAAAATTAACAAATTATTCTTCCTATTGAAAAAATGTAACTCGTCGCTTGTGACTGTAATGAAATTTGACATTTTCATAATAGTCTTTATTAAGTTTCAGTAGAAAAATTAGTATATTGAATACGAAATGTTATGATCCCAGTAGGACCGCAGTAAATCCCATTCATGGCCACGTCTCACAACCGTGAGATGGGTGGCCACAGGACACGACGATATCACAACGACAGGCCGGTGAAACCCTCGTGTGTTTTGAGGACACGAAGCGACCCAATGATGAAAGCTTTCTGCGTCCATCTCGCAAGTGCCATGGCATATTTTTGACACGCGGGTATGGCTTCAAGGTGACGAACCAGTGATAGTTTCACAACCCCGAGAGCACCTATCACAAGGACAATTACTTGTACCTAATCTTTTGGGTACAGTTGTTGCAGCTCCCTTTTAAGGTCTTGATACCTTTCTTCCTTTTCTTTCTCCTTGGCAGTGATGTTGTATTCGGACGGATCCGAGAATTCGATCACGAATATAGTTCGTTTCTCGAAGTCTTGGAGAACAATATCAGGCCTCGAGTGTGCAAGGGATACTGCTGTCCGAAAATGATAGTTCCAGAAAATTGGGCACTTCTCGTTTTGGACAATTGACTCTATCTCCCTTGGAGCGTTCAGCAGGGCAGGGTTGCGGCCAACACCGTAAGAGCAACAAAGATGGTAATAAAGCACTTTTAGGTCTTGAATTGTTATATAAATATAAATATATATGTATATATGCATACATGCATACATTAGACATACCACATAACTCAAGCTCATTCCGATTGATTCCGTGCCATTCCGAATTCACTGCGAATGATTCCACACTTATCAGAATACATTGCTCATTCCGTCTGAATCCGCCAGATAACTCGAGCTCATTCCGACTGATTCCGTGTCATTCAGAATAAATTCTAGTCATTCCATTTTTTTCTTCAACTTATGTTTCAAACGCTATGTGGCAATTGTATTTGGATCAAACCGGAATTATTCTGACTGTTGGCGGACAGGCTTGGAACCATTCGGCATGTACTCGCGTCATAAGACGGATTTAGACGGAATGGGCGTTTTATTTTAATAAGTGTGGAATTATTCGGACTGAGTTCGGAATGATCCGGAATCAGGTAGAATGAGCTCGCGTTATTTGAAAGACTCAGATGGAATGGACATTGCATTCTGATAAGTACGGAATCATTTGTAGTGAATTCGGAATAGCACGGAATAAATCGGAATGAACTCGAGTCATTTGACGGATTCAAACGTAATTTGAATTTGATTCCGATCGATGCGGAATCATTCGGATTTAGAGCTGAATGGCACGGAATTATTCGGAATGAACTCGCGTCATTTAACGGACTCAAACGTAATTAGAATTTCATTCCGATCGATAATCATTCGACCTGAGTGCTGAGGACTGAAGAAGGAATGGCACGGAATCATTCGGACTGAGCTCACGTCATGCGATGGATTCATACGGAATGAAAATTTTCGCTACGGAATCATTTGGACTATGAGTGGAACAATCGGAATCATTCGGAATGAAATACCGTATTGCGCCGCATTCAGATGGAATGAAAATTTTATTCAGAATGGTGCGGAATCATTCTGATTCAAGCACGGAATCGTTCAATACCAGTTGGAATGATATTTCGGTATCAGGCGGATTCAGACGGAATGAAAATTTCTTTCGGATTTGCGTGAACTCATTCGGAATGATCCTGAGACACCAATTCGGACTGAAAAAGAATCAATCTTAATCGGATGGAATCATTCGGACTGGATTTAGCTTTCAACCAGAAGATCGGAATGAGTCGGAGACAGATTTCGCATTCGTTCGTAATCGACCGGAATGAATCAGAGTTGTTTGGGTTCAATTTCATTCCGAAACTTTCACCAGGGTACGGCTGCGCAGTAATTTTTTAACCCTCCTAATACCATCAGATACACGTATCATGAACCAAACTGTCCTGAAACTTGCCGTGCAACATTCCCTCCTCAGCGGACATTTCCTTGATTGTTTGAACCTTGCCCTAACCTTTCAATGAAATATTCACAAACTTACATTGCAAGGTGTGTACATTAGGTTGTCCTTATTTTTCACTTTTCGAATTTCTCTGCTCTCACCCGCCAGTTTTGTTCGAATGCAAAAAAAAATGTCCTCCAAATTTGAGCGAAATCGGTTAAAATTTAGGAGTCGCACAAAGACCATGAAGTTTCCCATTGATTTTTTATGGAAAAAACTCAGCTTTTTGTAAATGAATGTTTAAACGCGATAATATGTTAAAATAATCCCGTGTTTCAGTATATTGTTCAGAATTTATCAGAATTTGAATAAGAATCAATCATAAATTTTGAGGTTGAGTAATTTGAAGCCACTCTTATGGGTCCCCAAAGAAAACCCCATAAGTGACAAATTTGAATTTTACGTAATATTGCGGTTTATTGACGCTTTTTAAAAGTTTTTAAAAATAAATAATCATTATTCGGTTTTTTTACGAATACCCAGTCATTTGTTGACTAATATTCAATTGTTTAAACAATTTTAATTTGTTTGAATATTCCTTTTTTTCGGTTAACTCGCGAAATGAACATATTTTCTAGACTTTATGAGTTATTTAATCAATGATAACAATAAAATAATTTGTTTAAATATATATATATATATATATATATATATATGCAATTGAAATTTTAAATAGTTAAACATCAGAGGCGGAAAAGTAATACATAGTGGGAAATATTATGTATAACTTTTGCGTCTGGGATATTCTTTACCAATTCACAGTTTATATATATAATGCAACTTTAAAATTAGCGTAACGCTCGACGTGCCCCCCTCCCCCCCATAAAAGCGTAACATATTTTCTGAACAACCTCTTTCTATACAAAATGACAAACAAATAAAACGCAATATATTGTATAAATTGAATAAGACAAAAAAAAATAAAATGCGCTAATTGAAAAAAATTAATTTTCGTAAACCGATAATAATTTAAAACAGAAATTAAATACCAAAATATAATAATAGTAACGGTGAATGTTAAGATAAGAGGATTATAATTTATTCCTTCATAGTTTTTCACTTATATCTTTATTCTATTTGGGTTCATTTACATTTTCTGTTGAACAACGTTCAGAAACTCTAAAATTACCTGTATGCAATATTAAAGTTGCTGAAATAATGTTACTTATTTATGCTCATTTTTAAACAATTTAACTCTTAAAAACATTTATTTTTTGAACCCTAATAGTTCATGTAGTTTTGAGGATTCAATTAAAATTTAAAATTCAAAGTAAGCTAGGATATTTCCTTTCAATTGAACCGACAGAAGTGTATGTCACAAAAAGGACACTTTATTCAACAAAGTTTAAAAAAATTATAAGGCGAAATTAAATTGTCAATGTTTACACTTTTTTGTCCATCATTAATATATAAAAATATTGAGAGCTCAATAATTTAATTTAATTATTAACATTTTATTTAATTAGACTGAATGCTTCTTTTTATATCTATATAAATAACCGGCATTCTCATTTCAAGGTTTGAAATCCCTATTTCGAATCGGATTTTTGTTGATTCGAACTGAGGGCGTCAAAATTCGATTCGGAAGACTTTCGAAGTGCCCAGTTCGAATCGGATTTTTTTTTATTTGAACTGAGGGCGTCGAAATTCGATTCGGAAGACTTTCGAACTGCCCAGTTCGAATTGGATTTTTTCGATTTGAATTGAGGGCGACGAAGTTCGATTTTGCAGACGTCGACGTCAGTTCGAAAACAAACTGACTCGATTTGAACAATGCACAGGTCTAATTAATAGTAAATTAAACCTTTTTTGCTCTCACTTAATTTCCTCGCTCGATCAGTTCGCGCCTCACATGTTCCACATAAACATAAAAATTCAGCTTCCTCGATTACAGTTGAAATCAAAAACCTTATGAGGGAACATAATAATAAGCGTCTCCTGGCAAAGAGAACTAAAAAGCAAGAATAAAAATGAAAATATCTGGCACTTACTATGACGCTTACATCTAATTCCACCTAAGAATGCAGCCTCAGCTCATAATTTCCCATTTAATGATTTATTAAAAGCATTCAAAAATCTACCATCCTTTATCTCCTCCAACTCTGGTATACCCCTTATAGCAGTTCAGGCAAGCTAGACTTTTCGAGATACTGATTTTTTTTAGACACAACAAAGGAAGTCCTCTTCGAAAAACCTTCGAAATAAAAACAAACGCTTTAAGAATTGATCGTATATCTATAAAGATGATTTGACTAGCGCTTCCGGTATTTTTTCCCCATACTTCTTCACTTCTATAACTCTTCCCTTCAGGTGGGATTTTTCCCTGATCTATGGGAAAAAGCGCTGATTCGCCCGAACGTATTGTGCATTCGCAATTCACGAGTTACCTAGATGCAAATAGGCTACTCGATCCGCTACAATCGTGCTTTCGGGCTAAGCACAGTACATTAACAGCCTCCCTGAAAGTTTCTTCAGAATTTCAAATCGCTCAACAAGTGCCTCAGCTCAAGTGCTTAATGGTCAGGGTGAACGGTCCGATTGGGTGGGGGTCGAGAGTGGAGTCCCCCAGGGCTCCACTCTTGCCGCCCTTCCTTTTCGGTCTATACACCTCTGACCTTGGTAGTGATCTGTATCTTGGTAGTGAGCATTGTAAGTACCATACAAGTAAATATGCGGACGATTTGAAACTATATGTCTCTGGTCCTATCTCTTTCATTAATAGTTTGATTGCGAAGGTTCATAAGGATATTTATATAGTGATTCAATGGGCACTAGACAATAGGTTAACGCAGAACCCCTCAAAACTAAAGCAATTATTATCGGACAGTCCTCTTCCCCATCCACTGCTACATTTGCATCCATTCCTCAGCTTAAGTTTGATGGCCTTGAAATTGCTTTCATTGATTCGGTGAGGGATTTAGGGTACATCCTCAACCGTATCCTCTCCTGAAAAGAGCATATTCTTGAAATCTCGAGGAATACCTTCAAAGTACTCCAACAGCTTAAAAGGAACAAGGAATCCTTGCTAACTTCAACTCGGATTCTACTTGTTAAGAGTCTTATCCTCCTGTTTTTTGATTATGGGTGTATTATATACGACGATATCACAGATGAACTGAATTCTAAACTCGAGCGAGCACTTAATGCCTGCATACGATTTATCTATGATGTGCAAAATCAATTACTGTTCACTTTTTAATAGTTGAACTACAGTTCTGTTTTCAAAAGCATGAGTTAATTTATATTTAGAACTAATCAATTTAAAGTTTTTTTATTTCCTCGTCAAAAAATAAATTCACTTTCATTTTCCGAATTTTTCCGATCGCGAGTCCAGCCCAATTTAGCACCTCTTTTATTTTTTTGACATATTCATTTTTTGGTTCTAATTTCCGGGACAATTATTTTATTCCTTGAAAGATTTTTTACAAATCGCGCGAGGTGATCTCAGCGCATACTGATGCAGGTCGCAAAAGAAAAAGCATCCGAGCTAGCAGCCGACAACGCATTTTATTAATAAAAAATTAATTATTATTAAACGTACTTTCGGCTGGGGATGAAGAAAAATAGTATACGACACATGGCCAGAAATATTGGATGCCCTGGCGTGCGTGATATGAGGCCTCGGCCTTCATACACACATGCCCGGAAATCCAACTTTCTGGTCTTGTGTCGTAATATAGTAGTCTTTAATAAAATTGTTGCAATACAAGCGTTTTGAAGAGATTTTTTCAAATCTTTCGACGAATAAAATGAATATTTATAGGTCGACCAAGGTTAATTTTCTATACAAAATTTGGCTTACATCTCGTTTTTTTCAGTTGTTTTTACTATAGTAAAATTTAGGTTTGTATGCAAATATTCTTTATAAATTAATATTTCCAATGCTTTCTATGAAAAACACAATCCATGAGTGACAACGAAATCAGAAGCAATAATTCAGTCAATTTATTCAGAAACAATCACTTTGAAGAAAATTGACCTTGAGCGAACATTAAATATATATTTTACAACTTTGAAAAATCAGACGTTATTTTCTCACAAAAAAATGTGTAGGGGTGCCAAATGATTAAAAAATAAATAGAACTTGAAAAAGCACCCTTTTAAAGAGATTTAAAAACTAAACATTTGTTCAGTTCTTTCAAGCACTCCTAATTTTCAATAGTCCTACTTTCAAATTTAGCTGATGTTATACGATTTCAGCCGTTCTATAATAATGATTCAAGCATTGAAAAGTTTTAAAAAGCTTAAAAAAGGTCAGAGGTTTAAATGGTTAAATATATAATAGAAACGCTATAAATTTGAAATTAGTCTATTTTTCATGTTTGACCTGCAATTATTATTCAATTTTAAAGGTTATAAATTACAATTGTGAAATATAAATAAAATATTTTAATTAATTTATCTTTTATTATAAAAAGGTTTATATGCTTTAATCTAAATTCAGCTGAAAACATTGAATTTAAAATGCATTGAATTGAAGATATATTTCGAAGAGAAAACAGAAAGCAGCCGATCGACTCTCAAAAGAAGCGACTAAAAGTAAGAAAGTGACTCGCTAGCTTGCAATGAGCATTGAAAACGGTGCATTTTCACATGTTTAATGTTTAAATTTAAACTATTGACTTTTTCAGTTTGTAGCCATTTCCAATACCAGAATTTGTTATTTTTTATCTAACCTGTAACGTGTAACAAAAATGGTGAAAATTCAATCAATATGCCTGCATTCTGAAAATGAGGCAAATTTTAACCTTGAAATTCAAGTTGTCAAATTGAGGCCAAAAAATTAAATTTGTTACAATTAGTGTTTTTTTACATACGTACAGGTAAAAAAAGTCTACCTGATTTGTTTGAATTTTAATAAGTTATTTTCCAAGAGATAATTCCTATTAAATTCACCCCCGTTTACCAGTGACTGAAATGTACAAAGAAAAAAATCTCCAAGACCCAGGAATAAAAACTGGATATACAGCGTATTTTTTTTTAATTCTGATATTTAATGAGATTATCTCTATAACTTGTGATTTCAAAAATTTACATATAAATTTTTTTTTCAAAATTAAAAGTTTAAAAGCTTTTCTTTCTTCAGTCTTACGGTCCAATAAATACAAACATAAAAAAACGATTATAGTTTTAAAATCGTTTTATTTTCAACGTTTCGGCTCTCACTGCGGGCTTTCATCAGGAAAGTTTCCATTTCTAAAATAAATGTTATTTTTATGATAAATTGAAACTAAAATACAATAACCTACTAAGTAACATAAACAATTTTTGGTTATTACCTGTCATTACAAATTTTGTAGTGTCAAAAAATAGACATTTTAAAGTCAAACATGCAACTAATAAAAGGTTACATAAGGTGAGGATTTAATACTCATGTCGAAAATTTATATAGTTGTTATCAAAATTTTAGCCTAACCAAATTTTTTTCAGATGCTCCAAACCAATTCGATTACATTTTTAACGAAGAAAGTTCCAAATAATAAATAGGACGATGACAAAACAAACATTGAACTAACATTGACATTTATACTATAGATGATACTAAATGGACTTTAAAGCACAGGTCAAATTTTCATTGAACCAACAGATGAGAAAAGCGCGCTATAGCTCTTGGATTCAAAGTTGTGAATTAAATATTATTTAAGTATTAAGTTTAATGTATAATGCATTGATACATCTGGTTAATATTCAATATTTCAGTCTGAAGATTGATAGGTAGGGTTCGAATCCCCAGCGAGTGCGATTTTTCAACGGGTTTAAGCGTGCGATTATATGTGTAGGGGACCGTGCATGAAATTGGATTATTCAAAATATAAACTAATTGGAGCGATAATACAAGAAGAATTTTGTTGTCACATATCGTTGTAACACTGTTACGGAATTGTTACAATAAATGCAAAAACGTTGTAACTCCGTCATGGAATCGTTACGGATCGATTACAGAACAAATTTACATCGTAACACTGTTACATATTTGTTATGGCACTATTACGGAACAACGTTACTCTATAAACCTGTTCCTAAATTGTTCTAAAAATATTTGTTGACATATAACTCTGTTCCATAATTGTTATAGAACAATCACAGAACAGATTTACATCGTAACACTGTTACATATGTGTTACGGCATTCTAAATAAGTTCCATTTACTTTTAGCATTACACAGGAACAATGACGTGGACGTATTAAATTCTTTTCCCTTAGGGTGCTTTATGACCGTGAGTCTCCTAGCCTCTCACGCTTATAGGGTTCTTTTATTTTCTATTTTTCTTTATTTCGCTCGTATCGAACGCTTTTGTCCTTAAAAGACCTACGTAGTGGGTTTCGCTTTCGCTTGGTACCTTGATTAACTTGATCCCGTTTTACACTCCAACAGTAGTCAGCCATCATGTTGACATCCCAACGTCCCTGATATCGCTTCAAATTCCTAAGACAGCCTAATTTACCAAAGTTTGATACGAAAAAAAAGATCGAGTTCATTAACCAGCTATTTTGGATAGAAATTCAGAAAGTTAGGGCACTTTCAGCATTTTTTAGACCATTTTTTTTCGAAATTCATAAATTACATGGACGGCCGCCCGTAGAACTCGAAAATTAAAATAAATTATTCTTCCGACTTTTTTCAATACAAAGAAAAGTGACAGAGCTACAGCATTTTCAAAACCTCCCCAAAAAAGCGAAAATTAACATTTTAAACCAAGTAAAGCATGATATGAAAAAAGTCAAACTGAGAAAAGTGTTAATTTTTTATACTCCTACAAGATTTTTAACATCACTTTTTGAGTTTTCTTAAAAAATCGAAAATTCCATTTTTATTGTCACAAAACATAATGAATTATTACATTCTCATCATAATAAGGAGGTATTGGTTTTATGTGAAAAATAACTTTCGTGGATTCCATTGAATGTCGACGTTTTGAGGCCCCCTGAGTAAGAAAAAATAGTTTCTACGTCCGTGTCTGTCTGTCTGTCGTCGTCGTCTGTATATCGGATGACTTTCCAAAGACTAATCGGATCGGATTGTGCTACGGCACACAGTTTCAGGGACGAAAAAGAACGATTGTGTTCGTTAAACTGCTATTTTGGATAGAAATTCAGAAAGTTACAGAACTTTCAAAATTTTTCAGACCATTTTTTTTTTAAATTGATAAATTCCGTGGATAGCCGCCAGTAGTGCTAGAAAATTAAAACAAATTATTCTGACGACTTTTTCCAATACAAAGAAAATTGACAGAGTTATATAATTTTCAAAATCTCCCCAAAAAAGCGAAAATTAAAATTTTAAGCCAAATAAAGCAGGATATAAAAAAATGTTGGCATATAAAAAGTGTTATCTTTCAAAAGACCTAAAAGATTATCAAAACGACTCTTTAAGTTTTTCTAAAAAATCGAAAATTCAAATTTTGTTGGCACAAAAAATAATGAATTATTATTACATTCTCATCATAATGAGAGGGTATTGGTTTTATGTAAAAAAGACTTTCGTGGATTCCATGAAATATCGACGTTTTGAGGCCCCCTGAGTCAGAATAAATAGTTTTTACGTCGGTGTCTGTCCGTCTGTCGTCGTCGTGGTCGTCGTCGTCATCTGTATATCGGATAACTTTCGAAAGACTAGTCGGATCGAATAGTGCTTTGGCACACAGTTTCAGAGACGAAAAAGAAAGATCAAGTTCGTTAACCAGCTATTTTGGATAGAAATTCCAAAAGTTAGGGCGCTTTCAAGATTTTTCAGACCATTTTTTTTTGGAAATTCATAAATGCCATGGACGGCCGCCCCTAGTACTCGAAAATTGAAACAAATTATTCTCACGACTTTTTTCAAAACAAAGAAAATTGACGGAGTTATAGCATTTTCAAAATCTCCCCAAAAAAGCGAAAGTTAACATTTTAAGCCAATTAAAGCATGATATAAGAAAAAGTCAGGAAAAGAAAAAAAAATTTTATTGGCACAAAACATAATGAATTATTACATTCTCATCATAATGAGAAGATATTGGTTTTATGTGAAGAATTACCTTCGTGGATTCCATCAAATGTCGACGTTTTGAGGCCCCCTGAGTCAGAAAAAATAGATTCTACGTCGGTGTCTGTCTGTCGTTGTCGTCGTCGTTGTCGTCGTCGTCTCTATACCGCATATTTTTTTAAGACTATTAAAACAACCTTTTGAATTTTCTAGAAAAATCGAAAAATGAAATTTTGATCGCAAAAACAAATAATAAACAATCAAAAATTCCATTTGGCGGTCAAACTATCATACACACGTTGAGTACCTAGAACACATACTATCGGGGTGTCCCACCCACGCAGGAACGACTTATATCTACAGACAGAATGCGGCCCTAATAGTGCTTTATAACCATCTTTGTCGCTCTTACGGTGTTGGCCGCGATCCTGCCCTGCTGAACGCTCCAAGGGAGATAGAGTCAATTGTCCAAAACGAGAAGAGCCCAATTTTCGGAAGTATGATTTTCGGATAGCACTCTCCGTTGCAAACTCGAGGCCTGACATTGTTCTCCAAGACTTCGAGAAACTAACTATATTCGTGATCGAATTCTCGGCTCCGTCCGAATACAAGATCACTGCCAAGGAGAAAGAAAAGGAGGAGAGGTATCAAGACCTTAAAAGGGAGTTGCAAGGACTGTACCCAAAATATTCGGTACAAGTAATTGCCCTTATGACAGGTGCTCCCGGAGGTTCAAAACTATCACTGGTTCGTAACCTTAAAGCAATACCCGCGTGCCAAAAATATGCCAAGGTACTTGCGAGATGGATGCAGAATTCCGTCATCCTCGGGTCGCTTCGTGTCCTGAAGACACACGAGGGTTTCGCCGGTCTGTCGTTGTGATTTCATCGTGTATTGTGACCACCCATCTCACGATTGTGAGACGTGGACATAAGGGTGATTTACCGCGGTTCTACTGGGAGACGATGTCATTTTTAGATGGCAGTTGCTCTCAGTGGGACCCAGCGGTGGTTGTTTAACCTTATTTTTTAATTATATATATAACTCCACCGTGATATTACACAGCTCCTAGGAACTAACCCTATCACATTCAACGAAACGCGTCTTAGCTGCCTTTATCTAAGACCGCTAAAAAATTCAAATTGAAAATAATCACCTCAGACAACTTTTCAAGACTCCAGTTAATATACCTATCGACTTAGTAATATTGAACAATCCCTAGGAACTACCCCTATTACATTGAACGAACCAAGTCTCAGCTGCCTTCTACTAAAACCGCCAAAAGAATTCCAAATTAAAAATAGTCATCACAGATAACTTTACAAAATACAAGTTAATATACCTATCGCCACAGTATTATTCCACGACCCTTAGGAAGTACGAGTAACCCTATCACATTTAACGAACCCAGTCTCAGCTACCTTCAACTAAAACCGCCAAACAAATAAAAAATTGAGAATGATCACCACAGACGACTTTCCAAGACACCAGTTGATGTATCTGTCTCCACAGTAAAATTACACAACCGCCCGGAACTACCCCTATCAGATTTCATGAACCAAGTCTCAGCTGCCTTCAACGAAAATCTCTTTAAAACATTAAAATAAAAAATAATTACCTCAGGCAACTTTCCAAGACTCTAGCTAAGACAACCATCTTCACAGTAACATTCCACAACCCTTAGAAGGTTAGGGGTTCGTTAAATGTGATAGAAGTGGCTTCGAGGGGTTGTTGAATATTACTGTGGAAATAGCTATATCAACAGGCATCTTTAAAAGTTCTCTGTGGTAATTAGTTTTAATATGAATTTTTTTGCGGTTTTAAATAAAGGCAGCTGAGACGTGTTTAGTCCAATGTGATAGGGGTACTTTCTAGTGGTTGTGTAATATTACTAAGGAGATAGGTATATTAAGTAGAGTTTCGAAGAATGGTCTCTGGTAAGTATTTTTCATTTGAAATTTGTTTAGGGGGTTTAGTTGAAGGCAGCTGAGACTTGGTTCGTTTAATGTGATAGGGGTAGTTCCTAGGGGTCGTAGAATATCACTATTGAGTTAGTCATAATAACTAGAATTTTGGAAAGTTGTTTGGCGTGATTATTCTTAATTTGACATTTTTTTTGTTAGTTTTAGTTGAAGACAGCTATGAGTTGATTCCTTAAATGTGATATGGGTGATTTTCCGGGGTCGTAGAATATTAACTTGAGGGTAGATATATCAACTAGAGACTTGGAAAGTTGTGTCTGATGATTATTTTTCATTAAAAATATTTGTACGCCTTTAGTTGAAGGCAGCTGAGACTTGGTTTGTTAAATGTGATAGGGGTAGTTTCTAGGAGTTAATTAATATTACTGTGGGGATATATACATTAACTAGAGTCTTGAAAAGTTTTCTGAGGTAATTATTTTTTATTTCAAATTTTTCTGGAGGTTTTAGTTGAAGGCAGCTGTGACTTGGTTCGTTAAATGTAATATGGGCATTTCCTAGGGGTTGTGGAATATTAGGGGAACGGCGCCGAATGCGGCGCGGCGGCTAATGTGGCTCGTTCGAGTTTTCGAATATTAACGCATTTTCTGCTTGTTGAGGTAGTTTCATTACATGTATATATGTTTTCAACGTTACATTATCAAAAAATTGGGATAATTAAATTAATTGCTTGAATTTTATGACGAAAAGTTAGTTTTTGTTCATTCGCTTGTATTGTCAGAGTAGCTAAAAATAAGTAAAAAATTACTTAAGTTTCGTGTAAACTCATAAAATTTTTTTGGAAATATACTGTTCCGAGTTTCTTGAATGCTTTAAAGTTTAACATTTTGAGTAAAATTAATAAACTTTATTCTTAGACACTTATCCATAAATATAATAAATAGCCATGAGGACATAACGCATCCTTGTTTAACGCCTTGCACAATGTCGAAACAGTCACTTAGTTTCCGTTGATTTTTTTTTAAGGGTAAACAAAGCTTGTAGGACGCGTGTTTTCAAGGTTTGACTTTGAAGATAGAAAAAAAGATTTACGAAATGCAAATATCTGAATTAAGCAGTTTCCACATCTTCAGACCACCTCATAAATGTCACCTAATTCATAAGCATTAATGCGATAGCGACTAGTACATATATATATATATGATCTAATCGAACAACAGAGTATTCAGTTGCCGAAAAAGTTCTCGATTAAGAGTTTTCTCTATATTTAGAAAAAATGAATTTCGCTATCATTCTGTTTTTAAGCTCGACTGCTTTCCTTACCTTTTTCGTTAAGTATAAATAATATAATATCATCATTATTAATTTAATGTAATCGTTAACATTTGCGATCTGCAGTTTTAACGGATTTTTACGTTTCGGCACTCACAGAGACCCAAAATCATTAAATTTTGTGGGTTTCTGTCTGTATGTCTGTATGTACAATGTGGTTACCTGAACGTTGTAGTCACGCTAACTTTTGAAGGATTTTTCCTAACAAGTCAGCCTTTGATACACTTTTTTAGGTTCACAAAATTATTGTCAAGTTCGCTAACCAGATATTTTCGACTAAAAATAAATAATTTAGAGAATATTCCAATATAGAAACAACATTTTTTAAAGAGGTTTAGACATTTTTGACAAATTTTCTGGAAAATGACAAAAATACTTGCAAATTATGCTTATAGCATTATTAATTTCGATGAAAATTAAAAATGTGATATGCTTCTTGACATTTTAAATATTTTCAAAAAATAGAAAAAAATTCTTTTTCTGATAATATCAGAAATTTCAATAAAGTTTTTCTGGAGATATCGAATATGTTTCGAAATTATTTTAATGAACTTTTTCCATTAGGCCAAAATTCAAAGAGTTAGATCATCTTCAAAATAATGCAATTTTTTCTGTAAGAGATTTGTAAGTTTCAATTATAATTTTTAGTAGATTTCAACCAGATTTACCAATTACCTTGATGACATTTTTTGATTAAAAACAAGTTTATAAAATTCTAGATAATTAATATTCGAGTAGATTACTTGTAAGCAATATTTAGTAATTTTTTACCAATATAAATATTAGCATATTTTTAAAACTGAGTGAAATGATTCAAATATCTTTTTCAAACTGGCAACAAATTTTTGTACAGTTGACTTAGAACTGTAGTTTTAACGAACAGAATCAATGTCTATCAGGGTGGATAGAAAAAAATTGCATAAATTGAAAACGCCTTGGCACTGAAAAGTTTCCTTTTGGGTACCTTATAACGTGTATGAAATTTGAAATGAATCGATTGAAAAAAAAATTAAAAAAAAAAATTAAAAAGTTTCTTAATCGCAGACTTTTACAAAAATCTTGAAGGTTATTTTTGTTTCTTAATTTGCATAATATGCCTAGTTTTCGCCATTTTTTCAGATTTTCAATTTATGTTTATATAGGAGCATAGAAAAACTTTCTTATGTTCAAAATGTACTTCCAAAAAAATTGAGAAGATCAAATCGTCAAAAATGACAAGTTAATTAAAAAAATTCAGCAATTCGTCATTTTAAACGATCTGATTTTAATTTTTTCGCAAGTACATTTTGAACCTAAGAAATTTTTTATATGATAAAAAAAATTATTTATAATGTTTAGTGTTTCTAAATTTTTAATTTATTTGTAGGTCTTCATGACGCTACTATGTAGCTTAAAAAACAGAGATAACATTCACGAATTTTCAAAAATTTTGCGCTTACAATTTTTTAAAATTCTATTTTGACTCCTTCCAACCGTAAGATATTGATCGATTTATTACAAATTTGATGTACGTTATAAGAGACCCAAAAGGAAACTTTTCAGCGCGAAGGTGTTTTCAATTTATCAAACTTTTTTTCAATCTACGCTAATGTCTATGGCTTAATGTCTCTGCTTAGTAAATTAAACAAAACTTATATTTTTGTATCAACATTACATAGTCAAACATATTTACTTCTCATATTCCGTTCCATTTGGTTTATATCATTCAATTGTTAAAGAAAAGCTTATGGATAGCCTAATTATTGAGCGTGAAGCTCGTGTTTCACGAGGAAAATGTAATCGTCAAAGCCGCAGGTGTGCTCAAACTTGGTGGGAAAGAAAATTAGGTGTGTAAATTCGGAAACTGATATAATGAAATAATCGTTACAATAACAATTGGTACTTCTTTATTTGCATTTTTTAAATTGTGAATATAAGTATTTTCTACGTATTTCAATTTTTGTTTTGTTTGAATTTAGTTCAATTCGCTTAACTGTAACGCATTAGATTTTGGGCATCGAAACTGAAAAAATATATTTTTTTATATCTCGTATGAGCTGAGTAAATGCAGGTTCTGGAAAATGAAAACAAATTTTTTGGACTTCCAAATAATTAGTTTTCTTAATGACAACATTTTCTTATTTTGTATATTATATTTCGACAATTTGGAAAATATTTTTAAAAAACCAGTGTAATTTCCCCATGAGTCTGCAGAAACTTTTCTTATTCTTCTTCAACCTATGAAGCTTCTCGAAAAGCTTCCAAATTTTATTTTTAAATTTAAAAAATTTATAATTTGTCAAGAATTTCTTAAAATATTTCTGAACTGTATTTTCTGAACCAGATTGACGAATTTTCAGTTAAATTATCAGTTCATAAATTATATTTTAACCAAAAATAAAATGAATTTTTAACAAACTAGTTCAATTTTCAAGCAAGTAGTTAAATTTTCAACCAGAAAAGATGAATTTTCAACAAAATAGCTGAATCCTCTATAGAATTTTTTTAAACAAAAAAGACGAATTTTAAAACCAAAAACAACACTTTTCAAGAAATGAGTTGAATTTGCAAACCGAAAATATGAATGTTTAACCAAAATGTTCGTTATTTTTCAACCAAATATTTGAATCATCAACCAGATCAGAATTATTTTCCAACAAAATAGTTAAATTTTCAACTAAAAACGATGAGATTTTGTTACCAATAGAGATACATTTTTTGTTGAATTTTCAAAACAAAAAGACGAATTTCCTACAAAAAAGTTTCATTTTCAAACCGAAAATATGAATTTTCGACAAAAAAGTTACTTGCAAACCAAACTGTTGAATTTTCTACCAAAATACAGGAATTTTCAACCAAAATAGACGAATTCTTAACGAAAAATATAATATTTGATATTATTTCATCCAAAGAAGAATTAAATTTGAAATCGATCACAGTTGAATTTAACCAAAAAAGACGAACTTTCAACAAAATAGCTGAATATCTTTAACCAAAACAGATTAACTTTCACCCACAACTGACCCATAAACCTCTCTTAGTAAAAGCTATACAAAAAATACAAAGTAACTTAAAGTAACTAAAATTAAGTTCCAAGTTACTTTTTAAAATAGTAACGAAGTTAACCTAAATGTTACAAATTTGGTAACTTTTCAGTAACTTAGTTACTTGTAACAAGTTACTACCCACCACTGGTCCCAGTATATATAGTCAGTCACAGATGCATTTTATAATACTGTGAAGTGATATAATGAGAGTAATATGCTTATTACGGTGGTCCAAAAAATTTCGAATTTCGTTTCGAATTTCCGTAATGTTTATGCACCAATGCATCCCTTTAGCCAAAATAATATAACAGTTTTTTTATTGTTAATCACGAATTTAGCATGGGAACAAGACATTCTTCTTTCATTTCTCTTTTTAAATACCTTAAAAATATCGGATATGAATGTCCACTCACCAGCTGTTTTATGACCCATTGAAAATAATTTTCCAAAAAAGTACTATTAAAAAACTTTATATTTGAAGCTGCAATTTAATGTTGATTATTGTTATTTTGAAACTTTTCAGTGACCTATATCTATTCGTGTATATAATTTTTTTGTTTGAAATGTACACTAAACGAAATTTCACTTCATCGCGA
The DNA here is from genome assembly GCA_011634705.1 of Andricus grossulariae. NCBI lineage: Eukaryota > Metazoa > Arthropoda > Insecta > Hymenoptera > Cynipidae > Andricus > Andricus grossulariae. Next base: position 88,914,386 of record JAABKJ010075445.1, on the reverse strand, counting down.
TTATATACTGAAAAAATAGAAGAAATAGCTTGATATTAAAAGCAAGAAATATCGCAATAAAAGTCTAGCTGTTTTAATTTTTTTCCTTCAGGTGCTTTATTCGTCAAAAATTTTAAGGAATTACAACCATCATAACAATGGAAGTGATACCTATACCTACCACTGAAATAGGAAATGGTTTCGGAAGCGGTTAGCTTGCTCTTACTTGGTATCATGCCAATCCCAGGTAGAAGGCTTAGTACAGCCATAAATATTTGGAAGCCTTTAAACCACAATGCTATTGAAGGGCGGGATTAACATTAGTGTGCACAAAAAAAAACTGGGAAAGAAGTGCTTGGCATTCCAATTTAAAAATACTGAACTTCGGCAGCGTTATGCCATATCTACATAATAATTAAAAATTCAGAAAAAAAACTACGCCACAGTATTTTGCCCATAGGAATGCATTGGGTCATAAACATTTCGAAAATTCGAAACTTGACATTTTTGGTCCCTCCTAATGCCTATATAATCTATGGGGTAAGCCTGCTTTCTTCTCTTTTACCCCACCATTCACGGACTGGGTTGCAGCGAAGTACACGATGAGGGGATCTACAGCTTAAGGTGGGATCCAAACGACCAGAATCTCAGTCAGAGAACATAAAAAAATTCCAGAGATACCGGCCCAGAAATCGATCCTCGAACTTCTAACGAGAAGCAATATTCCGAAACGCCTGGGCTACTGAGGCTCTATTTTTTTTATACGTGAGAAGTTGTAGGCTCCGGAAGTTATGATAATGGTTCCTTAAAGCAGCCAAGCCCGACGCAACTGGAACGTGTACGTCATCCACTGCTGCTCCTTATGTCCTAGAAGGTAAGCAAGAGCAGGAAATTTACGCGAGACAACATCGTTCAACTCTGTTTCTTGGAGTCAGGTCTCTAGCCGCGGATTACCTTACGCGGCAGACGGAACAGTTTAAGAGGAAAATTTTACCTCTGGATACTTTTTTAGAGCTACCAATCTTTGTAGAATGTTATGAGGAACAGTGTTGTCGGACCACCATTGTTGCCATTAGGACCCATAATCACCGCTGCTGCCTACTTCATAGCTTCAATTTTGAAATTTACTTGTTTAAAATATTAAAAGAGGACTTATATATTATTATTCTGACCTGAAAATTGAGAAATATATATTGTATGAATAAGGAGGAACAATTACAAGAAGTTTCATCTTAAAATCATTCCCTTAAGCATGTCAAATTGTACACTGAAGTTGAGCTCATTTTATACTGATATTAATTTGTAATGCAAATGGGTTGTTCTTTTTTTGTAAACAGCATGCAACATGCATTTGCTCCAGCGCAAATCGCCTGATCTATTTTCGAAGTTCTTTCCAGGATATTTTCAGCTTTTAATTTATTTGTTCAGAAATCGCACAATTGTACAGTTAATCAAAATTCATAGCCTAACCGTTGATAATACGTCTAAAACTTGAAGTACCTTTTTTGTGCACTATAAAATTAAAAAAATGTTTACATGACCATTTTCGACCTAAAATCAACCATTTTCGAGCTATTTTAAAAACATGTTATTTTAACACTTTCCATCATGGCGGCCGTTTCCGCACACATATGATTAGAAGCTTTTCACAGTATCTTTATAAAGCTATCCCCAACGTATCTGTGGAAAAAATTCCACCTATCCGAATTTTTTTTTGAGTTAAATTTGAGCGCCGCTGACTGGACTACTACAAGATATCCCATTTTTATATTTGCAGGACGTTCAGAGGACTACATTTCAAGCTATCCATACAAAAAGTCAAGAAAATAAAAGATGGGCGATTTGAAAAAATCAGTTCGAACGTTCGTTTTTGAAAAATCCAAATAATTTTTGAAATTACTTTTTTTACGAAATATTTCGTCAAAACTGCGCCTTACTATGAATCATTTTTAAAAAATACATCTTAATATTATTAAAATCACAAAAATTATGAAAGTTAAAAAAAGGACCAAAATTTTAAATTTTGAGTATCTCCTAAGTTTATTGAATTTTTCAAAAATTAGTTTAGGATTTTTCATTCAACACCCAAGACGACCGATACTAAAATTTTTAATAAAATTACTGACAATGGATGAACTTCTGCAGATGATTTGACATGGAATTGCTCCCATGAAAATAGTAGTCAGAAGAAATCACGTAAGGTACTGTGGCTGTGTTTAAAACAGCGGTTTTACCTTCTCCAAATCTATAAAAATGCAACAATAAATTTGTAGATGATGTTAGAAAAATAAATTAATTAAAAAAATTATAATTTTTGACCAATAGCATAATGGCCTAGAGCATATCACGTAATTTGAAGAAAACATTTTTTATCAACAGCAATAGGAAATTTTATTTCGTTTTGTGATTCATCTAGATATCACAATTAAAATACATTTTATTTCGTTTATCATAACGCTTAAAATTTATCTCTCAATTACAGAAAGCATAATTATTAGCGATTTTTGGTTTCTAGCTTTCTTAGTAATTATTTTATTACTTTAAAATTAAGTTCTGGGAGTTTTTATTTCACATACTGTTTATGTTATTAAAGCAGGATGCGCAGTTTTTACGCACCCTTTTGTGGTACTAGCTCACTACAATCCTAAATTGGCATTGATATTGGCATGCGACACATCACCCGCTAATTGGTTGAGAGCAGTTTTTTCGACGGATGAAAGTTAGCACCCGTTAAATATGCCTGATTTAATTTACCTGCATAGAAAAAAAGTTTCATTTGAAACAAGGAAAGGACATCAAAATGTACTGAAACAAGAATGAACCATACTTGGTTCATATTGAGCAATACGAATATTCAAAGCAATTCAACTGTTTTCCGTTTCTACATTGAAAGAAAATGACCTGAAACAAAATTGAATCCCTAGTTTTTTCTGTGTGACGGTTACTGAATAAGGCGCAGAAATGAATTACGCTCATATTTATGGAAAAGATGCGGATATAATTTTTGGGTGTAAAGTCTAATTGAAGGGCTGAATCAAATAACGGGACGTGCGCGTGATCGCTTGCAAGTGCCTCTGAACGTTATGCAATCTCCCGACAATCCCGGCTTGTCTCGTTCGTCCGTGTTTACATTAAAAAAAAGGTACTACTCGTTGATTATCAGAGAACTTCCTGCGAGGAAGTTGTTCCGTAGGGATTAACGAATAAATCTGCGCAAGCACCATATTATTTCGTTTTGTATATTACAAGATATCACGAGCTTAGTAAATCAAAATTATGCGCGATGAGGGTACAATCACGGGGCGGCAGCCGTAAACAAATAACGTTGGATCAAATTCACCGTTACTGCAAAGATTGTATATGGAAAATGTTCAAAATTTTACACACTTACCTCGAAGATATCTCGTTGCGTGTAATCAAAATAGAAAGTTCTGATAGAGTCATGCAAGAAATATATATATATATATTTATTTATATTTCGGTTTCGGTTTCTATTCCTTTGGAATAGAACTGAAAGGCCTATGGCAAAGCCACCGAACGCGTCCTCGGGTGGCGGATAGAGGGTCCCTGTACCAAGGGTTTCTGCTGAATATGGTTACAATGAGATGCTGTCTTGCTTTTTCATTCATAATTAAACCGACCCCTTGACTACCATGTGATTCACTACCTACTCCTGACCTGAGTTTAAAACCGCCTTTCAACACCCCATTTTCTATGTTTCTACATTCGCGACCCTTTTTCTTCGTCGCAGATACACATAAAATGTCTAAATTCCTTACGTGCATAGTTTATCGTAGTTTTCTCAGCTTAAGATCATTCACTCCTCTAGCATTCCAAACACCCAGTCTCCATTCTTCGCCTGAAACTCGGCCTTTACGTTTATCGTGTGTATGCATTTCGTCAATAAAAGTTTCAGTCCATTATGAGGCTATTTTATTCTCTGTATTATTCATTGTTTAAATTGTACACCCAACTACCACCTTTGTGCATAATTTTTTTTTTGCGAGTCGAAAATCATGTCCAAGTTAAGAAGTCATTCGTCGTATGGTGGATGCTTTATGCTGAGAAGGTCACTAGTCTTCAGCAGCGTTGTATTAGATAAGAGTTTATATGTTCCCATCTGCCAATCCCTGGCCTGCCTCTAGGCAGGGAACCAAAAACTCTTGTCTTTTTTTTCAATAATGTAAAAATCTGTGGAATACTGTGCAATTCTTGATTTATTGTAATCAAATTCTATGAAAAAGTGTTAAAATATTACTATAAAATTCAGTGAAAAGTCATCATAATTAATCCCTGTGATTTTTTAAGGAAAAAAAGCCTGGAAATGTCAAGACTTTTTAGTAAAAATAAAATCTTTGTTTGTTTATTCTTTGAACTTTCCTCCAAAACCTTGAAAATAATTCGATAATTCCCCTGAATACCTCAAAGATAATTCAGAATCATAAGAATTGAAACAGGGAAAAACCTTTGAAATATTTGCAAAATGTTTTAGTGAAAAAAAGAACTATATATATCCCCCCCCCCCACCCACTCAATATTCACATGAGGTGTGGAAGTCAACAAATTTGTATCAAAAAAAGCAAATTGCAGTGTTATTTGAAGCTCTTAGCATTAAAAAGTTATATCTCAAAAGAAAATTGATTGATATAAATTGGTATATAAAAAAAAACCATATGTATCAAAGGCTTCAGGATTTTTACATTTTCTTTCCGATCTCCAAATTGCACTTGATAAAAACGATTAGCAGTCTTTTATAAAAATATCTGTATACATAAACACATTTTAAACGAAAACTAGCCAAATCTTAGAATTTTACTTTTAGTTTCTTTCACAGTTCAAATATCAACAAACTCGTCCAAACACTGACGCGAGATTAATTTTTTTTTTAAGGACAAAGAAGGTCCATGTGCTGCGAGTTCGTTTCAAATTGAGTCGCCTTTCGACTTTAAGTATCGGCAGTTTTGAGTAATTTAAAAATTTTTCGGATATACTCTCGATAATTTAAAAATCTGTGAAATACTGTGCAATTATTGATTTATTGTAATCAAATTCCATGAAAAAGTGTTAAAATATTATTATAAAATTCAGTGAAGAATCGTTATAGTTATTCCCTGTAATTTTTTAAGGAAAAAAGCCTCAAAATGTCAGGACTTTTTAGTAAAAATAACATTTTTATTTTTTTGTTCTTTGATCTTCCCTCCAATACCACGAAAATTAATCCAAAATTCCCCTGAATGCCTCAAAAATAATTCAGAATCCTAAGAATGGAAAGAGGGAAAAACCTTTGAAACATGTGCAAAATGTATTAGTGAAAAAAAAAGAAAAATAAATATAAACCCCCTCTCCCCCTCATTAATAACATTAGGGGCGGAAGTCAAAAAATTTGGTTCCAAAATAGCTAATTACAGTATTATTTGAAGCTCTTAGAATTAAAAAGTTATATCTCAACAGAAAATTAATTGATATAAATTGGTATATACAAGAAAACTCATCTGTATCAAAGGCTTCAGGATTTTTCTATTTTCTTTCCGATGTCCAAATTGCACTTGATAGAAACGATTAGCAATCTTTTATAAAAGTTCTATATGCATGAACACAGTTTAAACGAAATCTAGTCAAATTTTAGAATTTTATTTTTGGTTTCTTTCACAGTTCAAATAGGGACCAACTCGTCCAAACACTGACGCGAGACTTATTTTCTTTTTCTTTTTAAGGACAAAGAAGGTCCATATGCTGCGAGTTCGTTTCAATTTTTGTCGCCTTTCGATTTTAAGTATCGGCCGTTTCGAGTGATTTAAGAATTTTTCAGATATACTCTCAACAATGTAAAAATCTGTGGAATACTGTGCAATTCTTGATTTATTGTAATCAAATGTGTTGTAAAAGTGTTAAAATATTATTATAAAATGCAGTGAAAAATCGTCGTTATTACTCCCTGTAATTTTTTAAGGAAAAAAAGGCTTAAAATGTCAGGACTTTTTAGTAGAAATAAAATTTTGGTTTGTTTATTCTTTGAACTTTCCTCCAAAACCTTGAAAATAATTCGATAATTCCCCTGAATACCTCGAAGATAATTCAGAATCATAAGAATTGAAACAGGGAAAAACCTTTGAAATATTTGCAAAATGTTTTAGTGAAAAAAAGACCCCAACTGGCTTTAATGTATCCAGGCATACTGATACTCAATGAAAATAAACCCTTTCAGCTAAAAAACGTTGATGGTTAATTATTTCGATTATTTTTATTAAACTGACCATGTATTTTCTTCAGTTTTGACGGCGCGTGACGTCACACCGTGTGTTTCATGCCATGAGGGCGCCACTTGTTTCGTTAAATAATTCGACCTTTCGGATTGATATTTTGTCACTTTTTAATAAATTATTAAATAAACAAAATTAAGTTTTAATTTCACATTTAAATTCCTTGGGAGTCAAAGTTTATAAAAATCTTAACTATAAGGCAAACAAAATTTTTGTGGATGACCCTATTATGTAAAAATTGTATTCTTTGGATGAAAAGAAATGGTTCCGCATACGAAATGATTCCGCACACGGAGAGAAAAATCTAAGTATAATAGCAAGTTGAGCTATTATTCCTATTAAAGTACGAAATTTTAACGTGCCAAATTGGCCCGATAGTCCAGGGAAATTAGATTTTTTTCCAAGAAAAAATAGGAAAGTTTTGTTTTTTTCATAATCATCATGATTATGAAGGCATTAGTAATAAATGCCAAAAAAGTTCCTCATCGGCTCGATTACGCATACACCCCAAGCCTAGAAAAAAATCCCCTAAGCGGGTAGTAGAGCTGTTTATTGGCTATTATTCACGAAAGGGTGCATAGAAGAACAAAAATGAAGAGGAGTGAAAATATTTAAAATAAAATTTGCAACAAAAAAGATTTCAATATACTTTTGCTGTACAGACCATAGGTCATGCGTAATCAGCTCCAGGAATGGGTGGGGGGGGGTGGGATGTTTTCGCGTAACCAGCGAAATGTACTCGCGCGCTTCTATTTCAACTCATAACTTATAAACGGGTACTTTTTCGACAAAAATGCTTAGAACAACATTTGTAGAGCAGAAAATTTCCTTTTAAAGACAATACATGTATTTTACAGTACATAAATTTTGGTGCATTTTTTTATTGTGGTCTCCTCTGTAGGCCTACTCCACTTGTTCTTTGATAAACACATGACTCGGAATAAAAACTACCGTCTTGTGTTGCTTAAATTTGAGTTAATATTAGTGACAGCTAAAGTTAGATAGTGCATTATGGGAATATTTAAAAAGTTTTGACCTCTTCTTCATCAATGATTTCTTCTTCTGCATCAAGACAACCTTTTCATCGTAAACCAGCTTTTGCACATTCAAATCGCTTTCCGTACCCCATTTTGCATGAGCAAACAATCAACTTCATAAGGCTTGTTGGAGCTGGTGTTTCGGTTGTGTGAACAGGTGATAATCTGTTACTACTTTTTTTTCGTCCCTTTCACAGTTAACTTTTTTATGTTCCAATCCACGTTGTCAAAAATATACTGGAGAAAGATATTTATGTCTAAATCGGATTTCCAATATTTAATAGCAGATTCGTCGAATATCGCGACATTCTTGCAGCTTGAGCAGAAGCCTAAAGCTGCAACTAAATTTACAATAGCTTTTTAACGTAACTTCTCTAAATGAAAATACTGCCAGAAAATGTGATAAGCAAGAAAGGAATGAGCGATGTCTTGTTGCTGCAGTTATACAGGGTGCCCCAAACTTAAGTGTCCGGACTTATATAGCTGTATAAAGATAAAAAAAAATTAAATAGAAAATTCCTTTTCCAAAAATCAGTTGAAGTTTTAGTTTTCGAGTTAATAAATATTTAAGCTGGACCAATCAGGAGCGCGTTATGAACACTCGTGCGTACGTGAGCGCGAGTCCAACGCAGTGTTATTGAAGCAAGCGTCGAGGTGGGGTTAGCGAGGGAAGAACAGCAATCACTACACTACGTTGGACTCCCGTTCACGTACGCACAACTGTTTATACCGCGCTCCTGATTATTCCAGCTTAAGTATTTAATAAATAAAAAACTAAAACTTCAACTGATTTTTGGGAAAGGAATTTTAGAATTATTTTAAAAAATTTTATACAACCATATAAGTCCGGACTCTTGAGTCTGGGACACCCCTTATAGCATGACCGATGGCTATGTACTTCTTTTGCAATGTTTCAGTATCTTTTTGTTTACCCTCTATGATAAATACATATAAAAATGTACGCACTGTTGGTACAATTAAAGTATTTGCTTCACACATACAGTCTTTATCATCTGGGTATTCTTTAATATTATATGGAATACTTCCAATACCTTCTTGTACGACGTATCCCGCTGCTGTTACGATTCTCATACGTTCTTCTTCATTTTCTGATCGACTCGTATACTAACTGTTGATAACTTAAATGCCGATCCGCCGAAGCACATAATTGCTGGTTTAATTGGCTCGCATTTACGCAAACATTACTGAATTGATGAGAAAAGTTGAGGAACATACCCGATGGATTATAGATGACAGAAAAAACATTAGAAAGAAGATCATTTCATTCTTATGGGGATCAGGTATAATTTACGAGTGGATGCAGAGCATTTGGCTCCCGAACATTGCCCCCCCCCCCCCCCCATGGCAATATGAAAAACCCCCAAAACCACGAACTTAAGGCCCTTGATGTCACCACACGTAAGATCATGCATATGCATAAAAGCTTGCATACCAATTCGTCAGTTACGCGATTACAAATTTCACGCCGTCAAGGCGGACGGGGACTTCTGAATCTCCATTGTCTTCATAACCGAATTGTTTTAAGTACAGCTTATATCGTTGCCAATGGCAAAGATCCTCTCCTAAAACGTTCAGGAACCACGAGATAATTGGTGAAGGAGCGTTCCAATACAAAGCCGCGGAACAAGCGGCTGAGACCCTTAGCCTGAATTTTAACATCAGAAGTGAGGGAAGTGTATTACTCCATCTAGATGCTTTACTTCTGAAAGCCGAAGTAAAGAAAACTGAGTTCGCAAAATTTCACCAACAGCTACTCGACAAGAAAATGCACAGAAACATTCACAAAAATGTAGAAAAACAGTCCTTGTCGAAGAAGCAAACCTTTGCTTCTCACAGATCATCAGGGCTTAATTCAGGTACGGAGGGTTTCATTTTCACATGCCAGGAGGTTGCCATTTCTACCTTAGCATACCGTGACCGCATTTTATGTCAAGAAGTTCCGATCGATAGGTGCAGAGCGTGTCATGCACACGCTGAAGACCTAGAACACATACTATCGGGGTGTCCCACCCACACAGGAACAACGTATATCTACAGGCATACTGCGGCCTTAAGAGCGCTTTATTACCATCTTTGTCGCTCTTATGGTGCTGGCCGCAACCGTGCCCTGCCGAACGCTCCAAGGGAGATAGAGTCAATTGTCCAAAACGAGAAGTGCCAAATTTTCTGAAAGTACGATTTTCGAACTGCAGTCTCCGTTGCACACTCGAGGCCTGACATTGTTCTTCAAGACTTCTAGAAATGAAATATATTCGTGATCGAATTCTCGGCTCCTTCCGAATACAACTTCACTGCCAAGGAGAAAGAAAACAAGAAAAGTTATCAAGACCTTGAAAGGGAGCTGCAACGACTGTACTCATGGTTGTGAGACGTGGCCATGAGTGAGATTTACTGCGGTCCTACTGGGAGATGGTGTCATTTTTAGATGACAGTTGCTTCCAGTAGGACCCTGTGGTGGGTATTTAACCTTATTCCTTAAATAAATGAATAAATGAATGAATGAATAAATAAATATATATATATATATATCATATCATATCGTATCATATTTGGAGAAAGGAAAAAAAGAATTCCACGGAGTTCATCACTTGAACGAGAACACAGATATTCTACACAATTTTTGAAGATTAATAAAAGAGTTCTACGGTATTGTGCAACAAGAATTTGGATTTATTTGTTGAAACTAGTATCTGAATCAAGTAGGGTACTATATTACATCAAACAATTCAATTCTAAAAAGGAAATTGAAAGGATACGCAATAAGCAGCGGTAATAACCCTACGAGGCTCGCAATCAGACAGAAGGAGTCCATCCAAGCAGATTGCGACCAAAATTGTAACCAAGATATCTCTTCGATATCTTTCATTTATAATCAAACTTTTTTTTGGAGATTTGTATCTTGGTCGTAATTTTCAAATAACATGGTTTCGCGATACTTAAACAGTGCGCAGTTTCTTGCGTTTGCGAATTTGCTTTTAAAAACATTTAGGCCTTCATGCCAGGCATCAGCACTACACAAATATCGATATCGCTTCCAGTCTACAATTGTGACACAAAAACACTCTTTTTCATACTTCACTGACTGGCCTACTACTGAAGATGGGAGACTTCAATTGAAGAAATTTTCCTCAGCCATGAAATGCGACTACTTCCCAAAAGAAAAGAAACGAAAATTAGGAAACAAAGTGAAAACAACTGTCCTTAAAAAAACGAAAGGCGGAAAGAAAGGCACATAGAAGACCAGACATCTGCATGAAAAAATCTCCGATCTCCATAAAACACCTTTTTCAACCCGACCTCTTATTCAATAACTTGATTTTCCAAAATTCAAAAAATTTTAAAAATTCATCAGTGAAGGTAATGCAGGCATTTGAATAATGGCAGTCTCAACCCTTTGTAATGCATAGACCGATCAAATATACTAGCATATATTATTACTTTTCGTAAAAACAATGCCATGAAGGCACCACGGTGCGCCCGCGCCGCGCCGCGGGGCTTGAGCGCCAGCGTCATGCACGTACCGGAGTACTCAACGCTTATTTTCATAAATTAAAAATTTGAATCCCACTTTATAACCTACATAGTCTCACAGGGAAAACCTAAGCTTTCTTTTAATACAAAAAAAACTAAAAAAAAACCTGTCTCACTTGGAGAAAAAGATAAATTTCTTTTTGAATTTCATTTTTGAAGGTCAAATATTCAGTATTTGAAAAATACGTACGACCAATCGAAAGAGCGTGAAAACCCATATTGAAACTGTACTAGACAAAATTTTTTTATTTCTATTAGAATAGTTAAAAATCGCCGAAATAAACGATATCCACGAAAATCCGAAAACTTTCACCCCCTTCCCCTCGGTCAATTCTTATCCGAATGAAACAATTTTTTTCTTCATCAGACAACTTTGACTTACTGGGAGCCGATGTCATTTTTTAGATGGCAGTTGTTCCCAGTGGGACCCTGCGGTGGTTGTTAACCTTTAGTTTTCAATTACATATATAAAATATCGAATCGTGGAAAACTTAAAATGATAACTGCAGGAAATGTTGAATTATTAATTTCGAATCTTAATTTAATTACATGTAACTAGTTGCTAAACTAACAAAACAAAAAATATTATTCAACAATACCAACCTCTCGCATTTCATTAACAATTGAAATAATTTCGTGTACATTATTTATGTTTTCAGCTACTTGAGCTTGCAAAAGAAAGCTCAATCTATCATCTATTATCTATCATATTTGGACTTCTGAGTAACGCACCCTAGATTCTTACGTAGAGAGAATTGTGGTCTGCAGGCTTCCTGAATAGCTTGTTTCTCGTTAGGTTTAAAAATCTTATGCTTACGATGAATCGCTTTCCTATCCTTATCAATCAACTTCTTACTGTCTTGCATTATCCCTAGACCTCCAGGTACATTTGCAATTTGGTGGAAGTCTCTCTAATCCTGCTTATGATTCTTTGCCAAGCAAGAGTATTTCTCGTGTCTTTTCAAATTATCGAGTCTCGAATAAGTTCTGGAACAACTTGAACTCGTGGAAGTCATCTTGTCACTAGCACAGTAAAACTGGCTGCTCATTCATGAAAGCTGAGTTTATATCCTCCTCCTCCTCCTCCTCCTCCATCTCATGCCCGCCTCCTCCTCCTCATCATCATCATGCCCTCCTCTTCCAACTCCTCCTCCTCCACATGCCCTCCGCTTCCAACTCCTCCTCCTCCTCATGCCCTCCTCTTCTAACTCCTTCTCCTCCTTCTCATGCCCTCCTTCTCATCATCATGCCCGCCTCCTCCTCCTCCTCATCATAATCATGCCCTCCTCCTCATTCCCTCCTGTTCCAACTCCTCCTCCTCCTCCTCCTCCTCATGCCGTCACGAGGTAAAATAGCTGTACGCCCGTGATACACTCCATACTTTTTGTCATACCCTCCTTGAAAACAAGCATGTAAAGCAGATAGAGGATGTTTCGTATACTGGGCAATTTCAGATTATAAGTAAAAGAAAGAATTACCGTTCCTTGCAGAAGGGAGACTGTCAGGTCTAGCAATATAATTATTTGAAGATAAAGATGAATTCCTCCATATTCTCACTTGCGGGGTGCAGTGTAGTGGGCGTAAATTTTCATGTTGGCCCGGCGGCCGAGTGCGCTTGTGCGAACGTCGTTGGGCTAGAAGCGGTCATGTTCCGCCGGCTTCACGTGCATGCAATGGCAATGGAATAGGAGTTGGAAGATGAGGGCATGAGAAGAAGGAGGAAGAATTGGCAGAGGAGCGCATGAGGAGGAGGAGGACTTGGAAGATGAGAGCATGTGAAGCAGGAGTTGGAAGGGGAGGGCATAAGAGGAGGATGAGGAGTTGGAAGAGAAGGGCATGAGGAGGAGAATGAGGAGTTGAAAGAGGAGGGCATGATGAGGAGGGTGAGGAGTTGGAAGAGGAGGGTATGAAGAGGAGAAGTTGGAAGAGGAGGGCATGGGGAGGAGGGCATGATGATGATGAGGAGGAGAAGTTGGAAGAGTAGGGCATGAGGAAGAGGGCATGATGATGATGATGAAGAGGAGGAGGCGGGCATGAGGAGAAGGAGGAGGTGGGCATGTGGTGGAGGAGGAGGATATAAACTCAGCTTTCATGAATGAGCAGCCAGTTTTACTGTGCTAGTGACAAGATGACTTCCATGAGTTCAAATTGTTCCAGAACTTATTCGAGACTCGATAATTTGAAAATACACGAGAAATACTCTTGCTTAGCAAAGAGTCATAAGCAGGATGAGAGAGACTTCCACCAAATTGCAGAGGTACCTGGAAGTCTAAGGACAATGCAAGACAGTAACAGGTTGATTGATAAGGACAGGAAACCAATTCATCGTAAGCATAAGATTTTCAAACCTGACGAGAAACAAGCTATTCAGGAAGCCTGCCAACCACAATTCTCTCCACGTAAGAATATAGTGTGCATTACTCATAAGTCTGAAAATGAAGTGGAACCGCTTGTGAAGAAGCAAAAAGTAGAAGCAGAAAAAGAATTTAGTCAAGATGACAATTTCCCAATCTGTGATACCCAAAAATGATGCTGATGATAAGGATGTCAATGATAATGATGATACTGATAATGATGATGACGATGATGATGAAACTGGAAGTGACCTTTCTTCTGAATATGAAATAGAAGCCAAAATGTTTGATTACTAGGAAGATCCGAATAGACTTGTAGATAGATTGCGCTTTCTTTTACAAGCTCAAGTAGCGGGAAATATAAATAATGTACACGAAATTATTTCAATTGTTAATGAAATGCGAGAAGTTGGTATTATTGAATAATATTTTTTGTTTTGTTAGTTCAGCAACTAGGTAAATGTAATTACATTAAGATTCGAAATTACTAATTCAACATTTCCTGTAGTGAACATTTGAAGTTTTTTACTATTCGAAATTATGTATATATATATATATATATATATACTTCGAGAAACGAACTATATTCGTGATCGAATTCTCGGCTGCTTCCGAATACAACATCACTGCCAAGGAGAAAGAAAAGGAGGAAAGGTATCAAGACCTTAAAAGAAGGCTGCAACGACTGTACCCAAAATATTTGGTACAAGTAGTTGTCCTTGTGATAGGTGCTTTTGGAGGTGCGAAACTATCAATGGTTCGTAACATTAAAGCCATACCCAAGTGCCAAAAATATTCCACAGCACTTGCGAGATGGATGCAGAAAGGTGTCATCCTTGGGTCGCTTCGTGTCCTCAAAACACACGAGGGTTTCGCTGGCCTGTCTTTGTGATTTCGCCGTGTCCTGTGATCACCCATCTCAGGATTGTGAGACGTAGCCATGAGTGGGATTTACCGCGGTCCTACTGGGAGCCGGTGAAATTTTTTTAATGGCAGTTGCTCCCAGTGGGACCCTGCGGTGGTTGTTAACCTTAGTTTTCAATTATATATATATATCGATTTGAAAATAAAAACGACATGCTTCCAATCTCGCCTAAAATAAACAAATGTGGTTTTTATTTGAGTCAGAGTTATATGAAAATTAGCATAAATGACATTCCTAAAAGATTCGGCTGATAGTGTTCAAATTTTTTTTAACATGTTAGTATTATGTATGAATTGTCTTTATAGTCTAAACTGGAGAATTTTTAAGGAAATTCCGGATTGCTTACCCAATGCAAACTATATATATAGCTATTCGGTAGAAATAGCTCCCTACTACAACTTTGGCTATTTGTACGAAAATTTCGGTACGAATAGCTCCCAGACACTACTTTGGCTATTTGAAACGAAATTTCGGGGATGAAATTCTGAAAAGTGCATACCTCCGATTAACATAAAACTCCGTATATCCATATATTTTGACTCACTGATTATGAAAATGATAGCGAAAATAGGTGAAAATTTTATTTTTACGGTCGAAACGGCCAAAAACTATAAAAATGTCATGTCTTTTAAATTTATATCAGGAAATAATAAAAAATTTACAGAAACTCTTAGAATTAAAGTTGTAGATCCTTTGAAATTACACATTCTATGTCAAATCTATTCTTACACTACGACTGATAGTTTTCAAGAAAAGGAACAATAAATACAAAATAATTACAGAAATACAGCACGATGAGTAACAGTGTGACGTAAATTTTATAAAAAATTCCTGGAAGGCGAATTCGTGCGCGTAGAATGGACAGGAGAAGCGAAACTTTCAAAAGCGGACATTGGTGGGAAGGAGACACCCAACATCTTGGTAACAATGTACAATTTGAAGCGGTATGCAGGGCCTGCGCTATACATTAGACTGTCAGTGTGCAAACAACATTTCCGCCGCCCCCCCCTTTCCTTAAAAAAAAAGAGAAGGAAAAAAGACATTTTCTACATACGTATGGTCTATTTTTATTAAAACATTAATATTATTTACATTATTATTATTATCATACACATTATTTACATATAATAATTATTCAAAAGAAATTTGCTCGCTCTGCTTTAATCTGGGCCAATTCTTCAACCACTTCAGACACATCCAATAAATTCGTAATCACTTGCTCAATTGATATCATAGTCAAGTTTGACAGTCTCTTTTCCGCCATTGCTGTTCGCAAGTAATTTTTCATTATTTTCAATTTTGGAAAGGATCGCTCCGCGCTTGCGATAGATACAGGCAAAGTTTTTAAAATTCGGTATGTTATAAACGTGTTTAGAAACAGGAGATGCAAGTTTTCTTTTAGTATGAACGTCAAAATTTCATTTGCACTCATGTTTGGCTTAAGGTAAGTTCTTAACGCAATAAGTTCATCATACAAATCTACGCCTACTGTATCTGAGTGATTTGCGTCTTCGTTTGTAAGATTTTCTTGTAAATTCTTGCACTTTTCAAGAATGTCTCACTTATCCATCCTTAGAAGGGTAGTGCTGTTAAATACAAAACTGAAAATATTTTCGAATTGTTTGATAAACTGAAACCGTTCTTGCAAGGAAATAATTGTTACGTCTAATATTGTGAAGTAAAAATCAACTTTAAAACTTTTCTCGGGATCATCTACTCTTTGTCGCGTACCCATTAGGTTTCTAAACTTGATATCTACCTTTAAAGCTGCTGCTTAATGTGTAGCATCAGTCAGTTCTTTTTTTCAGTGAAAAGCTTACTTAAATCTGCAAGAATTTTAATAGATTCCGGGAGATTCATGTAAGGATCACATGAATCTCAAGACAAACGATCGCAATACAGCTACATAGGGGAAGGAGGGGCAGCGCCGACCGGTGGCGCAAAGGCGATTTTGCTTATAACATTGCTATTATTTAACAACTTTAATTCTACTTTACATTAAATAAATCTGTTTTATTAAAGAGATAGGGTTACTTACTAAAAGCTTGAAAATTGACGTTGTGAAAGAAAAATTATGCAGGAAACAGTTTTGACAACGAAAGAATGTAAGATTCGCTGGCAGAAATATAAAGTTTTCAACATTAATGGCAATACTTACAGTATGAAAATTTGTTATTTTGACAGTCTCATTTCCTATATTCCAAATTTTGAGAGCGATATATCATTGCGTTTGGACATGGTGAACACCAAAAAAACATTTCTTAACCGAGGACTGGTTTGGTCACATGGTCACCGCAGAGCATGCCCTTAAGGGCATGTGATACGTCGTCGAGTGGTAAATCGGGTTCAGTTCCCCCGGGTTTTTGTCCACAAAAATTTTTTATTTCAAAAACTGTATTTGGAGATGTTATAAAATAGAACAACAGACGTCTCCGAATTATTTTTTAAAGGAAAATAGCAAAAAAAATGTATTCTGCTAAATAAAAAATTTCTCTATGTGCACTATTTGGAGGTTAGGATTCGTTTTTGAGGTACCTGCCATTCCGATAATGTCGGTCTCTGTTGTACCTCAAAATACACACATATTAATCAAATTCAGCAAAATGAGATTTTTTACAATTATTTCACAACAGAATAGTTCGGGGACGTCGGTTAGCATTTTCGCTATCATTCCCCCAATTTTTAAGGCAAAATCTTTATTATTATAGGAAAAAAGCCGGGGGAACCTAACACTGCTAAAATCGATAATTTTCTAAGTATCACATGCCCTCATGAATAATAATTTGTTGTAGTTAGTAGGAATGCATGGGGATTTACGTCTAAAAGCAGTTAATTTTACGATTTTCGCAAATTATTTCTAACTCAAACCATTAAAAAAATCTTAAAGATCATTATCTTTTACCCAGAACTATCAGAAAATTATTTTTATTTTACAAACATTTTGTTAACACTTTTGCCTTGCATTATTTGAATTCTAGGCCAACTGGATAGCTGGCGCCGCCACATGGCGACCGTCAACTCTCATGACAATATTTTATAATTTTTGTATAATTAGACTGAGATAGAATTTGAAAGAAGACGAATACTCGAGATTTGCATAAAGAGGTTTTCGTTAAACGGATGTTTGTGAATCTTTATGTTTTCAGGCATTCTACATATTTTAATTAGTATGCATTTCAGAAATATTGTATTCCACTGCCAAAATTGTGTATATCCCTCAGAGGAGTGGATATCGTACGGGGCGGAAATGTTCATATCCTTGGAATATGCCACGGATATCCCGGGAGATTTTTGTTACATTTTTCAGGATATCCCATATCCTGCCGAGATATCCTAGGAATATGCCAAATATATTATTTTGTTGTGAGGGTCTCAGTGGGACCTTGCGGTGGTTTTTTAACCTTGTTTTTTAATTAAAGGAGATAAATGGGATGTCCCGCTGATATCTCATGATGTAGGGTGTAAACTAGATATAATTTGATTTCATATCAGGGCGCAAAAAAATGTGGTGCGTAAAAACAAAGAGATAAAAGAATTTTAAAAAGTAAGAGATTCGTTCTTCGATTCATAGGTTAAAGAATCGATTCACACAAACAAATCGAACAGTGAAGAATAGATTCAAAAAACGATTCTATCCTACTTTCAAAACAAAAAGTCAACACTACCTTAAAGTTATTCGTGCTGAACTTGCACTGCTGGGCATTGAATCCCTGTGAAGGTGTAGGGAATTTGTAGCCCTGTTGCACTTGCTGCACGACTTTGTAGGGTTTGATCATCGATTGAGAAACTGGTTCCGATTTGATAACTCTTGACTGGACCTGAGACGAGTTGCTCTGAGGGTAAGCCTGAGATCCTACCAAATTTACGTGAGTTATCGAGGGTAGTGGACTCGAGTTTAGGGAATTATTAGCTAGAGAAGACAGTTGAATCTGGTTTGATCCGGAGTTCAGCTGCATGGATTGAACATCCATTGCGTAGGTTTGCTGGTTCGAGGGCTGATAGGATAAATTTGACTGCTGATAGGCGTTTTGCTGCTGAATAATCCGATTAGGCCTTGAAATTGTCCTTCCTTGGTGGTTCTTCTCTCTTGCGAGCTGGTTGTTGACTTGTGATTCATAACTCTGTTGCACTGAACTGAAACTGTCGCTCAGGCTCCTGAAAAAAAGCTTCAATTAGCAGAGAATTTAATGTTGCATTTTCAGGGTGTCCAGCGATTTTTAGGAACGAAATTCAAGGTTTTTTCCAGGTCTCATTTTTTTACATCAAATAATGAAATAACCATTTGTTATAGATTTTAAAAATGAGCCATTCCATTTTTTATTGTCCAACCATTTTTAAAGAAAGCGGAACATAAATAAACAAATACTTAATTTTTTGCGAACATAAGTCGGCTTTGAAATCCTTGAAATCTTTTAAATCTTTTGAAATCTTTGCTACTGAAAAGTTTTTTATTCATCAAGATATAATTATCTTTTGCTCATTACAAGAATAAATAAAGATATTTATAGGCATGTTTTGTAGACTTTACCAGTTATTTTATAGATTTGCAATGAACAGACTTTAATATTGTGAATAATTCTATAAGTTTTTAATTTCTTCTCCGCTAATATAGAATGTTAACGTATGCAATTTTTGTGATATTTAACCTGCAAATTATAAAAATTATTAGTTGAAAATTTCGATGTTAATTCAGTTTCAGAATTAGAATGAGCCATGGCCATATAACAAAGAATGGATGTAGCTATAAAAATAACTGTATTATTATATTTATATGTTATCTGTTCGTAATATCATTAATTTATTAACTGTTCTTAGCATTATTTGAGAAATCAATTTCGTTATTTTTTATCATGCGAAAGTCTATTTGCATTAAATATAATTGATATTTAAGTTTTAAATAAACGCGCCAATAAAACTCAATTCCGCATGCGCAATGTGATGCGTAAGGCATAAAGGCTTAATGTGGGGTTAGGACATGGAGGCTCAATAGAGGTTCTAATTACAGCCTACTTTAAGATCACAGGTGGAGAAAATGGAAATATGTACCACTTTGGAGGCCTTAAGTAGGATGTAAATGTACATAAATAAGTCCTCCTCATAACTTCTTTGAGCCTACGAAGCTGCAGACTTTGGAGAATTAAAGTAGGATTAAAATTTTGACTCGGGCATCCACGCTGTAAGGATGCATACTGTGTAGTGCATATACGATTGAGAATGCAGATAGGAGTTTCGTTTTTCACGAATTCTTAGTGCAGTGGAATAGTGGGCTTTGAGTTTCGCAATTTCGCAGAAAGGAAAATCTTGAATAGTTACCTCTGCGATTTTCCCACGGGAGTGGTGCGAGCTCAGGGGTGTTGGGTGGAATTTATGAAATACGTGTTTCGCTTGGCTATTTGCAGCTTGCCGAAGCGTCCGCGTCCGTTGTATGGGAAATGGATAGAGTGGCGGCATTGCTATTCCCGACGCGTCGGCTTCCATTGTCACATTGTGCTTGCTAATACGCTAAAAGCCTACCTGTGTTGAGATCTACGAGTGGAATATTGCTATTGCGGAATCCAAGTCAACGTAACGAAGTTATGATAAAAGACACAATTGCGAGTTAATGACTGTGTAATTGAGGTACATTCGAGATTCCACATTAAACAAGGAAGCATAGAACATATAAGACCAATGACATCACAACTTAATTAGACTGGTAAACAGGCATTTCAAGAGGAAAACTGGATATTACCGTATTCCTTTACTCGTATTTCTTATTAACAAAGAGTTAACGAGTAACTAGCGTTATTCTGTTTTGTTTTTTTTTGGTAAGATTCACTTTTTGGTTGGCTATTATGCAATTTGTTTCGTGCAGTATACTCAAGAAGTCGAATAAATCATATTAATTAACTCGCTAAACTTATATAAGTGAGAAATGAGTCACTTAATCAAATCAGTGACAATGTTCACAGATTTGCAAAAAATTTCATTGATTTAAATATCCAGAAATAGGTTTAATATGGGGAATCAAGTAAGTATTACGGACTTTCTCTGATAAACGGTGAAATCTTACTGAATCATATTTATGGAAAATGTAAAGCCGCAGTCAAGATAAGAACTGGCTAATTGATAAAATATTGTATTGGCGATCAACTCGGTAAAAGCTGCCTAGAGAAACCTCGAGAATTTTTATGTTAAAATTGGATATAAATGTTGCAGACAGTTGACAGCTATGTATGTACATTAAGTGTTGAGAGGTAGCCTGCCATAAGGGCTTCATCCTAATTTTCACAATTTTACAGAAGAGACAAAAAAGTTCTCAAAAATAGAATTTTTAACTTGAAAAACAAATGAGAAATTACTTTCGAGATAAATCTGTCCTGAACTGAACCCTAAAGAGTTGGCTGTATATAGATGTCCGGTGCCGGGCGCTATGTCGGTACCCGGTAGATTGCTCCGATTGGTTACATGGCAGTGGGCGGAGTCTGCCGAGCGGCAGCATCAGAGCGGAGTAGATAAAACTGTCGTATCTCGTTGTCATTTCGGAAAAGTATCGCAAATCGCAGCATCAATTCCATAGTGTCGTCTCTCTTGATAGTGTTTTAAAAGTGTCGTGACTTTTTTTATTTGTTTTTGAAAACGGAGCAATCCAAAATTCAAAATGGACTTAAAAATAATAAATCAATTTATACCTCGATTTTTCAAGTATGAAAAATTAAAACGTGTGTAAAATTTGTTAAAATGTTTAGTATAATAAGAAAAAAACAAAGCATTTTTTTCCATGAAAACCATTTTTTCGATAATCGAATTTATTTAATTAATAATATATTATATTTATATTATATTTATAACTTATGAACCATTTAATGTTTTTATTATTATAACAAATCAACGAAAAGTCTCATAAAAGCTCTAGAAACGCAGCGAAATTTCTGACAGATTTGAACCTGAAACATCGAATGAAATGACACTCTTTCAACTGTTTTCTCTCCTTCAGACGTTACTTCAGTTAATTCGAAAATGTTTTAGGCGACAGTTACGATAGTATGGAACGAAACAAACTCGAAAAATCATAATTCACCAAACTTTCAATAACTTCGCATTTTTCCTATTAATTTTTCATAAACTGAGTAAAAGAACCATTAAATTGACCAAATTTCAGTTCAATAGACTATATGAATATCAATATTTCCTTAAAAAGCGAGTTACGAAACTTTTAAAATACTATCAAGAGATACGACACTATGGAATTGGTGCTGCGAGTTACGATACTTTTCCAACATGACAACTCGCAGAAAGAAGCCGAACCTTTTAGCATTGCAAAGAACTGAAACAAATGCCACCGGCCACGTCGCCCAACTCGCGTAAATCAAAACGCTCTTGCGCAGCTGAATATAGTAAACACGTATATGAATTTTATTATACAGAAACTATGAAATTCATATACGTGAAAGAAACTTACTGTATACTTAATAAATTTAGTATACATATAACCTCATAAAAGAAATTTAGTATACGTAAGTATACTAAAATTACAAAGTGTAATGAATTTAGTAAACACATGGGAAATTTAATACGCTCATGTATACTAAAATTGAAAACATTTCTAACAGTGTACATTATGAATTTTTAAAGCGTCATTCAGCCTTTACAGGTCAGAAAACGGGAGATTCAGTCTACAGCCTACGCCTATAGCTTTCGGGCGTTTGACCCTTTTTTAAGGGATCAAGCTCAAATTCGACAATGCCGAGAAAGGGCGTTTTTTCAATACGAGTTTTCCATTATTGAAACTCATTAGGATTGTGATTATTCCGAAGCTTTATACTCAGACATTATTAATTTCTATTGACCATTCAACTTCTGAGATGACACCGCAGAATCGAGAAGCTTCTTTTAAGCAGGAGTTCAGCTTGAAATCTCTCTCCAGAGGCGAGATAATTATTTCTTACATTTTTAGCTCTGCTCATTAATATAATCATTAAATTGACGTGAAAAATTTACATTTCTAAAGTATCTGTTAAAGAATACTAGTGAATTTTTTCAAATTTCTGATACCAATTTTCGCACTTGTGGAGGACTTCAAAGTCGACGTGGTGAAAGTTGAGGGTCATTTCTGCTGTTTTTTAAACATATTTTCTGTCAAAGGACTTGGCGGCGATACCTCACATCTTGATGTATTTGCGTTACCTTTATTTTGTGCTGGGCGGTGATTCCCTACTGGAAATATTGGCCATTTATCAAAATCCAACTGTTTATCAAAAATGGGTACGAAGTAATATGAAACAAACTTCAGAAAAGAATAAAATTGTTTAAATAAATAATTTGTTTAGGTTTCAAATTTTCTTCATGAAAAATAATTTTTTCTCTTTTAAACGATACTGCCAATAATAATATTGACTTTTCTGAAGTATAATTATAAATATTTTTCGAGAGAGTTATTTTTTGTTCCAGCAATACTTTAAGCAAAAATAACTATAAGACTGAAACATTTAATTTCTAAAATAGAAAAAAAACATTACATAGATAGAATGACTGAGATTCATGTTATCGTACTACCAGCTTATGTGGTGAACGACAGTAGTCAAATCAAATACGAGGCTATTAACTGGGTCAACAGTGGTACCGAGGGTTTTAGGTACTTGAGAGTTTAGTTTAGGTCTTCCACGTCGAACCCTAAAGTTATACTATGAATGGAATGGAGAGAATAGAGAAGGGAACAAGAGCTCTGTTCGAAATGAGAGCAAGCCACAAGCTTTAGCCAAAATAAATATCTAATGCATTTCTCTTCTCACTCTCTGCCGAATTTTCTCTCACATACTTGCTAATATTGGTTTAGGCAAGACACTTGGCGGAGTGAATTAACTTTAACAACTGTAATTTGAGAAATAACCCAAGTTATCCATGTTGCTACTAAGAGTCGTCAATTTTGGACATCGATTGCTGCCAGTGTTTACTCCAGTTATATATTACTACATGCGTGGGAGTCTGCATGAAAAGGGCCCTTGAGTTTTGTTCTAGTTTAGGAGATGTTCGCGTTTTTCAAGAACTCTAAACAACCCCTCCCTGCGTGATCCTTTTTCCATTGTTCTTAACATGGAGAATCGTACTTTGACAGACCCCCCTCCCTGAACGCATCATTTATTTTATGAATGACCCATTAAGGTACCATTTCATGCGGACGCCAACAGGTCTTCCTACGTTGTTGCATTAGGAATTTAATCTATAATAATTTCCAAAATCGTCACTATTCACCATTCTTTCGACTATTTTTTATCTATCCAAAATTTCTTTTTCCATTAGTAATAATGGGTACATATAGGTATCCAAATAATTTGAAATCTATTATTTGAAAAAAAAATGAAATTATACAAATATAGGGGCCATGTTCATATACGTAAATAATACGTAGGTCACTCTGAAAGTTTCTGCAATAAATAAGAAAAAATCATTTTTCTAACGAAATCTGTATTATATCTTTTCAAAATAGTCTACATTAACACTATTACAGTCGTGCATCCTTTGGTATCATTTAAAGACTTGCTCTAAAGAACACTATTAGAAACTTTCCGCTTCACCGTTTCTAGAATCTCATTCCAGAAACTTTTCAGAGTGAGCCATGTACATAGTTATTACTAATTGTGTACACCTCCGTTACTACTCCATCACGCAGAAAAATGGAATTCGAAAAGTAGGGACTGAGCCCTATATTTCGAGGAAACCGGATCCAGGATGAATTTTGTTTATTAGAAGAGTATTTTTCGATATTGTGCAAGGCGTTAAACAAGGATGCGTTATGTCCTCATGGCTATTTATTATATTTATGGATAAGTGGTAATGAAATCTTCTAATCACCGACTTATGAAAACAAAAAATCGAGTGACTTTACGAGAATACAATCAACTCAGCTAGGTAACATTGATTGAAGTTGGTTTACAGGAAAAACTTGGAAATTCACCAAATCAGACCCCGAATTCAAGTTTTGCATTAGGAAGACGGACTTCCCAAAAGAAGGAAGCAAATCAATCTGACGATCATGTGTGAAGATGCTGTACTCTGGACATCACTGAAGATTTTTCCACCTCAGAACCCGTGTTTCTTGGGTGATTACTTATGAATCCATTGGTTGAAATAATCCTACAGAATGAGTTTTGAATGTTTGTTCGGATAGTGGCTTTCCCAATTTTTCGTCGCGTAGGCGGATCCACTTGCGGTCCCTTTTGGGCTTTTTCTCAAGCCGACGCACACTATCATAGAGAGTGCGATCTCTCTGAGGTCATCAGATCTCAAGATTCTAAACACCGGCCTGGTGCGTTGCTTAGGTACATGTGTGTGTGTGTGTGTCTGTATATGTTTATCACTCGAAACTGGCCAGCAACCATGCAGAAAGAGTTCCTCGTAGTTTCCTCAAGCGCAGTAGTCCCCCGTAGCATGCCTTGAGGGCAAAGAGATCGCTGACCAATTTTCGAGTCTTCTCAAAATGGCGACTTGTAAAACTTTAAAATAAATCATAGAGCAAAAGATTTTAGTAGATTAGGGTTCTTCAGTCCACGGTGACGTCAAAAATCGAGAAAACGCAAACTTAGATTCTTCTCAACGAGCATGTAAGTCGCAAGTTCCGGCGCGGGTATTCGGGAAAATATATAAAAGCTTGGCAAAATTCTATTTTCAAAGCGAGGTTGAGTGTACTGATAATAATTGAGTTTTACTGGAGATATAAAACCAGCGGTTTTATTACTAGGAGGAGAGCGTACAAGGTCTGCCACATGTTATTTTTATTTGAATTGTTTGTTCTAGCCACATCATCATGCGTCTTCCACGTACTCGCCACGTATTGGTTAATTTCATAATTCTGTAGGTTTTTCACGTAAGAATGACGATAGGTATTGCGACAGTTATGAGTTTCTATATAAAGAGCAGTCCATATGTTCAATCCTTCTCATTCGCCGATACAAAATCTACCTATAAACATGAAGATCCCTATCAGCACTCTGCTGCTTACCATCGCGATTTTTCAGCATTTTGATGGTAAGTCTTCATACTATAATATAAATCTCAAATCGATATATAATATGTTACATATTTCCATATGAACAAGTTGTAAACTATTGAGCTGAGTGGTGATATATGCAATTATTGAACCCTTTTTGGGTAACATATGTTAGACGCAAAGACGGTTTGATTTGCGATTCTTCCAACACAACAGTTTTTTGCTTTGACGCTTCAAAATGGTTAGTTTTTCCATTACACGTTTGGGATATCTTCGATGCATAATATAATGTTATTCCGAAGGAGCTTGTTTAATTTGTATCCAAGCGAGAATTGAACTTTCATGTGGTTCAGTATTGACTAAAGTCAAATAAATAGTTTAGTATTCAATTTCTAATTTCGAACTTGTTATTCTAAACATTTTTTAAAGTAAAATTACAATATATAAATTCATGCATTCAGAAATTTGAAATATTAAACAGGTTCAGAATTGCGCAATCTTAAACAGTGCTGACGTGGTGTAAATGGAACTTCGGCAAAGATAACGTTGAATCAACAAAAGTCGTGTTTGCTCGCATATTCCTTCACTGTGAGCATATGTTAATGCTTAGGTCAAAAGTGATTATATTGTTGGATTCGAAAGATTTTTAGATTTCAGATTCTTTTTATTGAATGATATAAAGATTTATTTTAAGCGAGTTCTTTAGACAAATTATATAATGACTATCTATATTTAACTATGATAACTTTCTTTTCCTATATTAATACCAGAATTTGTGTTTGTTTTTAAACATTCCTCTTATTGTCAACTTTTCACTTGGTGCGATAATAATCAATGCCAATTGATGAACGTAATTTATTCAACAATTCATTATTGTCTATAACTATCTTATCTCAGATAATTCCTAGAAAATTGCAGTTTCTTTTGAAATTTTTACTTTTGCTTTAGCTTTGTGACGCTTTGCAAATGTAAAACAAATGATGAGATACTGCACTTTCAAGCATTATTCTGACAGAATAGTATTCTAAATAATAGTAACAATATAACATTGGTCAAAACAAGATTTTGGCTGGAGGAAAAATAATTATTCCCTTGTTACAACTGAAAAGTTGAAAATGAGCCTAAGAAATCGGAAAAACCCAAATTTTCTTACTCTATTCTGAAAGAAAATTACCAGAAACAATCTGGACGCAAGAAAACAATTTTAACATACTTTTATTTGAACATACAAATTTTGCTCTATACTTACTTTATCCGTAGTGTAAACGTGGCTTACAATTTCAATAATAATAGCATCGAAAAATAACTTTTCTTTCATGTGACATTTGTGAGATATATTTAAGAAAGCTAATGTTCTACTCCACACTCAAATTTGCAAACAAAAAAATTGATGAATCACCCTAACGGACCTCCTATGCTCACTGCAGCTGAACTGGAAAGTTTATCGCAAATCATGGAAGTCTTGCAGCCGCTCGAAGCTGTAACTCGGGAAATCAGCGGGGAAAAATATGTGACGTCGAGTAAAGTGATACCCATGATTCGTTTGATGAAACAAAAATACGAGCGGCTCGAAACATCGCACGAATTATCCACTTATCTCACTTCGCCTATCTTTAATGAGTTTAAGCAAAGGTGGTCAAAAGTGGAATTCAACTATCTACTGGCAATGACTACTCTTCCGGATCCCAGATTTAAAAAGGTTCACTTCGACGATAGAATTGCTTGCTCCAGGGTAGTCCTTTTCGTTGCGGATGCTATAAGAGAATTGACTGTTAAGCAAAAGGAAGCTACCCCGGAGCTCCCAGAAATTCCAATTCGAGGTAAGCTAATTTTATCCAGCCTGATTTTTAGAGTATTGAATTTCTATATGATATATATGTATTATGATATTAATAATGTATTTTATTTCAGAGCTTGGTCCAGAATCTTCTATATGGGAAGACCATAATATAATCGTCAAGGACCTTAGCCAAGCAAATGTAGATGAAGACGGGTCGGAATTTCCTAATGAAGTGAAATCCTACCTGAACAGTCCGGTGTCTTCTCTGAAAGACGATCCAATAAAATTGTGGACTAAGATGGCTGCAACTGACCCCAACTTATCGAAAATTGCTTTGAAATATTTGAGTGTTGTGGGTACATCCGTACCTTCAGAACGAGTATTCTCAAAGGCAGGCTGGATGATAAACGAAAAGAGGAATCGTTTAGGAGGCGTGATCTTATCACAGCAGCTGTTCCTGCAGTCGGTTCCGAAAAGTTTCTGGTAATCGATTGAGACATTGAGGTAGTAATTAATGATTATTATAAATATAATTATATTTATAATATAAGTATAATTATATTATTTTAAAAATTATATTACAAATTGTATTATATATAATATTATTTATAGTATTATAATATGTATAATATTATATTATAAATAAAAATATTACATTCAGCATAATTATTGAAAATATTTAAAAAATAGATTTAACCTCATTTTATATGTTTAAGTGTAAATAGGACGAGGAGAAGACATTCACGGAGTAAACGCAAATGGACGGATGATGCAGAAAAATCTACGGTCATCATTGATGATGCCCGTAAAAGGTGATTATAAAAATTAATAGTTAAATTGCAATTTTAAGGCTGACCTATTTACAGACAAAAAAACTTTAATACAAAAATCCTTCTTTGATAAATGCAAATTGATCATGCAACGCAAATTATATCTGTAGACTCTGCTTTTTATGCCATTATTTATTAAAAATTAATTTACGGTTTTAAAATATGTCTACAGGGTTACAAGAAAGAGCAGTGAACAAGTTCGAACATCACATGTGGTAGTTCAAAACAGCCAAATAGACAGTTCTGGAAGGTAATTAAAGTATTTTACTATACATTTTTTCACAACATCAACATAGAATACTTTTAGAGAATTTTATATTTTGTAACTAAAGCAGTCAAAAACTAACTAACTAAAAACTAACTAAAACTGTCAAAAAGGGGTCTATTCACTAAATTTAGTTTTCTAGGAAAATAAAAAACAGTAAATTCGTATCAATTTGAACTAATATTCACAGATTCTTTAAAATAAGCCTCGTTAAATCTGACGTATCGTATGTACGGAATTTGCTGACAAAAAACCTGTCATAGAGAGGAAAAGGGATCTACTATCTTTCCTGCTAAAATCCCTTTTACACAGAGCATATTCATTTGCCTTTTCGGGAAATTAAAAACAGTTTTCTGGTTGTCTTTACTACACCAATAAGGAAAAAGGATAAATTATTGTCCATTCATGTTATTTAATTTTTCAGATACGGCTGTTTCATTAAAAGGTGCAACCCGAGCATCCCGTAATTCGTCGAAACAAAGTATTATTATTATTATTAGGTCAGAGAAGGAACAGAAGTGTAAATATATTGTAAATAAATAAATCATACATTTTGTAATGAGAAATGATCTTTTTCGTACCCAGATCTGTCAAGCAATCATATAGAATAATTATTATTAATAGCTTATTCCACTGTTTACAATTTTCTGACACTTAGTGTAGCTTTTATAATCGGCACTAAGCGTAAGAAAAGTGTAACAAGTGGTAGAAGCTATAATTATTATTTAATTATTATCATTTTTTTATTATTTAAAGGTAACTCGAATTAATATCACTCAAATGAATAATAGTATCACGAATTGAATATCAATGATAAGGTATCCTAAGTGAATTATACGATTTTTTAATAAAACGTCGATGTTCAAAACATCGAAAAAATCTGTGTTTTTCTTTCGATACATCGATGACATCGATGTCGAGCATTCACGACATCGGTTGCTATAAAATCGAACTAAATATCGATTCAACTAAATGTCATTTCAACTAAAACTCTATAGTGTGTGCACCGCGTGTAGTGTTGCTCGGAAGAGGGTCGTGTGCGTAGTTAGAAAGGTGAAATTTTCATCTCCAACTGTCCCGTCTGCCGCGTAAGGTCATCCGCGGCTAGAGACCTGACTCCAAGGACCAGTATTGAACGACGTTTTCTCGCGTAAATTTCTCGCCCGGTCTCGCTCGTCTGACCCCTGGGAACGATCCATTTTTTAGAAATAATATCAGTAAAGTTAAATTGAACATAGTTAGATCCAAGCTTTACTTTGAAACGTTCGAAAGACTTCATTACGGCCAGTTGGCCACAAAAATATTGTTCAACTTTTTTCGTAAAACTGTCTGCAAATCTGAATACTTGTTTCTTAACTGAGATGTCAGAGCTAACATGAATTTTTGGCAATAATCATCTTCAATGGCAACCTGACGTTAATGCCGTCACAATACAGATGTTTTCACATTCAAGCGTCGCACTTAAGTGCATCCCGGCAAAAAAGCGGAGCAATCATGGCGAGAGAATCTGAAATCTTCTTGGACTCATTAGATTACGTTACACTTGACTGGATGCCTTTTTACCTTTCAATTTGAAAAACACCGCGAAGGATAGGCTTGAAAACAAGGATCCTTCTTTCTTCAGACATTTTCTTTCTCCAAATTTCTCAAACACCCTTCAAGAAAAAGTATATGACATTGGTGAGTGGTCGAAAAAATGTCACCTGTAATCTACACGGAAAAAGTGGATAGTCAGATTCACTTTCATGCATTGTTAACTTGAAGTTTACTTGTTCGCACTGTACAAGAAACAATTTAAATAGTTTTTGATACTGTATGGAATAGTGATCTCAAAATATACAAAGCCTAAAGTCAGCATTCCTACCTCAAATTGTAAAAAGAAAGATTACTAGAACAAGCAGCTTCAATAACTATTTGAAATAGTACAGTTGAACATGTGAGCTGTATGAATGACTAATTTTCATAGTAAAGCAAAGAATTGTGAGTTTGACTTTTGCCAGTGAGTTTGATCTCCTTTATCGCATGGCAATAAGCACTAAGCAAGAATATCAGCCTTACTATTTGAAATGGTAAGTAAATAAGTCCAGTATGGCATAACTAGAAACGTGTAGGCCCCCTCCACAAAATTTTTAGGTTTTTCTTCTCTTGACTTTTTTCATATCGTTCGTTGTTTGGATTAAAAGTTTGATTTTTGTTTTTTTATTCTCATGCAAATTCTATAACTCTAATAATTTTCTGACTATTGAAAAAAGTTGTAAGGATAAATTGTTCGTCTTTTCGAGTACTGCGAATACTCGTACATAGAATATTTTAACCTTAAAAACAATGGTCTTAACATTCTTGAAAATGCTCTGACTTTTTGAATTTGTGTTCAAAATAGCTGCCTAACGAACTTGACGTTCAGTTTTTGAAACATTTGAAAAACACTTTAAAAAAATTTAATTCTTTTATTCTTAATTTGATTTTCTAAGAGTAAAACAAAAACTACCCATTCTTTCAGAAAGTGATTGCTGATAAATTTGTTTATCTTTTTTAAATACACAAATTTTATCTATTCATCCTTTTACGTACCTTGCATCGTTTTTCCGAAGATTTAATTTTTCTATTTCTAATGCTATTTTTTACGAATAAAACAAAAACAACGCATTCTATCAAAAAGTTATCATGAATAAATTTGTAGACCTTTTTCATATGCGTAATTTTTGTTTGTTTATCTTTTTTCATATTTTGCATAGTTTGACCACGAAATGGAATTTTTGAGTTTTCAGTATTTTTTTTGTGCTATCAAAATTTGAATTTTTGCTTTTCCAAAAAATTCAAAAATTTGTTATGACAGTAATGAAGGGTGTTGAAAAAGCAACGTTTTTTTCCTCTTCACTTTTTTTATATCGTGCGTTTTTTGGCCTAAAATGTTCATTTTCGTTTGTTTTTTGGAATTTTGAAAATGCTATAACTCCAATAATTTTTTGTTGCCAGAAAAAGTCATTCAAATGAATTGTTTTTCTTTTTGAGTACTACTAATATCCGTCCATAGAATTTTCAAATCTTGAAAAAAAGTTGTCTCAAAAATTTTCAAAATGTGCTTCCTTTTTGAATTTTTATTCAAAATGGATGGCTAACGAACTTGACCTTCATTTCAAGACACTTGAAGTGTATACCAAAGCCCAATTCAACCTGTGAATTCGTTCGAAAGTTATCGTGCTGACAGACTAAAAATCTACATACACACCCACCCACATGCATACATACATACATACACGCATACATACAGACAGAACAGACGGACACATTTAACAAAACCTGTTTTTTGGGTTCAGAAGGTCTCAAAACGTGGACATTTGACAAAAACGGGGGTGGGGGGGGTCAAATTTTACACAAATGCCCCCCTACCCTGTAACAGAAGTTTTGGTGGGACTGACGTTACAACAATGATTCTCCACCATACGACGAATCACTTCTTAACTCGAACATGATTTTCAGCTCGCAAAACAAAATACACGCATAAAGGTGGTAGTTGAGTGTACAATCTAAACCATGAATAATACAAACAATAAAATAGCCTCGGAATGGACTGAAACTATGATTGACGAAATGCACCATTTCGCAGTGTTTCATACTTTTCCCCGGCTAATAATTTACGAACTGTATATTAAAATTGATTTTCTTAAAGGACGTTCAAAAACATTTTTTTTCAATTGAATAATATAGAGTAATTTCTACACAATAATAAATTTATAATAAATTTAAAATAATCACAATATGCATAATACTACGTATTATATTTGTAATAAACTACAAAATTCAATTTTAACATAAATGATTTTTTAAATTTATTTTAATCATTTCTTGATTGCGTAAATGATAATCAAGCTTAGCGCATTAATTATTCAAAATAATAAACAACCCTTGTGGAAAAATTTCGTAGCATTCTTGAACCATGCTGCAGCCAGTAGTGTTTTCCTCAAGCCTGTCTATTCACGCAATAATAGCCTGGCGCTACACTGGCGCTGTCTAGTTTTTATACATGTTTAATTCAAACCTTTTTTATGTTTAGTCACAGTCCTGACGTTGCCTAGGAGTTCCTCAACAATATAAATATGTGAAGACGGTCCAGATTATAGCTAGTTTATAAACAGAATCATGGTTTGTACATGAACAAAAATGACAAAAGTGAATTCAGACAATAATTTTGAAGTAAAAGATTTAGGAACTCACAATACATAATTGCATAAATGCTCAAGTAATAATTATATGTACAGTATTACATATTTCAGATGATAAATAATAATTATTGTAGGTGATTGAAATCTTAATATACGAACTGTTCATTAGGATTGATTTTTTCCAATCACGTTCAAAAACATTTTCTTTCAATTCAATAATATAGTGAAGGTATAATAAATTTCAAATCAATTTAGAATAATTATAATATGCATAATGCTAAGTATTATGTTGATAATATTCTAGAAAATTTCATTACAACATAAATGATTTGTTTAATTTATTTTAATTATTCATTGATTGCGTAATTGATAATCAAGCTTAGCGTAATAATTATTCAAAATAATAAGCAACCCGTGTGCAAAATATTCGTGGTGGTTTTGAATCATGCTACAGCCAGTACAGTTTTTCTCAATCACATTAATTAAATATTACCTCACTTTCATTAAGAAATGGACCAAAAGATGAAACGTTTCTAAAAGAAACGACTTTTTATCTATTGTAATAGAAAATTGCGAAAAACAATTATTAATTTCTTTACACTATTTTTATCAAAAAAACATTACTTCATTTTGTTGTGAATTTCAACAAATTTCCAGGCGATATGTATCAAAGTTAGAAAAAAATTTGGACCATCCTAGTAGTAGTAACATACGCTGGAAATATCTGCTTTCATTCCACTTTACAGGATGAGCGTTATGGTAGTCCAAAAATGCGTTGAAAATTTCATTTTTCGAATTGTTCTGCATATCGCCCGGAAATTTGTTCCACTTCACACAAACATAAATCTACTTACAATTAGGGAACAAAAACTGATATCCACAGGTCGCTCAAGCCACATGCTGAAAAAAATGGTTAGTTGTGACAAGAAGCTCTTTATTAGTATAGAGATGGTATTAGCTGCGACAACCACTTCGATGGTAAAAGTAACTAACCAGTTTAGTGGGGCAACAAGTCGCCGTTAGTATTCCGACGTAGGTTATATTAGTAACGATAGTAATTCTAGCCACAACAAATAAAATAGTCACCTTTACCACCAATTTATTTTCCAATAAATAAAAGTAGTAAAAGTTGCAAGTTTCCCTCCTTGGCGGCATTGCCAGAACTGAAATCTGAGCAGTTCTGCCAACATTCGCACCGAAATATCGCGTCATGTTCTCGATCGTCGCCATTTTCATATTAACCTTTTTGTGTATTGTGCACTGAAAAAAATGTTAAGGTGTATTATCTAGAATTCTTGCTATCCCAGCTAGAAAGTATCGCTGGATTTCGTCTTCCTAAATAGTTAGCTGTATTGAACTTTTTTTGCTTAATATATATTAGTCACATATATGCTCTTTCGTGCGAACACCTAAGCACTCATTTTAAATATTTCGATAAAGTTCAAATAAATAAAAAACATATCAATTACAGAAACAGATGAGAGAAAAACATTCCTGGCTATAATAATTAAAATTATAAGGCATGATGTAAGGTTACATAATCCTTATCATCAAATCCTTTGCAACATAAAATAGGAAGGTAGTCCATTAAATGAGAGAGAAGGATAGCTTTGGTCTGCATAGTTTTAGTCACAACATATGTATGCTAATGATTGGAAAAATTACCTGCTGATAACATTCTGCAGACTAGACAAACATCACCTTCAAGATTAATCAACAAAGACTTGACTAAACCGAATTCAGGTCCGCCATCTGCATCAGATCCTATTACAACGCATGAATCGTCTTTGTATATAGTGCCCTTATAATTCACAGATGTATATTGAGCAATAGAACCTTCCAAAAATCTACGAGGTAAGGGAAGAAAAGGATCAAGGAAACAAGTCTTTTCTGTACTTACTTCTAGAACCGAAACGAGTCCTCTCTGACACATAAGTCTATTTGCCATTCGCAACTGTTCTTTCATTGCTAATGGAATTCATGGGATTCACGGAATTCACTAAATTTATGAAATTCATGGAATTCGTCGAATTCATGGATTATGGAATTCACGGAATTCGTCGAATTCATGGAATTTATGGAATTCACGGAATTCGTTGAATTCATGGAATTTATGGAATTCACGGAGTTCTCAGAATTGAAGGAATTCACGAAATTGATGGAATTCACGGAATTCCTATTTTTGGTTGAAAATTAATTTTGCTAGAAATTCATATCTTTTGGCTAAAAATTACTTTTTTCGGTTTGAATTTTGTTTTTTAATTGGGAATTTAATACTATATTTTATTAATCAAGAAAGTAGTTGAACTTTCAAACAAGTAGTTGAATTTTCAACGAAAAAAGATGAGTTCTCAACGAAAAATGTACTAGTTGATATTTTAAGCAAAAACAGATTTTTATTTTAAATCAAAAACAGCTGAATCGAATAAAGAAAGATTAATTTTTCAATGAAACAGTAAAATCCTCAATCAAAGCAAATAAATTTTCAACCAGAACAGATGAATTGTCAACCAAACAGATATTTGCATTTTTAATCAAAAGATAAGCTTTCCATAAAATAGTTGAATTTTTAACCATACAATTAAATTTCCTGCCAATTTGTTGAACAAAAAATTTATACAGAAAGAAATGCATTTTTAAACGAAAAAGACCATAGAATACGAATGAGAAATTTATTTTCGAATTCCACCCTCATAAGTCTATTTTATAGCGTTTTAAATAAACCTCTTAGATTAAAACTTGGATATTGCAAGCTTCTGGTGCTAACTATTCGTTTTTTGAGGTTTCTTTTAGTTAACATTGTTTCTAGTGCGAAGATATGGGACATTGAAATTTTTTGTACCTTTTCTTTGGAAACATATCTTTCGTTCTAATTAACCGATTCAGCTTTTCAAGTCTAAAATTATTTATAATAAGACGTACTTTCATATAAAAAACAAAAATCGCTTCTTTGGAAATACTATACGATCTTCGCCATTTTTTAGGATTTAAACAAAATATTTATTGTGATATTTCTTTACGACTAAAGGACTGATTACACCGAGTTACACGTAAATCCCATTCAAGCACGAAAATTCTTGTGATCACTTGACATGGACTCCAGCTTCTATAGAATATCGTGATTCAAGAACAATTTATTTTGCTTAAATCCAACTTTTTAACGTGATGCATAATCTAAAAATCAATTATTTTTAACGATTAGTTTGAAGATTGTAATTTAAGAATTCTTCAATTTTCAAACAAAGTTTGGAATTGCTTAATTTTTAACTCTTCAAGTTTGAATTCATTAATTTTGACAATTTTCAATTATAAAGCATATAATTTTCCAAGTATTTAGAGTATTTGAACTTTTATGGCACACGATATTTAAAATTCTGAAATTTTAAACGATGAAGATGACAATGGTATTTTTTTGAAGAAAATCACACTTAGAGTAAACAAATTTATCCAATCGCTTTGAATGTCACTTAAAACTACATTATATAAATGATATAAATTT
Organism: Andricus grossulariae; assembly: GCA_011634705.1. NCBI lineage: Eukaryota > Metazoa > Arthropoda > Insecta > Hymenoptera > Cynipidae > Andricus > Andricus grossulariae. Next base: position 88,878,776 of record JAABKJ010075445.1, on the reverse strand, counting down.
ACAATATAAAAAATCATTAAAAATTTTACCATGAATCTTAAGCAACTTTTCCATTCTTTTTAATCATTTCAATATTCTTGAAAAACTTTTAAATTTTGTTCAAAATCTGCAACAAATTACATTTTTTTAAATTATTTCAAATTTTAAATTATTTTTTAATCTTTTCAATCTTTTAGACCTTTTATATATCTTTCAAAATGATTCGAAGTTTTTCTATAATTTGTTTTAAGTTTCTGGCCAATTTTTAAAATGGCCTTAAAATCATACTTTTTTTCGACAGTTTTGGATATCTTAAAATTAATTTTTTTAAATAAAAACTAATTTTTAATTTTCCTACGAATCTAACAAAATTTTTTTCATTTACTTGTCATCTTTCAAAATTCTTAAGAAGCTTCTTCTTTTGGAAATATTTAAAAATCTACATTGAAAAAAATGGTTGAAATCTTTTCTAAGTTTTAAATTATTTTTTTGTCCTTTCAAAACTTCTATAAAGGTTTCTAAAAGATAAATCAAAATCGTTAAATTTGTAACCTACAGAGATGCGAATTTCCATACAAAAAACATTAAATTATAACCAAAAACAGTTCAATTTTTAAGTCAAAAAGACGAATTTTTTACAATATAGTAGAATTTTCAACTCGCAAAGTTGAATTTTCAACGCAGAAGATAATTTTCAACCAAGAAAGATGACTTTTCTATCGTAAAAGATGAATTTTCTACCAAAAGACGAATTTTGAACAAGTTGAATCAAACGAAACAAGAAGAATTTTTAACAAAATAGTTGAATCCTTAAATAGATGAATTTCCAATCAAAAAAGATGAATTTTAAACTAAATACTTGAATTTTTAATTGAAAATGGAATCGTTACATTTCCAGTTAAAAAAATAATTTTCAACACATACAAATTAATTTTCAACTAGTTGTATTTGAACAAAAAATAAAAATCTTAAAAAAACGAATTTGAACATAAAAACAGAATTTTTAATAAAGTAGTTCAACTTTCAACCAAAAAAAGGGGATTCAGCGACCCCAAAAACATATAGATATGCCGGTGTAGTCCGCCGGGCAGACCACTTTTTTTTTGTGCCGGTGTAATTAATTACAGGAAATCTTATATAATTTGAAAGCGTTGTATATGATTTACAGAAGTTTCTTTATTATTGCGAGAAAACTCTAGTAAATTCACCATGAATGTCACCATTTTTTTCACTTACTTACAATTCTTTCTGTTTTAATATTTTTTTAACATTGAAAAAACATAAAAAATACATTTTCAAAGTATTTCCGGAATTAAATTCCGGTAGAATTAAATTCGACTATTTGAATTTGATTCGAATTTTTTATAAGCTTTCTTTTTAATCCAATATTAAATTATTTTATTTTTATATCAACTGCAATTCAAGATCTATAATGTAACATTTTATTTAATCAAGACGGACGGATACAACAGTATTTTAATTTATATTTTACATGAGCACAAGTAACAATTTTAATAAATTTTCAAGATTTTGGCTATTCGTAAACAGCGAATGAAAAACCTTCTTTGGTTCAAATTGGATTGAAAATTCAACTATTGGGTTAGAAATTCATTTTTTTGGTTAAAGATTCATTATTTTAGTTAAAACTTAATTTATTTGCTTAAAAAATTATTTACTTTCTTCATAATTATTATTTAATAAAAATGAATTTTTTGGCTGAAAATGTAGGTATTTTTGTTAGAAAATTGATCTTTTTTAGTTGAAAATCACTTTTGTCTTTTTTGGGTTGAAAAGTCAATTATTTTGGTAGAAAATGTATATTTTTGGGTTGGAAATTCAACTATTAGGTTCAAAATTCATCTTGTTGGTTGAAGATTCATTATTTTAGTTAAAAATTTATCTTTTCTATGTTTGGTTTAACATTTATCTTCTTCAATTTAAAATTCAGTTATTTGGTTGAAAATTCCATTAAAAATTCCAAATTTAGTTGAAAATTCACGTATTTTGTTCAAAATTAATCTTTCTTGGTAGAAAATTAATCTTTTCGGTTGAAAATTCAACTATTCGGTTAAAAAATCATCTTTTTGGTTAAAGATTTATTATTTTAGTTGAAAATTAATTTCTTAAAAATTTAAGTATATTTTTGAAAATTATTTTTCATGTTGAAAATGAGTTTTTTGGCTGAAATTACAGGTATTCCATTTTTGTTAAAAAATTGATCTTTTTGAGTTAAAAATTCAATTATTTTGGTAGAAAATGCATATTTTTGGATTGTAAATTCAACTTTTTTGTCAAAAATTCCTCTTTTTGGTTTGAAAATTAATATGCTTTGGTTAAGGATTCAAATAATTTGTTGAAATTTCGTTTTTTTTTTATTTAATTCAACTGTTTTTCATTTGTAATTAAAATATTTTTTGGTGGAAATATCAACTATTACACTTTTTGTTGAGAATTAATTTTTGTTATGGAAAATTCATCACTTTGGTTGAAAATTTAACTATTTTCTTAAAAATTTCTTTTTTCTTGGTTGAAAATTAATTATTTTACCTAAAAATGTAATTCTTCCATTTTTTCTTCAAAATTTATTTTTTTGAATAAGTTTTGGTTTTCAAAAATAATTATTTAAATTTAAATAATGCAATGCAAATATCGAAAAATGTTAATTTTTCACCTGTTGCAAAAATACAACTTTTGAATGATATTTGACAATAAAGTTACTTTTGCACATGTCAAATAAAAATTTTAATTCTGCGGAATATGTCTGGCTTTGGTTAGATAATAAAATTGCACATTATTAATTCTTAAACTTTTATCAGTTTTATTATGCACACAATGTGCAATTATTTTTAGTTAGACACTTTTTAAATTAAAAATTTCTTTAATAATATTTATTAGAATCGTGACAAATTATTCGAATTTTTGTAAAAATTTTATTAAATTCTGAGAAATTAAAAAAATTACCTACAAATCTTCCAGATTCTGTTTTAATAATTTTGGAAATCTTTTAAGATGTTCTAAACTGTTTTTAAATATACTCTTCAAATTAATTTTTCAAAATAATTGAAAATCTTTTTAAAACTTCTAAATATATCTTAAACTTACCATGAATTTTTTATAAAACTTTGTAATCTTGCTAATCGAAAAATTTGGCTTCAAAATCGTCCATATTCTTTTTCCAAATTTTCCCAGGAATTTTGAGACATTTTTTTATTATCGTGAAACCTTTCAAAATCTTTAAGAAGCTTTAAAATTTTCATTTCCAAATATTCAAAGATGTACACGCTTTTTGTAACTTCTTTGGAATGTTTTCAAGTGTTAAATTTATTTTAAGGTTTTTTAAAAATTCTAAATGTCTTTTAAACTTGATAGAATTTTTTCATAAAACTTTGTAATCTTGCTAATTGAAAAATTTGGCCATGAAATCGTCCATATTCTCTTAATTATTTTTTTTTTAATTAAGAATGAGTTTAAATTTTCCCGGGAATTTTAAGAATTTTTTTTTACAATACGAATTAAGTTTTTAACACAAAAATATGAATTGTCAAGGAAATAGATGAATTTTCTTCCGAAAAGATTTATTTACTTCAAAATCTCATCAAATTACTAAAATCAATTGAAAATTCTTTGGAATGGAAAAAAAGCTAAGATACTTAAAATCCTTAGAATTTTTTGGAAACCTTTAAAACTGTTTGAAGCTCTTGAAAATTTGTTGGAATTTGAAAAAATAGCCTAAAATCTTTAAAATACCTTCAAAAGATTAAAACCGATTAAAAATTCCTTGGTATCTTTTAAAATATTTTTCCTTCTTTTCTAAAAATCTTTAAAATCCCATTAAATTACTAAATTCAAATGAAAATTCCTTGAAATTTGTAAAAAATACACTAACATCTTTAAAATCCTTTGAAATACCTTCAAATTATTAAAATCGATTAAAAATTCCTTGGAATCTTTTAAAATCTTTAAAATTCTTTAAAATCTTTTTTCTTCTTCTTCAAAATCTTTAAAATTTCATTTAATTACTGAAATCAATTGAAAATTCCTTGGAATTGAAAAAAAACTAAGATATTTCAAATCATTATACTTTTTTGTATAACTTTGAAACTTTTTAGATCTCTTGAAAATTCCTTGGAATTTGTAAAAATACACTAAAATCTTTTGAAATCCTTTGAAGTACCTTCAAATTATTAAAATCGATTAAAAATTCCTTGGAATCTTTAAAAAACTTTTTCCTTCTTTTCTAAAAATCTTTAAAATCCCATTAAATTACTAAAATCAATTAGAAATTCCTTGGAATTGAAAAAAAAAGATACTTCAAATCCTTAAAATTTTTTGGAGGCCTTTAGAACTTTTTGAAGCTCTTGAAAATTCGTTAGAATTTGTAAAAATACCGTAAAATCTTTAAAATACCTTCAAATTATTAAAATCGATTAAAAATTCCTTGAAACATTTAAAAATATTCTAAAATATTTCAAATCCTCTGGAAAACTTTTACAACTTTGTAAAACTTTTGAAAATTCCTTAGAATTCGTAAAAATACTCTAAAATATTTCAAAACTTTTGAAACTTTGTAAAGCTCTTGAAAATTACTTGGAAGTTTTAAAAATGCGCTAACATCCTTTAAAATCATTTCAATTTATTAGAATGTAATAAAAAAAACCGTAAGACATTTCAAACCCTTTGAAAGCTTTTGAAAACCCTTGAAACTCTATAAAGCTCTAGAAAATTCCTTGGAATTGATAAAAATACCCAAAAATATTACAAATTCTTTGGAATCCTTTCAAATTATTAAAATTGATTAAAGACTTCTTGGAATCTTTTAAAGTACTCTAAAATATTAAAAATATGTTGAAATCTCTTGAAACTTTTAAAGCGCTTGAAAATTCCTTGGAATTTTTCAAAAATACCCTAAAATCTTAGAAATCCTTTGGAATCCCTTTAAATTATTCAAATCTATTTAAAATTCCTTGGAAAATTGTGAAATATTCTAAAATATTTGAAATCCTGTGAATTAAAATCGTTTAAAATCTTTTGAAAACCCTTGAAACTTTGTAAAGCTCTTAAAAATTCCTTGGAATTTATCAAAATACCCAAAGATATTCCAAATTCATTGGAATCCTTTCAAATTATTAAAATTGATTAAAGACTTACTGGAACTTTTTAAAGCTCTCGAAAATTCCTTCTAATTTGAAAAAAATACCCTAAAATCTTTAAAATCCTTTGAAATGCCTTCAAATTATTAAAATCAATTAAAAACTTCCTTGGAAGTAAAAAAAAACTAAGATATTTGAAATCCCTAGAATTTCTTGAAAAACTTTGAAACTTTTTGAAGCTCTTGAAAATTCCTTGAATCTTTTGAAATCCTTTAAAATACCATCAAATTATTAAAATCGATAAAAATTCCTTGGAATCTTTTCAAATTTAAAAAAATCTTTTTTCTTCTTCTTGAAAATCTTTAAAATCCCATTAAAGTACTAAAATCAATTGAAAATTCCTTGGAATTGAAAAAAAAACTAAGACATTTCAAATCATTAGACTTTTTTGTATAACTTTGAAACTTTCTAGAGCTCTTGAAAATTCCTTGGAATTTGTAAAAATACACTAAAATCTTTTGAAATCCTTTAAAATACCTTCCAATTATTAAAATCGATACAAATTTCCTTGGAATCTTTCACAATATTTAAAATTCATTAAAAAATTTCTTCTCCAAAATTTCATTAAATTACTAAAATCAATTGAAAATTTCTTGGAATTGAAAAAAAGCTAAGATACTTCAAATCCCTAGAATTTTTTGGAAACCTTTAAAACTTTTTGAAACTCTTGAAAATTCGTTTGAATTTGTAAAAATACCCTAAAATCTTTAAAATACCTTCAAATGATTAACAATTCCTTGGAATCTTTTAAAATCTTTTTTCTTCTTCTTAAAAATCCCATTAAATTACTAAATTTGAATGAAAATTCCTTAGGATTTGTAAAAATACACTAAAATCTTTTGAAATACCTCCAAATTATTTAAATCGATAAAAATATTCCTTGGAATCTTTTCAAATTGTAAAAAATCTTTTTTCTTCTTCTTGAACATCCCATTAAATTACTCAAATCAATTTAAAATTCCTTGGAATTAAAAAACAGATTTCTTGCAAAAAAGTTTGCTGATGCTTATCGAGTATATGTTTTTTTCTAAACCGGGAGAAATCACGAATAATAACCGGGAGAACCGGGAGAAAGCCGGGAGACAAAAATTGAAAAAATATTGGCCACCCTGAAAATGTATCTTGCTGGGTTGAAAATTCCACTTTTTTCATAAAGTCATCTTTTTCGGTCAGAAATTCAACTGTTTTGTTAAAAATTCGTTGTTTGAAATAAATATTTATCTTTTATGGTAAAAAAGTCGTTTTTTTGGTTCAAAATTTAACTGCTTGTTGTAATATTTAACTATTTTGTTTTTGTTTCAAATACATCTCTTTTTCTTGAAAGTTAAACTACTTGGTTGTTAATTCAACTCTTTAGATGAATATTAATTTTGTTTTTGTTGAAAAATCGTCTTTTTGGGTAATAATTGCTTGACAATGCAATATATCAAACTGAAATCTTTGAAATTCAAACGGTTTTATTTTTAATTTATTATAGTATTTACGCTAATTTTATTAAAAAGAGTTTATTCCCCCACTTTCGTGCAAAATCACCCTATTACCTTGTTTTCCAAAATTTTTGGGTTGTTTTATTTTTCGCGGGACGTGGGGGGCAAGAAAAAACGACGTTAGTTAGAATTGGGGGAGGGGGGGGTAAAAATAACCAAAAATTTGTCACGTAGTTTAAGGACGGTCTCTTATGCGTAAAGTATTTTGAACTAGCCTCCAAGTGAGATATGATGTCTTAAAAGCTGAAGTTTTCTTATTTTTGTGGCGGGGTTTCGTAATAGCGACATGATAAATCAGTGCACTTTACGGTGACGTTTACTACTGCAGTAAGCAGAGTAAAATATAGTTGCATTTTCCCGATAATTTAACTTGCGGGATAATTTTCTTTTTAGAAGAAATATTAAGTGTAATTTGTATAGTTGTCCAAAAACCATAAAGAATCTTTTGAAAAATAAACTCCAAGAAAGTGAAATTTTAGTACAGAATTGCACAAAAATCCTCAAGGAGAAGTATGTTTTAAAAAATCAGCTTTTTCCCCCTTTTTACTTCACTGTTATACTGCCGCGATTTGTAAAAACGTTGTAACTGCAAAATGAAATATGATCATTCCATTCTGCAAAAAAATTGTTTAAACAATTGTCAATAATTATTGGAAATGCAGTTAACGGTGTTGATTGGCTTGCTCAAATGCACGAAAATGCCGTAATAGGCATAATTATTATAATTATTATAATATTATTATTATAATTATTATACTTTTAATGGAATATCGTATCTTACTAATATTATTATTAATAATTTTCAGAATTTTTAACTGTAAATTTTCAAAATTAGAAACTCTTCAATTTGAAAAGATTTGCAATTAGAAGTTCTGCAATTATAACACAAATAAATCACAAATTATTCAATTTTTAAGAATTATATTTTATAGGTATGTAATTTGGAACATTTTCTTCTAAAATAGTTCAATTTTGAGGACTAAGGTGGACAATTTTTCAATTTTGACGATTTGCAATTTGAAACTCCTGAATTTTGAAGATTTACAATTGAAAGCTATTTGATTTTGAAATATGCAAAAATGACAATTCTTAAATTGTGATGATTTTAAGTTAAAAAGTCATGAGTTTTCAACTCAAAATCTTCCAAGCTGATGAAATTTGAAATGTAAATTATTGAAGTACAGCATTTTTAATTGTAAAATTTAAAAATTGCATATTTTTTAAAGATTAAAAACTCTTCAATTTTAAAGATTTACAATTTAATGTTCTACAATTTTGAAGATTTACATTTCAAATTCTTCAATCTTAACGATTTGCAGTTTGAACGTCTTCGAATATCAAAGATTTGCAATTCAAGGATCTGCAATTTTGAAAAGTTACAATTGACTATTTTTGATTTTTGAAAATTGGAAATTACAAATTATTTAATTTTTAAGAATCATATTTTATAAGTATGTAATTTGGAACATTTTCTTCTAAAATAGTTCAATTTTGAGGACTTAGGTGTACAATTTTTCAATTTTGACGATTTGCAATTTGAAACTCCTGAATTTTGAAGATTTACAATTGAAAACTATTTAATTTCGAAAGATGCATAAATGACAATTCTTAAATTGTGATGATTTTGAGTTAAAAAGTCATGAGTTTTCAACTCAAAATCTTCCAAGCTGATGAAATTTGAAATGTGAATGATTGAAGTGACAGCATTTTTAATTGTAAAATTTAAAAATTGCATAGTTTTCAAAGATTAAAACCCCTTCAATTTTGAAGATTTACAATTTAATGTTCTACAATTTTGAAGATTTACAATTAAAATTCTTCAATCTTAACGATTTGCAGTTTGAACGTCTTCGAATTTAAAAGATTTGCAATTCAAGGCTTTGCAATTTTGAAAAGTTACAATTGACAATTTTTGATTGTTGAAAATTGTGAATTACAAATTATTCAATTTTGAAGAATTATATTTTATAGGTATGTAATTTGGAACATTTTTTTTTTGAAATAGTTTAATATCGAGGACTTGAGTGGACTTCAAAATAGAACTATTTCAAAAAAATTCAAAATTACATATCTTGAAAATTTAAATCCTTGAAATTAAATAATATTCTATTCTATATTTTCCAAATTCAAATATTTTCAATTTTAACTATTCAGAAAATGTAGAAAATTTGATTGTCAATCTTTAAGATTGAAGCATGAATGTTCAAAATTTGAAATCAGAAAAAGTTTTATTATTTGATTTTTAATTTAAAAAATTAACATACAATTAAAAATTATGCAGCTTTTAAATTTTTTAGTAAAAATTCGGTAATCCTGACGATTTACATTTGAAATTTCTTCAATTTGGAAGATTTGCAATACTGAAGATTCTTGTAAATCTTCAAAATTTAAATATGTCAAAAAAAGTTCAAACTTACATATCTTTAAATCTATACATATATTGAAAATTGAATATATCTTGGAAAATAAATAATATTCAATTCTTTATTTTCCAAATTCAAATATTTTCAATTGTAACTCTTCAAAAATAGTAGAAAATTAAATTCAAATCTTTAAAATTGAAGAGTTCTAATTTTTTAAAGTAGAAAAAAATGAATGCTTAAAATTGGAAAACAGAAATTTTGATTTGAAATTTCTTCAATTTCGAAGATTTGCAATATTGAAGATTCTTGTAAATCTTCAAAATTGAACTACTCTAAAAAAAATTCAAAATTGCATATCTTTAAATCCATACTTATCTTGAAAATTAAATAAATTTCTATTTAGAAAATTCAAAATTGAACTGTTTCTAATACGATCTTCAATTTTAAATCTTCAAAATGGAACTATTCTAATATAATATTCAATTGTAGATCTTCATAATAGAAAAATTTTTAATTTTTGAAATTGATGAACGATTACAAAAAATAATTCTAAATTGCTTATCTTTAAAATGAAAATCTTGAAAATTAAATAATATTCAATTCTATATTTTCCAAATATAAATATTTTTTATTTTAACTATTCAAAAATTGTAGAAAATTTGATGTAAATTTTGAAAATTGAAGAGTTTTAATTTTCTAAAGTAGAAAAAATGAATGTTTAAAATTTGAAATCAGAAAAAGTTTTATTATTTGATTTTTAATTATAAAAATTAACATGCAATTAAAAAGAATGCAGCTTTTAACTTTCATTATTATAAATTCGGTCATTCTGATGATTTACATTTGAAATTTCTTCAATTTGGAAGATCTGCAATATTGAAGATTCTTGTAAATCTTCAAAATTGAACTATTCAAACAAAAATTCAAAATTACATATCTTGAAAATTTAATAATTTTTAATTATTTATCTACAAAATTGAACTATTTATAATATAATCTTCAATTTTAAATCTTCAAAATTGAACTACTCTAATATAATCTTCAATTGTAAGTCTTCAAAATAGAAGAATTTTAAATTGCTAATCGTTAAAATTGAAGAATTTTAAATTTCAAATTTTTAAATTTGATGAAATATTCCAAAAAAGAATTTTAAATTGCTTATCTTTAAAATAGAAATCTTGATTAAATGTGACAGAAAATTTAATTGCAAATCTTTAAAATTGAAGAGTTTTATTTTTTTAAAGTAGAAAAAAATGAATGTTCAAAATTTGAAATCAGAAAAAGTTTTATTATTTAATTTTAAAAATAGAGATACAATTGAAAATTATGCAGCTTTCAAATTTTATTATTAAAAATTCGGTAAAATGTCTTCAATTTGAAAAATTTGGAATCGAAGATTTTTCTAAATCTTCAAAATTAAACTATTCCAAAAAAGCTCAACATTAAATATCTTTAAATATTTGCATATCTTGAAAATTGAATAATTTTGTATTTTAAAACTTCAAAATTGAACTATTCTAAGATAATCTTCAATTGTAAATCTTCAAAATAAAAACATTCTTAATTGCAAAACTTTAAAATTGAAGAAGTTTCAATTTTAAATCTTCAAACTTGAACTTCTCCAAAAAAAAATTCAAAATTACATATCATTCAAATATAAATCTTGAAAATTCAATTTTTTTCAATTCCATCTTTTCCAAAGTCAAGTATTTTTAATTGTAACGCTTCAAAATTGTAAAAATTTGAATTTTTATACACACAATTTTAAATTATGCAAGTTTTAAGTTTGTCAATTGAATTTCTGTTATTCTGATGAGTCTCGTTTAAAATTTCTTTAATTTGAAAAATTTGGAATTGAAGATTCTTCTAAATCTTCACAATTGAACAGTTCAAAAAAAGTTCAAAATTATATATCTTTAAATCTATACTTATCTTGAAAATTTAATAATTTTTAATTTTGTATTGACAAAATTGAATAAATTTCTATTTAGAAAATTCAAAATTGAACTATTTCTAATATAATATTCAATATCAAATCTTCAAATTGGAACTATTCTAATATAATATTCAATTGTAAATCTTCATAATCGAACAATTAAAACTTTTCTTAAATGATGAACTATTCCAAGAAATAATTTTAAATTGCTTACCTTTAAAATGAAAGAATTTTAAATTGTAAACTCTAGAATTGAATTATTCCAAAAAATAATACTCGCGACTCTCGCCTCTACTCTCCCTGCCGCCTTGCTGACGTCACGGCTGACGTCACTTCACGCAGTACCTTTTTACGCCGCAGTGTGTCTATGCTCTCTCTTACTTCAAGGTCTAGTTGCTAGTTTATTACATTTTTAAAGATGGTTGCCTACTGAATAAATAAACGTCGTCTGCAAGAGTGTTTTAAATCTACCAATAAAAGAGTCTCGCTCTATGCGAGCCGCGTATAACAGATGTTAGGGGTTTGATGTAGAGGAGGGACAAGTAAGAGAAGTGAAGATTTTATATTATTATATATTTACCAGTAGTACCTCCACTCCTCTTTCACTTTGCGGACGTTCTTACCCTTTTAGGAAGGGAGGGAAAGGGGCAGGGTGTCCAGTATGTCATTGTAATTGATAGTTGTGATGTAGAGGAGGGAGAAGTAAGAGAAGTGAAGATGTTATATTATTATATATTTACCAATAGAATCCAGGAAAACGACAGAAACGAAGAATAGAGTACGAGCGTTGATCTTCATTTTTTACTCATCCAGTAGATGAGAGTAAATGGCAGTAGATGATACTGATTCAGCGAGAAAAGCAATTTTCTACAAGATGCTAGTCACTACCTTACTCGGCATCGTAACTTCATGTCTGGAGACAAACACTTGTTTATTTAACAATAAGGTTTCACAGAGATGTTCTGGTATATTTCCTTGTATACCTATATGTTGTAGAACAAATAGCGGAATCTGAAAAATTATATCAACATACGCTCATAGTTTACACAAAGCTTCGAGAAACAAAAATTTGTTCAGTTAAACAATAGCTGTGTACCAATTATCAAAATAGAAACGTTCGCAAATAGAGTAGGTTTTTATGATTATTTGAAATCTATTCGCTGAATATAATTGACAAATATCAGAAGTTTTAATGAATAGATTTCAAACGACACAACATGAAAACGATTCGTTTTTATCAACTAACAATTTATATAGTAGGTAGATGATAACATTTTTTGTAAATTTCCTTATGTCCTAGGAATTTTCATAATTTTCAAATTAAACTTTCCGGCTGGTTTGAGTTTTCAACCCATCCTAGATTTTCGTGTTTTTAGACCGAGTTGCGAACCCTATACCCGAACAGACGTCAATTTGTACTCTCTCTGGAAAATAACTGACTGTGTAGCAAAAGAAATAAATATACAAATATACGTTGTAATAACATTTGAAATAATTAACATAGTATAGTAAATTCAACACTCATATACTCAGAAAAATGCTGCTATTACCAAGTGAATTTTACTTGGCTAATGTAATTGAAAGTCCTGATTATTTGCAAAATTTGAATTTAAAAAATGGTTTACATCTGCGACGTATTTCACGAAGGGAAGAATATATTTGAATCGAAGAAATCTTAATTGAAGTCTAAAATATACATTTTGAATCAAATGGATGACTCGTTGTTCTAACTGAACGTTCATGATTGGAAATGAATGTTTCTTTGAACTGAGGAAATGTGATTTAACAGAAAAAAATATATTTCAAGGTCAAGAATATATCTTATATGATCAAGAAACTAATCTCCTAAAACAAATTGTCTAATATTTGAAGCAAAAAAAATATCCCATTAACAAATATTTATTTGGCCTAAAATATGCACGAGTACAATAAGGTATTTCGTATTGAAACTGCAATACGTATTTTCCTATGTATGAAGAATTGGATCCTTTCAACCTGAATTATAAATGACATTGTTACTGGCATACATAACTGATTTAAACAATGCACTTAATTTGAAATCTTGATGATTCTGGCTGAACCTGTGGACCGATTTGGATGTTTATTTTTAAAGCTGATAAAATTCCTGAGAGAATTGTCAAGACCGATTTTTAAACTATGCTTTCAATTTCTTTATAAATAAACAAATATGAAAAAAGAAATGGCCATTTTTTCTATTTGATGTTCACGGTGACCGTCAATAACAGGAAAATTGTTAAATCGCCTAAGTTTTAGAGAGTGAAATTAGATAAAGACGTTCCCATATTACTTGATGAACAAAAAAAATTGCATTAAGAAATTATTTGTTGAAAGAATGTTTTCTACGATTTTTTATAATTTTACGCGTTTATAATCATTATATTGTTTTTATGCCAATTTTTTGCAAGCTAACTTAAAAAACTTAAATTTATGGAAAATCATAGAAAAAAATCTTTCAACAAATACTTTGTTTATAAAAAACGTTGTTGTTTATTAAGTTGATGAATTTATATTAGTGGTGGCAGAAAGAACTGTAACCTCACATTGGCGCCATCTGTTCCTGATAGCCACTTAACCTTGATTGACAAGGTAGACTCCTGATATTGTGACTGACGCTCTACCTGTGGCTAGAGATGTGCATTACCGACCGCCCCTGTTTTACTGACCTATGGTCAAATTATAATATAGCAAATTATCAACCTACCTATTATACCGACTGAAGATAACATCGATCCCTTCCTCACCGACATATAGAAAATTCTAATATGAACATTTAACGACTTACCTGTTTCACTGATCAAAATTTCCGTGTGACTACACCATTGGGTACAAAATTATCTGGAAACGTAAGACTGGGATTTTGATCTATATAAATCCTTACCAGCTTGAAAATTCAACTATTTGGTTAATAATTCATATTTTTGAATGAAAAATTACACTGTTTTATAGAAAACTCGTCGTCTTGGCTTGAAAATTCAACATTTTGGTTAAAATTTTACTTCTTTATTGACCGAAAATTCTTTCTTGGTTGAAGCTTCAACTATTTAGTTAAATTTTTTTTTGTAGAATTTACCTGTTTTACTTTTTTTTTTGTTAAGATTCACCATTTTAATTAAAAAATCATCTTTTCGGTTGAAATTTCAACTATTTTCTTGAAATATCGTCTTTATGGGTTGAAGATTAAATTATTTTAATAGAAAATTAGTTTTCTTTCCTTGCAAATTAACTTTTTAGTTAAAAATTCTTAAAAATTCCCTTTTTTAAATTGAATATACATCATTTTAGTTGGAGAATCATCTCTTTGGTTGAAAACTGAACTATTTTGTTGAAAATTTTTTCGTTTTTGATTGAAAATTAATTTTTTTGTCTAAAAGCATAATCATACAAATTTGTTGTTAAAAATTGATCTTTTTTAGTTGAAAATTTAACTATTTAGTTGAAAATTTAGGTATTTTGTTGAAAATTCATATTTTTGAATTAAAAATATCATTGTTTTGTAGGAAACTCATCTTTCTGGCTTAAAAATTCAACAATTTGGTTAAAATTTTACTGCTTTATTGATCGAAAATTCTTTCTTGATTGAAACTTCAACTATTTTGTTAAAAATTGTTTCGCTTTATGGTTGAAAATTAATTTTTCTGTCTGAAAGCATAATCATACAATTTTTTTGTTAAAAATTGATCTTTTTTACTTGAAAATATAACTATTTGGTTGAAAATTCATGTATTTCGTTGAATATTCTTTTTTTTTTTTGTAAAAAATTAAAATTCCATAACTGCAAAATTTCTGTGTGACTACATCACTCGATACAAAATCATTTGGAGACGTGAAGACCAGGATTTTAATTTATAAAAATCCTTACCAGCTTGAAAATTCAACTATTTGGTTAATATTTTATATTTTTTCTTGAAAATTCATATTTTTGAATTAAAAATTACACTGTTTTGTAGAAAACTTGTCTTTTTGGCTTGAAAATTCAACAATTTGGTTAAAATTTTACTTCTTTATTGACCGAAAATTCTTTCTTGGTTGAAGCTTCAACTATTTAGTTAATTTTTTGTTGTTGTGTAGAATTTACCTGTTTCACTTTTTTTTGGTCAAGATTCATCATTTTAATTAAAAATTCACCTTTTTGGTTGAACGTTTACTATTTTCTTGAAATATCGTCTTTATGGGTTGAAAATTAAATTATGTTAGTAGAAAATTACTTTTTTTTCCTTCAAAAGTAATTTTTTAGTTAAAAATTCTTAAAATTAACTTTTTGAAATTGAATATTCATCACTTTAGTTGAAGAATCATCTCTTTTGTTGAAAACTTAACTATTTTGTTGAAAATTTGTTCGTTTTTTGGTAGAAAATTAATTTTTTGTCTGAAAGCATAATCATACAATTTTGTTGTTGAAAATTGATCTTTTCTAGATGAAGATTTAACTCTTTGGTTGAAAATTCACGTATTTTGTTGAAAATTCGTTTTTTTTGTAGAAGTTTATAATTCCATAATAATAATAATTAATTTATGAAAATCCTTACCAGCTTTTGCGAGGTCTATTATTTTTGCAAGAGCGCTTTGCAGAAGCGAAGTCCATTGTTCCTGACTTCGAGGATCCCTTGAATATTTATTGACTGTGAGAGTTTTAAGACAATGTAGTGCAGCATGCACTGGAGTTTCAGATCCTGTTCTGATGCTATTATTATCGGTTCGAATTGCAGTTTCTCGAATTACTCCCGTTGTCAAAAAAAGCAACGTCGGTAGAATCGTTGAGGCTCCTGTAAAAAAGAAGATTGTTTTCTTTTAAATTCTTCGGTTTTAAGTTCAACATTGCATTTTTACAAATAATCAACTAATAGGGGACCGTACTTAAATTATGTAAAAGCTCAAGGGGGAGGGAGGGGTCGAGATATTTTTTTACTATTTGTTACGGTAGAGGGGGGGGGCGGGGCAGAGAATTTTATTGGTCGGGGGAAAGTTAGGGAATTAACCAAAGAAATCTTGTTAAAGTCACGGAATTTCTATAACTTTAAATAACTGTCAAGAAGCATAAATATGAAATTATTTTATTCAATTTATAAAAGATTCCAGGTTAAAAATGCAACAAGTTTAATTTTCTGGTATTTGAATATTAACTAATATAATATTCTTACAAGTAATTTTCTTGGCTAGTATTTATATTTATTTTTTTTTGCAGTTGCTTCCTCTTGAAGATTATTTTTTCAGTTATAAATTTGACAATTTGTTTGAAAGTGCCACAATTTTGTTAAAAGTTATCGTTTTTGGTTGAAAATTCAACTAGTTTGTTGATATTTATTTTTGTTTTGCATTGAAACTTAGTATTGAAAATTCGAGAATAGAGTAGAATAGAGTAGAGTAGAGTAGAGTAGAGTAGAGTAGAATAGAATAGAATAGAATAGAATAGAATAGAACAGAATAGAATAGAATAGAACAGAATAAAATAGAATAGAATAAAATATCATAGAATAGAATAGAATAGAATGGAATGGAATAGAATTGAATGGAATAGAATAGAATAGAATAGAATAGAATAGAATAGAATAGAATAGAATAGAGTAGAGTAGAATAGAGTAGAATAGAGTAGAGTAGAGTAGAGTAGAGTAGAATAGCATAGAATAGAATAGAATAGAATAGAACAGAATAGAATAGAACAGAATAAAATAGAATAGAATAAAATATCATAGAATAGAATAGAATAGAATAGAATAGAATGGAATGGAATGGAATAGAATATAATAGAATATAATAGAACAGAATAGAATAGAATAGAATACAATAGAATATAATAGAATAGAATCTTCTTGGTTGTAAATTCATTAGTTTGGTTGAAAATTACTTTTTTTAGACGAAAATTTATTTTATTCAGTCGAAAATTTATTTTTATACTGAAAATTTAACTATTCTATTTGTACTTTTTTCCAAGAAGGGGAAGTGAGGGGAATTGGTGGGAGGCAAAACAGGGAAAGTGAGGAGAAATTAAAGAAGGAGAAATAGGGGAAATTGTGGGAAATGAGGGAAGGGGTAGAGGTAGTGAGGGGAAATTATTGTAGGGGAAGTAGGGAAAGTGAAGGGAAATAAGGGCAGGGGAAGTAGAGGAAGCGAGGAAGAATGAAAAGAGAGGAAATACGGGGAAATGATAGAAGAGTAAGTAGGAGAAGTAAGGGGATATTATGGTCGGGGAAGCAGGAGATTGAAGGTTGGAGGAAGTAGGGGAATAAGGGAAGAGGAAGTATGGAAAGTAAGGGTAAATTAAGGAGGGGGAAGTATAGAAAGTGGGGAGAAATGTGGGATGGGATGGGTTGTTAGGGAAAGTAATGGGAAATTATGGATGAGGAAGTAGGGGAAGTTGTAGGAAATGAGGGTGGTAGAGAATATGTGGGGGGGTAGGAATAGGAAGGAGGATTGTTTAAAAATGTGAGGGGGGTAAGTTAGAAGAGGGGGAAATAGATAAGGAAGAAGTTGGGTGAGCTTTTTTGGTTTGATGATTCATCAATTTAGTCAAAAATTTACTTCATGAACTGAAAATTTAATTGTACCATTTTTTGTGGAAAATTTATGCTTTTTGATGAATATTTAATCTTCTTGGTTGAAAATTCATCTGTGTGGGTGCCAAATTTATTTCTATAACTTAAAAATTTATTCACTCTTTGTTTGGTTGAAAATTCATCTTTTTTCTGTTGACAATTTTTTTTTTGTATTCAATTCATCTTTTGCATTGAAAATTGAACGCTTTAGTTAAAAATTCATTTTATTTTTTAAGATTTATCATTTTAGTTAAAAATTAATTTCTTTTTGAAAATCGATCTATTTTTTTGAAAATTTTTATTCAATTAGAAAGTTATTTTTTTACTGAAAATTTAGGAATTCCATTTTTGACTGAAAATTTATCTTTTTTAGTTCGAAATAAATTTATTCTGTTAAAAATTAGTCTTTTCTTGGTTTGAAATTAATTGTTAGGGTTGAAAATTTAACTATTCGTTCAAACATCAATTTTTTGGGTAAAGATGGATTATTTAGGACTTTAGGTTAGAAATTAATATCATTGGTTACAAATTTAACTGTTTTGTCGAAAGTTCGTTTCCTTTTAGTTGAAAATTAATTATTTTAACCGAAAACGTAACTATTTCATGTTTGCCTAAAAATTGATCTTTTTTGGTTGATAATTTATTTATTTTGTTGGAAAAACTTCTTCCTCGGGTTGAATATTCAATTATTTCGATAGAAAAATCATATTTTTTGTTGAAAATTCACATTTTCGGATTGACATCTCGACAGTTTTACAGGAAATTCGTATTTTTTGTTTGGAAATTAAAAATTTTGGATTAGATTTTTTTTTATGGACTGAACATTTTTTCATTGTTGAGGATTTAACTAATTTGTTGAAAATTCGTATTTTTTGGTTTAACTCAACTGTTGGGAATTAATTTTTAATCAAAGATTCATGACTTTGGTTGGGAATTTAACTATTTTGTTAAAAAATTATGCCTCCTTAGTTTAAAATAATTTGTCACTTTTGGTTCGAAATTTATCATTTCGAGTTAAAAACTCAACTATTTGGTTGAAAATTTGTCGATGACCCCTTATCAAATTCTGTATCACTGCTGCCAGTTTCTACTAAATGAAATGGTAAGATTTATGTTACTAAATGAATTAGTAAGGGTATTCTACTAATCTGTTTAGTAGAGCCGGCTCACTAATTCAATGAGTAGTGATGAATTGCTATGGAAACATAATTTAATAATTTTTTTAATACTTTCTGCTAGTTTTCGAGTTTTCATTTAGAAGCGATAATGTTTTCGTAATTTATATTCTAAGTTTATATAGTTATATTAATAATAATTGTGTATGAACGATGCAATATTTAAAACTGAAACGGCCTCCACAAAAAAATTGATTTTTTGGAAAAAGTAAAGGAGCCCAAAAATTTTAATTGGGGCCCAAAAAAAGCCCTAACAAAGCCCAAAATTCTGAGCTATGAAAAATTCTAAAGTTCGATTGTGGAGGTGCTAGCTTAATGGACCTCAAACTAGTCGAATTATTGACAAACTAGTTAAATTTAAAAAAGATATTACATATTAAACTAAACTAATGAAGTTTCATTTAAAAAAATGTATTTTAAATAAAAATCCAATTAAAATTTCAATTCAATTCGAAAAGATCCATTTTCAAGAAAATAATTAAATGTTCAACCAAAGAGATGAATTTTCAACAAAAATGTAAGAGTTGATATTTCAAGCAAAAAAGATTTGTTTTATAAATCAAAAACAGTTGAATTTAATCAAAAAGGATAATTTTTTAACGAAAGAGTTGGATTTTCAACCAAGGAGATAAATTTTCCACCTGAAAAGACGAATTTTCAACGATACAGTTCAATTCTTAATCTCAAACTAATTTTTTAGGAGTTGGTTGAATTTTCAATCCAAAAAGACGAATTTTCTATAAAATAGTCAAATTTTCGACAAAATACTTAAATTTTCCAAAAAAAATTACATATATAACTAAAATAATGAAGTTTCATTGAAAACATGTATTTTTAATAAAGATCCAATTAAAATTTCAATTCAAATCAAAAAGATCCATTTTCAAGAAAATAATTAAATGTTTAACCAAAGAGATGAATTTTCCACAAAAAACTTAATTTTCAAACAAGTAGTTGAATTTTCTACCAAAATTTTTAAATTTTCAACCCGAAAAGACGAAGTTTTTTACACAACAGTTGAATTTTCAATCAAATAGAATTATTTTCTAAGAAAAGTGTTAAATTTTGAAAGATTTAATTACATTTTCTACCAAATAATAATGTTCTTAACCAAAAATGATTAATTCTTCACAAAAAATAGTTGGATTTTCAACCAGAGATAAATTGTCCACCTGAAAAGACGAATTTTTAACGATACAGTTCAATTTTTAATCTCAAAAGACTAATTTTTTAGGAATTGGTTGAATTTTCAATCTAAAAAGACGAATTTTCAATAAAATAATCGAATTTTTGACAAACTACTTAAATTAGAAAAAAATACATATTCAACTAAAATAATAAAGTTTCATTAAAAAAATGTATTTTTAATAAAGATCCAAGTAAAATTTCAATTCAAATCAAAAAGATCCATTTTCAAGAAAATAATATAATTTTCTAACAATGAGATGAATTTTCAACAAAAAAGTAAGAGTCGATATTTCAAGCAAAAAATATTTGTTTTATAAATCAAAAACAGTTGGGTTTAATCAAAAAGGATAACTTTTTAACGAAAAAGTTGAATTATCAAACAGGGAAAAAATTTTAGGTCAAGAGCGAAAAAAACCTTCTACCAAATTGCTGAAATTTCAAGCTAAAAAAGGTGAATTTTCAACCGAGTAGAATTATTTTCTAAAAAAAATTGTTGAATTTTCAACAACAAAATTAAATTTTTAACCAAGTAATACAATTTATAGCCAAAAAAGATGAATTCTCAACCAATAATATTAACCAAAAAATGTTTTTTTTTTAATATTCAAATAGTAGAATTTTCTACAAAAATAATAGAATTTTCAATCAAAAAATACGAATTTGCAACTATGATAGAATAGTTAAATTTGCATTTGAAAAAATTTATAAAAAAAAAGAATTTTCAACAAAATAGTGAAAATTTTAATCAAAGAGACGGATCTTCAACCAACAAAATGAATTTTTAACAAAGTTCGACGTTCCACCATGTAGTTGCGAGAAAGTTGCGAGTTTTGATGAAATTTTCAGCTTTTTTCAACTTTTTACTTAGGAACAAATAATAAATATTATTATTTATTTAAACAAAAGGGTTCTCAGGAACTACTGCAAGGAACATTTACATTAAGTACGATCCATATAGAAAATTTGAAGAATATTTCGAATATCTGTTTTATTCCAGAAAAATATATTCGCAAAAAAGAAAGAGATTATTTAAAAAATTATTCTCTCTATTGTTTATTTATTATTTGTTCGTAACTAAAGAGCCAAACAGAAGTTAAAGATTTCAGAAAAAACGCAATTATCTAGCATCCCTACAGGTGAAGATAGATATAAACAATAATAATTTGTTGAAAAAATTATGTTTGTTAAATTTTAATAATTGAAAAACAGTATTATTAAAAATAATAATAAATTTTTTAAACAATTGTTTCTTAACTTGAATTAATTATTACCTCACCATAAGTGAAAAGTTGACAAAAGTGGAAAATTTCAGAAAATGCCACAACTATCTAGCATTACTACATGACAAGATAGTTATAAACAATAATAATTTATTTAAGCAATTATGTTTGTTAAATTTTAATAATTTTTGCCTCGCTCAATGTGAAAAATGGACAAAACGTTCAATATTTCAGAAAAAACCGCAACTTACTTGCATTATTCAAAGATAATATTATTAAAAATAATATAAATTGTTTAAACAATTGTCTTTGTTTTCAACTAAAAAAGACAAACTTTCAACCAAATAGTTTCATTTTTAGTTAAAAAAATTAATTTTCAGCAGAAAAATTGCCTACGAAAAAATGACAAACAAATTTTCAGCCAAAGTGATAAATTTTGTAATAAAATGATGAGTTTTTTACCAGAATGGATGAATCTTCAACTGGAGTAGATGAATTTTTAATGGAATACTTGAATTTTCAACGAAAAAGATGAATTTCCAAACAAGAAAATTAATTTTCACACAAAAAGATTAATTTTCTACCAAAAAACACGGGTTTTCAACAAAATACATGGATTTTTAACGAAATATTTAATTTTTCAACAAAAAATATTAGTTTTCCACATTAAAATTTAATTTTTCGGTATCCATTTTCAGTTAAAAAAATTGATTTTGAACCAAGCTTGTGAATTTTCAAGAAAAATGATGAATCATTGACTGAAATAGTTTACTTTTCAACTAAAAATGGTAATTTTTCAACCTGAATTTGGATGGTTGTATTAAATTTTTTTTATTATGTTCAACTGAAGAGATGAATTTTTAACTACAATGTTAGAATATTCAATTGGAATAATTTGTCCGTCTGATCCCATCAAGTCCGGGTCAAGGTCAGTTCAAGGTCAAACTTACAAAATTCACCGCTAACCAATTAAGCGAGGGTACTTATAGGTTTTTGGGATCGCTGAATTCGAATCCATTTTCCGTTTGGGCTCATCAGGTCTGGGTCAAGGTCAATTCAAGGTCAGACCAAACGGACAACGGATTTGAATTCAGCGATCCCGAAAACCTATAGGTACCCTGACTTGATTGGTTAGCGATGAATTCTGTTAGTTTGGCCTTGAACTGACCTCGACCCTGACCAAGTTGTTATCCCAACCAAAAAATTAATTTTTAATCATAAATAGTCGTCAAGGCAGAGCAAAAATTGCAAACAAGTTGTTGAATTTTCAAGCAAAGTGATGAATAATTGAATTTTTAACTAAAAACGATCAATTATCAAACATAATGGTACAATTTTCACTTCAAAAAATTAAATAAACTAAATTAAAATCTCGCGTTTTAAAGTATGTAGATACTTTCATTTTAACTTATCCAAAGTTTACCAATATGGTGGTTCAAAAAAGGCTTTTTTGAAGACAAAAGAGTTTTCAATTCTGTTTGAAATTTAGGTTAAATAATAATTTCTGTCGCTTAAGAAAACTGGATCTGATGATTATAAATGCTGCCTCAAAATTGAAACATGAAAAAAGACTTAAAAATCATCGATACAATGATTTCATGACAACCCAATTTTTTTACTTTGAACAAATGCTTAAAATTGTGATAAAAATCTCATTTTATTTTCTATCAAAGATTTTATACGACAATAATAATTTTAATATTTCAATTTCTGAGGACGCTGTTATGCTACCTTATTTCACGACTTTCAGTTTCAGTTTTGATTCTTGCATCGTTTATACACAATTATTATTAATATAGCTATATAAACTTTGAATGTAAATTATGAAAACATTATCATTTCTTAATTCAAACTCAAAAACCAGCAGAAAGTATTAGAAAAATTATTAAATTATGTTTCCATAGCAATTCAATGCTACTCATTGAATTAGTAAGTCGGTACTACTAAGCAGATTAGTAGAATACCCATACTAATTCATTAAGTAACATAAATCTTACCATTGAGTTTAGTAGAAACTGATAAAATTACTCATTTAACAGTCAGATACAATGCTACTAATTGCATTAGTAAAATTTTTACTAATTCGGATTTAGAGAGTATAGGAGTATAAAACTTTTGACTATAAAAGGATCCATCAAATTTGAAATGCTGATAAGAGCAATATTACAGTTTGTAGGAAGAAATCAGATTATATTGAGGATATGGAGGATTTAATTTTTAATCGTGATAACTTTGATTTATGGAGTGAAAATCCGTTGAAACAATTGAGAAGAGATTTGACAATTGGATTACCAATTATTGGATTCTAGACAATTGAAGAAAGAAAGGACTTTGAGGAAAAGATATAAGCTGGACTGATATAAATACCAAAGACACAGTTCTTGCAAGATGTTATGGTTTGAGAAAGATTCATAATGAAGGCTATCCTTTGAGATTTGTTATTTCACCTATTAACAATCCCACGAAATTTTTAGATGAATTCTTTAATTTGATACTTAAAGACTCCATTGAAACTTTAGAATACAATATTAAAAGTAGCTGGGAATTACAAAAAATTATGATTAAAAGAACTGTTCCTGATGACCATGTAATGATTTTTTTGGATGTTGTTGCATTGTTTCCAAGTATACCCCTTGAATTAGCTTAACAGGCAATTTCAAATAGAGGGGGCAATATAAACACACTACTCGATTAAGTCAAAAAGATTTTATCAAAGGGATTCGATGGATTTTTTTTGTAGGAAAAAGTTTGGTACACCCGTAGGTTCAGTGATTTCTCCGATTTTAGCAGAAATAGTTATGGAAGATTTGGAGGTCTTTGCTTTCAAGAAGCTAGATTTTGTTTTGCCCTTTTACGAATTTTTCACTCTTTGAATGTTGGACATTGAAGAAGAATACGAATTTGGATTTATTTCAAATTTAGTTTCTTAAATTAAAAAAAAACTTTCCACTATATGAAAAATTATTTTCCTAATAATTTTGTTTTTACAGAAAAAAACTTTATTTGCCCCGTGAGAGATTTTCGGAAAGATTTTTTTTTGCAAAATTTTTCTAGTTTCTGAATGTTGTACGTTAAAGAATAAATCCAAAATGGATTTATTATGAATTTAATTTCTAAAATTTAAAAACAAACTTTCCACGATATACAAATTTATTTTCCTGATCATTTTTGATACTGCGTCATCCACGTCAAAATTTTTCAGAAGAGCGATAAAAAAATTGTTTTCTTCTGATAATTTTTCATTAAAAAAAAAAAAGTAATATTTTTTTCAGTGAGAGATTTTCGGTGAGATTTTATTTACATAAATGTTGAACTTTTTTAATGCTGGACGTTGACGAAAAATAGAAATTGGGATTTATTTGAAAATTAGTTCCCTAAATTAAAAGAGAAAAACTCTCCACTATACAAAAAATTATTTTCTTAATAATTTTTGCTACTGTGTCATCCACGTCAAAATTTTTCAGAAGAGCGATAAGAAAATTATTTTTCTGATAATTTTTTGTTCTTAGAAAAAAATTAATTTTTGTTGTCCAGTGAGAGATTTTCGGCAAGATTTTATTTACAAGAATTTTTTACTTTTGGAATGTTGGACTTTATAGAGGAATACGAATTTGGATTTATTTGAAATTAAGTTTCTTGAATTAACAAAGAAAAACTCTCCACTATACCAAAAATTATTAGCCTAATAATTTTTACTGCTTTGTCGTCCACG
The DNA here is from genome assembly GCA_011634705.1 of Andricus grossulariae. Classification (NCBI taxonomy): domain Eukaryota; kingdom Metazoa; phylum Arthropoda; class Insecta; order Hymenoptera; family Cynipidae; genus Andricus; species Andricus grossulariae. The sequence goes on along the minus strand of JAABKJ010075445.1, from coordinate 88,854,015 downwards.
TGAAAAAAATTTAAAAGAGCGATAAAAAAATTATTTTTCTAATAATTTCTTGTTGTAAAACAAAAAAAATTAATATTTTTTTCCAGTTAGAGATTTTCGGTATGATTTTGTTACAACAAATTTTGTATTTTTTCAATGTTGGACGTTTAAGAGGAATACATTTTTGGATTTATTTGAAATCTAGTTTCTTAAATTAAAAAAAAAAAGTTTTCGAACATACCAAAAATTATTGTCCTAATCATTTTTGCCTCTTTGTCATCCACGTCAAAAATTTTCAGGAGAGCGATATAAAAATTATTTTTCTGATAATTTTTTGTTGTAAAAAAAGATTAATATTTTTTTGCCCAGTAAGAGATTTTCGGTAAGATTTTATTTTCAAAAAATTTCTACTTATTTAATGCTGGACGTTGAAGAAGAATAGGAAATTGAATTTATTGGAAATTTAGTTCCTTAGATTAAAAAAGAAAAACTTTCCACTATACCAAAAATTATTTTTCTAATAATTTTTGCTACTGTATCATCCACGTCGTGAGTTTTCAGAAGAGCGATAAAAAAATTATTTTTCTGATAAATTTTCGTTAAAAAAAAAATTAATATTTTTTTTCCAGTGAGAGAGGAATGAGTTCTTGGATTAATTTCAAATCTAGTTTCTTAAATAAAAAAGAAACTCTCCACTATACCAAAAATTATTTTCCTAATAATTTTTGCCTCCTTGTCATCCACGTCGTGAGTTTTCAGAAGAGCAATAAAAAAATACGAAATATTGTCGTACGTGAAGAGATCTTGTCGATAGATTTGGTTTGGGTATGTTTTTAGAAAAAAATCACTTTTTCTTGTCCCGTGCGAGATTTTGGACAAGATAGCGAGCTCGTTGCGATCTGCGATAGACGGGCAGTTCCGTCAACAGAACGAATTTACCAGTCATGTTGTCGGAGAAATGAGAGAGTCAAAGAGAGGCGAGAAAAGAGAAAGATGGAGAAAGGGATTGAAAAGGGAGAAAAAAAAGAAAAAAGGGAAAAAAATGGTTGGGAGATGCGTTTCTCTCCCCTTTTCGAAGAGAGGACGCACTTTAGATCTCGACTTCGATAGATGCACCGCTCGGACAGACAGACAGACAGACAGACTCAGCCCAAAACGTGAGTAAGTCCGACTAGAGACAAAAAAAAAAAAAAAAATGAAAAACGGTAAGAAAAAAAAAGATGAACAAAGGCTAAAGAAAGATCGCGCCCAAGATTCTGTCAAGCAACCACGGAAGCCGTGTCGACTGCATAACTCCTGACGTTTTGATCTTTGATTTTTTTTTATAAATCAAGATTGAAAAGAAATCCATTTTATCATGAATAATTATGCAGAATAAGCAACAAATTGATTCACAATTTGGAAATTAAAAAAAATTTTATACTACGAGGGGACCAACATGTTTCGAAGTCATTTAGAACCCCTCATCAGGGATTATTTATGGGGAATAACTAAAGGTATGAAAAACCAATAAAACCTGTGAAGAAAATATTTGAAAAGTGCAAGTACAAAATTTGATTGAGTTTAATGTCATCAATTATATTTATTGAGAAGTTGATTGCTTTATAAAGAAGAAATCTTTCTGTTATCCACACTATTAGAAATGTTTGCAATTTTAGTATACATGGGCATATTAAATTTCCTATATGTTTACTAAATTCATTACACAAATTAGCTGGGGATAGCTGCGGATCAATGAGTATTGGGCGTTATTGTATGGGACGTCGCGTCATGGTGACGAACAAAATTGCTGTTTTTTCTATTTGACGTTCCCGGTGCTCGTCAATAACAGGCAAAATTTTGAAATTGCCTAAGTTCCGTCAAATTATTTGAAGAGATTTCAATATTATATAATAAAGGAACCAATTTTTATTAACAAATTATTTGTTGAAAGACGGTTTTCTACGATTTTTCATGATTTTACGTTTTTTCAAGTAATGTTGCAAAAAATTTCAATGAAAACAATATGATCATGAATAAATTTCTTCTTGAGATTATTAGTGTTCATATTATGAAGAAATTTAATAAACAAATTTATCATTCAGGCATTTGTTGACAGAAAATTGCGTCTTTTTCGATGTCAACTTTTTTAATTAGGAACTTCATGATAATTTCAGAAAAATTCGTAATTTTTTCATCAATTTTATTATTTTTTCCAACGATTTAAATTAGCAAATGCATAATTGGGGTATCTGTTGACGAACAAGTTCTTTTTTTCGATGTAACACATTTTTATTGGGACCTTCAGAAGAAATTGAGCAACATTCATGATAAGTTGATAAAATTTATAATTTTTCAAAACAAAGTCAATAAACAGATGTCAATATAATATGAAAAATATAGAAATCCTATAAAAATAGTCACAATAATTTTCATGTATTCAATTATATAGAGTTTTAAAAATATTGCATCACTTTTCCCGAAATTTTTCCGTCATTTTGAATTTCCAAAATCTGAATTGAGTATCGTAATCAGTGACCTCAAAAACCTGAGTATACCGAGTTTTAAAAGATTAAATGACTTTTCCTGGTATTTGTCTGCCATACTGGATCCGCCATTTTGAATTTCGAAAATCTGAATGAAGTATCGTAATCAGCGATCTCGAAAACCTTAGTACAAAAAAAATCATGAAATTCTGATAACACCTTTATATTTCGACCAGCTCTTTACATTTTTCGACCACTGTGTGCGTGGGTAGTTTGTGAAGGGTGTAAGAATGCCCATCCATTGCCTGAAGAAAACCTCAAAAAATCATAGGAGCAATAACATCGATTATTCCGAAAAATTGAGATTTTTTCGAAGGGTAAGAAGGGAAAATAATAACTAAATCTTTCCAGCCTTAGAGAATTTAGATTTACTGCGAGAGTGGGTTCAGAGTGCTGTTAAAATGACAAATCATAGCCTAAGGACCACCTCAAAAAATCAGAAAGTCAATAACTTTGAATATTCTCAGAAACTGTTCTTTATCCCAAGGATCAGAAGCAAAAATAATCATATTCAGGGACCTTCTTCCTCAAAAATGGATTTGAGCTTCCGAAAGGGGAAAAATTGCCCCCCGATAATCATTCGTTGCGCTAGCATTTGTGATTGATTTTTTCAGGCGCTTTTTCAAGGTTACATTACCACCTACGTGAGCCTTAAATTGACTCTCGACGAGTACACATCAGGTCAAAATCGTAACACATTTCAAACGATCAATTCGACATAATTGATCAGATTCTTAGAAGAAGTGCATTGCAAGAGATATCAGTCAATGCTCTAGTACCTCTTCTGCCACGACTACCGATAGCGTGGCTATCTACTTTGACGACTAAATCGTGACTGATGAGAGTGAATTCTGGCTCTTTAGGCTGCATTGCGCTGGTCCATCTTTGACCTTCAAGAAGGGTGCAAGCAGTAGGCGGAGTAAATTTTCACGTGAGAAGGCGAAAAAGCTTAGGATCAAGGACAATTTTTCTGATAATTTGAATAGTATGATTTTTTTCAGAAGACCATGCACCTAAATTCATTATTTTCACATTATCAACCTAGTGAGAAAGTATTAGTTTTATGTAAAATTGGACATCGTCGGTTTTCATCAAGTCTCCACGTTTTGAGAACCAGTGAGTCAGAAAAAATTATTTTGACGAAATCGTTTGTCTGTTTGTAGTCTGTAGTCTGTAGTCTGTAGTATGAATTCTGCAGGCACGATAACTTTCGGCAGACTAATTAAATAGTCCTCATCCTTGACTACCGTTTTAAAGGCATAACAAGAACCCTCCAGCAATTGTATAGAAATAAGAATTCGTTGCCTACAATGTTAAACATGTCTGCAATAATATGAAGCTTCCCAGTACCTTTTCACTTTTCCCATACATTAGTTAAAAATCAGCCTTGCCAGTTACGACTTCGTGAAAGATGAACTGTCCTCAAAATACCTACGCATATAGCATGTGAATAGCAAGGACGTTTTATTGTGAGAGGTACCTGACTCTGGAATAAATTATACAGGCATACAAACAAAAGTTAGTGGAACCAAAAAAAGGACCTGCATAGCATTGTGGTATGGATCTCGCACAGCAAAAATCTGCATTGATTGGAGTTTTCTGCATAGGGAGACACAATGCGGCTCTAAATGTGTTATATTACCATCTCAGGCACTTCTATGGTGTTGATCTATTGCCCATCTTGCCATACGCCCAGGGGGAACTCGAGTCCGTTGTGGAGAATGAGCATTCGGATCCTCTCATGACTCTTGTATCTTTAACTAGTTCCCTTATTCTTTCATCCGCAATAACGAAGTCAATTTTAGTGATTGTGAATTTTCTTTGGTTAACGCTCCTCTGGCTTTAACGAAGACATCCTCATCGCCAGAGTTGGATAGTAACTTGTTACAAGGAACTAAGTTACTGAAAATTTACGTTATTTGTAACTTTCAGGGTAACTTCGTTACTTTTTGGTAAAAATGTAACTATTTTATCTGTTTGGAAAGCAATTTTTTTGTTGAAAATTCATATTTTCCATTTGAAAATATATCTGTTTTGTAGAAAATTCGTCTTCTTCGCTAGAAAATTCAACAATGTAGTGGACATTTTTTTTCTTTCATGGTTAAAAATTCGACTCATTCGTTTCAAAATTTATCTCTTTTGGTAAAGAAATCTAATTTTAGTTAGTTCAAAATTCGACTATTTTAATAGCAAATTAACTTGACTTGGTTGAGAATTCAGCTATTTTGTTGGAAATTCATCCTTTTTGGTTGAATTCAACGGAGAATAATTCTACTATGTATTAAACTATTTTGGTACAAAGTTTAACTAGTTGGTTGAAAGTTCACCCATTTTGTTGAAAATTCAGTTTTTTGGTTAAAGATTCAGAATATTGTAGTTGGAAAGTCATCTCTTCTTGAAAATTTAATTATTTTCTTTTTGATTCGTTTTTTTTGGAGGGTGCAAAATTCAAATATTTTTCTGAAAAATTCAACTATTTGGTTGAAAATTGACTTTTTTGTTAGAAATTTAACTGTTTTGTTTAGAAATTAGTTTCTTAGGTTTGAAAATGGTAGAGCATTCTACTATTTGGTTGAAAATGAACTTTTTTGATGAAAATTAATATTTTTTTGTTTTGAAAATTCAATCATTTGGTCGAAAAATCATGTATTTTGTTAAAAATTTAAGTATTTTGGTAGAAAGTCGAGATTCTGTCAAAAATGAACTTTTTTGTTGGAAAGTTAACTCTTTTGTAGCAAATTCTTCTATTCGGTTTAAAAATGGTAAACAATTGAACTATTTGGTTGAAAATTAACTTTTTTGTTGAAAATTAATACTTTCGGTATGAAAATTCAACCACTTGGTTGAAAGTTTATGTATTTTGTTAAAAATTCAACTATTTTGGTAAAAAGTCCAAATTTGGTTGAAAAGCAACTTTTTGTTGAAAATTCGCTATTTTGGCATGAAAATTCATTTTTTCCGGTAAAAAAAGGCATGTATTTTGGGTAAAAATAAAAATTTTTGGTTAAAAAATGTGACTGAAAAGTCTTACTTTAACTAATGACTATTTCGTTTTTAATCAAATTTTTATGAATTATCATTTTAGTTATTTGGATTTTTCAACTATAAAATTAAGGAAGTGAAAAAAGTAACTTTTGAGGTAACTTGAAGTTACTTCATCTATTAAATGTAACTATTTATAGTTACAAGGAACGTAACTGTAAATAATTAGCTTTAAGTAACTTACCCAATACTGCTCATTACGTGTTTATTTGTAATGTCATTTTTCACGATTAAAACAAAAACTACGTATCTTATAAAAAAATAATTAATAACAAATTTATCGATCTTTTTTTGATAAACGACTTTTGTCTGTTATTTTTTTTTCGTATCTTATGCTGTTTTTCCAAAAGTTTGATATTTAATTTTTAATCTTTTTTTTTATGAATAAAAGAAAATCTACGCGTCCTATCAACAAATTATTAATGAAAAATTTGTAGCTCTTTTTTGGATGAGCAACTTTTGTGACTTCATTTTTTTCATAGTTCGTGTCGTTTGTCCAAAAATAATTTTGTTTTTATTTTCAATGCTTTTTTTTACTTTGTCAAACAAAAGCTACGCGTTCTGTCGAAAAGTGTTTATTAACAGATTTGTAGATTTTTTTTAATGCATAATTTTTCTCTATTAATCTTTTTTCGTATCTTGCATCATTTGACCGAAAAATAGAATTTTAATTATTTTTTTCCTGGTAAAATTTAAATAATGTTTTATTTAGTAAATTAATTCTGAGAGAATATTTAAAAATGATTCTCTAAAATTCCGACAAATAACGTAGAACATTTTTCAATTCTGCACGCTTATAACATTTTACAAAAAATTCGTGTTATTTTAAGAAATATTAAGCGGTTTCACAAATATTTTATAAAATTTAAAACAAAATGTCGATTTCATAAAATTTAAAAAAAAAAATGATTTTTAAAGATTTCCAAGAAAAAATTTAGAATCTTTTAAGAATGAAAGATTTCAAGAGAATGAAAAACTTTTCTAGATAAAATTGAATATAATTTCAAAACATTTCGAAAGATATAAAAAATTGTGAGAAAAGTATGCGGAGGATTTTAAGGCGATTTTTTTCATTTTGCAGAATAAAAATTTTTTTTAGGAAAAATGCTACTCATTTTAAAAGATACTGAGAAGTTTAGAAACAAGTTTAAAAATAATTTAAACCTTGGAACGATTTCAAGAAATTTAAAACAAAATGCAGATTTTTGAAGATTTCGAAAAAAGATACTACGTATTACTAAATTCGTATGGGGTACATTGGTACCCTCTTACCAGGTAGGCACACACCAGGTAGCGCTTGGACGCTCAGGAAACAGGGAACACATAGATAGACTAAAAGGAAAACCATGCTGCGTGTTTTAGGGAAGGCCCTAGACTATCCTCTACAAGAGTACTTGGTGTAGCTTTATTCTTAGCATACTTTTTCGCATTTTTCTCAAAAACAGTCATACGAGAAAAAATCATGGATAATAATATATGCATTTTGAATAGATCTACAACTTTTGTGAAAAGCTTTTTTTTATATAATTAAAATGTTGCAAAACAAACAAATAAAATTGGTTTTTTGTTCAATTATATGGTTTTTTTATGTTCAAGGGCCCAGGGGCACCCTTTGACATAGTCAGTTTAACCTCAAATTTTACAGGAATTATTTCTACATAAAATGGAACTAAACTGAGGGGTAGCACTAAAAAATCGCAAAAAAGTGTTTACCAAGAGTAAAAGAGAGCCACCCCAATGCAATACATGACAAGCACAATAGAATCTAAACTCCAAACTCTAAACTTCTGAAATAAGGATTAACTCTTTAAAATTGCGGCAGATAACAATTTTTTCTCATAATGATTTTTTGTTTTGTTTGAAAAGCAAGATTAAAATTGTTTTTTTTTCTAACCACAATAAAAAAATTTGTCTTCTTTATAAAATAGCTTTTTGACACTCTTCAAATTCATATAGAATGAAAAGTGGGCTGGAAATAATTTCATGGTCAAATTGAGATTTTTACGCTCGAGGGGACCACATTCAACTTACACAGCGCCCGGGAACGAATACTGTTAAGTCTAACTTGCCTCTAAGCTTACATTTAACTATCTTGAGATGATTTTTTGTGTGTATGTATCTTACATAAACATAAAGTGGCCCACTCGAGCGCAAAAATCCATGAAGTAATAGTGTGCGTTAATACACTTCCGCCCGTCTTTCTTTCTTTTTGCCATACCCCAACGTGACACACAACATCACTTGACCTTCCTTTTTCATCTAGTGGTTTAGAAAGATTGCATGGCGTTTGTTTCGCTCCTTTCAAAGCACTATACCAATTTTCCTCATTCGAATCCATTACAAAATTCAATACAGCGACTTAGAAATACTGTAATTTTTTGCATGTGAGAATCTGATATTCTTACGATTCATTCCAATTAGAGATATTAGTCTGCATTTTCATCGTCAATATTCAAGTTTTTCTAACTGTACCATATTAATACCAATAGTCTCTCCATGTGAAAGTGTCAATGTCTAAATTGTTTCATGCAATTTCAAGTAAAAATGCCTGTATATTCTTGTGTTCGGTGCTGCGAAAGAAACTCAATAATGGAAAGAGAATATTTGTTTTTTGGAATAACAAACACTTCTATAACGTACATACGCATAATATTAATCGCACTTATTAGGACACAAGATGAAAAAGAAGAACGCAATAGTTTAACTGTGATAATTAACTAATGAAATTTTGATACGCAGAATATGGTCAAAAGCCAAAACCTAAAAGTTGTGAAAAGCTAATATTGATATTGCAAGGTTTATAATTTCAAGAATTTTGAATTTGATGATTTCGTCCTTGAAAGCAACACTTGTGTTCATTCATACGGAAATAGTACAAATTGTGATAATTAGGCAAGTATAAAACGTTCGGGTAATATAAACATTTCTATATAAGAATACGCTTGGAACTGAGAGTTCCGCAAAGTTAAATGTATTAATAAATACAGAATTATTTATTAAAGTTGATTGACCTTTTGCTATAACCTAGTCTTAAGTGTTATAATCGTAAAATAAATAATATGAATTTATCGAGTCATTGATTATTCTGTCGCCAAGAGTGGATCCGATTCGCTGTGAGAGTGGATGGCAAAATAACAACAGGTTTTCGGATCTGTTCTGATCATTCCACTATGGTCCAGGATCTCAATTTTTTCGCCAAAAGTGAAGATTCGAATTTGAATCACCTGAATATATTTTGGTAATTGAGACACCTTGAAGTATCCATATTTTAAGTTTCATATCAATCGGTTACCCTCTGTTCTGCTGCACAACCGTCAAGGTCGAAAAATGGAACTTGATTCTCTATGCTTCATTACTAAAATGAAGGGATACAATTTTATGATATTTGCCTAAAGGTAAATTGTTTCTTCGTTTTTGACATTCAGTTTTCATTGATGAATTCAAGAAAGTGATGTAAAAGCTCGCAAACTTATATATAAGCGTGAAATTTACATAGTTTATTCTGAAAAGGTTATATTTTTTCCCCAAAATTTCTGCTGTCGAAACTCTATATCGTCGCCTCCCACTTCCCATTTGGAAAGCAAGGTACCAATGGATTCCTTATGATGGTAAATTCAACGTAGGAGTGCGCCTTTTGTATTCTGATGAAGAAACAACAAACAACTGCGTGCACGCATCGAGACGTACGCTGATGTGCCTATGACAAAGCCACCGAATGCGTCCTTGGGTTGCGGATAGAGGGTCCCTGTACCAAGGGTTTCTGCTGAATAGATGTTTTTTACTGTGTTAGTTAATGGTGCGTGCCTTACTGGAAGTAATTTGTCAAATTTTATTTTTTGTTTTTGAATAGAAAGATCTTTAGTCCGTTGAGATTGATCAAATGATATGCGGTCCAATATACACTAAATGTCAAATCTGAAAGTGTTTGATAGGAAAAGGTGAAGTTTTAATAGTTTTCTTGAGGTAGTGCGCAAGAAAAATTTGGTATGTTGTATTCTTTCTTTCAAGAGAAGCAAACTTGTTGTATGTAGAATTGATTTGGATTTAGATGTTCCCAAATGGTTTTTCCCTTGTAAGAATTTTGGGGCAATGTTATTGTCCCTACACCGTTTGAAGAAAGCTAAAGATGTTAGTAGCTTAGCTTGAGAAGACCTGAGCTTACTAAAATTATTAGTTTTAGTAAGAAAACTCTCCCCGTAGAGTTCTTTAATAATATATTTAATGCAATGTTCACGAAACGTCGGCAAGATTCGTAGTTCTGCATACGATTGAAACCAAAAAAAGCTCTAAATTTTAAATTTAAATTTATCGCCAGAGGTCTTAGCGATGAGGAGAGAAGTAGGCTTAAAAACGATTACAGATACGAAAAGAAGAAAGTTAAACGACTAGTCAAGGAAAGTGAAGATAAAATCAGAGAAGAAGAGAAGAAATTACAAACTGACTTCCAAGAAACCATGAAACTAATATTCAAAGAGATGAAGAAAAACAAAAGTACAGAGTTTGTGAGCATGAGAAACAACAAAAGTGAAATGTTATATGATACAGACGAGATATTAGACGCTTTGAAAGACTCTTTCAAAGAATTATTAGGAGTTGACGATGTAGGGCAACAGAGCTGCGATTTTTTTTATATTTATATTTTTTTTATATTTCCCGAATATTCTAGTTCGGATATTCCATAATTCGGAAAACTTCTGACGGAAATTTTATAATTCGGAAACTTTATTATTCGAGAATTTTATTAATCGAGAATTTTTCAATTCGGAAATTTCAAGGTGTCGGGAATTTTCTTTTTCGGGATTTTTCAGTCGTCCCAACATTTTTTCAATTATTGTTATTTTAAATATAAACAACAATTTTAGAAACTTTAAACACTGAAAATATTTGTTTAAATAGAAAAATTTGATTCATTATTTTTTTATTTTCAAGAAATAAATAATATTCATTGAAAAACTAATTGTTCAAATTAGGGAATTTTATATTTACCCGAATATTCTAGTTCGGATATTCTATAATTCGGAAAACTTCTGTCGGGAATTTTATAATTCGGAAATTTTATTATTAGAGAATTTTATTAATCGAGAATTTTTCCATTCGGGAATTTCACAGTGTCGGGAATTTTCTTTTTCGGGATTTTTCAGTCGTCCCAACATTTTTTCAATTATTGTTATTTTAAATTCAAACAATAATTTCAGAAACTGTAAACACTGAAAATATTTGTTTAAACAGAAAAATTTGATTACTGTATTTTCAATAAATAAATAATATTTATTGAAAAACTAATTGTTCAAATTAAGAAATTTTATATTTTCCGAATATTCTAGTTCGGATCTTGTACTATATAATTCGGCCAACTTGTGTCGTATAACGAAAATTTCACTTATCGTTATAACCTTCGGTTTTAAGTTTAAGATTCTAAATTTTGCATGGGCGCCAGATTCACATGGATCATTCACAAACAGAAACAAAGATAATTTCAAAAAAAAATAAATCAAAAATAAATAAACCAAAATTTTAAATAAATTTCAAATTTCAAATCTGGGAACCGGGAATCAAATAGTGACTAGCTCAGCCCCACTTCTGGATAATGGTAAAGGGGCTAGTTCTAATAACTTGGCACAAGCATTAAATTAATTTCATCTAAATTTTTAAATAATTCACGACATTATGATTTTACAGTATTTTATTTTATTAGGACAAAATCCCCACTTTGTAATCTACACCACGTGACCACCTCACCGATACAAAGTACATGAATGTTAGTGCAAGAGTTTCGGGATCGTATCCATTAAAAAAGTGCATGGGCCCCCGGAATAACACATTTTCTTGATAATAAGTAAATTATTAATAAAAAGTATTAAAAATAGAGTATCAGTATTAAAGTTTAACGATATTCATAAAAATTGCTTGAAATTGGATAAAAAATGACAGATTTATGATACGAAATCATCATGTGGGACATAACCTCAAGAAGGAAACGTCAAAGTGAACAAAATACCTTTAAGTGGAAGGATTCTTAAAAATTCATTTAATTTACATTTAATTTCAGGTAGGGGAGCGGCACCGAATGCGGCGCACATAAAGGAAAATGCACAAAGATAAAATATATTTTGTTCAGGCTAATATCTTACCAATGCTCTATGCATGGAGATAATTTAATTGAAGTTAATTAAAACAATTAATTAATTTGCTTTCCAAAAAGTGCATCTGCGCCAAGTTGTCCTACCCTGTTTGTTAATGTGGCGCGTTTCGATTTCAATTCATAATTATTGAATAAAAATCAAATTATGAAGAAAAATTAGTAAAATTTAAATCATTTAAATTCGGTAGCTCAATCAAATTTCAACCAATTCTGATAAAAAAGGTCGTCACACACGGAATTGAACTCATCTTGATTATATCAGCAGCAAAAAATTATTTGGATTGAAAAATGTCATCAAATTGATGTTAAAGTTGAAAAAATGATAAACATTGAAATAATTTGGATTGTAGCGTCGTGATTTTTCACCGTGATAAAATAGAAAATCACCTGGAAAAATGTATTTTTTTGGCCCGGAAAACCTGAAAAAGTCCTGGAATTTTTGTTTGCAGGCACGCTAGACACTCTGAATCAATTAATGGTGCTTTAAAGAATAAATACTAAATGATTTCTTTTTCTCAGTGGATGACAACGACGATATCGACTATGAACCGCCTCCTGAATGGGTATTAGAAGTACCAGAAGATTTAGATTCTTGTATAGCCCAAAGGCATTTTGAAGAAGCCTATCATCTTTTAGAAAAAGCAAAGGCCTACCTGGCGGATGCTCATCCTACTCCTCACCTGGCAGAAATGAAAACCAAGATTCACGAAAGGGCTAACTCGTTGGTAGAGGTCCTGACCAAAGAATTGGAATTGAGTGCAGAGGCAAAGTCCTTACAAGGTGGAGGTTTGAGAAGTGCTCGTCGAGCTGTTAGACTTCTGATACAACTTGATAGAAGTGCTCAAGGTTGTCAATTATATCTCAAGTTGTGCAGTGCTGCACTAAAGGCTCGTTTAAAAAGAGTGAAGAGAGAAGGAGCCACTGTTCCATACATCAAGCAGTTGAGTGCTATCGCTTTCAGCAATATCGTTGATACGTCACAGGAGTTCTTGAAGATCTTCCCAGATTACACGAACTGCACATCAGGTAATGGAAATGACCTGATACCAAATAGTTCATGCCAAAGTTTAGTTTAAGTTTTCAAAACCGATCTAATTGACTCTTCTATTTTTTCAGCTTTGCTAGTATGGTGCAGTCAAGAGATAAAACATCTTACCTCACATTTGATCAAGCAAATGTTCATTCCTCAAGTTACAATAAGCACTTTGGTAGAATGCATAGTTGCAGTTAGAAGTCATTGTGATCAAGTAAGTTGCTCTTTGACTTTTTTATCAGGCATTTAGGGGCTGTCCATAAACTACGTTACCAATTGGAGTGCAGGGGGGGGGGCATCGGAGATAACGTTATGAACTTAGATAACCAGGGTGGCCACTTACCCGGGAGAATCGAGATTTCCGTTATTTTATAATTTTCGCTTTTTGTAATTTTTGAAAGTTTCCAATAATCAAACTTTCAAGGTTCTGCAATTTTGAACGTTGAAAATTACAGTGTTTTTTTTGCAAAAATCACATTTTTTATTTAAAAAATCTATCTAGTAATTTTGAATGACACATGGTACTACATGATATTATACTTATTAAGAACATATTTATCGCCTTTAAAATTTCTATAATTTTCATGTAAAATTATAGTTTTAAATGCGCAATTCTAAAACATTTTAATCTGTGAGGCCTTAAATCTACATTTTTTTCTTGAATTAATTTTTAGATTAATTCTTTGAGGTTTTGGATTTTAAATTTCAAAATATTGTAGTTTCAAATTCAAATACTTATTTAAAATGTCAGAACCATTCCGATTTTAGATGTAAATATAAAACAATTTCGAATTGAAAAGCTTAAAATTGTAAAATTTCAAAAAATGCAATCATATTACAGCAATATTGGTTTGTATTCTTTATTTTAATTTTCAATATAATATCTTAAAAGTGTCCGATTTTTAGTTGAAGATTTCAACAAATAAATAATTTTAAATTTAAAAATATTTGATTGGAAAATTTCAAGAATGAATAATAATTCTAAAGGAAGCTTTGAAATTAATAATGGAGTTTAAAGTAAAAAAAGATCAAACTTAAACTATCTGAAATTGATACATCAGTAAATGTATAATTGCGGTCATTTTAAATGTTTACAATTTTAGAGGTCTTAATTTACATGTTGATCGCTGAATTTTTAATGTTTCCCTTTCATAGGTTTCAATTTTGCAATTAAAATTGAATTGTTTGAATTTTGGAAAGTATAATTAGTAATTTAAAAATTATTGATTTTTAAGCGATTTGAATTTACTTCAAATAATTGAAATTTTAAAGGGTTTGAGTATAAAAAAGTTTTAATATCACAATTTTTGGTGATGATAATATCCATTTTTTTTTCAGTAAAATTTAACTATTTTGTTTACAGTTTTTTTCATTTTTGGTTGAAAGTTTACAATTTTTTTCATTTTTGGTTGAAAATTAATTTTTCTAATTTTAAATTTAACTGTTCCATTTTTTGTTGAAAATTTATTGTTTTAGTTAAAAATTCAATTATTTAGTTGAAAATTGATCTTTTTTGTAGAAAATTCATCTCTTTGGTTGAAAATTCGTCTGTTTGGTAGTAAATTAATCTTCTTAGTTAAAAAAATCCTATTTTTAATTGAAAATTCATCTATTTTGTTGGAAATTTGTTTTTTTTTTGTTGATAATTAACTTTTTAAGCTAAAAATGTAACTATTCCACAGCTTTGAAACTTCTTTCTAACCATTAAAATCAATCGAGAATTCCCTCGAATTCAAAAAGAATAACAATTTCAAATTAAAATCACTCCAAATTGATTAGAAAAATATTCGAACATTATTATCAAATTCGGTGAAAACCATGACATTAATCCCTTTCTTAATTAATTAATTAATTTCATTCAAAGTACTAAAATCAATTCACAAATATAAATTGGTATGATCTACTCATCTGGCTAGGTAGACTCCAACATTTTCTATTTTCTTTCTGATTTTTAGGTTACACTGTTACAAATAATCAAACATTAGCATTTTATATTTTGTTTCCTTCCCAAATTCTGGGAGACACGAACTTCCTGTTCTCAAGCACGCAGCATAAAATTAATCTTTATTTTATTAAATTGTTTGAAGAAATATTTTTTATTTTGAAGAAATCATTACAAGCATATTGTTACTAATGTTCAAGCAAATTTTCTTTAATAGATTAATTTTTTTAATTCTCTGTTTTAAAGCCATTCATATTATTTTTCTGATTGAAAAGATTTGAGATATCGTGCATAAGACTTAGTTGACGATATATGACCTATAACTAATTCTTCGCTTGCATAATAAGACCTTAAAACACATTCATAACCTAGCTCAATTTCTATAGGGAATGGTTATAATTAGGAAGATAACAGTTTTTAGTATTTATTTTTATTTATTAAAAAAAAACATAAATTTACAGTTCTAGTATAATACAAATTTTTATTATAGATAAAAGAATTATAATCCTTAACGCTATTTCCATATTTTATATTTTTTTAAATTTTTTATATAATAGTAACCTTACATTAATTTTTTCACAACGCCGCTTATTTATATAAGTATAACAAATCTCGGGTTTTCTAATTGTGTTGATGTTTTCACAGTTCAAATATGGTTTGACGTAGTTGGAAGTACCGGATATTTATATAATTCCCAAGACCGAAAACTTATTGAAAGAGGAGGATCTTTTTCAGTATATTTTAAAAATTGAAATTTTGTTGAATCCGACAGGCAGAACCCTTGGCAATAACCATTCTGTTTTATTAACTTTGATTTTATCCTGCTCATTGAGAGCTGTTTGTGAGACAGAATTTACATCATTTTTCGATCTTGTTAAACTAAGTTCATGATTAGAATCAACAAAAATTTGCCGATAATCTTCAGCAAAATCAAATATCATGCTGAGAGGTATGGAAACGTCAAAATAACCAACCCGAATTATCCAGATAGCTAAATTTACCCGAATTCAAAGATACATAATGTTTTAGAAGAATAGTGAGACCCACATCTTTTATTCATATAAATGTCTATATCATTAATGTCATATCTAGCTTCTTCGAATAAATGACAGATAGCGTTAGAAACTAAAGCTGTATTGGCCACTGGATTTCCATCAGTTCCATCATCACAGTGAGCAATGGCTTTCAATTCTTAACATCTCCTCTTCCATGACCAACAATTAAATTTTTATAAACAAAAACGCAAATACAAGTACAGGAAATCTGGAATTTCTTAATCTTATTCTTCTTCTTTTTATGATACGTCTGATCTTCAAACCTATTTTTTTCAGCATCAGCACGTTTTGAGATGTTAACCCTTTGACAGCTTGTTGTTGACTGATCAGTTTGAGGCATGGTACTGAAGTATTATAACGGAAACCAACTTTTTTATTTAAAACAATACCCATTATTTCAAATTATTTATATGTAGCCTGATTGTTAGAGTCTCTTCACGAAAATTAACCAAATAGCCGTCTTGATCTACAATGCAGAGCAGTATATGATCTATAGTTTTGACGGCGACCGGCAAGTAAATGACGTGTGACGGAACCTGCACTATGTTATATCCTGGTGCAACGCTAAAAAAGATTTCATGAATAGTGTGAACTTTTTTGCTGTGTGAAACCCAATAAAGGATCAATAGAATCTACAGGCTCAAAATTATATATCTCGATTGCAATAAATTTAACTACGTAATGTATTATTATTTGGTGTCATATAAATTTGAAACTCTTTTTTCCAAAACTATATGTATATAGCGCTGTATATCATCCATTTCATAACTACATGTAGATATCTCAATTTTTTCAGTGCCAAGATAAAATTTGTTTTCTCCCATGTAATCATTGTTTATATGGCTTTGAATACAGGCCTTTTCCTGGAGCAATGTCTTCAATTGCTTCGTTATGACGTTTACGTTCTTCGAAATGCCGTTTTGCTGCATTTGGACTGTTTACAGCTTTTGCTACTCTTGCAGCTCCACCCCAGCAGTACTTGGACCCGCAAAAAGAGGTATCAGAAAGGGAAAAAATCCTCCAACTTTTTTTGTAACCGGTAAAATAGGAGGTTTTGTTATATTTCTTTTTCCACCAGCCTTCATAAAAGCTGCACGTGCGCCTCTGAGTACATCTTTATTATCAAGTATAGATTTTTTGGCTGCAGTAACCATGTTTTTCAGAGTGGTGGCAGACTTGTTGTTTTTGAGACCACTGATATATATATATATATATATATATATATATATGATTGGGAATTAGCCGAATAAATGTGATTTTTTCAATTCCACATCCATATCCGTCAACAGAAGGAAGCCTTGTACCAGGAGCCATGGACCTGTAAGGAGGATGAGCCCTTGCAAGAGGACGAGGCGTAACAGGAGGATGCGAACTTGCAGGAGGAGACCTGGTCCTAACACGAAGAGGATGTTCGTCAGGTGGAAGAGGCCTCCCTGGTAAATGATATTTTTCAATTCTATTACGAGGAACAGCAGCAATAGGGTCTCCATTAGGTAGACAATCGAACTGTGAGCTTAGCTCTGCTACCGGAAAGATACCATTTTTTAACATCGATTTTATATGAACTGTTGGGAATATAAAATGTTCTTAACTCTTCTATGAAGTAAAGCTAGCTTATCTTATTTTTTTCATTTGTTTATTCACAGTTTCTTGTTTGTTACTTCACTTCATGTCTTATCTAAAACCTATATAAGCTTATCTATGTAATCAGTGTGCTCATTGTATTTGACACCAGCGATCAATAAAAATAAATTATAGATTCCAAGCTTGGTTAACCAATGCTTGCGTCCAAGACTTATCAGAGGGTGAAGCATGATATGTTTGATCTTGAATCTTTAGAGATATTTGGTGTGGCAGATGGTTTATAAACAAAATCAGAACTATGTGAACTCCGGGCGAAATAGTGAAATGGAAAAAATTATACCAAGGCGAGAGCGGTCATTAGTTCTACTCTAGATCTACATCATTCAATAATTATATCATGTTCAACTGTTTATTTTCTATGTCGTATGCATGTGTGAAATGTGCAGTTATTACAGACAAGGAATGAATGTGTGGACTAAATCCTTCTCTTAGCCAGAATCATTTTTTTCTGAATATATAATTTCAGACTTTTTCTCGTAAACGATGCAGATGTGCAAACTCTTATGTTGAAATCTTTCTGTATCTTTCTGGCCACAAAAATGTTGTAGTCCGCATTGAGCTCACAGTACTTATTCCTTCAACTAAGTTTGGTAAAAAGCTATAAAATATTGAAGAAAGAATGTGTTTTTTTAAATGGAAGTCAAAGTTCTAATACACGTAACTTTAGGGAATTTTTTTTTTCAAATCGGAAAAATTCGTGTCGTTTCATTTCCTCTCGGAAGAACAAATTTCATCACCAAGGGATTTTGCGACTTAATTTGTAGAAGTTGCTTAATTTAAAATGGATTCGATCTCACATAAAGTTTGGAAAAATTAGAAATTGGGATTGAAATTGAATTGCTTCGGACAAATTCGTATTTGCGGAAAGCTTAAAATTTACGAGAATTGACAGATATGTATGTCTCGATTGCCGCTAAAAAGACACAAATAATTAACTTAAACAGTGCGTTTTAAAAACATGTAACTCCTATACTCATACAAGGAGTTACGCGTCTTTGAGAATCACTGCTTGAGTTACTCGATTCTTTTTAGTGGCCGTCGATATTATTATAAAATACTATTATATTCACCAATAGAATTAAGGATGATTGCCACCATAAAGATTGTAGTATAGACGAGTCTCATTTTCGCAAGTAGAGGAAAGACTGGTTGATCGTTTGATGAAGAATTTGGTTAACAGTGTACCAAATTATTATTCTAGTGACTCATTATAGATTATAAATTATATCCTACAGTCGCCGTCTCATGGATTATAGACGTTAGGCTTGTTCTTTTGAGATATTTACACAGTAATTTATATCAACTACAATCGCAAAATATATAAGTGGCTAGCTCCAGTGGTGCTACAAATCACTGATGACCCTGAAACACGATTACTGGGTCAAAAATTACGCTTGACATTTTTTTCTAATTTTTGAAGAGCTCATGAAATTCTATGTTAAACGACTTCTACTCGGAATCTTATTTTCAATCTCAGCTAATAAAAATGTAAAAAATCTGCCCGATGTGTAACTTGATATGATCAGTTCCAGAGTGTATCAAACCAGCATCGTCTTATTAACATATACATATGTATTTATTTACCTTATAAATCTTTAGAAGATTGAAGTTAGTTTGCCGTTCAATGTGTGTTTTAATACTATATCGTTGGTTTCTTGTAATTGCCTAAGAACCGTCATGCGTCTAGAAGAATGGCTGAGTGAATTTAAAGAGTGCCCTAATTATGAATATCAACGGTACTTTTTCAAAGTCTGGTGCAACAAATAAATTTTTTTTTTAAACAAAGATAGGAGTTTCAGAAAAAAAAGTTCTAAAATTGAAGCGTTATAAAAAATTTAATTTGCACTACAATTAACATATTTGCAGATAATTATCACGGGACATATCAAACCTGATATTTGCGAACAAAGAAAAATTACATTTCAAGATACGAACACCATACAGTAAAGAGGTCCAAAATTCCCGAAATAGTGAAATGTTGATATGTACCATTCTCATACGGTGCTAAGTCCCAAAACATGAATTTTGGTACCTCGGTGAGCTCGATTGGACCACCGGAAAAGGTCCCGCACGGGGCTTAAAGTTACGCCCTTTGAATATTCGGTTATATGCATGCAGCGCCTCATCATGACAGCTTAAGGGGTGTACAGGTGGGAATGAGTCCTCCTGCCAATTACCCTATTGCTGAATACCTTTTTATCACGGTATCTTTGTCTCATGACAGCATGTTGGTGGGTGTGATTTACAAACCTCCTAATGCTTCCTACTGTAGGGAACTTGAGACTGACTTTTTTGACCTTATACCAAATTATAATAACATTGTACTTACTGGTGACCTAAACAAACACAAATCTTAATGCCACCAACAACTTAACTAACTATTTAAAATGAGTAGTGTTCTCTGCCGGATTATCTATAGTTCCCCATAATACCACGCACCACACTGACCATTCTAGTACATGGATTGACTTGATGATTGTTGATGATCTAGACAAGGGAATTTCTTCTACTCAACACTCAATCTCATTCCTCTCAAACTACGACCTTATCAGCATTCAATACCAGTTCTCCTTTGATCACTCCTCTAGTACATCTCCTCTGTCTATATGCAATCTCACAAATATAAATGAAGCCGAATTTCTTGAGCACCTCTCTACTTATGATTGGAAAAAAATTTGCATTGAAAAAGATATAAATAGAAAGTTATCTGTCTAACAAAATTTCTATCTTCAGCTTTTGACAAATTTGCGCCTCTTCATACCCTCAAAGCAAAAAAGAATTCCACACCTTGGATTACATCTTATATCAAAGACCTGATGAAAGAAAGGGAGAAAAAACGTAGATTGGCTAAAAGAACAAAAAATAGTATTATTCAAGCCGAATTTCGTGAATTGACAAACTTACTTCGAACCAAACTCAGAGATTCATACAATCAATATAATTACAATTCTATAAAAAACAGGAATAAAAATGAAAACATCTGGTTTCTCTTGAGACGACTTGGACTTATTCCTCCAAAACACTTGGCTCCTGATAACAATTTTTCCCCCGCAGGTCTTTTAACAGCCTTTACCACAAAATCCACACTCCTTGCAAACAGCACTCCTTCCTCGCCCGCAGTTCCCTCTACCTTTGATGATACTAAATTATTCTTTTCTGACATATCGCAAGATACGCTAATGAAAAACCACTTGGAGGTAAAATCAAATTCTCAAGGTTCTGCTAGTATTTCAATTAAAATGATTCGCTTTACCAGTCATTTGTCCTATTCTCTTGCACATCTATAACGCATCTCTATATGTGGGAATCTTTACAGATGCCTGGAAAGAGGCGATTATTCGCCCTGTTCCTAAAATATCTATCCCTACCTCTCCCAAAGATTTCCGACCGATATCCATCCTCTGTACCTTGTCTCAACCATTCGAACGCATTGTTTATCAGCAACTTACTGCACATATTGAAACTAACAATTTAATGGACCCAATGAAATCTGGGCTTCGTGTCAGGCATAGTACTCTTACAGCTACACTTAAAGTAACTTCTCACCTCAAAGTGGCAATTGATAGAGGGGAAATAACTATTGTTGTCCTTTTTAACTTTTCTAAGGCGTTTGATACAGTTAACCATAATTTACTGTTGACTAGGATCAAATCACTTCACCTCTCAAATATGGCTGTTAAATGGTTTGAATCTTATCTTAGTAATTGTTCTGAAAGAGTAAAAATAAGCAATGGCGAGCGTTCTGATTGTGGGGAGGTCAAGAGTGGTGTCCCTCAGAGATCCACAATTGCATCCAATCTATTTAATATTTATACCTCTGAACTTGTTAGCGAACTTCGTCATTGCAACTATCACAAATATGCTGACGACTTTAAGCTTTACCTTTCCGGTCCTATTGCCACTCTCAAGAGCTTACTTCAAAAGGTACAGGTGGATATTGATTTGGTGGTGCAGCGGGCCTTGACAAACGGTCTCACTCTTAACCCTGCTAAAACTAAGGTTATAATGATGCGACCTTCTCCCTCTCTTCTTCACTAGCCACAATTGCAACCTATCCTCCTCTCTTAGTCGATGGGCGCCTTTTCCCCTTTGTGGATTCTGCGTAAGATTTAAGCTGTATTCTCAATCGCTTTCTTACTTGGGATAATAAAGTTGCGAATATCTCGAGCGAAACCCTCCAAAAGCTTGACAGGAATAAAGAATCACTTCACACTCCAACGCGTATCCTTTTATTCAAGAGCCTCATCCTCCCTTTCTTTGACTACGGCTGTGTTGTATATGACGATGTTACTGATGAACTGTATGCAAAACGTGAACGTACGATTAATGCTTGCATTTGGCTCATCTATAACAACCGAAAAAGCAAACATATTACCCAGTATAGAGAAAGAGCAGGACTTCTGAACGTTGCTAAAGGAAGACAATTTTTCATGAGTAACCTGCTTTTGCAGCCTATTCAGTAATGAAGATTCGCACAATCTTCTTTTTCTCTTCCATTTTATTGACGAAGATCAACCAACACATTCCGAACTGAGTAAAAGGAAAACAGTACTAAAAATTCAGCCACACTGCACATGTAAAATGTAACGGTTTTTGTTATTCTTGGTGCTCGCCTTTGGAATAAACTACCTATTAGCATTAGGAATGCACCTTCAAAATTTCAGTTTGTCTAAAACGTAGAAACGTTTGTCTGAAAATTGGGATGGAAAGGTTCTTTTCTCTTTAATTAAAACACTGATGAATGTGTGACAAAATTCTTATCCTTTAATAATTTGTTCAGGTCAGTTTAAATTAGGTCACGCACTCTCACAATTTAAAAAAGACTTTAATATAATTGGTAAAAAATATATATAATTGTGTATGATTTTCCGGTGTGGGAAAATATGAGACCTCGACAGAATCCGAATTATTCTGGGGCGTTCCACTAAGCGCTATCTCTCTTATATAGACTCGTTTTACTCATCCCTGTCTAAGAGACCCTTAACCATTCCTCTTTACGACCCGCTGGCGCGTGGGAATTAGTCCAAGAATGTTTTACCCCCTCATAAATTTTAACTTGTCTCGGGGCGCCCACGCAATAACTGTTGCTGAGTCGTCATCCCTATACTTGTTTTGGTACTGAAATTCCTTTCCTATGAATGGTCATCTAAATTATAGTGACAAGTGTCACATAAAATTACTACCCTTAAAGTAAACACATTTTTATGGGTTTCTAACTCATTCGATTTATCCTGTTTCTCACGCTCTTAATTTGCTAAATTTATCGTAGCCTATTGCCCTAAAATTCCTAATGAGTGACTAGTTTTTATTCTAGAATATTCGGCAATAGTAATTCTATTTGAAAATTCGATGTCCACGTAGCTTTTGAATTTCCCGCTTAATCCAAACTTACCCATGGTAATGCAGGTTTCTAGGTTTTCAGCATAGCTGCTATCAGATTTTTAGCCATGAACCATAAAACTGTTAAAATGAGAGTTGCATTCCGTCATACCTTCACCCTTATTTTAAAAGGTGTTTACATATTGAAAACGGTTTTTATTATTATTTATAATTATTTGTTTGTGTTTAAATTATAGTTTAAAAGTGTTTTTCCTTTATTTTTATTCTGATATTATTTTTATGCTGATTAGCAATTTTTGGTATTATAACATCTAAAGAAGATTATTATTTGATTTAGTAAAATAATTCCAATTTGTTTGTTTTAATGTAGTGAGATATTTTCCTTTTATTATGAATGAATTTTATAATTTGAATTTTTAGAAGATTTGAGTTTTATTGGTAAAATCATGTTATTCCATGATATTGTTTATTTTAAAGTAACGTAAAAAGGGTTATTCAACAGTTTGATATAAAACTTTGAGTTATTTGTTTCAAAAATCTTACTTTTTATGGTCCTTTAGGTTTTAGTGTTCATACGTAGATCGGTCTTTTTGCGACGCAAGGAGTTCAATATCTTATTATTTATAATTTCCTCATTATAATAAATTTGTTCTTTGGTGAGGATATAATTAAGAATTATTTATCTTTTTACTGGACTTTGGTGGTTGAGTTTGTTGTTAATAAATTTGAATTATTACTTACATTCAACCTAATCCTTTCCATTTCCATAGTTATTTGCTTCATATGTTATTTCAATCCTAATTTTGATTCAATTTAATATGGATATATACATATATATTTTTATATTTCTTTCCCAATTTTTTATTGTATATATACTTTTTTATTTTTTTTATTCAATTTTTTAAATCAATTTTACTGCCTGATTTATATAATATTTTATATTGTCATATTAATTAATTTCTCTATTGATTTAATTAATTTTTGAGCCAAATTTGAATTGAATTAATTGATTAGAGATTTAATTTCAATTTAAAAAATTAAAGTCTTAATTTATCTTAAATTTAATTCACTTAATTCTTCTTTATTTGATTTAACAAGGAATTAATATAATATATTTTAAATTTTTATTTACAGGGAAATTATTTTATTTAAGCAAATTTTTCATTATAAAATCTAATTCACTAAAGTATTTAATTTATTGATTTTATTTATCTTAATTTATTAGTATTTTAATTGCATAATTTAAGTGCATAATTTTATTTATTTTTCAGGAAAATGAAATTCGGAATTCCTTATATCCTATTCATTATTATTTACAATTAAAAATTGCGAACTCATATTTATTATTAAATAAAAAATTCCAAATAAATGTTTCATTATTTATTTAGATGTTAAAAATTTTATGTATCAATTGTGATTGCAGCTAGTTTCAGTCTATTTAAATGTATAATTTTAGTTTTATTGGGTCCCATTGTAATTTCTGCATCAGAGTCTCCGATTAATCGCTTGATTTGAAATGGGCCAGAATACTGTTTATCGAATTTATGAGCAGATGGAGGTTCCAAAAGTATAACAAAATCTCCCTCTCTAAAATTTTGAATATCTAATTTTTGATCATAATATCTTTTCGATTTTTCTTTCGCCATCTTCAAATTTTCTTCAGCAGTTTTTTGAACATCAATGAGTTTTTGAAATAAATCCAAGACTTATTTGACATACGTGGAAGGAGGTCTAGTTTTCGAAAAATTCGTCGGCAAATTCATTTCTTTTCCATAAACGAGAGTATAGAAGGCCAATCCTGTAGACTCATGCACAGACGAATTATACGAAAAAATTGCATACCGCAGCCATTCATCCCAATCTTGTTTTGTAATCATTGAAAATTATTTAAAAATATAACATTTCTTATAAAAAGGTTGTTTGTTCTTTTCGACATGTAAAAATAAATATTTAATCTTTCCTCTATTTTCTTCTTTTTCGTGAGAAAATTACCAAATTTCCCGCTTTTTGAGCTCCTTTTGCGCTGTGATCCCTGTTATAAAGAAAAATTTATTTTTCTGTCTGAAAAAAGTGGTGTAACGATACGTATCTTACAACAATCCCGCAATCATTGTTTTTGAGAACCTGATTGACTTTTCATTACTTGAAGTTATTTTAGGTCTTCAATTTTTAATTTTGAAAATTAAATCTGAAAATGGGCGTAGAAAACCTTATGGGATTGAGAAACATTTGTGCTTTTTAAATACTCTTGCAGGGTTAAATTAAAGCTTTCAACAATTTTCAGTTATGTTAACGTTTTATACCGGAAATGGGTTCTTCTAATAAAAAATGAATAGGTTTTAAACTATATCTACCACTTTTCGACAATTTTAGGTTATGTTCATGTGTTTCACCTTAAATTTGTATTTGTAAACAAAACAAAATTAGATTTAAATCTAATGATTTTTGTTTAAAATAATAAAATTTACCAGCTTCAACCATTTGAGATTGGTATTTTCAAACAAAAATCATTATAATTTGAACAATATCTAGAATCTTTGAATAATTTTGGATATGTTAGTGTTTTTCATCGGAAAGTGGTCTATTTCATTTTTAAAAATTATATTTCAAATATTTTAGAGAAGATTCACATTTTAAAAATTGTAGGCTTTTAGGGTAAGTCGGCATTTTACACCGGAAATCGATAGTTTTACTAAAAATTCATTAGATTTCAAAGATAATTAAAATTTGTTGTATCGATTGTTTAAAAACAATTTTTAATTTCAAAGAAGATTTAAATTAAAAAAATTCTTCCATATTATCTCGAACCATTTTTTGTTATCTTATGTTAGCTTTATTCGTCGAAAATTGATGTTTTTAATTAAAAAAATAATGAGATTTTTCCGATTATCATTACTCTTCAGATCATCCTTGAGAGTCATTAAATTCACCACTTTTGTACAATTTTTTTGGCATTTTTGTACCAGAAATCGGTACTCTTATGTCATCAAAAATCATTGGATTTCAAAGAAGATTAATGTTTTTTTTAACAATTTTGAATTTTGCTCACATTTCTAAAAGTGAATTTTTTTATCTTATATAATTTGTTGTTATTTAAGTGTTTTTCGACTAAATTTGTTGTTGACAATAAAGGAATCATCAAATTTCAAATGAATAAAAAAATTTAATTAATAATAGGGCATGTTAGCATTTTTCAGCAGAAATCGGTAATTTTAAACAAAAATAATTTGTCTTTAAAAATTAAACTTATCATTTTGAGCAACTGTAAGTTATATGTTTTTCATCGGATATTGTTTTTTTTTTAACAACAATGCAACGGTTTGATTGACTGTAAATATTTATATTTATTTATTTATTTATTCTGAAGTTAGGATATTAATTTTCATCAATTATCAATAATATTGTCCTTGCTTTTCTTTTATATTATCTTAGGTAATAGATACTAGGAAATGCAAAAAATTTTATATTTATATTAATTTTATATTTTATTTAAAAAGATACGTGAGACAATGTAATAATAATTGCGTACGTGTTTTCCAGAGTTCAATAAAATGTGTGGTCTCGTACAAAATTTTCGCATTTACTCTTTTTTGTTCAATACGCATGTGTTTTTAAAAGAATAGTATATTGTGCTACAAGAGCTGAAAGTAGGCAGTTCCACAAGAGTGTGAAATTTGCTGTACGAGCCAGAGACGAATCAAAGGGGAGTTGTAAGCGAGCCGGAAACGACTTGAAGATGAGCCGATGTACTGTAAATCTCACAAGAGTTACGAGTGTCTACTTTCAGCACCTGTTGCACACGATATTTTTTGTAACAAATTCAGGAATTTTCGATTTGAGACACAATAAATACAAACTTTCTGGACATTTTTGGAAATTTATGGTGAAATTATCAAAAATTAGCGAAAATTTCAGGAGATTTTTGAATGCCAGAAATAATGAGAAATTTTTGTAATTTTTAGTGAATTTTTAAATTACCGAAAATATCCATAAATTTAAGGTATCCAAAGCTTTTTGGAAGAAATCCATTATTCCGGTAGCCCTGGAAAGTAATTCTGAATCGAAATGAGAATGCACAGCAGCTAGAAAAAGTAAGCTTGCTCAAAGAGCGCAAGCGCATCAGCTAAAAAAAGTATTTTCATAACTGCTTTTTAACGCGGATTTGGAATTGTTTGTTCATTTCCCGTACGCTATACATGCCTCGAAAAGCGCACATTTCGTGTATGCGTTACAAAAAAAGAATTTCCTTTTTTCAACAAAGTTCCCCTATTTTCTCTACAATTGAGCCGCCGAATGCAATAACCAGCCCGACACTCGAAAACGCGTAAAAGTATTGACCGATCGTCTCAAAAAAAGAAAGTTTTCAAAATCGAAAAATCAATTTTTTGAAAATGTAGAATTGTACAGAATAAGAATCAATCAATCGAGGTCAGTGACCCTGACCATCCCAATCTCCATAATCCTCGGCCTTGGTCCCTGCCATTGGCAACATACTCCCTCCCGTACGGAAGCCATGCGCCACCGTACATTAAGTGGCAGGAACCAAGACGACAACATTAGCTGCTGATCGTCGGAAAACTCGTCCTCGAGTACGGACATCGACGTTTCGGATTCGTCCGTCCTTCCCTGGATGAACTTTTGTTATAATTCCTTTTGGCCAGACGTTTCGCGGGAGAGTCGAATCAGCCACAAGCACCAAGTCGCCTACTGACAGCGCTCTTACTTCTTGCGACCAACATTTTCGAACCACTAAGCTTGGTAAGTATTCCTTTATCCACCGAGCCCAAAACATGTCTGCTAATCCTTGCGACTTTCTCCACATTTTTCGCGAACATAGATCGGCATCGGTGAATTTACCAGGTATGGTTACCCGAATGATGATCTTATGAGAAAATGATTGGGAGTTAGGCTCTCCATATCTCGATGGTCCACTGATACGTGGGTCAGGGGGCGACTGTTGATCAAATGCCCCACCTCAACAAGAAGCGTATGCAGCACTTCTTCCTTTGGCGCCCTTTCGTTGAGTACTGCCGCCAATGATACTTTTACACTCCTAACCAACCGCTCCCAACTACCACCCATATGCGGAGTCGAAGTAGGCATAAATCGCCATTTTATTTTAAGATTGGTCATTTCCAATTTTATAAGTTCACGGTCGATTTCCTGAATAGCATTGCGCAATTCTCGGTTCTTACCTGTCAAATTCGTTCCGTTTTCCGAGTACATTTCACTCGGATTTCCACGCCGGATTTCCGTTTTTCACGTCTTCGTCCGAGCGTTACCATCATGGGATAAAAGTAATCAATTCCACAGTGGGTGAATGGACGCTGGTGATGTCCCAATCTTTGCATCGGCAAGTCACCCATTCTTGGGATCTGTCGCTTGGCCCGTCGTACACGGCACAACTGACATTGGGAAGAGACAGTCTGCACTGTAGGACGCACCTTCAGAATCCAGTACCTATGCTTCAGTTCATTTACTACAGTTTCAGGTGCGGCATGGTCTGCACGTTCGTGGTAGCATTTCACCAACAACTGAGTGTAACGATGTTTTCCATCTAGGATGATAGGTAGCTTCGCATCGTAGGAAACGTCTTTAGCTGCGCAGTACTACGGATTAACGTCAGCCATTTTGCAAAATTATCAATGTTGGGATGTAGATCATCACTGTCGTCTTTTACGAGTGCTGCAAATTCTCTTTCATTTTCAGTCTTCGGCAGTTCCTCTTTACTCAGATCGGGTTGTCTCGGCCATTCTGTTTCCGGCTTAAAAAGAAACGATGCCCCTTGGAGCCATTTAGTCATGTGGTCGTTGACATTTCCAGAGTTTTTTGTTGCTCTATCAGCTGGGTTCTCTTTAGATGATATCCATCTCCATTCAGACACATTGGATATTTCGTCAATTTCCCCGAGGCGGTGTGCCACGAAAGCTTCATATCTACGAGGGTCAGCTGGAATACAACCTAGAATATTACGGGAGTCGGTCCAAAATGATCGGGACCAATCCTCGCTTCTCCAGCCACGAAGGCCACTTGAAACGTATTATCTTCCCATTTTCTTCGTAGATATGCTTCAGCTGAGTATGCCATGTTGCTGGCGTCACTAAATACATGTAACTCTATGTTTTCGTGTAATCTATAGCGACTAAAGTACGCGCGCGGGAATCGATAACATTCCACGCCTGTTAACTCGACGATCCATGCTTTCCATTGTCCATTCTCATCACTTATCAGTTCATTATCCCATCCAAAACCACTGCGCCATACGTCCTAAAGCAGTATCTTGCTCCTAATCGTGTAGGGCAGCAGCATTTCCAGGGGATCATAAACATACATTATGATGCCCAACATCTCCCGTTTGGTTGGAATTTGCGTTCCGTCAAAAATCAGCCCTGGCATTTTATTTATATTTAAATTGAAGGATACTGTGTCTTTAGCTGGACTTCATTTTACACCCAGAGCTCTTTCTATCTCGTTCTCTGACAAGATGATGGCGTCGTTGACACGCTCTTCGATGAGCAAAGCTTTGAGCAATAATTCGCTGTTTCGCCCAGCCTCTAATCTTAAACCCTCCATGTCTATGTATCTCCGTGACTTCTCGTATTCTTGCAATTCCTTCCTCTACCGTATCAACACTGTCTCAATAATCATCGACGTAATGCTTTCTACTTATCGCTTTAACAGAAGACGGATATGTCTTTTCAAACTCTCGGGCATTTCGATTCATAATATATTGAGCTGTACAAGGGGAGGATGTCGCTCCGAATATCATTGATGTCATGACGTATGTGTCAGGTTTGCGGTTACTGTCCATTCCCCGCCAATGAAAACGTAGTGTCTCTTGGTCTTCTTCACGGATTTTAATTTGTAGGAACATTTCTCGAATATCTCCCATGAAGGCGACGGCTCTTTGTCTAAATCGCATGAGTATTCCCATCAGTGAGCAAACCAGATCAGGACTTCGAAATTTAAGATTTGACGAAAATAAACAATTAGTTATTAAAGAAATATTGAATAATAATTATTTATTTTTGTCAATATTAAATATCGGGAATTACCAAAATTTGTAGGATATAATAATTGGACAATTATATATAGTTCCGTAAATTTTAATTTGGGATATTATTGAGATTTTTAGTTTTACGGTAAATTTAAAATCCAGTCATGATAAAATTCAGAGATTTCATAATTCATGAAATTATATTTTCGGAACCCGTTAATTTGTGTATTGATTATCTCTTTACTTTTTATCAGTCCCTGCATAAATAATTAATTTGATAAATTAGGATTTATCGTTAGTTTTCGCACGAATCCTCATAACCGTTTAAAGAAATTATTGAGAAGAAAAAATTATAACGTCAGTGGAGATGTTTAATAAAAAAGTAGTTTTTGAAGCAGGTACGTATTGAAATTTAACTTTTGATTCCCTTCACTTTCATTCCATTTTTACTCCTTTTGATGATTCCTTGAATATTCTATTTAAAATTGTACAAATAGACATGTCTTTTTGTAATTCTATATTGAAGAATTTTAGTTTGGCTAGAAAATACTTTACGTTAAGAGTTTTGAATCATTTTTTGAATTTTGAGCTTTTGCTCTGTGAAACGAAACTTTTAGATTTCAGCAAGTACTATTAAAATATTTAAAACAATTTCGCACGATTTTTATTTAAAGTTAATCCAAAGAAATAAAATTTTAAATTGCAGTAAAATATTAAAGCACTTAAGAAATACAAGAAAAAAAATAAATATTAACTAATACTTTGTTCGAGCGGGAATTTGAAAATTTTTAATTTTATGGATTATTTATTTATTCTCAAAAATTTATTTATTTATTCTGGAAGGATGAAAAAGATAATTCGGTATAACATCTGGATCTAGAAATAATGGGATAATTTTACCCTTGTATAACAAATATTACTGTTGGTTATACTTGAATCAATAATAATAATAGAATGGAAGTAATTGAAGATATTGATTGAAAATCCTAAACTTGAAATTCCATCTTCTTATTTTTGCCATAAAGACTTGTGAAAACTTAAAAAATAAAACGTATTCTTTTAATATTCCTAATTTAGTATTCCTAAAAATGATACTTCGAATTTTTACGTGAACATTCCGGACAATTTAAAGAAACACTTTTATGCAAGAAAATATACACTCTATTTTCATATTTCTCTTTAAAAAAAAGAATACTGAAGAATACCTTGATATGATATTAAAAAATGTTTTCTTTGACTATCTTATTCGTAAAAAGTATAATACTTCGAATTTTTACCTGACCATTCCGGACAATCAAAAAAATTCTTTTTATGCAAAAAATATATATATATATATATATATATATATATATACACTTTATTTTCATATTTCTATTTAAAAGATGGAAAACTGAAAAATACCTGAATATAATATTCAGCTAATTTAGTAATTAGTAATATTATTGACAACATTAAAAGTCAATGAAAGTATTTAAACAAAATTATTTTTTTGCAAGCAGGTACGTATTAACATTTAATTTTTATTTATATTAATATTTAGTGAAAGTTTTATAAGGGAAAAAGGAAAATTAATAATTAAAATTACAATTAGAAACAGGAGTGACAATTCATAAAACTTTAAACTGGATCGTGTGATTTTCTTAATCACAATACAACAACGCGCGCATGTTAGACCGGCACTCATTTGTTTTCCTAATTTCTCAACAAAGGAACAAACGCATGCCAGTGCGATTAAAGCGTTTGGTATTTATTGGTGATTGGAAATTATTTTTTCCTTGAAATTGAGCTTAATTAATATTTTTCTAGTAGTGAACTATTGTTACGACGTTTAAAAAGTGTTTTTAAGTGAAAATAGAATAAAAATAATGTCTACAAGTGCTACCGATCGGTGTGCTTACATAGACTGTCGAAATACACGAGGAGATGCCGGGATTGTTTTATTCTGCTTACCACCGAAAAGCAGTGAAAATTTATTGTATGGTGCCAAATTCAGGTAAGTAAATAAATAACAATTATTAACGTGTCTCCACTGAATTAGAAAAATAACGAATTATTACCCCTCTGCCGCCCTCGTTATTTTTAAAACCACCGCCGTCCTTGTGGGTCATTTGTGTTCACTTCTCCTCCATCAATACGGTTTGTGATAAAAAAATTTGTAATTCTAAGTTATTATTCCGATCCTCTATTTTATCATGCAATAGTTTTTGAGTACTCAACAAAAATTTGTTTGACGTGGCACGCCTCTTTCTTGCCAATAAAATTCGACCTCGAATAATCGATTGGGTCACGAACGACCCACAAGGACGGCGGAGAGTTAAATTCCCCAAAATTCTGAAATTCCCGAATTTATTATTTGTCGAATTATATATAATTACCTAAAATAGTTTTAATCAAAATAATTAGGTGAATTTATTATTACATATTAAAATTAAATAATTAACTCATTAATTACAACAACAAAAAACATTATAATTGCCCACATATGTATTTAAATTTCGGTATTTTCTCATTATGATGAGAATGTAATAATTCATTATGTTTTGTGCCAATAAAATTTGAATTTTCGATTTTTTAAGAATAATCAAAAAGTCGTCATAAGAATCTTGTAGGACTATCGAAAAGTAACACTTTTCCCGCATTGACATTTTTTAATATCATGCTTCAATTGGCTCAAAATGTTAATTTTCACTTTTTTGGAGAGATATTTAAAATGCTATAACTCTGTCAATTCTCTTTGTATTGGAAAAAGTCTTCAGAATAATTTCTTTTAATTTTTGTGTACTACGGGAGGCCGTCCATGAACTTTATGATTATTGAAAAAAATGGTCTAACAAATTTTGAAAGTGCCCTCACTTTTTGAATTTCTGTCCAAAATAGCTGGTCAACGAACTCGATCTTTCTTTCACGTCCCTGAAACTGTGTGCTAAAGCACAGTCTAATCCGGTTAGTCTTGCGAAAGTTATCCGATATACAGACGACGGCGACGACGACGACGACAACGACAACGACAGACGGACATTTTTGGTTCAATTGAACTATTTTGTTACACAATTCAGCTAGTTGGTTGGAAAATAACGAAAATTTTTGTTGGTTTTGGTTGGGAAATTCATTTCTTTGGTAAAAAGAAATTCGGAAGAGGTTTCAGCTGGGTTTTCTGTGAACATTTTTCTTTTTTGATTGAAAATTTAACAACTTAGGTAAAGATTTTACTATTTTGTTTCAAATTGTCTTTTTTTGGGGGGGGGGGGGGGGGTAATTTTAATATTTCATTAGAAAATTCAACTATTTGGTTGAAAATGAATTTTTATGGTAGGAAATGTAACTCTTTTGTTGAAAATTCGTCTTTTTGGTTTGAAAATGATAGAAGATTCAACTATTATTCGGTTGAAAATTAACTTTTTCATTGAAAATTAATTTACTCGGTATAAAAATTCAACCATTTTGTTTAAAAATCATGTCTTTTGTTCAAGGCTTAACTAATTTTGTAGAAAGTTCAAATTTGGTTGGAAAATAACTTTTTTTTTTGTGGTAAATCCCCTCTTTTGTTGAAAATTCGTTTTTTTGTTTTGTTTTGAAAATGATAGAAAGTTCAAGTATTTGGTTTAAAATTTATGTATTCAAAACAAATTCAACTACTCTGTTAGAAAATCCAAATATAGTTGAAAAGTAACTTTGTTGGTGAAAATGAGTCCTTCTGGCTTGACAATTAATTTCTGCCGATAAAAAAATTGCATATTTTTTTGGCTCAAAATACAACTGTTTGATTAAGAAATGTGACTGAAAAATCCTACTTTAACTAGTTCGTGTTTCCTTTTAAATTAAGTTTTTATGAATTATCGTCCCCATTATTTAGATTTTTAATTTATAAAATTAAGGAAGTGAAAAGAGTAACTTTTTAGGTAACTTGAAGTTACTTTATCTAGTAACTGTAATTAGTTACAGGTAAAAGTAACGTAACTGAAAGTAGTTACCTTTTTTCGCTAAGTAACGTAAATATAACTAGTTACTAAAAAGAGTAACTCATCCAACAGTGAACAAAATGCATGAATTTGCAAACAAAAAATAAGAATTTTTAACAAATTGTTTGAATCTTGAGCCAAATAGTGGAATTTACAACCAAAAAGATAAATTTACTATCAAACATTTTTTTTTTTTTAAATCAATTTTCCGGGAGTGTTTTATACATAAAACTGTTCTGAAAAGCTTGAAAAGTAGATATAATTTATCTCTGTTACATCACCTTCTCTAAGCATTCTACGAACACCAACCGTACAAACAGTTCTCCAATTACACTCAGCGTTACATGATTTCTTACAGATAACATTTTTTATACTTCGTCAAAAAATCCTATAGATTAAATTTCAAGTTGTGACTTTGATCTTTCAAGAAATTTTATGAAATTGAAATTATCAACTGACTTTTAACGACGTCTCCGGTTTCTGACCCTTGGTTTTCTTTGGTTATTCTGAGTCGCGTTTTCAGTCATTTTTTTCTAAATTTGTTTATTAAATATCTTTTCGAAAAAGTGTTGAACCTTGAAACCTGAAAATTAAAGTAAACCAAAATAAGGAAAAGGTAGAAATTGATATTATTTACATAAACGTCACGCTATTTCAAATACAAACAGTATAGAAATATTCCAAAAATACCTTAATGACTAAAAACATTTATTAACGAAATACTGTATGGAAGAAAAATTCAATTCAATATAACCAAAAAGCAAGAAATAAGATAATAGAAGCTGTCATGCACATAAATATCTTTTCATCATGAAACTTGGCGTGTAATAAACATAAAATAAAATTACACAACCAGAGACAAAGAGACACAATATGTTTTCTCTATTTTGGTGAGCGGAGCGAGA
Organism: Andricus grossulariae; assembly: GCA_011634705.1. Classification (NCBI taxonomy): domain Eukaryota; kingdom Metazoa; phylum Arthropoda; class Insecta; order Hymenoptera; family Cynipidae; genus Andricus; species Andricus grossulariae. The sequence goes on along the minus strand of JAABKJ010075445.1, from coordinate 88,819,452 downwards.
GTCATAACCTCAATAAGTGAATACGAAATTTTGAAAAATAGATTTTTCCAAAACTCACCTTTGGGACTGTCCATAAATTACGTAACGCCAAATTCGACTCTTTTTGAACCCTCCCTCCCCCCACCATGTAACGCAGCCGTAACAACAGGTCGACCCCCCCCCCCTATGGCGTGACGTAACGCGATCTTGAGGAGTCAGTGTGTACTCGTCTGTATACACAATTCCTCTATGTGTAGTGTACCCTCATAGCCAAAAATTTTCTCTTAGGTCCGACAGGAAATTAATTAATAAAACATTATACAGGCATAATTATCTAATTTTTGACTTTCTTCGACGTGAATAAGCTACATATTATATATTCAAGGGTTGATAAAACTTTTTTCAGTCAACCAGTATTATTTTCCGACATAGACTTAGGACTAACTTTTTGCAGATAGTATACACGACCGTACCTCCTTAACGTGCTTTTCATCAGTTTAAACTGCTTTTCGATATTTCGAACATTCGTGGAGAGTGAAGTACAGAAGAATCTTTAACGCCAAATTTGATACTTCCAAGGGATTTAGGATGTAGGCGTAACTGGACGTTCAGCTATCAATTTGTTGTCATTGTGTCGTTTCAAACTGAAAACGTGCAAAAAATTTCAGCATTCATTGATGATGCAGAAAGTAACAAGATGTGGGATATATTGGTTTCTGAATGCACTTTAATGTTTGAAATCTTAAAATTCAGTGACACCGTGCCGTGTCCGTAGCCTCTCGTGCTTCAAAAAATATATTGTCAATGTGCACTATTTTTGCATATCAAATTATGTCTCATACACCTCACTCCACAAAGAATAAGAAATGCGTTCAGAATTCATGTATTTCATATAAAATTTCAGGTGTTATAGGTTCCGCCTAATTTTATAATTTCCAGTCTCTTATAAGAGAGAGACTGGAGTAAGTAGGAAAAGGACAACAAATATAGAAAATGTAGGAGAATCACATCGACCCCCTAATGTGTCCAGGTCGCCTGTCCGAGGAGATTAAGTCCACGATCTGGTATGACCAAATCGACCCTCTGTGATGAGCGATTCGACCCTTTATAATAATCAATTCTGTCCTCTATGATGATCGATTCGCCTCTCTATGACGCTTGAGTCGACCGTTCGAGATGACCAAGTCGAAACTCTGAAATGATCGATTTTCTTTCAACCTTCTAGACATATTCGCTTTAGCCATCTTCAAGGGCTGTCCTATAGTTGACCCTGCAATATAGTCTGTCTACACATCTAGATGGCCCAACTGACCTTCCATTTTTTTCCATGAAGTAGACACACTGATAATATATTAAAAGATGAAAATTCTGATAGTTGATCTTCTAATCTATTTTGCATATACTTGTTATACAATCCAGGGAAGATAGATAAAGTAAGCGTTAGAAAAGTTTGACGTAATTGTGTAAAGTAGATTGCAAAGAATGCTTCCTATTCGTATTACAATTCCCGTTGTGTAAGAAATAAATGTCTGATGCTGATATATGATTTCACTCTAGTCTAGCACGCTTTCTCTACAAAGAGAAACACAATCTTGAAGATATTTACAGAAATCGATCTTAATCAATGGATTCCAGAAGAATGAAAAACACAACAGGGAATATTTTTCCAAGATTAGAGTTTTTCATTTTTTGTATCATAAAAGAAAAAGTAATCAGAGCTGCTACAGGGCAGGAAATTCTGACAAGTCAGGCAATGTCTGAATGAAGCTGACGTTTAGGGCTTATCCACAAATTACGTAAGGTGGTTTTATAAAATGTCCCCCCCCCCTTCACCCAATCACCCCCAATCTTACTAAGATGTTATAACGTTAGGGAATAAACATTCATACAAATTCTTTTAATTAAATAGACGTGAAACCTTAATGAAACCGATTCAAATATTTTCGTAAGAAATTCTACTATTTGGTTGAAAATTAAGATTTTTATTGAAAATTTAACTGTTTTTTAGAGAATTTGTCTTTTTGGCGTGAAAATTCAACATTTTGGATCAAACTATTTTTCTTTATTGACTGCGAAATTGATTTTTTTCGAAAATTCAACTCTTCTGTCATTTTTGGTTTGAAAACTTATCTCTTTTTGTAAAAATTTGTCTGTTTTGGTCGAATTCAACTGTTTTTGGTTCGAAATATAAATATTTTTCATTTGACACTACTACCTATTTTCTTCGTATTGAAAATTAATTTTTTTAAATAAAAATTTAACTATTTCATGTTTGTTTAAAAAAATTTCTTCTCTAGTTTAAAACACAACTATTTAGTTGCAAATTCGTCTATTGCGGTAGAATATAATTCTTCTTGGTTGAATAGAGTAACACCCGTTCCTACACAAATTTATTCTGCACAAAATATATTGTACACAACCTGAACTAATCATATTCTTTCTACGCAAAATATTTCCTACACAGAATTTAATACTTTTCTATTTTTCCTACATAAAATTTTTTCTACACAGAATATTTCCTACACAGAATTTCATATTTTTTAATACTGTTATTTTTTTCCTACACAAAATATTTTCTATACAGAATATTTCCTACATAGAATGAATTATTGTGTAATACTGTTATATTTTTCCTACACAAAATATTTTCTACACATAATATTTCCTAAACATAATTTAATACCGTTATATTTTTCCTACACAAAATATTTTCTACGCAGAATGTATCCTACACAGAAATAAATATTGAAATATGAGAAATATGAATTTCAGAAGGATGAACTGCATCCGGTTTATGTGGCCAAATCAATTCTGCAAAGATAAGTATAAGTATGAAATTAAAGATGATTAGGGACAAAGATTTAGCCAACACTGTGCTTCGGAAGAAGAAGAGTTATTTCAATATTAATGATTCGGAATAGGAAATAAATATACTGCTATCAAATAATGCACTATAAATTATAGATATTATTAAATTTACCTATAGGATTAGGGCAAATTAGAAAGATGAAGCACAGGATACTAAATACTGCTCTCATTTTTTTAAATAAAGAAAACGCACATTTGAAGAATTCTGATAAGAGACTAACTAATGAATATTCTTCAATATTTTCCAGTGTAATCTAATCTAATGTAATGTCGCAATCTCATTGTTTCATCCCACTTTATCTTCATTTGCATACTCTGTTTCTCGCACGTGGAAAAAACACTTCAGGTTTATGACATTTTTATGTGTAAGTTAAAGAGACCGAAATAAGATATTACGCAATGGAAAAATCAGTATTTATTTTAAAATATGGCAAGATTGTTTTCAGGCCGACGTATTTTAACACGCTGATTACGAATATGATAGTAAAAAAAATGAGGCTAATGAGGAGAGCATCCTCGCACCAACTACAAATATTATTTCAAATGGTACAAAGTAGTTCCCTTTACCCCACCTCCTCACGAGACAGTGGAAACAGGTAGAAGTATGATTCAAATTAATTTTAATATTTAGCAGTTAGTTATTTTGAAATATTAAAATAGTAGTAGTGACTTAAACTGCGTGTCTTCACGCCCTCTACCCCTCGTATGAGAAATATGCTCATTATGCTAACCTCTACAAAATTATCCTTTTAAAAAGGGCACTTCACTCCCACAACAATAAATTAGGTCTGAGCTGTAATGTAATAGGATATAATATATTGCGCCCAACTGTGGGAAGGCCAGCCATTACGTCAACGTGTCGCGTCGCTCAAAAGCAAACCTAAGTGGCCAGGGGCTTCCGCACTTTCAAGCGAAAGATATTATATTACCTGCTTATTGCACACAGGCCCCAAATATTTCTAACACAAGCACGAGTACACAAAAAATTCGTTTTTACTTGAGAAATACAAAAACCCGACCGACGACACGTGCATACCAGGCGATTGGAAATTCTTGTCTTGGCCGCGTGGAGCGTTATATCACTGGTTAAACTATGGGCTTAAGAATAGAAGAGGACTAGCCGCATGCTTCCTCACTTGGGATGCGGGGTTTACTGGTAAGTGGGGGAGAGGGGTCGACCATGATAGTCTGCAAAATTATGGGCAGTAAGTGAGAGGAGGGCAGTTTGCTTACAACAAAGGTGATAGACCTTTTAACAATACATATTTGATGTTAAATACATTTTAACTCTAGGACGGATAGTTTTCATGAAAGTGGACGAAAAATATTTAAAATCACAGATAAGGCATCACAATGTGTAGCGGTCAATTGTTGGAAAGGAATAGGGCTGTGACCGAAATTATTTCTGTAACTAATCACGGTATTGACTTGCCGCACCCACAAGACGTTGGTTAGGGGTACGGGTTTGTACAATATTATTTCTATGACCATTCCCAGGATTGCCTTACCGCCCGCACGATTCGTTGGAAATAGGAAGGGGTTTGTCCAATATTATTTCTGTGACCTTTCCCACCACAAGACGTCGGAGAGGTGTAAGGATGTTACCTACATTATTTCTGTGACACGTGACAGGGGTGCCTTTCCGACTCCACGAGCATTTGGAAAAGGGTTGGGGTTTGTCCAAGTTTATTTCTGTGACCAGTCAAAGAAGGGTCCAACACTTACTTAACTCAAGGCTGTTGCGCTTCATAAATTTCAATACCGATTTTCTCAGAAAATGTCAAATCTGGGAGAAAAAGTGTTTAGAAGCAAAAACGTATATTTGGTTGGACCTCTAACTTCTGTTAACAAGTTTTCCGACGTTTTTTGTATTTACAGAGATAATTTCCAAAAACCATGACTTTTATGGGTTTTACATAGTTTTATCCATGAAAATCTAGTTTGCAGGCATTTTCACTATTATATTCGTAATCAGCGCATCAAAATACATAGGTATACAGAGATTAAAATTGATAGGAGGTAGGCGCTTATCGGAAGTATACCCGAGGTAAATCTCTTTCCTAAAACTATTTTCTGAAGTGGATAAATTCAGCCATGAAACTTTAAGATCGGTCATAAGTGGCCGCTTTCATGCAGGTTTGAAAAAAATAGCTAGTGAACTCGCTGACGTGGTGCCGCATAATTTTAGCTGAAATTTAAGAAAATCATTGGAATGACCCATATGAATTTGAGAATCGTGAGCATTCAATTCGAATTATTTGTTCGGAAACTTCTGAGTCACTCGGATTCATCCAGGATAAATTTTATTCAAAATTTCGGATTATTGCTCAGTGATTCGGACTGACATTATACACGAGCTCCTGCGAAGTCAGCTGGACGTATTCAGATTGAATTTACGAATAATACGGATTGGTTCCGACTAATTCTCTGCTTTCTTTCTTGCAGATTTAAGTGCACAGTTCGACTGTCTACCTAATGGCGAGCCTATTCCTGGCGTTTCTCGCAATGAACCTACATCTCCATCAAACAGATCTGTTTCACCTAACAGGTCTCTTCCTCAAACCAGGCCTTATTCTCCGGCCCCTTCACCTTCTCGTGCTGAGCCTTCCCTTCGTGTCAGATCCAGATCTCCTTCAGCCAGGTTCATGACGCCACCTACCAAGATTGATTTCGGTTTTGGTGGTCAATATGAACTTGACCAACTTGAATCTATTCGGCTTACTTCCCATAAAAATCCCCGTCGGCGATTCGAACTTCGAAGATACACTTTTCCTTTGGATAAGCGACTTTTATTACTTGAGCGTTGCAATGTATATGTGCCCATTCCAAACCAAGAACAAATTGTATTATCAACAGCCGATGGCGATGTCTTTGCAATATTGGAAAACCCTAATCTTCTTGCTGGAATATATATAGTTCATGGTCGCAAGGCTAGTAAAGTACGGGCAAAAATAAACATGGAAAGTGGCAATATTACCCCATTAACAAAAGATGAAATGAAAGAAATTCCAGCAGGCCGTAATACCAAACTTGTTTGCACTTTTATAGTAGAGCGTGTAAACCACAATTCTCCACGAAATTAATTCAATAATAAAAAAAAAGTAAGGCTAACAGCGAGGAACTGCACGTAACATGAATTTCTTATGCATATAAATGTGACATTCTTTCTCCACCCTTCATTGTGAATAAAATTGATGATCATGTGTCTGAATTTTTGAATATTCCGGTTTTTGAATGTCTTAATTCACCCTATCAGTATTACGAAGAAGCTACAACAATGCTTTTGATATTTTCGCTACACATCTCTTTTTTGAAAAAGTACGAGTAGAAAATTCGCGCTACGCGTGCGCATGCGTGGATAAATCAATCTCAAAAGCGTTGTTTAATTTGGTTGATTAACAATACGAAATGTTGAAAGAAAAACGCATTTATACTAGAATATGTAATTTTTGCTCCCTTATAAAATTTTTTAATGAATCGCTTAGTATTCTGGGACTGCGTGAAGCTGGAATGGGTTTGAAAATTGTACTGATCCCAGAAGATTGAAAAATCGTGAATCTTACTTGTTTTTGTAATCCATATAAGATTTCTACGGAGCTTATGAATGAAGTAAATTTGAAATGTCCTGCCAATTATAATAGATATAAACTGTCCTAAAATAGTGAACATTTTTGTTCGCTGAAAATACTTATGACACAAAAAT
>JAABKJ010075445.1:88223022-88812802 GCA_011634705.1 Andricus grossulariae | reverse complement strand
TATATTTGGGGCGACCTCTGAACAATCAATTGTAGTGTGTATAATGAAGCGAGAGCTTTGGGAGATGCAAACCGTGAAATAAAACCAACAGCTGATCAAAAGTGTGTAATTGAATACGTAATATCTGGCAGGACTTTCACTTCCAAGTTTAGACAGTTCGCACGCGAACTCCAGATCCGTTATCACACACTCAACAAGTCGAGGCTACTCATCATCAGGCAGCATATTGTTGACAGAATACAAGTACTATCTAACGCTAGACAAAGTCTAGAGTGGAGTGAAAGGTGGGCCAGAGGAAGTAAACACTTATTTACTGACCCATCTCGACTCTTCCAGGACCCTCCAGTTACTATCGTCCACCCGCCCACACCAGAGGAGGTCATGGGATTTTGGCGAGAAGTCTACAAAGTCCTGCATGCACTGAAAGAAAGCTCAATGAATTTAAATAACTTCAAGGAGCTGTGCGGTGCCCTCATAACACATAAGAAGGAATGTCCACCTATCATTACCGAGGATGTAAAAAAAGTATTAGAAGATATGAAGGACTATTCCGCTCCATGACCAGATGGTATCAAGACCTCATGAGGATAGAAGTTTCCTTCGACCCACCAGCATCTGGCCCATATTTTCACCTCATATCAAAAGTCGGAAGAGCCTATTTCGAAGTGCTTGGTGGAAGGGTGTACAGTGCTTCTGCCGAAGAGGCGCAACTTAACTGACCCTCAAAATTACAGGCCAGTAACTTGTCTGAACACACAGTATAGGGTTTCACAGCTGTCCTCAAGATAGATGCGTCTGTAAAGACGCAGCCTCCTATCATCGTTACCTATCGATGGCCTGGATTGATTACCGGAAAGCTTTTGATATCGTGAGATACATAGAGAGATTGATGCTGCTTTGAGAAACCAGATTTGCTACCTCATCCAAAAAACATCGTCTGATCACTATCAGTGTCACCTTCCAGAAAGTTGTGTTTCAGGGCAACACCATTAGCCCTCTCTTTTTTTGCCTCATAATAATGCCACTGTCTTCCGCACTTTACCATTACGAAGAGTACCTCTGCTGCAAACCTGAAAATCGGGAGCATAAGGTAACTTATGTATTTTACATGGACAATCGCAAGATATATGCCAAAAATAAAGAGAAACTACATCTAGATCTTTGAAATCTTCGCTCATGGCATTTACGTCATTTCAAATATACTTCATTCTCGCGCGCTCATATATCTAATATGGCTGACTGTGGCAGAATTGATTCCTATTGGTTAACTTTTTTTTAGTTGCGCGTGGCTAGACCATGTATTTTTTGATCATGTTCCACCAATCACAGACCGTCGCCAGTTTCCGGCCATTTTTATTTCGCGTAAGTTTAGGCACTCCGTAATTTTATTTGCGATCATAACTTACAAGATACGAAGTACTCACCTTAGTGTTTAGGAATGAAATTAATGGAATTTTTATTGAAAATAGCTTAAAATACTACTAACTATTATTTTCAAATTATTGCTTAATAAATGTGACACATTTTCAATGTAATTTGTCAACTTATAAAGTGTCAGTTTTAAATTCCCCTTGAAATTCGCGCGAAACTGTCAAAAGTGTCGTCTGTCATGCTCAGCTTTTTGGCATTATTATTATTTAGAGAATAACTGGAACATTTAGAACCGAACGACTTCTTGTGCAAGTTTAGCATTGGGTATATCCTAACAACTAAACCACTTTTCTCTATAAACAAAAACCTTTCCTGTTGGAGATATTTGGGTCTAAACGCGTTTTACCAACATTACCGTCATTACATTTGGTCATGACTGTGAAATACCGAGCAGCGCCCATCACTAAAGATGCGCGTGTGCGCGCGCGCATGTGTATGTAGTATTGAAAAATCAAGCAATTAAAAGCTGTTTATTCTGGAGTATAGAATACAATTTTTTAATTTATTTTAATTGAACAGAATTACTTATTTTTCATTTTTTTCAAGGTAGTTGCTCTTGAGTATTCAATAACGTAACCCGATTTCAAGTATTTCAAAGCATGTAATACTTATCATATGAGCAATTCAGTTTTCGCATGTTTGTGACTACAATAATAAGTATTTGCTCGCTGAAACTTTGGGAAAACGGAATCAAATTTTACGGGAATTCAAAACATTGCAAGGTTTTTCACAGAATTTAAAAATATTCTGAGGGAATTCAGGGATTTCTAAAGAATTTATGGAATTTTAAAAGATATATCAAGGAATTTTACGTGGTTTTAAAATATATTGTGTGTTTTAAAAAGATATCATAGGATTTCAAGGAATTTAATTTTAAAAAAGTCAAAGCAATTCCAAAACATTTAAAGAGACTGTAACATATTTCAAGGAATTTCAAATATTGCAGGGGATTTCATGAAGTTTGAAGAAATCTCAGATTTTATAGGGTTTTTAAAGAATTCAATGGAGTGTAAAAGATTTCAAAAAATGTTGAGGGATTACAAAATATTTTAAGAAATGTCGAAAGGTTGCTTGGGTGGTGATGGAATGTCAAAAAATATCGAAGATGTCAAGCGATTTCATGTGAGGTTTACATCAGATTTCAAGATTTTACTTTAAATTTATTAAATTCATTAATGAAATAACAGCATTGAAATGCAAGTTAATACAGTTGTACTTGAAAAATTAAACTGAAATTTGTTTAATTCAATTTTTCTACCACCAATTTCTAAAACGTTTTTTCTTTCTTTTTGCAGTGGTGGAAGTGGAAGAGGAGTTCGCCCAGTCTACCTGCGTTGCTCTAGGGGCACTGTATCCTGGCGATATCCCCGAGGAGCCCTGAGAGTGGTACTTTCAGGAGGCGAAGGACTTCTCGGTTTTCGTGGATGTGTTAAAGTATCAGGTCCAGCGAGGGTCTACCTTGAAGGAAAAACCTCCCTGCGGCCAGTATATTCGCCCAACGATGGCAAGCATGAGGGTTATCATCGGTGCTTCCACTCGAATGGCCAACTCGCCGCCCTCTATGTAGAAGCTGATGAACCTTCCTCTGGAAAAAGTAAGGTGATACTTCAGTATGACCTTGAAAAACATGAGGATGAAGAAGAAGCTGAGTGCAGACCATGCTCGAAGGAAGAATTGGCCAAGGCTTACTGTCAAAGTGATCTCGTCGCCAGAGGAACCGTCAGTGCAGTCGAAAAGAGACCGGATCTGGAGGCTGCTGAACTGGTCCTCAGTGTCACCAAGGCACTTAGGCGCGTTGATGAGAACGAGGCATGTAGCTGTTTACTTTTTTTTTTATTATTAGAAAAGGAATTTTGATATCGCAGATAGCGCAGATAGCGCAGATATTGACATAGAAAATGTTTTAAAAATGTTAAGGAGGTTTTTCGTTTACCTACACCGAAAAAAATGGTTAGTTGTGACAAGAAGCTCTTTATTAGTAGAGATGGTATTAGCTGCGACAACCACTTCGATGGATTTCTAATAGCATAAAAACTAATAGAAGACTTTTTAAGAAAAAAAAATATATTTTAAAATTGTTTAAACAAATTATTTAACAAGCGAGATTCGTGAAAAATAATAGTGACATGCGATTTTACGGAAGAAATTACATCAATTATATGCATTTCGCAATTTTTTATCGACCCAATTGTTGAATAAGTATAAATAAACAATTAAATGTTGTAGAATTTGTATTTACACTGCATAACAAGTTGAGTGGAAAAATAATTGTCACTGCCTGCATATATTGTTTGTATTGCTTGTAGGAGCCAACCATGTACTCCGTACTCTTTAAGGACTTCCCAAAGTTGACTTCTATTTACCTTGTCATTTAACATTTACATATTAACATTTAACATTTATTTACTCTTACCTCACTCTTATTCGAAATTAGACAAAAAGTGGAAATTTTTTTAGAATAAACAAGTATTTCAAATATCAGAAACAATTTGAATTTGAAAAACCGCAAAGAAATCATAATGAGCGGCAAAACTCGCAAAACCCACTTTTTCACTCACGGGGGTTTATTGGGATCCTATAAAACAGACTTATGAGGGTGATCTTCGAAAAGTAATTTTTTATTTATATTGTATGGCTAATTGTAAAGAGAAATGTAGAGTTTCAACTCGATTGAGATAATATTGTTCATGGGGCTCGCGGCACCCCTAAATATCATTTTTTTTTTTTTTCGAAAAAAAATGGATGTATTTTTGTGTGGATTCGAACAAATTTCTGGGGTGTACCCATAAAAATTCGAAAAAGAAATATTTGGACCACCCTAATGAACAGACTCAAATTAAACTATAACTGTTTTCCACTTCGCGTACGTTTAGTTTCACGCGTTCACAAGATTGATCACGTTAACGTAAGAATAGAATCAGCCTTGTTTTTTAGGAAATGGCTATCGGTCCGCCTGGCCGTGGAAGATTGATCACGCCCAATCGGATCAATATCCAGACTTATTTTCAAAGACTTGAGGTTATGTATCCCCATTCACGTATGTAAACAAAACTTACCAATAAATATCGTAAGGTTGAGCAAGTACGTTACGCAAACCTTTTACAGGTCCCTTTTTTGCTGATAAGGTTCTTCTCTGTTGTTCTTGTGTTAAAACAGGGGTACTCATTTTTAAATCATGCTAACATTGTTGCATATTACGTATTCAATGCAAAAACTAAACAAAAAAAAACGTGTTTTAGCCGCGCATCCAACAAACAGACCATGATCCAATAAATACATGGTCTAGCCACTCGTGGGCTCTGTTTCGTCGAAGTCACGTAACCGCACAGTTCCACCATTTTGTTAGTATAACCGCTCAGTTTGAATTTGACACGTATTCTCTGTACAACAAACTATTATAGGAAGATCAGTATATAGGAAGAAATATCATGGAAATATTTGAAGAATGAATTTCAAAAGTACTTGAAACAAGTATTGAAATATTCATATTATAACACTGATAAGAAAATAAATTATATTCAGGATAGAATGGAAATTTGTAGATAATTACTGAATAATAGTGATTGAAAGTACATAAACATTTTTATATTTATGACAATTAATCACATGTTAAATATATCCGTTGGACAGCGTATACATAATTCTCATGTCGGCAATTTTTTTTAGAAAAATATATAGGCAAAATTGACAGAGGTCTGTATTAGGTTTGCGATCTGGTCCGTTTTTACAGAAAAGTTTGTAAGTTCTCTATACAGATGACAGCCGATTGGAGCTTGAAGAATTTATGATTTCTACTTCTCCTTCTTCTTTAGGCCCGAGAGTTTTTGTTTATTCTCCTAAAAAGGGCCCCCAAGAAATTTTGATAGAGCCCCCTCAAGGCTAGCTACGCCACTGCACGCGGGGCTTACCGGTAAGACCTTTTCTACTGAGGACCATAGACTTTTCATTTAATAAAACGATGCTGCGCAAGCGCGAAAAATATATTGCACTTCCGTGAGTTTCGTACCATTCCTCCCTGAGACGTATGTGTCAACAGTAAATATTAACGCAAAAAAAATATTTCGAGCAATTAGAAGTTAAAACACTTCGCACGAAAAAATGTCTGATTTACCAGGAGAAAATCCATGAAGAAAAAAAGGTTGGTGCTACCAAGAATTACTGTTTTGGAAATTGTAACAGTGTCAGTCGGTACAACTCGTACTTGGAATGTAACTATTATTTTATTTCATTTCCAAAACCCTGTTTAATATTTCTAAAAGGTAATATTCCCGATGATTCTCTTAAAATGGATATTTAAAATAAAATCTTTGCATTTACTTATGTATTTTACAATCTACATGTACTTTAAAACTGACAATCCACTTATAATAGCAGCTATCAATTCATTTCCAACTTCATTTCTTTGAAAATGCATCATCAAACTTTTTTTATACAGTAAGGACAAGATTTTGGTAGTCATAGGGTTGTTGCGTGTATAAGAAATAGCTCCAAATGCAACCCGTAATGCATCCGAGTTTGGAAAAAGATATCTGCGCAAGAGCCATTTTTGAATTCTCGCATTTCATTGGTCGACCGCCATGATAAATTGACATAGGTGCAGTGATACGGTGCACCAAGTTGTAAACTAAATTTGAATTCCCGTATTTGATGTTGCTTATTGTTAAACAAATTTTAAAAACCAATAAGAGGATAATTAAATTTCTGAAATGCTGCGGAGGTATGAAATAAGAAATTGCTTGACTCATTTAGAGCCGATCTCGTATATTTTCACGATGAAAAGTATCTTGTTTTGTTTGCGAGGTTATGGTCGATGACATCGATGATTTGACCTTTAATTTTAAAAGGTCTGGGCGCAAATGTGGGGGAAATACAAAGACCGAGCGCGTAGCGCAAAGTAAACACATCATCGAGCGCGAAGCGCGAGAACCAACAGTCGCGCGCCCTAGGCGTGCTCAAACTTGCGAGCGAAGATAATCAACTTTGTCAAGTTACCATCATGTTTCCGATTTGTGTCTCTCCATATTAGATTTTTCATCTTTAACCGGATTTTTCTAATAAAGGAAATGTGCTACGCTATTTATACTTTCAGATTTGAATTTAGCATTGAAAAATCTAGAAAATGTGGTGTCTTACACTAAAAGAAACTTTTTTTTTCTAGTTCCAGTACAATTTTGTTAATTTCGTCAAAAAATAATCGTCTTTTCTCGCATTTTCCAGGCCAAGAAATTCGGGAAAATTTTTCTCTATAAATTTCTCTTATTGAGCATTTAGTGAGCTTTTACATCGTTCAAGGAACATCGATTTTTGTCAATTTGTTCAAGAGACACTAAGTTTTGAAAGTGAATTTTGAAAAATAGCTCACTGTGCACCGTGGCGCGCCCTATGTATTTCAGCAGGGAGTAAGAGGTTATAACTGCTCTTGCCACATACTTTATTTTGATTCGTAAGAAAACATTTAATTAGTATTAAAAATGTCTGAAGTAATTTTTCTTCGGTACATTACATTCTCCAGAATTAGTACATTGTATAATTTTTATCCTAAAATGTTCATATTGTTTAAATAAACGGCACTAATATGACGGCCACCGTACCGCAGTGTATGGGACACGCTGGCTAAAATGCAACATCCATCAATTAATTAAAATAATAAATAATGACGTAATTAAAAAGCGGAATGTGAGTTTCACCTTTAAAAATTCATACATTATTAAAATCACATTTCAATCATAATTTCAATTAATATATAGCATAGCATGTGATGTTGAAATTTTATAACAAGTCACAAGCAATTAATTATCAGTAGTTCAATAATTTATCAATATTTGATTTAATAGATTTTCAATGTGAAGATTTAAATTTACTGATCAGAATCCGCAAGCTGCACGGTTTTCCAAGACTTGGGTTTAGTTAATTTAATTCCTTTATTATTAAGAATTGATTTTGCCTGTTTTTCCTTTTTATTTATGTATTTTCCGAGTAATCCGACTATACTGAAGAATCCTCATCTATCCTGACCTGACGAGAAACTTCAAGAAGCATTTGGGACGCCTTTTGTCAATTGGAGTTATTTAAATCCTTTGAAATTTCCCGCCCAACCTACTGCGGTGTGCCATCCTGTTCCGATCCTTCTAGTCGTACCTCAAAACCGATTGAATATTTTTGGAATTCTGTTGGGATTATTACCGCCGATTATTTTTTACACCCGTTCAACTTATCTACCTTGGAGTGGAATTCAAAATTTCACATTTTGGGAAGGTTTATTGTCGATCCCCGGCATTGCGAGTGGGGCCTCTTTAGCTCAGGTCCGAATCATAAATTTTAACGTTCTCGGTACTAGGGACTTTAATTGGATGGTTCTGTAAAGTCTTAGTAGCCGGCTTGGTTTTTGAGATAATTCGGAGAGGATGTCTTGGACAATAATTCAACATCTTATGGACGAAATTGATTAATTACGATCATCAAATTCAGAAGAGAATACTTTGTTTGGACACAGCATCCCTAAATCTGCATCTAGTAACAGCCCTGAGAGTAATTTTCTGCTGTTTCAACATTCCCTAGTAACACCAATCAGAACACCCCATTTCCACCAATCAGGATCAAGTCGGTTTCCAAAGAAGAAAACAATGCGAGGAAAACCGTCATCTTTCGTCAAGCAGCTTTCGTAACAACATCTCTGTTTTTCCGTTCAAGTTAATTTTCGAATATCTTTCAAGCATCTTTTTGTTAAGTGACTAATCGAGTGTAACTCAGGACTTTAGAGATTGTTATCGAGCGTGCTTACGGATTATATTGAAAGGTATAGTTCGTTTTTATTTAGTTTAGAAAGGAGGATTTTCAGTAAGTTTTGTATGGACCCTTCCCTTTGTTTTATGAGCTTTAGTTTATTGAATTTGGTCACACAAAATTAAGAAAATTTCCTTAAATGCCCTCGCGAAAAGGAAGACCAACTTAAGACCACAGTATAGGCAGGTATAGGCCTGTCTTAAAGTGATCTTAAACTGATATTTTCTGGTCTCCAGAAGACCACAGTCCTTTTGTCCCAGTCAGCAGTTTAAACTCCCAATATCTCATCAATATCAGGGTCATCACGATTCAGGCCCATAACCATAATCTTTACTGCTTCATCGTACCTTCGTGACGTCACGTACTAAGATGACCCAGCTTCTTTAGGACCTTTAGGTATAGCTAGTCTGTTGCTACAGACAGCTATCCTTATTTCATAGAGAGAGAGAGAGAGAGAGAGAGAGAGAGAGAGAGAGAGTGGTGTCTATTTCAATACCCTAAAAATGATGCAGGGATAGGCTGAAGGGTGCAGACCAGAAAAAGATCAAACGTGGTTTGAAACTGGCCTTGAAGGGGTTTCATTGCTGAGAGGGTGGTTAGAGATGTTTTTTACTGTGTTAGTTAATGGTGCGTGCCTTACTGGAAGTAATTTGACAAATTTAATTTTTTGTTTTTGAGTAGCAAGATCTTTAATCCGTTGGGATTGGTAAAATGATATGGGGTCCGATGTAGACCAAATGTCAAATCTGAGAGTATTTGATAGGAAAAGATGAAGTTTTAATAGTTTTTTGGAGGTAGTATGCAAAACAAATTTGGTATGTTGTATTCTTTCTTTCAAGACAAGCAAACTTGTTTTATGTAGAATTGATTTGGATTTAGATGCTCACAAATGGTTTTCTAACTGTAAGAATTTTGGGACGATGTTATTGTCCGTACACCGTTTTAAGAAAGCTAAAGATGTTAGTAGCTTCGCTTGAGAAGACCTGAGCTTACTAAAAGTCTTAGTTTTAGTAAGAAAACTCTCCCCGTAGAGTTCTTTAATAATATATGTAATACTTTCACGACGATTCATTATGATAAATTTAAAGCTTTTTCGGGTTTCAATCATGTGCAAAACTACGAAACTTCCCGACGTTTCATGAACATTCCAGTTCACTTCTTCAGGGCTGACCTGAAACTGAAGTTTCAGGTTATGTTGTTCATGTATAGATTCTCTACGATGCCTATGATTGGCCAGAGCGCCCCATGGTGGGGACTGCTCGAACTTGATTGGCCAATTTTCTTCTCTGGAAAGAAGGAATACAACATACCAAATTTGTCTTGCACACTACCTCCAAAAAACTATTAAAACTTCACTTTTTCCTATCAAACACTCTCAGATTTGACATTTGGTCTACATTGGACCGCAAATCATTTGAGGTATGTTAAGCTGGCACAACACAATTGAGGTATAGAGATGTAACCTATTTCATAATTTAGGGCTCATTAGAGACTAATTTGGGCCCCTATTCCCAAATGTATGGCTCTATTTTTTTTGTTTAATAGTGTTTGCGTTAGCTTAACGTTAAGCTGGCCGAACATTGCCGTAAAACGTACTAAAAATTATTTTACACCAAATTTACCTCATACAATAATTTAGGGCTCATTTAGGGCTCTGGGAATATAATAATCCAAATTTTAAAAAAAAGTGTAAACAATCCCTGCGTTAAGGCTCATTTAGAGCTCCCCGTATATGATATTTGAACGTTTAAAAAAATTGTTTAAACAAATTTACCAAAAAAATTTCTTTTTTTTAAATTCCCTTACCAAATTTCAGGCTCATTTTAGGCTCCAGAAATATCTTCGACAGAGAGTCGTGCGATTTTTTCTTTGCCCTTTTTTGTTTTGTTATATATAGTGTTGTGCCAACTTAACGTTATAAAAAATACATGAAGAAAATCATAAAACCCATTCTTTCCACTCGCATAATTTAGGGCTCATTAATGATTAATTTGAGCTCCTATTCCCAAATTTAGGGCTCTATTATTAAAAAAAAAAAAATAGTGTGCGCTAGCTTAACGTTAAGCTGCCCGAAAATTGCTGTAAAACGTACTAAATATGATTTTACACGAAATTCACCTCATACAATAATTTAGGGCTCATTTAAGGCTCTGGGAATATAATAATCAAAATTAAAAAAATGTTTAAAGAATTTTTGTTTAAACAATCATCTTAAAAATGACTTAAACATATTTATTTTCTTATCCTGCATTAAGGCTCATTCAGGGCTCCCCGCATATGATATTTAAACATTTAAAAAAAGGTTTAAACAATTTTTGTTCAAACAAACTACAAAAAATTTTTTTTTCAATTCCCTTGCATAATTTCCGGCTCATTTAAGGCTCCTGTAATATCGTCGACAGAAAGTCGCGCGATTTTTCCTTTGCCCTTTTTTTTGTTATATATAGTTTTGTGCCACCTTAAGGTTATAAAAAATACATGAAGAAAATCATAAAACCCATTGTTTCCATTCGTATAATTTAGGGCTCGTTAAGGACTAATTTGGGTCCGCAGTCCCAAATTTAGGGCTCTAATTTTTTTTTAAATAGTGTTTGCGCCTGCTTAACGTTAAGCTAGCGCAAAACCTATTTTAAAAAAATATCAGCCCTAAATTTGAGACTACGGCCCAAATTAGTCCTTAATGAACCCTAAATTATGCGTGTGGAAAGAATGGGTTTTATGACTTTCTTCATGTATTTTTTATAACGTTAAGGTGGCACAACACTTTATATAACAAAAAAAAGGGGCAAAGGAAAAATCGCACGACTTTCTGTCGACGATATTTTAGGAGCCCTAAATAAGCCTGAAATTTTGCAAGGAATTAAAGAAAAAAGAATTTTTTTGGTAAAATTGTTTAAACAATAACGGTTTAAACAACTTTTTTGTGTTCAAATATCGTATTCGGGGAGCCCTTAATGAGGCTTAACGCAGGGTAAGAAAATAAATATGTTTAATTCAGTTTTAATATATTTCAAACAAAAATTGTTTAAATGTTTTTTTTTTAATTTTGATTATTATATTCCCAGAGCCCTAAATGAGCCCTAAATTATTGTATGAGGTGAATTTTGTGTAAAATAATTGGGAGATTTATGTGAGGATCACATGAATCTCAAGACAAGCGATCGTAATACAGCTACATATAAATGATGAATTATTTTCATAAAATCGAATTTTCGAATTCGATGTTTAACATACATTGTTTCTAAAATGTTTTTAGATAGAAAAACTGTTTAAAAGGAAGAATTTTTGTGATTGGTAGTGGGCTTGTCCCGGAAAGAGTTTTGTAAGGAGAAATTTAAAAAACGTCGAGGAGATGGCTTGAATTTGATATAGGGCTTGAATTTGAGCTACCTGGATTTTTAGAAAACTGAAACATATACTAGGTTGGTAACAGTGGGAACTGAATGCACTTCAGAGTAGTGGAAAATAGTGACAGTTTTACTGTTTTATTCGCTTCACAAAAATTTTGAGACAGAAAAATAAAAACTCGGATATTCTGAGTTCATTCCAGGTAAGTCTTAAATGTCTATTCATTATATCTGGAATGTATTTTTTCCAATAAATGTTGTATGTAGTAGGGAAGTAGTTTTAGGAGAATAGTATTGCACTGTAGATATAGAGATGCTTCTGTTTAGGGGTTATGTGTTTTAAACATAAACATTTTGTATCGGGTGGCTCTAATTTGATATACCATGGGTGGCTGGAATTTCATATACTTATCTGTTGTAAAATTATTTTCCAAATTCGGACCAGAAAATCACAGTTAGACATTATTCAGCTTCCTGAATGTTGAAAAAATGGGTTCATGTATTCATACACGTATGTGCGTGTAACTGTGTATGTATGTGCTTCTTTAGTGTGGATTCATGTGATGCTAACAATGACGAGTGTAGAGTGTATACTAACGCTTACTGTCCAATTGGTCTTTCTTGCATATTTCGGAATGTCAAATACCAGATTCGATTATACTGGTATATGTGTGATTATATTTATATGTGTGGGCGTATGTATATGCACGGAAAAAATAACCTTTTCAAATTTTTATGAGGTGTTTGTCACTTTTGGACCGGACAGAACTTTGGGTATGCGACTATTGTCAATAAGTTCCTAAGAACTTTGTATCATCCTAAATAATATTAATAAATATTTTCATATCGGAAACTTGCTTATTTTTCATGTATTTCGATGTTTTTATAGGTATATGAAATTAGAGTCACCATTTACCGATTTTCGAAAAACTCGTTTTTTGGAAAATCGTTATTTAAAAAAGACTCGTTGATGATATGAAAAAACTAATAAAACCATTCGAAAGGTTATTAAATAACCTTCCGAATGACCTATTGTTGGTCGCATTTCGGTTCTTAGAGTCCCGGCAATCCATCAAAAAGGATTTGCTATATCAAATTTGAGCCATCGCCTCTAACTTTCATTTAGTTTAATTAAAAAGCATGGTCTTCGAAACATGTTTGAGTGAAAATTCATAATTATTGTTATTACGGTTTCGTTCCAGAACACCAAATATGGCAAGGGCGGCGAAAAAATGTCTCCAAACTTTAGTTAACTGTATAGCAGTACATTAATTTATTGGATTCAACAAAACTTTGATTGATTTGATCAAAAATTTTTCAGAGTTTATCAAGAAGTGCATACACAATTATACATATTTCGGTATTTGATGATTTTTTGAGTAAAGCAATTAACATAAAAGTTATTTAACCTGCTTGTAGTCTACTTTCGATTTCGTAAATTCACAGCAATTATTTGTCCAAGAAATACTTCTTGCTGGACGGTATCGGATACATTTTTAAAGGACCTCAAGGGTGAATGTGTGTGTGTAAGTTCTTAGGAAATGAGAGTCGCGTTACCTTCATCAAAACTTTTTATCCATTAAACAATTAGTACATACATTACTAAAAAAATTGCTAGCAAATTGAGATATACGCTAGGCCGAAAATATAATAGTTAAAATCCAAGATTTTCTTACGTCAATTATAAATTATCATTTCCGTCATACCAAAACATAGTTAAACAGCCCCTACAAGCATTCATGGCAAAAAATTTTCACATTGTACCATGTAAAATTATTTTTCTAGAATAAAGCAGTGATGATGACCCCCACGTGGATCGAAACGTCTGTTTGACTTGTAAAAAATCAAGCATTTCTTATTTCTGGATCCTAAAGCCAATCACAACATCAAATAAAAAGAATATATATATATATATATTCTACTTTCGATTTCGTAAATTCACTGCAATTATTTGTCTAAGAAATACTTCTTGCTGGAAGATTATGTATACATTTTTAATAGACCTCAATAATTAGAGCGTTTGTGTGTGTGTACACACACACACACATATATATAATTAAAAACTAAAGGTTAACAACCACCGCAGGGCCCCACTGGGAGCAACTGTCACCTAAGAAAATGACATCGGCTCCCAGTAGGACCGCGGTAAATCCCATTCATGGCTCGTCTCGCAACCGTGAGATGGGTGGTCACAGGACACGACGAAATCACAACGACAGGTCGGTGAAACTCTCGTGCGTTTTGAGGACACGAAGCGACCCAAGGATGACAGCTTTCTGCATCGATCTCGCAAGTGCCGTGGCATATTTTTGGCAAATTTTCAATTCATTTCCATTTTCAACCACTGAAAATTAAATTTTCAACAGTTGAAAATGAAATTCTAAATTATCTTGAATTTGAAATTTCCTGAACCTTTCCAAAACTTCGAAAAAACTTTAAAATTGTATTTCGAAATCTTCAGAATTTTCGAAATTTGCAATAACTGCTGAAAACATTTGTAAATTATTCAAATTTTTCCTAAAACTTTAAAAAAATTCTGCAACAACATTTTGACCTTTAAAATCATCCTTCATTCATCGAGCTACCATTTTTTAAGACATTTTTCAGTATAATAGGTGCTAAGATATCTACGCAGTAGCATGCGTTATAAAATTATCCAAAAATTGTATACAGAATTACATACAAAGTTGTAGACGTTTGGTTGAAATAGGGGACTTGATATAAACGTACCCACGCAACATAAAGCAGTAGCCTCGGGTTGAGCACCACAAAACCCTGCCGAGTTTCGAGCTCGACTTCGAGTGCCTTACAATAGGAAGGGTCAGTTGAGCCATCAGATATGGCACGGTACCCTGACATCGTCAGAAGCCCGTATCTCATTGACAGAGGGTCTAGTACGCGGCTCGGTGCTGCCACTTACGATCAGTTTTGCAGCATGAACCTCACGCTACATGCACACCATGGCGTGCAAGGGTGAAGTTGACACGCCAACTTTGAAAGTAGTGTAGTTTTTTCAATTTTGGCCGCCAAATATCAAAGACCACCACATAATAACCACCAAATTATTCCACCAAGAAACAGTTAGATTTTTTTGGCTGACGTGCCAACTTCACGCACATGTCTAGCCACGTGCAACTAAAAAAAAGTTAACCAATAGGAATCAATTCTACCACACTCAGCCATATTAGATATGTGAGCGCGCGAGAATGAAGTATATTTGAAATGACGTGAATGCCATGAGTGAAGATTTTAAGTGAAAGATAAAGAAATTGTAAAATTTATGAATCAATAAAATTAATTTGAGAATGATGCAATTTGTGTCATAGATAATTCAAAATATTACACAATATATAACTTCTTATCCTTGTAATGTAGAAGAAATATGGATAACATAACCTTTCAATGCACCTGCCGAATTTTACCATTTAACTCAAATGAAATGATGTAACATTGCCTAAAAAGAAAAAAAGAAGTTTGTTTTGGGTCTCAAAGCATAAATAAATAAATGCAAAATATCGATATCGTAGTCTGTATTACGATAATATCAGTTTTTATAATTCGTACATACATGCACGATATTTCAAATATTTTGGAAGCTTTTCTTACTTTTATGCTTTTTCAGGTTAAGAATATATTAATTAAGACCAATTCACAAAGCAGACTTCACGATAGGAAGCGACTAATTGAGAAAAATTCATAATCTAAATGTCCATAAATAGGCGATTGTTCCGTGAGCTCGGTAGCCTTCCGGAGGAAGAAAAAAGATCAAAATTTAATTAATTGCGCTACCCATCTCCGTTTGCTCTTTACGAATAAACCTTCTTGGTTAAAAATTCATCCTTTTGGTTGAAAAATCAATTAGTCTACTTAAAGATACACTATTCTAGTTGAAAATTCTTTTTTTTTTTGTTGGAAATTCAATTATTCTACTTAAAGATTCACTATTCCAGTTGAAAATTCATATTTTTGGTTTAAAATTTGAGGATTCATCATTCCACTTGAAAAATCATCACTTTGTTCAAAAGTGTAATTATTTTTTTGAAAATTATGTTTTGTTAACTATTCCTTTTTTGGTTGAAGAATTATATTTTTTAATAGAAAGATCGTCTTTGTCGACTATTGTTCCATTTGGAAATGTAACCATTTTTCTGGAAATTAGTTTTGTTGTTTGGTTCTACATTTTTTGTTTACCTAATTACGTAAGTATTCGAATAGAATATTCTATCGTTTAGTAGCAAATTCATCTGTTTGGGTTTAAATTATTTTTTTAACTTACAATTAAACTATTGGTTGACAATTAATTGTTTCTACTTGAAATGTCATGTAGAAATCAATCTTCTTCGTTGAAAATTTAACTATTTCACTTTTGTTAAAGTTTGATGTTTGATTTGATCTAAATAATTTTTTGTCTCTCTATTCTTCATTGTGCCCTTCCTTTTTCAGCAAAATATCTCGCGATGAAATATTTCTAATTTCATTTTGCACTGTATAAAATAGTGCGAAGAAACAAACTAGAATAACGCTTTTTTTATACAATTATTATGCTTTCTTCCCTGTCAATAAAACATGCGCTGACTTGAAAAACGCATATTTAACGTTATTTACAATCAATAATCAGAGATATAATCCACGGAAAATATGTAAAGCAATCTTCAGGTTTTAACAATGAAGCCGTTAATAACTTATTTGTTTCCCATTCAAAACTTTCTCTGCATCATTGTAACACAGTCAGTTATATATTCATATATAGCAAAAATGTGGAAATAACCTTCTTCTTCTTTTTTATTCATAATGTGTCCCCTAAGGGTTTACATGACTTCCATTTCTTACAATACTTCTGTCTACATATTTTATAAATGTAAGTGTTTAAACAAGTTATTATTATTATTTATAATCATATTCTCTCACAATGGTTCTAGAAAGTTGCAGTTTTTTTCTAAAATTTTCCACTTTTGTTGCAATTTTAAATGACAGTGAGATAATAATACATTAACAAACTTAAGTGTGTAAACAAGTTATTATTATTATTTATAATCATATGATATAGTTTTAAAAGTATCAATGATCTTTTCAAAATTGGCCAAAGCCAAATATAATCTTCTGTTAACTACAAACGTTATACAAATTGCAGTCAAAATTAAATAGGAAAGGAGAAGGAATGCAATATCAAAGAGTAACAGCTTATTTAAAGAAAATTTGAGCAGTCTGATTGGTTGGGTAATGAACTTAAATTCGAGCTTAAATTTGGACTTTCCAGACCTTTAAGTGTTTCGGGTTTTCCCAGGGTAATCGGTCCAAGATTGCACCAATTCAAATCGCAATTGTTGAGAATCTATGTACATATATTTACGATTATATTCTCAAACTCGTCAAAATGTCAGGGATTTTTTCGACCTATTAGCATTTTAAATTGAAAAGTAGGCGAGGAAATAAGTAATGTGAAAAGGATTATCTCTATAGGGGACCTAGCTTCGAAGGCCAATTTCGAAAGCAATTTCGAATCTAGTCAGGGGTAGTGTCGCTGCTCACTGGAAGGGGAAGGGTACGCAGGTAGCCATGGAAGAAATGACGACGGCCCCTTCAGGAAGCTTGGGACCGTAGCAAATACGGTGCACAATGACCGGCCCAACCGAGGTGCAATTTTTTTGCAGCCGTCATAAATTATTCACCTGCAGCCCCTTCAGTCGGTGTTCAACTAAAAGTTGTAATTTTTATAAGCTTTTCTTACTCTTTTCTCTATGTAAATTAAAGGTTAATTCAGTTTTTTTTTTAAATCTGTTCTCAATAGTCTCAAAAATGTGCCTTGAAAATGTCAAATTACACAAGCATAAGAGTCTCCAAATATTGCCATTCTATGCCATTTTTGATATGCCTTTAACTTTTGCATAATATTTCTGAGATATAAAAATGCGATAAATGCCAAATTCACTTATAAGTCAACAAGCATATAAAAGGTTAAATAAATTGACTTTTAATTTCCTCACCAAAATCGAAGAAGTAAAAATAGGATTCATTTTACATGTTAAACTCCATAAGACGTAAAAATTGCTTAAGCGAGTGCTGAAAATAAGTTTGTTCAAAGGAAAAAACACGTATACATTTACTTGCTTGCGAGAAGGATTTGGTGAAGATGCCCGTTGATATTTCTCAAATGTGATTTTTGAGCCACCCTAGTATAGTGCGTCCTAACACCAGCCACTGCGGAATGGATGTATCCATCTTTAAATACGAGGTGAATATCCGGGCCAGATGTTGGTGATTTAGTGATGCATATCGAGCGACCGATTCGAGAATCCGACGTGAATCTGAAGCGAAAAATTTTTAAGCTCAAATTATTAAATTTGAATTTATAAAATCAAACTTTTTAAGCTCATTCAAATTGCGAATCAACTCAAAAGTTAGCAAGTTTCTAATGAAAGTCATTGTTAGAAGTTTCTTGTGTCGCTGAATACTTGTTCTGCTGATACAGCTGTTGCATCTATGCACAGTAAATCGTGAGCCATTAAAGAGAGAGTAGGAAAGAGCTTCTCGTTCTGATTCCACCATTCTAGCACATCTTGGTCTTCATCAGCACAGTCTTGAGATAGGTACAGATCTATCTCTTTTTGCCATTTTCGATAAGAGGATTTTATATTTCGAGTGATCTGCTTTTTCTATTTAATAAATTTCTTTTTTTTTTTTAATAATAGGCAATTTTCCTAATTGGTTTTTTCAAAGAAGTTTTATATTTGACATATCCTTAGTATAAAGGTCGTGAAAAGAACAATGTTTTGAGTGCAAACATATTTTTTTAAATATTTTTTAAAAACAAAATGACGAAGATATTAGCGTTTAAATGTGTTTTTCTCGAAATAACGTTTTTCGATGTTGTGGGCAAGATATAAAAAAACATACTCGTTTGATCGTGCTCTGATTTTTTGTGCATCTATAAAATAGTAATGCCCTCTATTTGAACGTACATGTTCTGAAATGTTGAGTAAAAAAACTGGGTAAAAAATTTATTAACCTCAAATTTTTACCGATAAATCGCATTTTTCTTTCATAACTTCAAATTTATTATAAATTTTTAATATTTTTCACATTTCGCAGGTTTAACTACGAATTATACTTCTTATTAAAGATTTATTTTCTCATGAATGTTTCAGGATGTATAGAAAGGTCGCTATATTGCTCACAAATTGAGCATCTCCGCTTCGACACGTTTCACAACGACGCTAATATCTCCGCCATTTTGTTTTTGAAAAATAAAAATAAATATTATTGCAATCAAAACATTGTTGCTTTTAAGACCTTTTTACTAGTAGTAGTAGTGATTTATTTGTTTGAGAATCATTCGATTCATACAAATAGGTTACAGTTCAATTCTAAAACTAACTGTTATTCTAATAAATAAAAACAAAATCAAGACTACCAGCATTAATTATTATTCGTACGAACAGTCCTTTATAAAATCATCCGGGTATCTTACATTGCAGCTCTTAATCAAAGTCTCTCGATGAAGATGTATTGATAATACATGAACTACCAGAATTAATACTTAGTACACGACGAGACCTTTTTAAATCATCCGAATATGTTAAATTTCAACTGGTAACCAAACTTCCTCGGGGAAAATATGTTTTTTTTTAAACCTGGACCACCAAGATTAATTTTTAGTACGACGAGGCTCTTATAAAAGCATCCGGGTATGTTGGATTTTAATTTCTAACCAAACTTCCTCGGGGAAGGTGTATTATTAATACATGGACTACCAGAATTAATTCTTAATGCACGACGAGACCTTTTTAAAATCATCCGAGTATGTTACATTTCAATTCGTAACCAAACTTTCTCGGGGAAGATGTATTTTTAATACCTGAACTATCAGAATTTATATTTAGTACGAAGAGACCCTTATAAAAACTTTCGGGTATCTTAGATTTATGCTCTTACCGAAACTTCCTCGGGGAAGATGTATTTTGAATACCTGGACAACCAGGATTTATTTTCAGTACGACAAGACCTTTTTAAAATCATCTGGGTATGTTAAATTCTTAGTCTTAACCAAACTACTTCTGGGAAGATGTATTTTTAATACCTAAAAACCCAGGATTAATTCTGAGTATGACGAGATCTTTTTAAAATCATCCGGGTACGTTAAGTTTTTAGTCTTAACCAAACTTCGTCGTGGAAGATGAATTTTTAATACCTGGACAACCAGGATTAATTTTAAGTACGACGAGACCCTTGTAAAAACATCCAGGTATGTTCAATTTCAATTCTTAACCAAACTTCCTTGGGGAAGATGTATTTTTAATACCTTGACAACCAGGTGTAATTTTCAGTACGACGAGACCCTTAAAAAAGCATCCAGGTATGTTCAATTTCATTTCTCAACCAAACTTCCTCGGGGAAGAGGTATTTTTAATACCTGAACAACTAGGTTTAATTTTTAGTACGACGAAACCCTTATAAAAACGTCCAGGTATGTTCAATTTCAATTCTCTACCATACTTCCTCGGGGAAGATGTATTCTTAATACCTGGACAACCAGTATTAATTTTCAGTACGACGAGACCCTTATAAATACATCCAGGTATGTTCAATTTCAATTCTCAACCAAACTTCCTCGGGGAAGATGTAATTTTAATACCTGGACTACCAGGATTAATTTTTAGTACTACGAGACCCTTATAAAGTCATCCGGGTATCTTAAGTAACATCTCTTAAACCAACTTCCTCGAGGAAGAAGATCTATTGCTTCATTATGTAAAGAAACCACCTCCTTTTACCGACCTTTGCTCTATTTCACAGAGAAACACCGCTCTTGTATTCATAAATTGTCTGCCCACAGTTCCACGCTCTGAAATTATCGTTCTTCTGACAACATTTCATTCTCTCAAATTCGAGTTCTGCGAAACGATACCCTACCTTCAGATCGGTACTTGCATCGTGATCGAACTTTTTTAAATATCGATACTTCGGCATCGATACTTTTTCGCAGTATCGCCCATCCCTAATGCGATGTGGTTCGAATATATTTTGGTCCAAAACAGCACTAAGGTTATCAAAAAAAGAATTGACGTTGGCTGCACAAAATGATTTAGTGTGGTTCGCGCTAATCTGCTCTGGTGTTCTGAGAGATAAATTCTTATATCGGTGCATGTATCCGTAATATCAATCCTTTGAAGCCTCACAATTGATATTCCATGAGGCAGGATATTTAACGCCAATTTTTTTTTGCGAATTCGTAAGCCAATTTTTTCAACTCACGTATGCTCAATCCGTAATAGATTCTGCTAGCCATAAGAACATATTCCATTAGCTCATTTTCTTCTTGTGCGTTGAAGATCTGTAACAAAAATGAGGAATTCATCAGCGAAATACGAATAATAACACAATAATAACAAGAAAATTTAATGATGACAACGAACCGTTTTTGCGCCAGTTTTCTCAATTAATGATGATATAAAATTAACCAATTCTTCCGTTGAAGCCTGCTCCTCCACCATCACCGCTTTCACAGCAGCTACTATTTCATCAATATTTGCGGTTTTTTTATTTTCTTTATACTTATGGCGCGGTATGATGGCTGTAAAGATCAAAACATTACCAAAAATTACAGAAATCATATACGCTACCGCCGGAAATTGTGCGCACAACTCTTGCGAATAAAAATAATACAACACGTGAGAAGTTAAACAACAAAGTTCAAGATTTTCTCAAATTTTCTACCTCAACTTCAACTTTTAGCGCGACGTAGGGAAATTTTTTCAAAAACCTGAAAATTATATGACATCGAGCCTGAAATCTTATCTTCATTTTAAGCCAAGAAAACTTAAAAAATCGTCATGGGTATCCGAGATATGATTAAAAACACTGGTTTACAAAAAAAAAAGGTGAGGACTATTTGACCAGACCACTTTATCCTTATGTATTTTGACGCGCTGAATACGAATCCGAGGGAACCCTTTCAAGAAATCATCTCGTGAGCTCTCACCCCTTTCAGGAGATCAGTCAAGTCAAGGTAACGAGTTAAATCTAGAGAATAATACAAATAAATTTCCCGTCATTCCCATATTTAATTTATCTGATTTACCATATCATCCAACACCCTTATGCACGCCGGAAACTTTAATGTTTGTGACCCTAAGGATTATGGGTAACCCAGTTAAAGCTTTGGTAGACAACGGCGTTTCTCGTTCTTTCATAGGCCCTGAGGGTATGAAAATTGTTGAGAATTTGGGTTTAAGGATCGAGAAAAGTTACGGATTAGTACAAATGGCAAATAGTCAGGTCGAGTTGGTATCGCAAGAAATTATCACACCAGTAGAGTTGGAAAATAAAGCCCGGCAAATGCGGATACGAATACTACCGTCCCTCCAAGTTGCGTTCACCATAGGTTTAGACTTCCTAAAAATGTTCCGTATTCGAGTAGACTTCGAAGATAGAATTTGGTGGTATAAAGTGGACCCATTTAGAATTTTTAACTTTGAGGTGGAAGAATGGTCAGGAGACAAATGTTGTGGTTTACGCGAACTGACTAGTAGTCAAGCCGAAATTCTCAAAGAGTTTCTTGGAAAAGAGTTACCGGAAGATACTGGTAAACCGGAGTTGACTACACTGACGGAATACGTGATTGACGTAGGTAAGCATAGCCCAATCAAACAGCGCCACTACTTGGTTTCACCCAAGGTTATGGAGCATACTATCCGCGAAGTCGATGCCATGTTGGCTGACAGTATCATAGAGCCCTCCAAAAGTGGTTGGTCATCCCCCGTCGTTATGGTAAAGAAACCCGATAAAAGTTATAGATTTTGTCTGGATTTTCGAAAACTCAATGAGGTGACGAAATAAGAAGCTTATCCATTGCCCCAAATGAACAGCATCCTAGATAAATTATGTCGAGCGAAGTATATTTCTACCCTTGATCTCCATAAGGGTTTCCTCCAAATTCCCTTAGAGTACGATAGTCGAGAGAAGACGGCCTTTATAGTGCCAGGACGTGGCTTATTTCAATTTAAAAGAATGCCTTTCGGGCTTACCAACGCGCTAGCTACTTTTCAGAGATTATTAGATCAACTCATCGGTCCAGAAATGGAACCTCACGCTTTCGTATACTTGGACGATGTGATAATTGTTACTGAAACGTTCAACGAACATTTGAAATGGCTTTCGAAGGTCCTTAAGTATATAAAAGACGCTGGTCTTAAAATTAATCCAGCGAAATGTGAGTTTTGTTGTTCTCAGGTGCGATATCTCGGTTTCTTGGTGAATGGTCTCCAAGTAGATCCAGAAAAAGTTGCCCTTATTCTCGAGTATCCCATCCCTAAAAACATTAAGGAGTTGAGAAGGTTTCTTGGTATGCTCTCATGGTATAGAAAGTTTATCCCTAATTATGCGACAGTGGCGGCTCCGTTGAATTTGCCTCTGAAAAAGAAACAACATTGGATATGGTTAGGTGATCAGGTTATAGCCTTCGAACAAATTAGAGCTTGTCTAGCTCCTTTCAGATGCCGAACGAAATTATTCTACAACCGAAAGGAATGTCTCGCCGTAATCTGGGTCATTCAAAAGTTTCGAGCCTATCTGGAAGGATATCATTTTACTGTGATAACAGACCACAGTAGCCTTAAATGGTTACATAACCTCAAAAACCCCTCAGGAAGGTTGGCAAGGTGGGCTTTATCACTTCTAGAGTATGATTATACCATCATCCATCGTAAAGGTAGTTCTCATCACGTACCCGACGCTTTGTCGAGAATGTACGAGGACCCTGTCGAGAAAATCAATCTTGTTAAGTACTCTCCCCCTCCTGATATTTTAGGCCGTTTCTATCTGTTTCAAGTTACCCCGAAAAATTCCCTACTTGGAAAATTGAGGATTATAAATTATAGCATTACAGACCAGACCCAGTAATTTCGACTCTCGAACGCGACCTAAATGAGTGGAAATTAGTTCCCAGCGAAGAAGAACGAGAAATAATTTTCTCAGAAGCTCATAATTCCCCCCAATCCGGACATCTAGGTACACAGAAAACTTATTTGCGAGTCGCAACCGACTATTTTTGGCCGGGATGTTACCGAGACGTAGCTAATTTCGTTAGAAAGTGTGAAACATGTCAAGCCTGTAAGGTCGATCAGAAATCTGCACCAGGATTTATGGGCCAGCGTGTAGTAGAACAGCCCTGGAGCATGGTAGCGGCTGATATTACGGGACCAATCCCCCGGAGTAAAGCCGGATATCAAAATGTGTTAGTGATCCAAGATTTGTTCACTAAGTGGGTCGAATGTGTTCCCTTACGCACAGCTACTGGTCATAAGATTAGAGACTCCTTTAAAGAACTCGTGATAGACAGGTGGGGAGTACCACAAGTCCTTTTGACCGACAACGGAACAGAATTTGTGAATAACACTTTACGATCCCTTTCTCAAGAATTTAATATTCTACACACTACTACCCCCCCCCCATATCATCCCCAGGCGAACCCCGTAGAACGCGTAAATCGGCTCAAAATGTGGCGACGGTATGCTAGAGTGGAAATGACACCGTCTTGACATGCCAAAATGAAACCCTCCGTGCCCGTCTTCAATCCGGTTGATTTAAGAAAAGCAAACGTCAGCTCATGCGACATCGACAGATCCTCCACATTTATGTGGGAGATGCCGTGCATCTTCTTCTTGAGGAGCTGTTTGAGGAAGTTTTTCTCCTGTGCTTTCTTGATCCGGAACTTCAAAAGTGAGTGCTCAAGAAGGATAATGTTTGATGCATTTTGCTCAACCCTGATGTTGAAGTCAAAGCCAAGTGTTTCAGTAGCTTTCTTCGCTTCTTTGTACAGAAACGCTCCTTTGCCCATTTCTTCGTGTTTCCTGACCATTTTAAGAAGAGGGCCTCGTCCATTTGTGACTATATGTGCTGCACCCAAAACAATCATGTTGTGAAGACGTTCAAGATTCAGTATTTCGCGACCACCTTGACGGCGTGAGATGTAAAGTCGCGGAACAGACGACTTAAGGTTCATACTTTTGTACATGTCCATAACCTTTTGTGACCGGATATTGAGGGATCTGAGCTCGTCTTTCGTCCATGGAACCACTCCAAATGAATAGAGTACTACCAGGACGACAAGCATGTTCGTCGCATGTACTTTGTTCCTCGTCGATAATTCGGAAGGCCAAATCTGTCTTATCAGATGTTATGTCCTGAATGCATCTCTGTGGCATGCCCAGGTATGTATATGTCTCTCCAGGGCCAAGGTGTCATGAAGCGCTTCTGTCGACAAGTTCAGAGTCTTCGAGGATGCCATTAGGTTCTCCTTGTTTCAAATTAACCTTGGCGGATTTTTCCAACCTAAACTCCATTCCAATCCCCCGAGTGTACTCCTCGACCATCCTTAGAGCTAGATCTAGTTGCTCTTTATTTCTAGCATAGATCTTGAGATAATCCATGTAAAATACGTGAGTGACAAAATGCTTTCGATATCCGGGTTTGCCGTAGAAGTGCCCTTGGAAATGGCGTGGTACCAGATAGTGGTAATAACGTAAGACAGAAGAGGAGATGGCTCACGGTGTCGCCCTGAAAGACACCTCTCTGTAAAGTGACGTTGTCAGTTGTCACACGATACTTCCTAGATGAGATAGTAAATCTGGTTTTCTAAAGTGGCATCAGGCCCTCCAATCCTCATTGCATTTTCCGTGACATTTCCGTTCTCAATGCATTTAGGGGTTCCGCAAGCCCCATGAAGTTTAACATGTATTTCCCATAAGAAAAAAAGACGTTTTTGTAAATCTTATTCAGAATCCTCAATATTATCTCAATCGAGTTGAAACTCAACATTTCTCTCCACAATCAGCCACAGAATACGAATAAAATATCACTTTTCAAATATCACCCCCATAAGTCTGTTTTGTAGGGTCCCAAAGAAACCCCATAAGTGAAAAAATGGGTTTTACGAGTTTCTGCCGCTAATTATGATTTTTTGCGGTTTCTTTAATGCGAATTGTTTCTAGTACATAAAATATTACTTCATACTGAAAATTATATATTTTCATGAATTCATGAAATTTTCCATTTGTTGTCCAATTTTCAATTAGATGGAAGTGACAGTTCATCAATGATACTAATAGTGATTGTTCAAACAATTTATTATAATTAGTAATAATATTATATTTGAATAATGCTAGAAAGATGCATTTTATTTTAATTTCTGGCTTTGTGTCCAATTTTCATTTGCAATAAAGTGATAATGAATTCAAGTTAACAAAATAATTGTTTAAAAAATTTATTATTATGGTTAATAATATTATCTTTGCTTAATTGATAGAATGTTGCAGGGGTTTCTGACATTTTCAACTATTTATTTATTTTTTATCAGAAGTGACTTAATAACTAATTAGATTTAGCAAAAATTTGAACAAATTATTATTGTTTATGACAATTTTCATCTATATCGATTGCGCCTGAAAGTTGCGGTTTTACGGAAAATTTTACCTTTCTGTCCTTTTTCACTTAGTGAGGTAATAATTAATTAAATTTAACAAAAAAGTTGTTTGAACAATATAATATTGTTTATAACTATCTTTTCTTAGATCAGTGCTAGAAAGTGGCGGTTTTTCTAAAATCATTCACTTTGCTCCGCCTAATTAATTACTAACGATTAATAAATAAACATTAGAGTAAACTTTATTTTAAATAATCTCTTTTATTTCTGTGAATATATATTCTGATAATTTAATATTCTGAAACAAAACAAATATTTAAAATACGTTTCAAATTTTCTACACGGATCATATGAATACAACATTCCCTTGAATAAGTTACTGAGAGACTTCAGTGAGGTGTCAGAAATGAAGCAATTATTATTTTTATTCTATTCTTTGTTTTTGCCTCTTGTGTAAAATAGTTCTTTTTTCTTTAAACTATATTTTTAAGCATTGGGAAAAGAGCAAAAATAATTAACTTGAAACAACAATAACAGTCGAAAAATCATTTTTGTTGTGGTTGACTTATTATTTGTTCATAAATAAAAAGGCGATGCAAAGTCAAAGATTTAACTAAGCCTTAAAACTAACATCCTTCCATACCTTATCTCTAGGATCGCACGCTCTTATTAACTTGCCTTCCTCGCCTTGCTTCGCTTCGCCGACTGTGATATACACACACACATATATATATATATATACCATTAAAAAAAAAAAGGTTAACAACCACCCCAGGGTCCCACTGGGAGCAACTGCCATCTAAAAAGTGACTCAGGCTCACAATAGGACCGCGGTAAATCTCACTCAAGGCCACGTCTCACAACCGTGAGATTGGTGGTCACAGGACACGACGAAATCACAACGATAGGCCGGCGTAACCCTCGCGTTTTTCGAGGACACGCAGCGTCGCAAGGATGACAGCTTTCTGCATCCATCTCGCGAGTGCCGTGGCATATTTTTGGCACGCGGGTATGGCTTCAAGGTTAGGAACTAGTGATAGCTTTGCACCTCCGAGAGCACCTATCACAAGGACAATTACTTGTTTCGAATATTTTAGGTACAGTCGTTGCAGCTCCCGTTTAAGGTCTTGATACCTTTCCTCCTTTTCTTTCTCCTTGAAAAAGATGTTGTACTCGGAAGAAGCCGAGAATTCGATCACGAATATAGTTCGTTTCTCGAAGTCTTGGAGAACAATGTCAGGCCTCGAGTTTGCAATTGAGACTGATGTCCCAAAATCGTAGTTCCAGAAAGTTTGGCACTTCTCGTTTTGGACAATTGACTCTATCTGCCTTCAAGCGTTCGACAAGGCAGGGTCGCGGCCAACAACGTAAGAGCGACAAAGATGGTAATTAGGCACTCTTAGGGCCGCATTATGTCTGTAGATGTACGTCATTCCTGCGTGGGTGGGACGCTCCGATAGTATGTGTTCTAGGTTTTCAGCGTGTGTGTGACACGCTCTGGACCTATCACTTGGAATTTTCTGACACAAAATGTGGTCACGGTATGCTAAGGCGTAAATGACACCGTCCTGGCATGCGAAAAGAAAACCCTCTGTACCTGAATTAATCCATGATGATCTGAGAAAAGCAAAAATTTACTCCTTCGACAAGGACTATTTTTCTACATTTATGTGAACATTTCCGTGCATTTTCTTGTCGGATAGCTCTTGATGGAATTTTTTAAATTCTGCTTTCTTCACATCGGCTTTTAGAAGTGAAGCATCGAGATCGAGTAATGCACTTTCCTCACGTAGGACGTTAAAATTCAGGCCAAGGGTCTCAGCTCCCTGCTATGGGCATTGTGAAGGAATGCTCCTTTGCCAACCATTTCGTGATTCCTGGCCATTTTATGGAGAGGATCTTTTTCATTTGCAACGATGTAAGCTGTGCTTAAAACAATTCGGTTAAGAAGACACGAAAGATTCAGAACTCCGCATCCGCCTTGACGGCGTGAAATGTATAATCGCGGAACTGACTAGTTGATATGCAAGCTTTTATGCATATGCATGATCTTACGTGTGGTGACATCAAGGGCCATATGTTCGTTCTTCGTCCATTGAACCACCCCAAACGAGTAGAGCAGAACCGGGACGGCAAGCATGTTAGACGCAGATACCTTGTTCAACGCCGACAGATTGGATGACCAAATCTGTTCAAGAAGATGCTTGTATCCACTTCGAAGAGACTCCTTCACAGATGTTACGTCCTGAATGTGGCTTTAAGGCACGCCCAGTTCATTCGCTACCTGTTCTGT
Source organism: Andricus grossulariae (assembly GCA_011634705.1). Taxonomy (NCBI): domain Eukaryota; kingdom Metazoa; phylum Arthropoda; class Insecta; order Hymenoptera; family Cynipidae; genus Andricus; species Andricus grossulariae. The sequence goes on along the minus strand of JAABKJ010075445.1, from coordinate 88,784,529 downwards.
GGTGATTGATGGACATTCTTACTCAGATTTTATGAGGTTGCCGCAAAATTTCATGAAGCGGATGATATTGTCAGTGTCTTCTGTCAACTTTCGTGTTTTCGTGATCTTGTATATCTCTCTCTCTAAAAAGTCTTTAAATCGTTGGGCTTGGGTGGATTTTTGACAGAAACAGGGTGTTCACTGAGGAGGCGAGATGGGTCAGCGAGCAACTTTTGATTCTCTCTGATCCATCTCTTCCTCTTCTGTATTCTCCTCCTTGCATCAGGTAACAGTCGTATTTCGTCAACAATATGCTACTCGATCGTCAGCAGCTTTCACTTGTTCAGTGTGTGATTCAAAATCCTCAGTTCTTGGGCGAATTTTGAACCCTTATCGTGAATGGTCTACCAGATGTTATGAAGTCAATCACACATTGGACACGGGACGCATTGCGTCATGCCCATCCAATCTTCTTGTTCAGTTGACGTAAGCGTCTTTTGGTGTTTTGAACTATCGTCGGTTTCAGCCTTCGATTTGAATCAGCCAAAGCCCTCGCAGCACCATAAACTGAGCAATTGATCGTCCAGAGGTCGGACTTTTGCGAGATTTCTCCACGAAGGGAGGCATCAATTTCAGCCAGATCTTGCGGCTTAGGAGAAACTTGCATGTCAGTGTTCCTTCTTGTCCTGAAATCGTGATCATCTCTCAGAAGGTGCTTGCTTTCCGCGGTTGGTAAAAATGTCGCTTCTTCATCTTCGGCTGCAGCTTGATCAAGCAGCGGTTAGGAAAGCGCTTTGCGTATATATCCATTTTTCGAGAGGTAGGCACGTTGATTTTGCAAGGATTGAATCGAAACGTGCTGAAGCTCCGGGTGTTTTTGGCTTATAAGTCAATTACATCACATGGTTCTCTCTCTTGTACATGCTTCATGCCTTACTATAATCTTCTTATGAGTTGAAGCTTCATTTTTCTGAATTCAAAACTCTGCCATCATTTCGTTATTATAATAATTATTATTTAAAAAATCCTTAATAAGAGTTTTATTTCACTACTCACTTATATGTACTTAGGATTAAATATATCTATATTTCCCACACTTGAATACAGCTGTAAGAACTTTATCACTCTTTTGTAGGTCTTTTCTTTCAAAACTACTTATAAAAATTTGAAGCAATTAATTTTCCTATTAAAATGCAGTTTTTATATTTTATACATTGTAAGTTTTTGATTAATGTGAAAAATGAAGACTTTTACGCAATAATGTCAGATATTGCATCATATGATGCAACAAAGTTCTGGAAGATTCTAGATGATAATCGACACGTTTAGGATATAATTCTTTTGCATCGCAAAATGTAATGCGTGATGAAAAATGACCTTGAACTTGTTTACCAAAAAAATTGTGCAGTAGAAGTTGATGACGTCATTAGGAATATTCTAGAAACTAAGCACTACAGCTGTAGAATATCGGTAAGGTAGGTTTTTATGGTATCTAATAGTAATATGTCTACCACTTTGTTTCAGAGTTGTAGAACATTCAACATTATTGAAAAAAATTTTGACCCCTGAATTAAATTAGTTAGCTAGAAATCAATGAATCATCCTTGATTTCTATAAACTATATTATACCGTAGCTTTAGTGGATGATTGAAAATTAGAAATATTCTATTATATTAGTTTTATATTTGAAAACATTTTATTTTAAATCTTTAACGTGTAATAGGCCAAATTGACCTTTCTACATAGGAGGTGAAAAACGAGCATATATTTGTGAATAAAAGAGGCATGTGAAATAAAATTCGCGCTGTATTATCTCTCTTTCGAGACTCAAAATTGTTTGCAGTATCTTATTTCATATGACACGACGAGAGGTTGACGGACCTAGTATATGGCAAAAGAATGATTTTCAAAAGATTTTATCTCGAATCTTCGCTCGCTCGCTACTCGACACCAGAATAAAGCGATTAGAATCCTGAGCACATAACCCACCATAAGAAATGCTTTATTATTTTAGATACTCTCTTACCTGTATTATTCGATTGGCTTAAAATATTTTCTAATTTAAATTTTTTTATCTTCCTCTTTATCCTTGAGTTCTAAAAGATTCTGCATTATAATGAACACGCTTGCGATATAATTTTTGTGCAACGCAAAATGTAATGCGTCATGAAAAATAACCTTGAACTTGTGTACCAAAAAATTTCGCAGTTTAATTTGACGCCGACATCAAGGATGTTCTAGAAGAATGTTGAATATGTTATCTATAAGGAAGCAATAAATCAAATTTAGCTAGCCAAAACAGGATGTCATGCATAGCCCTCCGTATTAAATTTCATCTGTAGACCTGCACCTTTTTGCGCATTAAATAAATATTTTATCTGTCAGGAAGCAATAAATCATCCTTGAAATAGCTATATGACGCAGTGGAAATTGCCAGGACAAAGCAAATTATAACCTTGAAAGTATTTACGCGGAAAAATTTTTGAGATAAGAAATAACCTTGAACCTGTTGTTACATGCATTCCAGCTGGCAGAATTGCGCGATATTATTTTATGACGTCATCAGGACACATCGAGAATGTTCTAGATGTTGGTAAAGAAGGTCCAGTACCCCTTCTGTATCAATGTATGTAAGGTAGGAATGCACGATGACGTCATCAAGAATGCCGGTAAGGTAGGAATGCATGATGACGTCATCAGGACCTATCGAAAATGTTCCAGAAGTTCAGCACGGACATTAACCACTTTTATAGATAAATTTAGCACGGACACGAACCACTACAGCTAGAAACTGCTCGATGTCGGTAAGGTAGGAATATTGCTTTAGACCCGGCCCTATACATCTACTGTGGGCCCTCTGCTTTTATAATTAAATGAAAGTTCTCACCCGAAAAAACTTTAAACATAAAAATGATATTCAAAACGGGTTTCTTAACCCTAATCCGTTCGCGTGGGCGGTCAAGTGACCACCTTTTTGGAATTTCGAATGCCGCGCTCACCAGTGAGCTTTGGGTGAGATGGGAGGGGCTGAAAGTTATTTTTTTCCCCTTTTTTTGTGCCACCTACTCGTAAGTTGATTATATTGTAGTTTCAATTGAAACAAGTGTCAAGTTACGTACTTTTTTTTCAAGTGGCCTTTTTTGAAGCCTCAATTATACTTGAGTATATTCAAGTTTTATTCTAGTTTAATTGAACGAAATTACATTTTTGCCAACAAAAAGTTGAAACAAAACTTATTTTTCAAGCTAGAATAAATATTATGCACAGAAAAAACGAAAGATAAGGTTTACATCCATTTCAAGTGAAAGATTCGCTGCAACAAATAACTTTGCCGGTTAAACTTTACAAGAATCGAAGATAATTTCCTATTTTTAACCTTGCCTGGATAATCTTTCGCCTCATTATCGCTCCATTTTTATTCGAAAGTAGTTCCAGAAAATTTGGCACTTCTCGTTTTGGACAATTGACTCTATCTCCCTTGGAGCGTTCGGCAGGGCAGGGAGGCAGCTAACACCGTAAGAGCGACAAAGACGGTAATAAAGCACTTTTAGGGCAGCTTTATGTATGTATATATACGTCGTTCCTGCGTGGGTGGGACAACCCGATAGTATGTGTTCTAGGTACTCAGCGTGTGCATGACACACTCTGAACCTATCCCTGGGAACTTCTTGACATAAAATGCGGTCACTGTATGCTAAGGTGGTAATGACGCATACTTGGCATGCGAAAATAAAACCCTCTGTACCTGAAAGTTTCCGTGCATTTTCTTGTCGAGTAGATCTTGATGAAATTTTTGAACTTTTTCTATCTACACTTCGGCTTGAGAAGTGAAGCATCTACATGGGGTAATGCACTTTCCTCACTTCTGATGTTGAAATTCAGGCCGAAGGTCTCCGCCGCTTGCTCCGCGGATTTGTAAAGGAAAGCTCCTCCACCAATCATCTCGTGATTCCTGACCATTTTTAGGAAAAGATCTCTGCCATTGGCAACGATATAACCAGTACTTAGCACAATTCGGTTATGAAGACACGTTTTGCCGGTTTGTCGTCGCGTTTCCATCTAAATTATTTTGAGCACCCTGAACTCAGGATGATCGGTATTGTTCGCCGATCCATTGTCGGTTGCTCTGCGCGTTCCATCGTTTTGAACCGCATTTAACTCTTTTTGGTGTTTTGGTGGTGTCATTGTTGTTCCCTCGAGCAGCTAGGGAAAGGGTTCATCCATCCTTGTAGAGCCCCGCGTACAAAGATAAGGCTGTATACTCTGAGAGGTCGCCCGGTATCCCAGCTTCACCGTTTAAGACACCTCACCCAGGAGCCATTCAGCACTTGGTACGGTCGTTAAGCCTCCGCTTAGGGGTTATTCCTTCGGTACCATCCCTGAACAATTGTTCGCGTCTGCTTAATAATTAATACAACCATATTCAGCACAAACTTTTGGTACAGGGACCCTCTATCTGCAACCCGAGGAGGCGTTCGATGGCTTTGTCATAGACCCTTCAGTTCTATTCTAAAGGAATTGAAACCGACTATATATATATAATTAAAAACTCAAGGTTAACAACTACCACAGGGTTCCACTGGGAGCAACTGTCATCTAAAAACTGACATTGGCTCCAAGTAGGTCCGCGGTAAATCCCATTCATGGCCACGTCTCACAACCGTGAGATGGGTGGTCACAGTATACGACGAAATCACAACGACAGGCCGGCGAAACTCTCGTGTGTTTTGAGGACACGGAGCGATCCAAGGATCACAGCTTTCTGCATCCATCTCGCAAGTGCCGTAGCATATTTTTGGCACGCGGGTATGGCTTTAAAGTTACGAACCAGTGATAGTTTCGCACCTCCAAGAGCACCTATAACAAGGACAATTACTCGTATCGAATATTTTGGGTACAGTCGTTGCAGCTTCCTTTTAAGGTTTTGATACCTTTCCTCCTTTTATTTCTCCGTGGCAGTGTTGTTGTATTCGGAAGGAGCCGAGAATTTGATCGCGAATATAGTTCGTTTGTCGAAGTCTTGTAGAACAATGTCAGCCTCGACTGTGCAACGGAGACTGCTCTCCGAAAATCGTTGTTCAAGAAAATATGGCACTTCTCGTTTTGGACAATTGACTCTATCTCCCTTGGACCGTTCGGGAGGGCAGGGTCGCAGCCAACACCATGAGAGCGACAAAGATGGTAATAAAGCACTGTTGTGGCCGCATTGTGTCTGTAGATATACGTCGTTCTTGCGTGGGTGGGACACCCCGATAGTTTTTGTTCTAGGTACTCAACGTGTGTATGACACACGTATTTTCTTGTCGAATAGCTCTTGATGGAATTTTTCAAATTCTCTTTTCTTCACTTCGGCTTTCAAAAGTGAAGCATCTAGATGGAGTAATGCACATTCCTCACTTCTGACGTTAAAATTCAAGCCAAAGGTATCAGCTGCCTGCTCCGCGGCTTTGTAAAGGAACGCTCCTTAGCCAACCATCTTGTGATTCCTGATCATTTTGCGGAGAGGATCTTTTCCATTTGCAACGATGTAAGCTGTACTCAAAACAATTCGTTCATGAAGACACTGGAGATTCAGAAGTTCGCGTCTGCCTGGACGGCGTGAAATGTATAATCGCGGAAATGACGAACTGATATGCAAGCTTTTATGCATATGCATGGTCTCACGTGTGGTGACATCAGGGGCCTTAAATTCGTTCTTCGGCCATTGAACCACCCCAACCGAGTAGAGTAGAACCGGGACGGCAAGCATGTTAGACGCAGATACCTTGTTCCACGCCGACAGACGGGAAAACCAAATCTGTCGCAGAAGATGCTTGTAACTGCTTCGCAGAGACTCCTTTACTGATGTTACGTCCTGAATGCGGCTTTGAGGCACGCCCAGGTATGTATAAGTCTCTCCAGTGTTAAGATGTCTAATAACACTTATATCCACAAGCTCAGGGTCCTTGGGAACGCCAACAATCTTTCCAGTAACTAATATAAAACAGAGTGATAGAACTGTTATGTCTCTAAAATGTCACACGTGTTTCAAGAACGGAACATAAATGTCACACTGTACTGTAAAGCTGTGAATGTAAGAATACGTAACAGTTCTCGATTTCTGTAATGTAACAAATATAGAACAAAGTGATAGAACTGTTATGTCTCTAGAATGTCACACATGTTCCAAGAAAGGAACACAAAGGTCACACGGTTCTATAACGCTGTTACTGTAAGGATATGTAACAGTTCTGGTATTCTATAAAGTAACTCATATAAAACAGAGTGATAGAACTGTTATGTCTCTAAAATGTCACACGTGTTTCAAGAACGGAACATAAAGGTCACATTGTTCTGTAACGCCGTTACTGCAAGGATACGTAACGGATCTGGAATTCTGTAATGTAACTAATATAGAACAGAGTGATGGAAATGTTATGTCTCTCGAATGTCACACGTGTTTCAAGAACGGAAGATAAACGTCACACTGTTCTGTAACGCAGGTACTGTGTGGATAGGTAACAGTTCTGGAATTCTGTAATGTAACTAATGTATTACGGAGCGATAAATCTCATATGTCTACAGTATGACACACTTGTTTCAAGAACGGAACATAAAGGTCACACTGTTCTGTAAACCTGTGACTGTAAGGACACGTAACAGTTCTGGAATTCTGTTATGTAACTAATATAGAAAAAAGTGGTAGAACTGTTATGTCTCTAGAATGTCACACGTGTTCCAAGAGAGGAACATAAAGGTCACACTGTTATGTAACGCTGTGACTGTAATGATAACTAACAGTTCTGGAATCCTGTAATGTAACTAATATAGAACAACGTGGTAGAACTGTTATGTCCCTACAATGTAACACGTGTTCCAAGAAAGGAACATAAAGGTCACACTGTACTGTAACGCTGTGTCTGTAAGGATACGTAACAGTTCTCGCATACTGTAATGTAAATAATATAGAGCATAGTGATAGAACTGTTATGTCTCTAGAATGTCACACGTCTTGCAAGAAAGGAACATAAAGGTCACACTATTCTATAACGCTGTTACTGTAAGGATATGTAAAAGTTCCGGAATTCTATAAAGTAACTAATATAAAACATAGTTATAGAAATGTTAATTCTCTAAAATGTCACACGTGTTTCAAGAACGAAACATAAAGGTCACACTGTTCTGTAAGGCAGTGGCTGTAAGGATACGTAACAGATCTGGAATTCTGTAATGTAACTAACATAGAACAGATTGATAGAACTGTTATGTCTCTAGAATGTCACACGTGTTCCAAGAAAGGAACATAAATATCACACTGTTCTGTAACGCAGTGACTGTAAGGATACCTAACAGTTCTCGAATTTTGTAATGTAACAAATATAGAACAAGGTGATAGAATTGTTATGTCTCTAGAATGTCGCACGTGTTCCAAGAACGGAACATGAAGATCACACTGTACTGTTACTCTGTGACTGTAAGGATACGTAACGTTTCTCGAATTTTGTAATGTCACTAATATAGAACCAAGTGATAGATCTGTTATGTCTCTAGAATGTCACACGTGTTCCAAGAACGGAACATGAAGGTCACACTGTTCTATAACGCTGTTACTGTAAGGATATGTAATAGTTCTGGATTTCTATGAAGTAACTAATATAAAACAGAGTGATAGAACTGTTATGTCTCTAAAATGTCACACGTGTTTCAAGAACGAAACATAAAGGTCACACTGTACTGTAACGCTGTGACTGTAAGTACACGTAACAGTTCTCGAATTCTGTAATGTAACTAATATAGAACAGAGCGATAGATCTGATATGTCTATAGTATGTCACCCGTGTTTCAAGAACGGAACATAAAGGTCACTCTGTGCTGTAGCGCTGTGACTGTAAGGATACGTATCATTTCTCGAATTCTGTAACGTAACTAATATAGAACAAAGTGATAGAACTGTTATGTCTCTAGAATGTCACACGTGTTTCAAAAGCGGAACATGAAGATCACACTGTACTGTTACTCTGTGACTGTAAGGATACGTAACAGTTCTCGTATTTCCTAATGTAACAAATATATAACAAAGTGATAGACCTGTTATGTCTCTAGCATGTCACACGTGTTCCAAGAAAGGAACATAAAGGTCACACTGTTATGTAACGCTGTGACTGTAATGATAAGTAACAGTTCTGGAATCCTGTAATGTAACTAATATAGAACAACGTGGTAGAACTGTTATGTCGCTACAATGTAACACGTGTTCCAAGAAAGGAACATAAATGTCACACTGTTCTGTAACGCTGTGACTGATAGGATACGTAACAGTTCTCGTATTCTGTAATGTAAATAATATAGAGCATATTGATAGAACTGTTATGTCTCTAGAATGTCACACATCTTGCAAGAAAGGAAAATAAAGGTCACACTATTCTATAACGCTGTTACTGTAAGGATATGTAAAAGTTCTGGAATTCTATAAAGTAACTAATATAAAACAGAGTGATAGAACTGTTATGTCTCTAAAATGTCACACGTGTTCAAATTGAACTATTTCGTTAAAAATTCAACTATTTTATTTCAGATGCAACTGTTTGGTTGATAATTTTTGTTGTTGTTAAAAATTCATCTTTTGGGTTGAAAATTCAACTATTTGATTAAAAATATGATTAAAATCTTATTAAATTATCTTATTCATTATTAATTATCTTATTAAAAAATCTTATCTTATTTAAAATCTTTTTTGGTCAAAAATTCAACTGTTTAGTTGAAAATTCGTTCCTTTGAATTGAAAATTAATCTTTTTTGGTAGAAAAGCTCTTGGCTGAAAAAGAACTTTTTCTGATGAAAATTCAACTTATTTGAAGAAGTCATCTTTTTTGTTTGAAAAGTTTAACTGTTTTGTTGAAAATTTGTCTTTTTTGATAGAAAATTCTTCCTATTAAATACAAAAATTCATCTCTTTTGATAGAAAATTAATCTTTTTTGGTTGAAAATTCAACTATATTGTTGAAAATTAATTTTTTCACCTGAAGATTTTTACTATTTAATTTTTAGTTAAAAATGGATCGCCTTTATGGTTTACAAATTCAACAGTTTGGTTGAATTTTTTTTCGCTCTCAACTGAAAAATTTTTCTTGGTCAAAAATTCAACTCTTTTGTTGAAAATTAATTTTAGTACGAAAATTTATTTCTTTCAGTAAAAACTTTGATCTTTTGTTGATTAAAAATACAACAGTTTGTTAACAAATTAAATATTTTTGGGTTGCGGATTGAACTATTGGAAATTTTTTTTTTTTTTTCGACTTCAGCTGTTTTTGATTTCAAATTAAAATCTTTTTTGGTAGAAAACTCAAAAGCCTTCTAAAAAATTCGTCTTTTTGGCTTTGGTTTAATATGTAACCTTTTTTAGTTGAAGTATAATCTTTTTTGTTTTAAAATTTTATCATTTGGTTAAAAATTTAACTATTTTGTTGAAAATTTGAAACTTTTTGGGTTTAAAAAGTTAATCAATTTCTAAAAAATTCGACGTTTCAGTTTGGAAACTATTATTGAAAATTCATCTCTTTTGATAGAAAATTAATCTTTTTTGTTTAAAATTCAACTATTCCATATTGAATGCAATGTGGTACCTATACATTGATTTTATTCAAAAGTAAACAGTAATTTCAAATTTTAAAAGATTTCAAAAGTATAAAAAAAAATGTATATGTTTGAAGATTTTAAAATGAATTTTGAAGTTTTTCAAGGATCTGTTAAGGTTTCTTAATTCTTGATTTTAGCTGAAAATAGTTTCATTGAAAATTAAACTTTATTTTTGAAAATTGTTTTTTTTTTTATTGAAAATTATATATTTTGTTTTAACTGAAAATTGAACTATTTCATTTTTTGTGAAAATTCATCTTTTAAGATGAAAATTGAAATATTTTCATAAAAAATTTAAATATTTTGCTGAAAATTAATTTTTTTGCATAAAATTAATTTGTCTTACTGAAAATTTAACTATTCTATTTTTGATTGTAAATTTCTCCTTTTTAGATAAAGATTCAACTATTTGGATGAAATTCATGTATTTTGTTGAAAATTCATCTTCATCTGTGAAAATTTATGATCTTTTTTGAAAATTCAACTGTTTTTGAAAAATTAAACCTTTTTTGTAGAATATTAAATTTTTTTTTAAGTCATTTCTTTGGTTAAAAATTTCACTTTTTTGTTGAAAAATCGTCTTTTTAGGTTGATAATTTAACTACTTTAGTAGAAAATTATTTCGTTGGTTGAAAATTTAACTATATTGTTTAAAAAAATTGTATTGAAAATTAGTTTTTTTAGGTAGAATTTGAACTGTAAAAAGTTTAAATATTTTGTTAAAAATTAAACTTTTGGTTCAAAATGAATTTGTTTAACTGATAATTCAACTTGGTTTAAAATCCATGTATTTTGTTAAAAATTCGAAAAATTCTTCTTTTTTTTTTTGCTGCTTGAAAATTATTAGTCATGTTTGAACGGAAGAAAACATAACTATTTTTTTGATCATGAAAAATTTTGTTAATTCAGTTCTCAGGCCGATTAAAAATTTTGTTCTGTAATCTGGAAGATTTTAGAGCAATTTTTGTAGGATTTAAAAAAAAATTCTAGGAAAAATTTGAATCATTTTAACAGATATTTATAAAGTTCGAAAAAATTTCAAAAATAATAAAAAATTTGAAAAGGTTTCAAAAAATGTAAAACAATGTGTACATTTGTGAAGATTTCCAACAAAACTTTTAGAGGCTTTTTAAGGATTTTGAAAGGTATTAAAATAATTTTAAAAAATTAAGATTCCTCGGAAAATTTAAAATGATTATTTTGAAAAATGCATTTAAAGGGAATCTTGAGCAATTTCTTTAAATTTGCAGGATTTAAAAAAATTGGATCAGTTTAAAAAATATTTAGAAGTGTTACAAGAATGTCAAAAGTAATTTCAAATTTTAAAAGATTTTAAAATCAAATTTTGAAGCTTTTCAAGGATCTTTTAAGGTTTAAAAATAAAAATTCGTAAGATTCCTTTGAGAAATTTAAAATGATTTTTTTCCTTAATTTCTCAACCACGCCTAGTAGCGCCGTGGCTAGTTGGCGCGGGGCACCCGCGCTCTTATGACCTTCTATAACTCAACCAATACTTTCCATCCCATTTTCGTTTAGGGATGTTTTTCAAGAGAAAAATTCGAGATTTTTTCTAGCCTAATTAAAAAAATATAAAAAATTCCGCATTGGGAGAAAACCTGAAAAATGTTTTTTTAAATGAAAATTCAAGGTGAAATAATTTGTTTCCATTTGATGATTATTTTTATTGTGAACCTTGTTGAAATACATTTTAAAACCCCTCATGAAAAAGTAAAATTGGATAACTATATCAGAAGTTATGTACAATTGAAAGTTAGCAGTCGGGGTGAATCCTCGAAAATTCGGGCCCGTGTATCTTGGCAACCCGTTGTACCAGGTGCGCCCCCTTCACAGAATTCACAGAGGTCCGCTAGCACTAGAATCTGGCGGGGTTTAAATAAGATAGGCGACACGAAAATTTTAGGCGGGGACACTTGGCAAATTTTAGCCCATAAATAGATTTCTACTTTTTCAATTATCATGACACTTGGTACACGAAGGTTTCTTGGGTCTCTCAATCCGAATATAGTATCAGAATGCCAACGTTCAAAATGGCGGATCCAATATGGCTGATCGAAATTACGCAAAATTGTTGGATATTCATAAAACTTGGTGTATTCAAGTTTTTTGGGTCTCTGAATCTGAATCTGGCCAATTTTCGGCTCACTGGAAACAATTCTGATGTTCATATTCAAAAATCTATTAGTTATTGTTATAGGGAACTAACAACGTCAAGTCAACCCCCTAGGACCAATTTTCATAAGCACCATATTGGATCAGCCTTTTAGAAATTTCAAATTTGGTCCTCGAATTCGTATTCCGCGACACAAATAACCTTCTAATACCAATTATTATCAAAATCCGCTAACTTATAGGATTTTTAAAAATGTTTAATAGCCATATTGGCTCAATCATTCCGAAATTTCAAATTTTGACTTTAAATTCGTATTTAATGCCCCGAACAACCCCCTTGTACCAATTTTCATCCAAATCCGCAAGCTGATTAGATTTTTCAAAATTTTCGGTTGCCATATTGGATCAGCGATTTCGAAAATTTGAATTTTGACCTTGAATTCATATGCAGCGACCCAATAAGCCCCCTAATACCAATTTTCATACAAATCCGTCATCTCATTGAATTTAAAAAAAATGTTGGTCGCCATATTGGAAGAGCTATTTTGAAATTTCGAATTTTGACATGGAATTCGTATTCAGCGACTCAAATAATCCCCTTAGTAACAATTTTAAGTAAAATCCATGTAGTAGAACGTTCCACACATTTTGGGCCCACTTTCTGATTTTCGATATACACAGTGAAGGGGTTCAAAATCTAACTATTCCATTTTTAGTTGAAAATTATCTTTGCTAAATCAAAATTCGTCTTTTTTGGTAGAAAAGAAATTTCCTATTCCTTGGTAGAAATGTTATCTTTTTTTGTTAGAAATTCAACTTGGTTGAACATTACTGTTTTCTTTGAGGATTCAAGTAATTTGTGTAAAATACCTACTTTTTATTGAATTGAATTCTTTTTTAATACAAATTAAATTTGTTGCTGTTAAAATATCAACTACATAAATTTTTTTGTGAATTCAACTATTTGGCTAAAATTTAAACTAATTTGTTAAATATGAACTTCTTGGTTGAAGATTTATTATCTTATAGTCAAATTGATTTCTTTAGTTGAAAATTGTAAATGCAACTGTTTGGTTGAAAACTGATCTGTTTTGTTTGAGGATTTAACTATGTTGTTAAAAATTCGACTTTTACGGTTGAATTCAACTCTATTTGATTTAAAATAAAAATCATTTTTTGTTGAAGATTCATCATTTTAAATATCAAATTTCATCAGTTATGAAAAATATTTTCCTTGCTTTTCTTTTCTATTATTATAGGTAGTAGATACTATGTGAATCAAAATTTTTATATAGACTTGCAAAAATGAAAGTTATTGATTTTAATTTTGCAAGCAAAGCATCTGAATACAGACTTCTCACACTTTCTCCTAGTATCCTCTTTACCTCTTTTTCAGAGAATTCTTCTTTTTTTACCTATTTTCAAGAAACGTCACCTTTTTTGAATTAATAGAACCTAATAAAAAACAACCATTTTTCTTTGTAAGGTTTTTAATTGAATTTTTTGTTTTGATTGATTTTTGATTTGAAAAGTCTAGTATTATATTTTTGGTACAGAATTCTTTTGGTAAAAAAATCTACTAATTGTTTTTAAGTTTTAACTGAAAAATGATAGTTTTTAGTTGAACATTCCAATAATTAATTTTTTATTGAGAATTTATCTTTTTCGTTGACAATTTATATATTTTGTTATAAAGTCATCTTTTTTGGTACAAAATTAATCTTCTTGATTAAAAATTTAACTGCTTATGTACGTAAGATAAACGAATTCGTTGAAAATTCGTCGTTTGTTGTAGTTGTTTAAAATCAATTCTTTAACGTAAAAATTCAACTATTCCATTATTGATTGATAACTTAGTTACACTGTTATATAAAAAAATTAATTCTTAACCAAAAAAATACGAATTTTAAACAAAATACATGAATTTTTTACTAGAAAAGATCAATTTTCATCAAAAAATGGAATAGTTACATTGTTAAATAAAAAAATTAGTTCTGAACCACAAAAAAACGACTTTTAAAGAAAATAGTTTGATTTTCAATTAAATAGATTAATTTTCAACTAAAATTATCAATCTTAAAACAATGAATCCGCAAACAAAATAAGATTAATTTACAATTTTTAAATAAAAAGGATGAATTTTCAACTGAGAAGATTAATTTTCAACCAGAAAATGCAAATTTTTAACAGAATACAATTATTTTCAACTAGAAAAGATCAATTTTCACCCAAAAATAGAATAGTTACATTGTTAAATAAAAAAAATGTTCAACAAAAAAAAAACGAATTACGAACAAAATAGTTGGATTTCCTAATAAAGAGATGAATTTTCAACTAAAATTATGAATCATAAAAAAATTTAATTTTTAACAAATAAAAAAGGAATTTTCTACCAAATATTTGAATATTCAACTTATAAAGGATAGATTTCTGATCAAAAATGAAGTAGTGGAATTTTTAAATTTTTACAAAAAAAAACGAATTTTCAACAAAAAAGTTACATTTTCAACCAAACAAGTGAATCTTTAGAAAATATGAATTTTCAACAAATCTGTTCAACTTTCAACCGAGTAGTTGAATTTTCAACTAAAAAGATTAATTTTTAGATAAATAGTTAAATTTTCAACCAAAAAAAATTCCAGCAAGAAGTTTAATTTTCTACCAAAAAAATACGATCTTTTTACAAAATAAATCAATTTTTAACCAAATTACTGAATTTTGAACCCAAAAGGACGAATTATCTGAGTAACGGTTGAGTTTTTAATCCGAAAATATGATTTTTTAACAAAAAAGTTCATTTTCTACCAAAAAGGCAATTTTTGATAAAATAGTTTAATTTTTAACCAAATAGTTAAATTTAAACCAAAAATATGAATTTTCAACCAAGAAGATTAAATCTCAATAAAAAAAAAAACAACAAATTGTACATAAATTTTTCGACCAAAGAAGTGAAGATTTAAAAAATATAAATATTTAACCAACTAGTTCAACTTTCTACTTTTGGATGGATAGTTAAATTTTCAACCAAAAAGATTAATTTTTCAGCAATTTTCAACCCGAAAATATGATTTTTTAACCAAAAAGTTCATTTTCTACCAAAAAATTAATTTTAAGCCAAAATTATGAATGAAAAAAAAAGTTAATCTTCAAAGCTTAAGTTTCTACCAGATTGTTGAATCCGCAAAGAAAATAAGATTAATTTACAATTTTTAAATAAAAAGGATGAATTTTCAAAAAAATATATTAATTTTCAACTAGAAAAGATCAATTTTCAACAAAAAAGTTTATTTTAAAAAGTTAGTTATTTATTAGTTAGTTAATTATTTATTTATTAGTTAGTTTTTATTTTAAAAAGTCATTAAAAAGTTTATTTAACACTGTTAAATAAACAAATTAATTCTCAACCAAAAAAAAGCGGACGAATTTTAAACAAAATAGTTACATTTTCAACTAAAGAGATGAATTTTCAACTAAAATTATGAATCCTAAAAAAATTAATATTTAACAAAAGAGTTCAAGTTTATGTACGGCAATAAGCTTATTACACTACTTTGAATAAATTAAAAAAATCTCTTTTCAACATACTTTAAACTTGGATAAATGTATTTTTAAAAACAATTTTTTACAATATTGTTTACAAAAATTTAAAGAAAAAGACCCTTATTTGAAAAAATTTATTAACATGTCATAAGATATTTTTAATCTCTTCAAAACTTTCAAAATTCCTAAACATCTTTTTAACTGGCTCAAATTATTTTTCCCAGACATCTAAACAAAAAATTGTTTATTCTCTTAAAACCTTGGAAATTCTTAAAAAGCTTCTAAAATTTTTGTTAGAAATCTTCAAAATTATATATTTTGTTTAACAATTTTTTAAATCCTTTTAAGTTTTAAAATATTTGTGTACTTTTTCAAAACTTCTATCTCTTAAACTTACGTCATTTTTTTTAAAATTGTTAAATCATGCAAAATTGAACAATTTTGCTTTAAAATCTTCTACATTATTTTTTACGTTTTTAGGAAATCATTTGAAATATTTTGAAATATTTTTCGATTTTCTCTTCAAATTTATTTTTTTAAATAAAAACTAATTTGAAATTTTTTCAGAAATCTTAAAACTAATTTTTTTTTTCTTGAAACCTTTCAAAATTTGTAAAAAGCTTCGAAATTTGTTTTCGGAATCTTCAAAAATCTACAATTGGTTTAAAATTTTTTTTAATAATTTCAAATTTCCAATGACTTATGACTCTTTTCAACACTTTCTAAATAACGTTCAAAATAATTCGAATTTATCCTCATTTTTTTTAATTCTGCAATATTAACCAAATTTCTTCAAAATCCGTCAGGTGATTCGGACGATTTTGGAAATTTTCGAATCTTTTTAAATATTCTCTTAAATTTCAATGAAGAAAGATGGCTTTTCTATATTTAAACCAAAAAGATTAATTTTCAACTAAAATTAAGAATATTTAACCTGAGTACTTGAATTTTCAACCAAAAAGATGCATTTTTGAATAATAAGATAAATTTTCAAACAAAAAGATTAATTTTCTGATAAAAAATACAATTTTTCAAGAAAATACATGAATTTTTAACGAAATAGTTGAATTTTCAATTAAAGAAGACAAATTTTCAACCAAATAGTTAAATTTTGAACTAAAAAAATCATTTTTAACCCGTAAACGGAATAGTTACATTTCTGGTTAAAAAAATTGATTTTCAACCTAACTCATGAATTTTCAACTAAAAGATTAGTTTTTACATCTAAAATCTATTGTAGTGTACCCTTTTTAAACATTCTTGTATTCTTTTGAAATCTTTATGAAAATTTTATGATATATTTTTTATTCATTTAAAAACATTAAGATGTTTGAAATCTTTTAAAATTTTGGTAAAATCTTTTTAAATTCTTGAAATCTTTGTGAAATGATTTGAAAGATTTTGAAATCTTTAAAATATTTGGGAAATCTTTCTTTAATCTTTGTGAAATCTTTTGAAATCTTCTCAAATTTATTGAAATCTTTGGAAATTGTTTAAAATCTTTAAAATCTGGTGTATAATAGTAGACTTTTCAATTAACAAAAATTAACTTTCAACCAAAAAAGATGCCTTTTCTACGAAAAGGTGAATTTTAAATCCAAAAAGACCAACTTCCTATCCAAAAAACGAATTTTTAACAAAATAGTTGAATTTTCTACCAAACTGTTGAATTTTCAACCTACAAAAATGAATTTTCAACTAAACGGTAGAATTAAAAAAAAAAAAAGATTTAACTTCAGCCAAAAACAGTTGTATTTTCAACCAAATAGTTAAGTTTTCAAGCCAAAAATACGATTTTTTAAAAAGATATTCGACTTGTCAATCAAGAAAGATGGCTAAATGATCATTTTTTAACAAATAAGTTGTTTTTTTAACACAACAATTGAATTTTAAACCACATAGTAGAATTTCTGACCAAAGGAAATGAATTCTGACATTTTTCTTTGATTTGTTCAACAAAATTTTTTAATTTTCAAAAAAATAATTAAAAATTCAACCCAACAATAAAAATTTTATACCAAAAAGATGAATTTTCAACCAAAAGAGATGAATTCTAAAACAAAAATATAAAAGTAGATTTTTTAATTAAAAAGAAATAACACTCAATCAAAAAAGATAACTTTTCTACCAAAAGATGAATTTTAAATCCAAAAGGACGAGCTTTATACCTAAAAAGACGAAGCAAAACAAGTTTCGACCAAAAAAGTTGACTTTTTATCAAGAAATTTGCATTTTTAACAAATTAATTGGATTTTTAACAAAATAGTTGAATTTTTCACCGAATAGTTGAATTGTCAACCTACAAAGATGAATTTTCAAACAAAAAGATTAAAATTAAACCTAAAAATGTTGCACTTTCGACAATTTTTAAACCAAGAAGTGCAATTGTCAACCAAAAAATTCATTTCCAGCCAAGAAAGATGAGTTTTCAACCGAGAAACATGACTTTTCTACTAAAATAGTTGGAATTTCGTATTTAATTTTATTAAGTCAGTTCACATTTAATAGAAAAAAGTAGAAAGTGGTTATTTTCTTGAAAACAGAGAAAAAAGAGGAATTAAAAAAAAGGGGAATAGGGGAAAGAGTGAGAAGCCTGAAATTTAATCAAATGAAATTTCGATAAAATTCAAGAGATTTTTAAGGATTTCTATGGATTTCAGAGACTTCAAGGGATTTCACCATATTTAAGGGATTCATAGGGTTTAAAAAGCTTTCCGATTTTTCCAGGAATTTTTAGAGGATCTCTCAAATTTTACACTAAAAAATATCAAGTTCTAACAAAAAATGGAATAGTTAAACTTTCAGTTGAAAAAATTACTTTAAAAAAAAACAACGTATTTTTAACAAAATAGTTAATTTTTAAACCAAAAATATGAATTTTAAACTAAAATTATGAATATTTAACTGGAATACTTCAATTTTCAACCAAATAGTTGAATTTTGAACTAAAAAAAAATTATTTTTATACCATAAAGGGAATAGTAACATTTTAAGATAAAAAAAAAAAATTTTAACCTAACTGATGAATTTTCAACTAAATTGATGAATCTTTAACTGAAATAGCTGAATGTTTAACAAAAACAAAATTTATATTTACTAAAAAAGATACATTGTTAACCAAAATTTAAATAATTAAAAAAACTAGATAATTTTTAAACAAAGTGATGAATTTTCAACTAAAATTGTAAATCTTTAACTGAAATAGTTGAATTTTAAACCAAAAAGATTGATTTTCAACTAAAATTATGAATATTTAACCTGAATACTTGAATTTTCAACCAAAAGGATGCATTTTTAAATAATAAGATTAATTTTTAAAGAAAAAGATTAATTTTCTACCAAAAAATACAATTTTTCAACAAAATACATGAATTTTTAACGAAATAGTTGAATTTTGAACTAAATGAATAGTTATTCGAAAACTGAGTAAATGAGAAAAATGAATACAAAAGTTAGCGCGCGCACATAATAGTCTAGTACCTATTAAAACTGGTCTTACCTGAACTTTCGCAACTGTTTTTCCTATTTGCTCTCGGATGTAAGTCTTTTCAGCCTCAGTGATAGTAGGATGATCATCAGGTGTGTCATAAGCAAGATATGTCCACAATGCCCAAAATATTAGGATGAGACCACTTGTTACATAATAAGAGGCAGCCCAACCCCACGTTGCGGTTACCACTCCACAAAGGGCAAATGTCACAAACGCACCGAAAGGTCCACCTGAAAAATTCAATCGTCACTGATTAATTCAATATGGGGCAAATTTAATCGATTATTTCAGAGTTGGGTAGTAACTTGTTACAAGGTAAGTTACTCAAAAGTTACGTCATTTCTAACTTTTAGGGTAACTTCGTTACGTTTTTAAAAAGTAACTTGCAACGTAACTTAATTACGATTTTTGCACTAAGTTGGAACTTTAATTTTAGTTACTTTGAAGTTACTCAAGTAGGTAATAATTGGTTAAAAGGTGAACTAGTTAGTTAGAAATACGTTTAAGGTTGAAAATTCATCTCTTCGGTTGAAAATTTTAATATTTTGTTAAAAATTTGTTTTTTTGTTATTGAAAATTAATTTTTTTCAACTGAAAATTTAACTGTTTCACTATTTTCGTAGATAATTCCATCGTTTTGGGGAAAAATTCATCTTTTTGGCTTGGAAATTCAACTATTTAATTGAAATTTTTATTTTTCTTAGCTCGAAAATCTTTCGTGGTTGAAAATTGTTTGGTTCAAAATTAATCTGTTTTAGTTGAGGTTTTAACTATTTTGTTGAAAATTCATCTTTTTTCGTGGAATTACACTGTGATTGATTTCAAATTAAAATATTTTTTGTTGGAAATTCAACTGTCTTGTAGAAAACTCTTCTTTTTTGTTTGAAAATTATAGAAAATTCAACTATTTGGTTGAAAATTTACTTTTTTAAATAGAAATTCACTTTTCCTGTTAAAATTAATATTTTTGGTCTGAAAATTCAACCATTTGGTTGATAATTCATGTTTGAAATTAATATTTGTGCTATGAAAATTCAAGCATTTTGTTGAAAATTCATGTCTTTGTTTGAAAATTTAAGTATTTTTGTAGAAAGCACAAATTTGGTCGAAAATTAACTTTTTTATTGATAATTAAAATTTTCGGTATGAATATTCAACCATTTCGTTGAAAATTCATGTCTTTTGTTGAAAATCTGAGTATTTTCATAGAAAGTACAAATTTGGTCGAAAATTAACTTTTTTGTTAGAAATTTAACTCTTTTGTAGAAAATTCTTCTTTTTGGTTTGAAAATGATAAAAATTTTAACTGTTTGGTTGAAAATATACTTTTTTTATGGGAAATTAACTTTTACGATGAAAATTAATATTTTTGGTATGAAAATTAAAATTTTTAGTATGAAAATTCAACCATTTGGTTGAATATTCATTATTTTGTTAAAAATTTAAGTATTTTGGTAGGAAATTCAAAATTTGTCGAAAATGAACTTTTTTGTAGGAAGTTTAACTCTTTTGTAGAAAATTCTTCTTTTTGGTTTGAAAATGCTAGAAAATTCAACTATTTAGTTGTAAATTTACTTTTTTATTGGAAATTTAACTATTTGGTTGAAAATTAAAATTTTCGGGTATAAATATTCAACCATTTCGTTGAAAATTCATGTATTTTGATAACAATTTTCAAGTACTTTGGTAGGAAATCCAAAATTGGAAGAAAACTAACTTTTTTGTAGGAAATTTAACTCTTTTGTAGAAAATTCTTCTTTTTGGTTTTCAAATGCTGGAAAATTCAACTATTTGGTTGAAAATTTACTTTTTTACTGAAAATTTCACTCTTTTGTTGAAAATTCTTATTTTTGCTTTGGAAATGGTAGAAAGCCCAACTGTTTGGTTGAAAATTAACTTTTTTGATGAAAATGAACTTTTTTGGTGAAAATTAATATTATATGTATGAAACTTCAACCATTTGGTTAAAAAATCATGTATTTTGTTATTTGGTATGAAAATTCAACCATTTTGTTGAAAATTCATGTATTTTGTTGACAATTTAAGTATTTTGGTAGGAAACCCATATTTGGACGAACATTATCTTTTTTGATAAAAATAAATATTTTTGGTATGAAAATTCAACCATTTGGTTGAAAATGCATGTATTTTGTTAGAAATTTAAATATTTTGGTAGAAAGTACAAATTTTGTCGAAAATTAACTTTTTTGATAAAAATAAATATTTTTGGTATGAAAATTCAACAATTTGGTTGAAAATTCATGTATTTTGTTAGAAATTTAAATATTTTGGTAGAAAGTACAAATTTTGTTGAAAATTAACTTTTTTGATAAAAATAAATATTTTTGGTATGAAAATTCAACCATTTGGTTGAAAATTCATGTATTTTGTTAGAAATTTAAATATTTTGGTAGAAAGTACAAATTTTGTCGAAAATTAACTTTTTTGATAAAAATTATTTTTTTACGAATAAAACAAAAACTAAGCAATCAGTAACGAATTCGCAGATCTTTTTTGGGTGCAAAATATTTTTGAATTCATCTTTTTTCGTATTTTGCCTAGTTTGACGGCAAAATGGAATCTTTATTTCTCATTATTTTTGGTACAATCAAAATTTAAATTTTGGATTTTTCACAAAAAATGACGAAGAAATGATAATCTTGTAGGGCTTTCAAAAAGAAACGTTTTTGTTTTCTTGGCTTTTTTTTATATTGTGCGATGTTTGACTTAGAATGTTCATTTTTGTTTGTTTTTTTTGTATTTTGCAAATGCTATCACTCTGTTACGTTTCTTTCACTCGAAAAAAATCGTAAGTGCAAATAAGGGGTTGGGAAATAGGGAAAGTAAGGGGATATAAGGGAAAATGAAGGAGTGGAAGTAGAGAGTATGGGGATTAGTAGGGTAAAAAATGACAAATGATGGTGATTAATGTGGAGGAAGTGTGGGCTGGTGAAGCAGGGTACCTGAGTAGAGGAAAAGTAGAAGCAATTAAGGATATAGCAGTAATAAGGGAAAAAGGATAGTCGAGGGGAAATAAGGATAGGGAAAGTAGGGAAAATATATATCAGGATGGTGGTGAGTTGGAGAGGGACAGTGAGGGCTGAGAAAGGGAAGTGGAGGAAGGGGATTGTTTGCTATACAAGCGAGGAAAGGGAGAAGCTGTAGAGAAAGAAGTTTGATAAGGTGGAGCAGAGGAAGAAGTGAGGGGAGTTGAAGTAGGTGAAATAAGGGGTGGGGAAGTAGGGGGAGCAATCTGCAACTACGGTAGTCTAAAAAAAGTTTTTTCGTTTAAAGAATAGTTTTCACACAATAACTTTTTATGTGGACTCTCACCAACCTCATTTTAATTATAAGCAATTTAAAAATCAATTATCATGCAAAATTTGGTATTACGTATTAAAAAGTTTTGAAACAGTGAATAATAATGAACAATTTTGAATTGAAAGCGTTTGATACTTTTAGATCAGGTAACATCCTTCAAAAAGCACATTCTTTCGACTGGAATGGAAAGGAATTGAAATTGTATCTTTTCTGAATAAAAAGGTTTAAAATTGAATAAATTGAAATTAACAATGTTTAAAAAAGTGAAAATTGAAATCAAAAGCATTTCAAATTTGAAAATACTACACAAAGTTTCGAAAATTAGACAAATTCATTAGTCGCTTGTGTATTCGAAAAACATACCGCGTGTCACAAATGTCCCGGGACGGATGAATATCTTCTCAGGTCAGATATTTTTCAGGGAGTTCAAGGTCATTCTTGAAATTACTTTCAACAAGAGATCCAATGCTGACCTTTAATTTGATCTTGACGATGACCTTCAAGGCTTTTTGAGGGTCAATCATTTTTTCAACAGAAACCCCATTTTTTCCAACGTCAATCGATAGAGCGGAAAACTTTAATTTCAAATGTGTACCCAGGTCATGCATAGGTACATTGTGACCTTGAAAGAGGGTTTCCAACGAGAAAATAATTGAACTTGAAATGACCTTGAAGATCATCGTCAAGGACATGCTCATGTTCACTACTGAAAACGCCCTGTAAAAGCTAGTAACTTTGCTGGTTACAAACAAAAATTGCAAAGCTTCTATTCCCAGAGGTATGCAGACCTTGTTTAAGTTTAAATGACCTTAGAGTGACCTTCAAGGTTGCAATATACCTATGTATGACCTGGGAACAGATTTGAACGTGAAATTTTCAGCTCTATTGATTTCCTATTCATAAAGAGGGTTTCGATTTTTAAAAAAAACTGTCCTTGAAGAAACTTCAAGGTCATCGTGAAAATCAAAATAAAGATCACCATTTAATTCGTCGTTGATACTGCGGTATACTGCGCTTATTTCTATCGGTATTCATCGCTACCACACAGTCACTAACGTCATTTTCAGTCACTTTTTGCTCAAATCACTGGTTATTCTTTCAATTAAGATAAAGTCACTAGAGTAGCTTTTCTCAGATAAAAATATTACTTTAGTGGCCTCTTTTGATGAATAGAAGCAGAGGACCCAAGGATTTCTAAATTTTAATGGATTTTTCGAATCCTTTCAAATTAATTTTGGATTTTATGCAATTTCTTTGAAATCCACTGAATTCAATAGATATTTTACGCATTCTTTTTTAATTCTCTCAGAAAATTTTTGATTTACATGAAACTTATTAATCAGCTGTATTAAACATTTTTTTATACGGCGCACAAAGTACGACCAGTGTATTTTATTTGATGATATAATCTATTTCTAAATGTCATTAAACATTATTGATGAAAGGGAACATTTTAATTGTAGCTTTTTTTAATGTAACGGTAAAAAAAAGTTGTTGTTGTCGACAGTAAAATTTCGGGGAAAATTTAAAATGATATAGATATTGTTCTCGGCTTCATCCTACAATATTAATTTTGAGCGATGCATTTTGCTCATCCCTGATATTGAAGTCAAGGCCAAGTGTTTCAGCAGCCTCCTCCGCTGCTTTGTACAGAAACGCTCCTTTGCCCACTTCTTCGTTGGTTGGCAATTAATTTTTGAACTGGAAAATTGACAATTCAATTTTTGTTTAGAATTTATTTTTTAACAGAAAATTGATCTATTGCAGTTAAAGATTCATTATTTTAGTTGAAAAATTTATTTATTTCGTTAAAAATTTAACTATTGTGTTGAAGAACGTATTTTGTTTGAAAATTTATTATTTAACTGAAAATTTATCTATTATTCTATTCATTTTTGAACCTTAAATCTGACTATTCAATGTTTGTTTGAAAATTTATTTTTCATTTGAAAATTTTTCTGTTTGAGTTAAAGATTCATTATTTTAGTTGAAAAATTAATTTCTTTGGTTGAAAATTGAACTATTTTCTTGAAAATTCGTTCTTTTTTGGTTGAAAATTAATTTTTAGACTTAAAATTTGACATTAAATTGTTGGTTTAAAATCTATCCATTTTAGTTGAAAATTGAACTATTTGATTCAAAGTTTATACATTTTTTTTGAAGATTGAAGATTTTTTAAAAAAAATAATCCTTTTTGGTAGAAAATTTCGAGGTAATCCATGGTAATCCACTATAATCCAGAGTAATCCACCTTCGTTGAACCGCAGCTTTGTTTTTTCTTTTCCCCTAGTTTTAAGTTTCCTTAAATAAATTACAAGTTTAGCGTAAAGAAAATTGTTTTCAGCATTGTACCATCCTTAAAATAGTTCGAAAAGTAGGGAAAATAAAGGAAAGAGGTTAGGGAAGGAATGCGGACAAGGAAGTTAAAGAATGTATACTTTGACGTTACGAGTCGCCTTTAAAGCGAGCTTTCAAGTTGGCAGAAGTTATGGGCGCTTCCTCCTTGAGGAGATAAAATATCAAGTGGATTCTGGATCGGAAATACTTCTTCAAACAGGACTTAAGATTTAAAAAAATATTGATTTTTATTTCTAAATCAAAAAAAAATTATTCTTAAGCTTCGCTGGGAACCGAACCCAGATCTTTTATATTGCCGGTCTGATGCTCTTACGCACTAAGCTGCGGAGTAAGATTAATTTTTCAAACATTCGATTTTTTTTATATTTTGATTTTTCGGTTTTGACCAGATAAAATGTATTAAATAATTTGATGTTAATTGTTTTTTTGTCCACAAGTCTAAAATCAAGATTTTTTTTAATATTCATTTTTATTTATAAATTGAAATAAAATGCTCTCGAACTCCGCTGGGATCCGAATCCAGGTCTCTCAGATTGCCGGTCTGATGCTCTTACCCACTAAGCTACGGAGAGACACAATCAGTTTCCTCGCAAACCCCTACAAGTTGAAATTCGACGTAATTCATTGTACCTATAAGATTAATTTTCCAAACATTCGAATGTCTTTTATTTTTCGATGTTACGATCTTGACCAGATTAAATGTATTAAATAATTTAATGTTACTTGTTTTTTGTCTGCCAGTCTAAAATAATTTTTTTTTTGTATATTGATTTTTATTTCTAAATTAAAAAAAAAATTTCTCTCAAGCTTCGCTGGGATCCGAACCCAGGTCTTTCATATTGCCGGTCTGATGCTCTTACTCACTAAGCTGCGGAGAGACGAGAATATTTTCTTCACAACCCTTACAAGTTGAATTCCGACCTAATTCCATATAATTGTAAGATTAACTTTTTAAATATTCGATTTTTAAAATTTTTTTCATCTTTCGGTTTTGACCAGATAAAATGTACTCAATAATTTGCTGTTAATTGTTTTTTGTCTACATGTGTAAAATCTTTTTTTTTTCAATATTGATTTTTATTCCTAAGTTGTAAAGAGATTGCTCTCAAGCTGCGCTGGGATCCGAACCCAGGTCTTTCATATTGACGGTCTGATGTTCTGACTCACTAAGCTGCGGGCAGACGAGAATATTTTTTTCACAACCCTTGCAAGTTTAATTCCGACCTAATTCCTTATACCTGTAAGATTAACTGTTTAAACATTCGATTTTTTTTTTATTTTTTGATGTTGCGGTTTTGAACAGATAAAATCTATTAAATAATCTGATGTATTTTTTTTGTCTACCAGTCTAAAATCAATAGTTTTTTAATATTGATTTTTATTTCTAAATTAAAAAACAATTACTCTCAAGCTCCGCTGGGATCCGAACCCAGGTCTTTCATATTGCCGGTCTGATGCTCTTACTCACTAAGCTACGGAGAGACGAGAATATCTTCTTCGCGACCCTTATAAGTTTAATTCCGACCTAATTCCTCATACTTGTAAGATTAATTTTTCAAACATTTTATTTTTTTTTATTTTTTGATGTTACGGTTTTGAACAGATAAAATGTATTAAATAATCTGATGTACTTTTTTGTCTACAAGTCTAAAATCAATATTTTTTTTAATATTGATTTTTATTTCTAAGTTGTAACAAAATTACTCTCAAGCTTCGATGGGATTCGAACCCAGGTCTCTCAGATTGCCGGTCTGATGCTGTTACTCACTAAGCTGCGGAGAGACGAGACTCGAATGTTTGAAAAATTATTCTTACAAGTGTAAGAAATTACGTCAGAATTCTACTTGCAGGGGTTGTGAAGAAATTTTTAACAAAGTATTTCAACTTCGAACCAAGTACAATTTGAATTCTTAACTGAAAATGATACTATTTTAAATAAAATGGAAATAGTTGAATTTTCAACCAAAAAGATTAATTTTCAACATAATAGTTGAATTTTTCATTAAGGAGATGAATTTCTAACTAAAATAATTAACCGTCAACCAAAAAATACATTTTTAATAAAGTAGTTGAACTTTTATTTTTTACCCAGAACAGAGAAATTTGTATCTAAAAATGGAACAGTTAAATTTCAAACAAAAATGCTAATTTTCCACGAAAAATGTAATGGCTGATATCTCTTAACAAAAAACAATTCAATTGAATTGGTTGAATTCAACAAAAAAATCAAATTTTTGACTAAATGTATGAGTGTTCCACTAAAAAAGATTAATTTGCAACTAAAAATCAAATAGTTAAAATTTAGCTGAAAATTTAATTTTCAAAAAAAAAAAAAAAATGTCAACAAGACAGTAAAAACGTCAGACCAAAAAGATTAATTTTATTCAAACAGACGAATTTTAAACTAAAAAAGATTAATTTTGTACTGAAACTGCAATAGTTCAATTTTCAGTTAAAAAAGTTGATTTTCAACAACAACAAAAAAAGAATTTTTCACAAAATAGTTAAATTGTCATCCGAAGAGATGAATCTTTAAACAAAAAAATTAATTATTAACAAAGCAGTTAAACTTTTCACCAGGTGGTTGAATTTTCAACCAAAAAAGCTAATTTTCCAATCAAAAAATATGGATTCACGACGAAAAATATAATATTTGATTTTTCAACCAAAAAATATTTTACTTTTAGATCAATAACAGTTGAATTGAGACAAAAAAAAGAAAGCATTACCAAAAATAGTTTAGTTTTTAATTATAGAAATAAAATTTCAACTAAAATGATGAGTCTTGAAAGAAAAAGATGAATTTTTAGCATAGTTCAATACAAATTCTTGAATCTTATATAAAACAGTTGTATTTCTAATAAAATAATTAAATTTTCAACAGAAAATAACATTAAAAAAATAGAAATTCTCCAAGAAAAATAAAATATTACATTATTCTATTAGAAAGAATCAACTGAACGAAAAATAGTTGAATTTTCTCATTAGGCTGAGTGAAAAAATAAAATTTTTGATATTCTATAGACTAAAGAATAACAGTTTGAATAAAGATTGAATTTCATTTTTCATATTTCTTAAATATTAGGCTAGAGAAATGGAAACTTTGATTGGAAAATATTTTTTATCTTTCACTGAACTTTTTGATTTATTGTGTTATTTTTTTGTCATTGAAACCACCCTTTTCGAGAAAAAAAGATGAAAAAAGTCACAAAAATTATTGAAAAAAGAATCAAATTTAAATTTTTTCGAAGCACTGAGTTCAAATTATTATTATTATATATTGTTGTATATCATTATTATATATTGTTGTATTTTATGGTAATTTTGATATTTTACAAGAAATTATGCGAGAATTTACAATTTTTTAATCCAAAAATTATTCTGCATTTTTCCCAGTGACAGTTTTTGGCAGTGAATAATGATACAGAATTAGAAATAAAAAAATTGTGCTCAAGATAAAACTTTTTTGAAATGTAAAAAAAAAACAGTTTTTTTATTATGTTATCTGTATATTTAAAAAAAAAAATTAAAACATATCGTGCATAACATTTCTTCAGTTTTAATCATAGGATCATTACATTCTTTGGCTATCACTGAGACATTTTTGTTGTGTTGTGCAAGATCTAAAACTTGCCAAATTTACAATTTTAAAACCAAAAAAAATTTTTTCATTATAAAAAAATAATGAAATGTTCCTATGATTCAAGTGAAAGAAATTTCAAGCACGAAATCTTTAAAGTATTTAAAAAAAATGAGCAGCTGTCATAATCCAAGAATCTTCTTTCTTTGCACATTTAAAAAAAGTTGGAACTTGAAAAAACAAATTTTGTTTTTTATTTTCTAATTTTACATTAGTATTCGCTAATAATGTACATAAAAGAATTGAATATTTAAAAATTAAAAATGGATTTTCTCAAAAACCAACTGAATGTTGAAGTAATTTAGACCCAATTTATTATTTATTAAATTGAACTAAATTGATTCAATGATTTGTTCAGTCAAATTAACTCAAAAAGAGCAATTTTCTGAACATTCAAACTATTTTTAACCCTTGTGTGTGCATCCAAATTTATCCACGTAAATAAATAATAATTATGCAATTGGAATCTTTTTCTTGTCTTTCATCACAATAAATTAATATGAAGGCCATGTGACGAGTGGGTCATCTGACCGGTTTCCTACCTTACCGACACTTTTTTTATTTGTAAATTTATTTTCACACGAATAGCCACATCGAGTTGAAAATTTAGGATAATAAATAAGAACCACTAAGGAACGCGGCTCTGGGTTTAAATTTTTATAATTATGAAAAAGGTTTTTTTCTAAATAATTTTTGTTGTTGCTTTTTTCATAATTATAAAAATTTAGGACCAGAGCCGCGTTTCTTAGTGCTTCTTATTTATTATCCCTCTGTCAACAATATGCTGCCTGATGGTCAGTAGCTTTGACTTGTTGAGTGTGTGATGACAGACCCGCAGTTCGCGCGGGAACTGTCGAACCTTGGCAATGAAAGTCCTACCAGATGATATGTAGTCAATCACACACTGAATGCGGGAAGCGTACTGCCTTGCCCAACCTATCTTTGTGCTGACTTGATGCATTCGTCTTTTGGTCTTATGACCAACCGTTGTTTTTGTTTTTCCGTTTGCATCTGCAGAAAGCTCTTGCTGCATTATACACACTACAATTGATAGTCCAGAGGTCGGGTTCTTTGGAAAAATCTTCACGAAACTCGTCATCCAGTTCAGGCAGATCTTTGGGCTTGAGAGCAACCTGAATGTTGATGTTTCTCCTGGTAAATATATACATATATATATATATGTATATATATACCTTTTTTATCATTTATATTATATAATCAGTCGGTTAATGTACTTAGCTTTCGTTATCGAACGACTAGACACATCACTGACCATATTATTACATTATTCCACACACAATTATAATTTTTATTTTATTTTGTTTTATTTCTATTTTAGTTATGAATAATAGCAATCGTTATTAAAATCGCCTGAGAAGAAAATCCGTTGAAGGCAAGAAATCATCTGAATTAGCTATGCATCTAAAGGTCAAACATATTTTTTTATATTTGCCTGATCATAAACACCTAGGATTTACTGAGGGTCTTTTATCTCAGCCAATTCATATGAATTGTCTCCATAATCTTTTATTATTTGATAAGGTCCATAAAGTGAATAAGAAAATTACCTAGTGACCTTATGAAATGCATCCGATTGTTTTGGAATGAAAAGCAAAACCCAATCATCCTTTTGCAAAACAATTATCGAATGAGTGTTTTGAGTACGATGCTTTTTGAAATTCGCGTCAATTTTCTCTTTCGCCAAAACAATTTTCGCATCCTGTACTAAAATGCGTTGTTATATTTGGAAAAAAATCGATATCTTAGATACACTGAGCCCATCCGGTATGTTCACCAGAGCATAATGTGCAAGACAAACGACCTATTTCCTTTATAACCTTCTCGGCTGGATTTCTTTTGGGATATATGATTGAACAATAGATTGCTCATATTCCCGATTCACGCAATCTATTGCTTCATTTTGGTGATGTAAATTGGGATCCGTGATCCGCTCAAGCCCTCTGGGGCTTACCCATTTCTCGAATGTAAAAATCGAATAATTTTTTCAAAGCGATATCAGTGGTTTCATTTTTAATAGGGTACAACTCAACATACTTTGAGAAAGCATCCGAAACTACAAAGATATATTGAACTCCTCCACTTGATCTTGGCAAATGTCCATGAAAATCAACAGTAACTAGATCGCAAGGTTGTTTTGAGTGGACAAGATTATATTGACATTCCATCTTTATATTAGGATTTTTGACTCGTTGACATAAATCTCATAACAAATAACAAATAACAAATTTCTCAATATCACTGCAAAACATCTATGGACAAACTATGAGGCTGACTAGTTTCAAACTTTCCTTGAGAATTTCGACTAAAGAAATCAGCCACAATATTATCTCGGCCATAACAATGAAATACTTCAAAATCATATTGTTGAAGAACAATATTTCAATGAATCAATCAAGCGTTTAGATATGCTGTTGTATTCAGAAATGTAAGACCCTTGTGATCAGTAATTATGTCGAATTTTCTACCTATTAGGTATATTCGAAGCTTGGAAATAGAATATACAATGGCCAAGAGTTTTTCTTCGGTCATTGTATAATTCCTTTCAGCAGCGTTTAAACATCGACTAACAAGAGAAATAAGATGATGATTCCCAGTCTAATCCCATTGGCACAAAACTCCACTAATATCAAGATCGCATGCATCAGTTTTTCAACTTATATTTAGCGCCTGGAATAATGTAGCTTAGTTTCATACTATCAAGAAACGCAGCTTCCATAACTTCAAACGCTTCATCATGTTTGTTTTGCCAAATCCATGCATTTTTCTCCTTTAAAAGATCTCTAAAAGGTTCTAATAGATTAAATTGTCGAGCAGTAAACTGACCATAATGCGTACAGATTTCAACTAATTGCTGCAATTGGTGTCTGTTTTCAGGTTCTGGAAATTTCTAATGATTTCAAGTTTATCTGAGAGTGGCCGAATTTCACCAGTTGAAAGCTCATGAGCGAGGAAATGAACCTTTTTTTGACAGAAAATGGATTTTTTAAATTTTAGTGTGAAATTATATTTTTTTTTAAAAGTAAGAACTGATTCTATTGCCTCCAAATGATCATAAATTTAGCCAGGGGTAGCTATTGGAAAATCATCGATGTATAGAGTCAAAATCTTTTTAAATTGATTACCAAATGCTAAGTTTAGTGATCATATGAAAGCTGAACCTGCCGTCATTAAACCGAATGGAATTAGACAGAATTGGTGCATCTCTGAGTCATGCAAAAATGGGGTGTACTTTCGTGAACTTTCCTGCAACGGAATCTGCCAGCATCCCGTAGCTAGGTCATTTATCGACATAGTTGGTTGTGACGGAACGCCAGTTAACACAGGAAGCGAAGGTGGAGTTATCAGGCTTTTAGAGGTCACCTTAAAGAAACCTCTGCAAAGGTCAATTTGCCTGTTACACTGCAATGAGTTATCTCTACGTCACCTGATATATGCAGCTAACGGTAAGACTAGTGGACCGAACACGCTATCGGGTCCAATAGGTAGAGCATTAGAAAATTGAGAACAGTTGCCTATTGTCAACTTCAAAATAACCAAATCATAAGTACCAGAACTTTCAGCGGAGGTTCTTAAAGATTTTAGTGAAGGTCAAAAATAACTGTACCGAATTTGCCATGCAATTGCTTCTGGATACTGTCCACCTGATCTCGCAGCTTTTAATCTGGGCACACTGGATAAAGCATGTTGTTCAACAACTGGTAATCGTGATCTACTACTGTACGTTTCCACAGAAAATCCATCAGTAAAGTAAACCGACAATTCAGTTTTCTGCAAAACACGTTTGTCAAATTATACTGAAAGCAAGAGACGATGAGAAAAAGAAACAACTCGTAATCCGAAAACCAAACCAACAGCAGGATAAGAAAAAAGTGTCTCGAAAAAGAGGAACATCCCGAAAAGAAAAGATCAGTCAACTTCTGTGTCGAATTTTTCAAACATCAAAACTGAACTTCAACGCAACAGAATATTACGACATGGTAGATTGAAAAAACAAAACTTCAACACATTCACAGCTCCACCAGTTCTTGCTCATATTTCTGATAATGATCTTTGATCTTTCGGTAATGATCGAAGGCATCCCCTTGTGAATAAAGTTCTCCGCTTCTCATGCCACACTTGAAGTGTAGAACGGTGCGTCAAAGCAGTAACAGAAGCTGCTGCTTCTGTTTGTGGAGAAAAAAATCGAGATGGGTCCATAAGGACACGGTTGCGATTAAGACAGGTAATGCCGAAGATGGAAACGAAAGCAGATCACAAATTTTTCAAAAAGAAGCTGAGGTCAGAAGTAGCATATAGCATTAGGCCCTGAAAGGTGGGTGGTTGGGACGGGCTGCGGTTGGACCTAATATGCAGCCACGTCCTCATCGTGAGTCCTGGGTTGTTCTATATATCATTGAAACAAGCAGAGAGTTGCATTTTAGCCTATAAACTGACAGTAAATAAACATATACCTGTTTAGGATAACAGAAATTAGTCAAATATTGCATTTTTTACTGTTTTGAAACGTTATTTCGATTTTTCTTGGAAACGACTGGTCGTGCGGAAAAATAAGTGAAACCCTACAACATAGCCATAATCAAAGAAAGGGAGGATGAGTCTTTTGATCAGGAGAATACGCGTTGGAGTGAAAAGTGATTCCTTATTCCTGTTAAGCTGTTTGAAAACCCTGAAGGTTTTCCTTGAAATATCCACCATTTGTTCATTCTAACTAAGAGAGCGATTAAGAATATAGCCCAAATTTTTTGTAGATTTTACGAAGGGGATGAGACGCCCATTGATCAAGAGAGGAGGAAAGGTTGCCATTGTTGTAAATGAAGCACAGGAAGAAGGTCATATGATTTTAGCCTTAGTTTCAGCAGGGTTAAAAGTAAGGCCGCTTGTCAAGGCCCACTGCACCACTTGAACGATATCCGCCTGTATTTTTTGAAGTAATCTCTCAAGAGTGGCATTAGGGCCAGAGATGTAAAGCTTGAAGTCGTCAGCATATTTGTGATAATTACAGTGTTAATGTTCACTATCAAGTTCAGATGTATATATATTAAATAGAGTTGGTGCATGAGTGGAATCTTGAGGGACACCACTCTCAACCGTCACACAATCAGAAAGCTTGCCATTGATATTTGTACTCTTTCAGAATGATTACTGAGATAAGATTCAAACCATTCAACAGCCATATTTAAGAGGTGAAGTGATTTGAGACTAGTCAATAGTAGATTCTGCTTAACTGTATGAAACGCCTTAGAAAAGTGAAAAAGGACAACAACTGTTATTTACCTTCTATCAATTGTCAGTTTCAGATCAGAAGTTACTTTAAGTGAAGCTGTAAGTCTACTATGCCTGGCACAGAACCCATATTGCATTGGGTCAAATAAATTGTTAGTTTCAGTGTATGCAGTAAGTTGCTGATGAAAAATGCGTTCGAAAGCTTTAGACAAGGTACAGAGGATGAAAATTGGACGGAAGTCTTTGGCAGTGGTGAGGTTAGATATTTTAGGAACATTTGAGTAAAGCTAAGTAAAGCTCAGAGTTTTTAAATTATGGTTTCATACGATAAGTCAGGAAAAAACAATTTCGTATCATCAAAAGTAGAGGAAACTGAGGTCGGGAAGGAGTGTTATTTGCAAGAAGTGTGGATTTCGTGGTGAAAGCTGTTAAAAGATCTGCAGGGGACGAATTGTTATCAGGAGCGTAATCGAATAATGCATGCGACGGGGTTTCATAAAGACACAGACGAAGAAGCTATTTAACAGAAAATCACTCACTTTTATAAATATTAAATCAACTGTCCACGAAAAACACAGTTTTCAGAATTCTTACGTCAACAATTGACAGTTTGATGTTCGGCCAGCTTAACGTTAAGCTAGCGCAAACACTATTTTTTTTTTAAATAATAGAGCCCTAAATTTGGGAATAGGGGCCCTAATTAGCCCTAAGTTATGAAACAGGTTACATCTCTATACCTCAATTGTGTTGTGCCAGCTTAACATACCTAACAATTTGGTTGTAAATGCAACTTTTTATTTGATAATTAATTTTGTTTTGGTTAAAAATTCCACTATTTTGTTGAAAAATTATTAAAAATTAAAGTATTTTCCTAAAAACTTATCTTTTTGTGATGAAAATTCAACCGTTTTTTTTTCGAAAATTAGTTTCTTTTTTAAATAAAATATTCGCCCTTCTGAATTGAAAATTCATCTTGTTTGGTAGAAAAGTTCTTGGTTAAAAAGTCATCTATCATGACTGAAAATTCAACTGTCTTCTAAAAAATTGGTCTTTTTGTGGTCTTTTTAAAACTAATTTGTTTTTTTAAAGATACAACTATTTTTGGTTGGAGTGTAATCTTTTTTATTTAAAAATGGGACCATTTCGTTGAAAATTAATCTTTGTAGATTGAAAATTCAATGTATTTGGTTAAAAATTCAACTATTTTGTTGAAAATTGGTCTCTTTTGCTTTAAAGTTAAACTTTTTAGTTGTAAATGCAAATTCTTGGTCTGAAATGAATATTTTTTGTTGCTAAAAATTCAACTATTCCGTTGAAAAATCATATTTTTTGGTTAAAAATTAAATTTTTTGTTAAAAATTCATAAAAGTCTAAAATTATAAACTTATCATGCGTTATTTTCAAATGAGACAAGTTTATAGTTGAACTTAAACATTTTGAACTTGAGTTGTATGAATATAAATTTTGTTGTTAATTTAAAAGTTTTTTCAATCTAGAATAATTTTTAGCTTCTAATTTCTATTTGTAAAATTAAATTACAAGTCGAAAAAATGAATTTTTCTGTTCTATTGTTTAATTTCAACTTCATTCTTCTCCAAACTTGAATCTTTTCTATTTGAATTCTTATTATTTAAGATAGGATTTATAATTTGAACATTTTTCAAAATAGAAAACTTTGAAATTTGAAATTTTCGATACCAATATAAGATATAAATGTTTTTATTTAGCATTATTTATTCTAGAATCCATTCACACATTCAAATATTGTTAAATTTGGGAAAATTTATTTCGAAATTGTTAAATTCTAAGCTTTTTTAATTTTGAATGCTTCTAAGACATTTGTTGCTCTTGAATGTGATTAAATGAAATTGCTGATTTTAAAACTCTTTCAATTTATTATAATTAAGTTTTTAACGATATTCAGTTGAAAATATATCGACTGTTCAGGCTTACAAGGGGAAACTGTACTTTTAAACAGTACGATTTAAGTAATACTGTAATCATTAGAAATTCATATTATTTGTTCAATTTTTAATAATCGATTCTGAAATCATCAGAAGCTTAGGAAATAAAGAGTGACTAATTAAAAATATTACATTTCCGTTATTTTGGCCAATCAGCGAAGAAGTTTAAAAATATTGTAAAAGGAAAAATTAAGAAATAGTGGCATTAGCGGCCCATTACGAGAAAATAATGGCATTAGTGGAATTTTTTCTCTCAAAATGGTGGCATCGCTAAAAAAAGGGTAAAATAATTTAAAAATGGCGTGAATCTGAGCCCTGAAATTTTCGATTTTTTTTTAGATCATGTTCAATTTCGACGCTATGGATTATTATCGAGGAAGTGAACGGTCAAATCGATAAAACCAGATGAAGAAGCAAAGGAATTTTGCTTTCTACTACTGTCTGTGCTTCTGATCTGCATCGTAAGTAAAATTTAGGTCCTTGTTTCACGATATTAATCAGGGTCAATCGGGAAAACCGGGAAATGACCGGGGATGTGAATCAGTGACCGGGATTTTTCCCTCGAATATACGAGTATGCAAATTAAAAGTTATTTCATATATTTTATTGCTCTAATTCTAAGTTTGAGCAAGGAATTTGTGAAACAAATCATAATTCTCACTTCGAATAGACAATTTTCCAAAAGGATTACAATATTGACTCGGAGCAGTGAATTTTCTAAAAGAATTATTATTCTGAGTTAGGACAGGGAATTTCAGTAAAGAATTATAATTTCGAATTTGAAACAGGGAATTTTATAATAGATTTATAATTTTGAGTTGGAACAGAGAATATGTAAATAAAAAAAATGTTTAAAAAATTAATTTCAGGAATTCCTTCTCTTTTTATATATTCGAGAAAATCTCAGAGGTCCACTTAAAGCACTCAATATTTCCAACAGTTAACTTGTAAAAAAGACGTTATTGTAAACTGACCCTTGACACCCTTTATTCTCAAAATCAGTCGCGGGCGTGCTTGAGAAGAGGAAGTTTGATTATTTGTAACAGTGTAACCTGAAAATCGGAAAGAAAGTAGAAAATTTTGTAGTCTACTTTGCCAGATGAGTAGATTATACCAATTTATATATAATTAAAAACTAAAGGTTAACAACCACCGCAGGGTCCCACTGGGAGCAACTGTCATCTAAAAAATGAGTGTAATATATATATATATATATAATATATGCAAAATATATATTATATATAATATAATTAATAAATCACTTTGGTTCAAAATTTAACTGTTTTTTTTTCTTCAAAATTCATCGTTTTTGGTTGATTTCGTGGGTTTTTGGTTTGAAATTAAAATCTTTTTTGGCTAAAAATTAAACCACTTAGTTGAAAGTGGAACTTCTTTGCTAAAAATTAAATTTTTGTTTGTTTGATGATTCATAATTTTAGCTGAAACACCCTTTTTTTGTTTAAAATTTAATAAATAAATGTTTTTAATTCTCTAAAAATGCAAATATTTGTTTAAGAATCCATGTATTTTGTTAAAAAAAAATTATCTTTTTTGGTATAAAATTAAATTAGTGAAAAAATTAATTTAGCTATTCAATTTTTGTTGAAAAATTTATTTCCTTGGTTGAAAATATATTTTTTTGAGTTAAAAATTCATGTATTTTGTTGAAAATGTGTCTTTTTTGCGTTGAAAATCCAATTATTTTGGTAGAAATTTCATAATTTTTGGTTGAAGGGTTGAACTATTTTGTTGAAAATTCGTTTTTTATTTCTTTAATTGACTTTTCTTTTCTCACTGAAAATTAAACCATTCTATTTTTGGTTGAATTTTTTTTTTTTAGAAGAAAATTCATGTATTTTGTAAAAATTGGTATTT
Source organism: Andricus grossulariae (assembly GCA_011634705.1). Lineage (NCBI taxonomy): Eukaryota > Metazoa > Arthropoda > Insecta > Hymenoptera > Cynipidae > Andricus > Andricus grossulariae. Next base: position 88,747,373 of record JAABKJ010075445.1, on the reverse strand, counting down.
TTTCATAGAAAATCCAAATGTTTGATTGAAAAATCTTTTTTTGGTTGCAGATTTTCAATCATTTTAGTTACAAATTAATTTCTTTGATTGAAAATTAAACTATTCCATGTTTGCTTGAAAATTGATCTTTTTTTTATGAAATTCCATTTATTTGGTTGTAAACTCGTCTTTTCGGGGTTGAAAATTGAATTATTTTGGTAGAAGATACATATTTTTGTGTCGTAAACTCAACTGGTTCGCAGGAAGTTCGTCTGTTTGGCTAAAAATTCAACATTTTGGATGAGATTTTTTTCTTTTTTGACCGAGAAATCTTTTTTGGTTGAAAATTCAACTCTTTTGTTGATAATTTCTCTTTTTGGTTTGAAAATTAGTCTGTTTTGGTTGAGGATTCAACTAATTTGTTGAAAATTTGTATTTTCTGGTTTAATCCAACTGGTTTAAATTGAAAATAAGATTATTTTATGTGGAAATATCAACTATTACACTTTTTGTTGAGAATTTTTTATTTTTGATCGAAGATTTACAATTGGTTGAAAATTTAACTATATTGTTGAAAATCCCTTTTTCTTCGTTGAAAATTGTTTTAACTGAAAATTTAATTCTTCCATTTTTGGTTCAAAATTCATGTGTTTTACGTATGTCTTACGTATGTATGTCGTACTGTTGTCACTAAAAGGGTTTAAAATATATTTATAACAAAATTTTTTGTATCAACATTATTGATCTCCTGGGTGTAAGGTTGTTTTTATACCTAAACAAATTTAGAACGGTCAGGGAAATTAGAAAATTGGTCAGGATATTTTGAAATTGGGATTTTGTAGCAAGCGTGATTCTTATTCTTCTTTGAAATCTTATTTTTCAAGTTATTTTTCTTATTCCCTATATAATACGGATGCAGAATACATGTGTGTATATTAATAATTTTTTTCTTCTTTACAGGTAAAATAAAATACTCAGAGAAAGTGTACGATGCATGTATGGATGCATTTGACTGTTTACCGCTAGCAGCCCTGATGAACCAACAATTTCTCTGTGTTCATGGTGGTCTTTCGCCGGAAATCCACAATTTAGACGACATACGTTCGGTGAGTTCTTCACTATTGATTTTTAAGATGCTACACGGGGAGACTTTTTCTCAGCGATTTTGATACTATTATAATATTTCTCATTAAAATATCCCCTTTTAGGGGTCGTCCATAAACTACGTTACCAATTTGAGGGGAAGGGGTCACGCTAGAAACTATGGTTGGTAACAGGGTATGGGGGTCAGTGGATGTAATGTTATGATCTTAGATAACATTTAGTACGTTTCCTGATAATAAATTTTTAATAATTTTTTTTCTGTTTTTAAGAAACATACCCTTTGTCCCCGTTTCTCGGGTTTTCGCTTAAATGCGAACCAAATTAATAGAACCCAACATGAAAAATCAACTACTTTTGATGCCTACTATTATATTTTTGGTTCGGAATTCATCTCGTTTGGTTAAAAATTCTAGATTTTGGTTGAAAATTATATTATTTTGTTGAAAATGCAACTATTTTGTTAAAAAGTCACCATTGTGGTCAGAAATTCAGCTACTTGGTTGAAAGTGGAACTACTTTGTTACTAATTTATTTTTTGGATTGTAGATTCATCGCCTTGATTGAAAAATTAACTATTCCATTTTTAGAAAATTAATCTTCTGGGATAAAAAATTATCTTTTGGGTTGGACTCTTGTTGAAAATTCCTTTTTTTTTAAGATTCATCATTTTAGTTGAAAATTCATTTCTTTGATTGAAAATTCGTTTTTTACATTCTCATCTCAATGAGAAGGTATTGGTTTTATGTGAAAAATGACTTTCGCGGATTCAATCAAATGTCTATATATATATATATATATATATATATGATAAAAATTACTTTATAAGGACCACCGCGGGATGTCACCGGGTGCGGGTATCATTCTCCAAAATTGCACCCGATCCCGGGAGCAACTCAAGGACGAACGCAGGAACGTTCTTTAGACTATTAACCAGTGAAAGCTTGGCATCTCCAAGAGCACCGATAAGCAGAGCGACTAGCTTAACAGAATATTCCGGCTATAGCCATTGCAACTCCCTTATAAGGTTTACACCTCTCTATCTTTCCATTCTCTTTGGCTGTGATGATCTTATCGACTGGTGCCGAAAATTCGATAACGAACATGGTTTGTATCTCGAAGTCAAAGAGAACTATGTCAGGCCTCGACGGCGCAACAGAAACAATTGTCGAGAATGTAAAGTTGCAGTATATGCGGCACTTCTCATTGTCGATAATTGTCTTTATTTGCTTATGAGCGTTGGGCTGAGCGGTATCAGGGCTAATGCCGTAAGAGTGACAGAGATTGTTATAAAGCACTCTTAGTGCTGCACTGTGCTTTTGGATGTTCGTCGCTCCCGCATGAGTTGGAAAGCTAGATATTATGTGTCCTAGGTGCTCGGGGTATGTATGACACGCTCTGCAGCTATCATCGGGAATGGCTTGGCTCAAAATTTGGCTACGGTATACTGAAGTTGAAATGTCAGTGTCTAGACATGCTAAAATGAAACCCTTCGTGCCCAACTTCAATGCGGGTGATTTGTGGAAAACAAACCTTAGCTCATACGACATCGACTGGTCCTTCACATTTCTGTGGAACACGATTGGCCCACCGATTGGCCCACAAATTTTATTGTGTGTTTTCCTATCAACTAGAAGATTCTTTTTCTTAATTGCACAGTCCTCCAGCTCATTCAAATCCCTTAACAGTTAGATTATAAATTTTCTGATAGATTTTTTTTAGAAAGATGAGTGACACGGTAATTGAATTTTTTATGATTAGGAGTTCAAAAATTTGAAAGAAAAACTTCCGTTCTTAGTGTTCTTCACAAAAATATGCATGGAAAAAATTTTACTGAAAAAAATTCTATAAAGAAACAAAATAATTTATTAAAAAAATAAATAAAAAATTTGAAAAGACTCCCGATCTTAATGTTCTTCACAAGCTCATAAATAAAAACATAGGTACTTTTAAAAATACTCTTGATTTAAAAAAGTTATAATTACAAAAAAATTTTAAATAATAAAGCTAAAAACTTTTGAATGTTGAAGATACCATTACAGAAGCGAATTTTATGAAAAAAAACATTCAACATAATTAACTATGCAAAAATAAATAAATAAATTACCAAGCGAAAATGTACTGAATTGAACAAATGTAACCACAACGGGGACGTCTACGAAGAAGCTATAAGAGGGACCTAAGGAGAAAACGTTCCTGGTGGGGTTATATTTTTTCAATTCGGAACATTTTTGTTTGTTATTTTATTTATTTTTGCACAGCTAATTATTTTGAATGTTTGTTTGCAATGAAATTTGCTACTGCAATGGTTTCGTCAAAATTTGGGCGTTTTCAGTTTTATTATTTACAATTTTGTATAATCATAACTTTTTCAGTTAAACATTTTTTAGTTATTTTTCTTGTAGTAACCTTTTAGTAGAATTTTTGTTAATTTTTTGTTTATTATTTTTCTTTTACTATTTGTTAAGATCACGTATAACCGGGAGCTTATTCACATTTTTAAATTTTTTAAATACATTTTTTCAAATTTTAAATTCCTGCTACGAAATTTGATTACCTTTTTAGCTGTCTCCGATTTTCGATCTACATTCTTCCTTTAGGGTGCAGTTCAGAATAGCTGAATTTTCCGATTTTATTGAAACTTCGTATACTTATGTATTTTGACGCGTTGATTACGAACATGATAGTGAAAATTGGCGACTAAGCAATTTTCATGGTGAAAACCATAAAAAAACACCATAAAAATAATGTTTTTTTTGCGTTTTTCTGAGTAAATACGCAGAATTTCGAAAAATGTTATAAACAAAAGTTTTAACTAATATAAAAATACATGTTTTTGTAGAATACACTTTTTGCCTAAAACCATTATTTTTTTAGAAAAAGAGGATTGCGTTGTAAAAACAAGAAAAGGACTGAGAAAGTTACGGAAATGCGTTTGGTCACGTTTTTTTCTCATTTTGTTAAAGCTTCTTATATTTATGTAATTTGACGCGCTGATTAAGAATATGATAATGAAAGTTGTCGACAAAGCGATTTTCATGGTGAAACCATGAAGAAATCATAAAAATCATGGTTTTTTCGTTTATCTAAGCCACGAAGCAAAATTTTGTAAGTGATAGTTTTCGAGAAAATTAGTGATAGATATAACCGCCAGCTCTTTCTCTATTGTTAATTACTGTGGCGACGAGAGACCGTAAGTGATGGCAGCAACCACTGAACCCCTACCCCTTTCCAGCCTTTCGTGGGGGTGGAAAGGCACCCCTGTGATAGTTCACAGAAATAACTTAGGTCACACACGACCTCCTTTTCAGCCTATCGTGGGGGCGTCACTGTGCTACCCCACCCTGCTACCGTACCTTCTTCCGAGCTTCTCTCTACCTTTCCCTTCCTGTCGCCGCCACTCAGATGCATTTGTCTCCCCACCCTGCTCCTCACGCCAAGCAAACTAACCTCCCGGCCTACCCAAAACAGTCTCAAGCTCAAAATTTATCACCAACATCTTCACTTATATTATATCTTACATGCAATCTCACACTAACCAAACCCTCAAACACACTTCTGCCAACAACTCACCTCAAATTCCACTTCAAAGTTGCCAAAATCTGCACCACACTATCACCGCCACCTAACACTTTCATGCTGGAAACGGAAGTCCTACTTCAAGGGTTGTTTTATCATCCCTTGAATATTTAATCCAAAATATCGCGTTTCTTAATGACTGAAATCACAAAAAGTTTTCTGATTAATATATGAGAATAGGAATGATATTAAAGTAAATAGAGAAGGTGTAGAACGACAAGGATGTCTTTGAATTTTTCTAGAGGGTTCTTTAATCATCCCTTACTTAGAGAAGCAGAGAAATTAACTTTTCGTAAGGAATAAATCACCAAATATCAGAAACCCTCATATGTTTTTATTAAAAAATTGACTAATGACTACAAAACAATGCAAGTAAAATTTAAAATAATTTATATGAATAAAATTTTTTGTTAAATCCAAAAAATTAATGTATTTCATTGACATTTTAGTGAATTTATCGTAATTTATGGTAAACGTGAAGAATTCTATGCAATTTATGGAAAATCAAATTGAATTTAAAAAACAATTTAGAGAATTCAGAATAATTAAATTATATTAAACAACTCATTGAATTGAGTAACTTTGAAATGTCTTTCTAAAAATTAAATAGAATTTGACGAAATGCCTACAAATTTCATGTGAGTTTAGAAGATTTCAAGGTGAATTGAACAAAATTTTTTTTAAAAATATTTACTTAATTGAATAAAATAAAGTGAATTCAGAAAAATTCAAACGGATTTGAAATAATTAATGATAAATTAATAAGAAATCAGGGTGGACTACAAATGAATTGCAGAAAATATTTTTAAATCCCTTGAGATCTTTTAAATACTACAAAATCTTTGACTTGTTATGAAGAAATTCTTTGAAGTGTATTAAAATATTTTAAAATCCCTTTAAATTACATGAAATCTGATGCTACTTCTTGAAATACTTTAGAATGTATTAAAATACATTGAGAACTTTTAAACCCCCATAAAATCATTGAAATCCTCGGAAATATTATAAAGTACCTTGAAATCCTTTAAAATGTCATACAACATTACCGATCCTGTAAACTCTTTCCATATCTTACAAAATTCGAGGAAATTCTTTAAAACCCCATGCAAATTTTGTTAAATCATTTAAAATGATTGAAAACCTTATAAATCCCTTGAAATGTTATAAATCTCATAAAAATGCCTTGATATCTTTTAAAATACCCTAAAATTTTCAAAAATCCTTGAAATCATTTCAAAATATTGACATAAATAAAAAAACTTTTTGTAATCTTTATAAATTCTGTAAAATATTTCGAATCCTTCGATATCTGTTTAAAGAACTTGAAAATGACTTAAAATATTTTACAATAACCTGAAATATTTTAAATCCTTTTAACTCCCATCAGTTTATTAAAATTATTTAAAAATTTTGTTTGAATTTTTGTGAATAACTTAAAAAATGTTTAATCCTTTAAAATTAGGAATATTTTTTTTTTTAATCTTGGAAATGCCAAAGTATTTTAAAAAAGACTTTAAAATATTTCAAATCTGCTAAACATTTTGTCAATTTATCTTCATGATCAATGAAATACAATGTTTAAATTTTTTTTAAATCCATTGATTGAAATATAATTGATTAAATTTATAATAAGTCAAGTGAATTAAAAATATTCTTAATAACTCAATATTCTTTAACTACGAATAAATGAATAAAATAATAATGATAACAAAAAATTATTTCAACTAATTACGAATATTTTTATTCAAATTAATATTTTATATTTAAATGTATACATGATTAATGCAAATATATTTCCTTTAACGTATACTGAATAAATAAACATACATGAAATTGAATATAATAATATTATTATATTATTGTAAATTAGTATCTGTTTTAACTCATACCATAGTTTTTCAATTGATGTTTACTTATGTGAATTTTATTCATAAATCAATAACTTGATTTTACACTGAAATACAAAAGTCGTAATATTAAAGAAAGAAATATAAAAATTTTTTACAATAATGAAAATAAAAAAAAATATTAATTGCGATTTTACATGTTAAGATATTTATTTTTTGCTTATTTATATGATAATATATGATAAAAATGTTTTCTTTGTTTATTTATGAATTAAGAATCATATATACAAATTATATTATTAAAACTATCTCTTATTCTTAATAATTAAAAAATATATAATTCCAACATGCAATATTCCTAATATTATTAATTTTAATTAAGGAAATTAAATATTAATTTTTTTACGATTCAATATATATATAATATATATATATATATATATAGAAACGATTGAGTGTTGCAAAGTTTCAATCGTTCCCAATCGTTTCCAATCGGGCCAATCGGTAGTAGGATTTTGAGTTTATGAATCGGCAATTTGATGGCAGCACTTTCATCTCGCGGAAATTATTTGAAAATATTTATTTACTTTCTTCGAAGCAACACATTTTAAGCCATATGTTCATTAAAAAAAATTAAATAAATGTTTTACAATAATTTTCGCGAGCTGAAAGTGCTAGGCCGTATTAGGTCTGAACATGAATTTGATTAACTTTCCATTTTTAATAAATACAAATTTTAAGCTAAAAAATTCTTTCATCCCTAGACAGTATTTGTTCCAGCCACTGGTTATAGCAGTAAATTATTGTGAATTTCGAAACCCATCAATGTATATCACTTTATCATCTTAAAAACACTTAAAAACTGTCCACAAAGATATAAAAAATGCCCAACACCCCGTGAGGACGCGAAAAAAATGTGTTCTACTTTAGGTTATTTTTCGGCAGAGAAAACAAACGCTGGCCGCCACCTGAATTGCCGCCTCGATTAAAAACAATTAGGAACATTAGTAATGGAAACATAACCTCTATACACAATAGAAAATAATTGAAATCGATTAAAAAATGATACATCGATTAGCAACGATTTACAACGATTGAAGTTTTGACAACTGTGAATCGTTCTGAATCCTGTTCAATTGATTATTTCTAGAAGGATGATTTTTGGCACAATTACCTTAAGCTGCTTCACTCGCTAAAAATAGTTGCGTTTTGAATTGTTGAAAACTGCTACAATTCCGATTTGCAGTGATACAGTTTAGACCCCTTGCAATTCAAAATTGTTTCTATATTTGCAAATTTAGCATTTTCAGTCCATGTATGCTGTCTAAATACCTACATTACCGACTTTTTTTTTAAACAAGCTCATGTCTACAAGAAATGAGGTATCAAGTCGAAAGTTGGGAGAATTGAATAAAAGGTACTATAAACGGTTTATCTGGTCATAATTGTTTATAATTATGAAATAAAATTGTATAAAAGTAATTTTAGAAAAGATGTTAAGATGTTATCCGGTTTCTTGTGAGTGTGGACGCGTATACATGGGACAAACCTAGCGGTATTTTAAAGATAGGCTAAGAGAAGACAAAAATGATTGTAGAAACGACTCTAGAGGCACCGCTTTAGTACAACATTCACATACCTATGACCACAATTTCGAATTTACGAAAGCTAAGATTATAAGTAAAGAACGTTATTATTATAAACATACATTCAAGGAAATGTTCCACATCATCAAGCATAATAATACAGTCAACAAAAGATCAGACACTAACGTTTTAAGTCACGTATACCATAGTCTTATCATTTTAACTTATACATACAAATAATGTTTTGAACAAATTTTTTAAATTCTCCCGCGCCTGTCTTTACTCCCACCTACTAACAAAAGAGGTATATCCTCCTACGCATGTAAGGGTTATTTTCTGTTTGGCCTTCACTCCTGGATAGGCTCCCTAGCAATCCGGAGTGCTGCCCAAAATCGTCAATTTAATTGCTGCAGTCTAAAGAAACGACCACGATTTTCACGGGTTTCATTATTTATTCTGAAACATATTTTTTTTACATATATAAAAATATTCTATAAAAAAATGGTTAAATTCCTCAAAATACAACTTTTTTGTGTACAACATTTTTTGGTGAAATCAAAGTTCCTTGTGGTTTTTCTGAAGTATAAAGAAAGGTGTTGATTTTTCATTATGCACTTTCATAACAGGCCTAAAGATTTTGAAAAACTACAAGTATTTTGTGTTATAGTTTTTTTCTACAGTCAATTGAGTTCGAAAAAATGTTTGAATTCATACAATTCTTGACTTTCAGTTTTTTTTGCCTGTTCCCGTGAAGAATGTTTAGAAAACAATTCCAGATAATAATGAACAAGAATTTTCTTATCTAGATTGATAGAATGCGTATGTGTTAATAAATTTAATTGATAAATCCCAACAGTTTTTTACGCCACAAGCAAAACTGGGGTTTCTATTAGAACCAATTTTTGGTTCCTAAGGAGTTGCAACAAAAAAGAACCTCTCTTGCTGGAAAGGAACCCAAAGCGTTGAATTTGTTCCAAAGGAGCCACCAGTTGGACCTCCCAAGGAACCAATTTTAATAGAGACTTCTTCCAGAGAACCTACTTTTCGCTTTGCTCACTTCGACATTTTATCTAGTTAATAACACACCTTTTATGTTGAGACACACATATGATAGAACTCGGAGGGAAATAATTTGATGAAGAGAATTACTAATATAATCACAATAGATTCCAGACTTAGGACTTGCAGCATTTATTATTATGCTGGCGTGTTTACAAAAAGTTGGGAAACATATATTGTCAATCATACCTACACTGTTAGAAATTTCTATAGCGATTTTACTATAAATGTAATGGAAGCAATATGCATATACGCGAAGTGAATTTAATATACCATCATCTTGTAGAATTAATATACATGTATAGCAAAACACAGTGCGTGAAAGTTGAAAGTTCTTTGATGCAAAATAGATGAAAAGATAGGGAATCGGAACGTTTTGAGTTAGATCAGTCCGGGTGCGGACTGGACACTTATAATTCTTAAGTACCGACCCGAACTACTAATTCAAGTAATTTGACTAAATCGAAGAATTCAAGTAATTCGAAGAATTCAAGCAAATCGTGGAATTCAAGTGGATTGAAAAATTCTAATAATTCAAATAATTCGAAAATTCCAAGAATTCAAGTAATTTTAAGAATTCGAGTAATCCTCTGAACATAAGGAATTTTCTAAATTCAAATAATTCGAAGAATTGGATTCATTCTCTGAATTCAAGAAAGGCTATGCATTCAAGGAAGTCTCTGTATTCTTTAAATTCAAGGAACTCTCCAAATTCAAGAAATTCTCTCAATACCAGGAATTTTCTGAATTCTCTGAATTCAAGGAATTCAAGAAATTCAAGGTATTCTGTGCATTCAAGGAATTCCCTGAATTCAAGAAATTCCCTGAATACAAGAAATCCTCTGAATTCAAGAAATTATATAAATCCAAGGAATTCTCTACATCCAAGGAATTCTCTCAATTCTCTGAATTCAAAGAATGCAAGGAATACCCTAAATTCAAGGAATTCCCTAAATTCAAGGAATTCTCAACATTCAAGGAATTGTCTGAATTCAAGGAATGCTCTACATTTAAGTAATTCAAAGAACTCAAGTAATTCGAGTAAATCGTGTGATTCAAGTAAATCGCGTAAATGGAACAATTCAAGTTATTCAAGTAAACCGAATATTTCAAGTAGCTCGAGGAATTAAATGAATTCCCTGAATTCAAGTAATTTAAAGAATTCAAATAATTCAAGAAAATCAATGGATACAAAGGATTGAAGAATTTCATATAGGACTAGGATTTTATAGAATTTCGTGGATTTAAGGAATTCTGTAAATTAGATTGATTTCAGGAATTTAACAAATTCAAGAAATTGAGATATCAACGATATCACAGAATTTAACGAATTTAGTAAGTATATGTTTTATCATGCGAGTGCGTCAACAATTTAGGATTCCGTCATCATGAAGCAAATCCTTCCGAAGGACTCAAAATATTCAGGAGTTTATATTTAGGTGAATTTGATGTTTTAAATTATTCCGACTGCTTAAAATTTTTCATACTGTGGAGTTGAATGTTATATAAAGTGTTGATTTGAAGAACATGCAAATTTTCTCGGCAAGTTAATATAGATTGAAAAATTAACTTGTGAGATTTTGTATTGCGTGGAAATATTGCTTAAAAATTATACAAACCAGTTGATTTGCGGGTTATACCATTTTTAAACTATCCTGATAATATTTTGGACAGAACCCTAATTTAAAACTTCTTTTTCATAGTGAGTCCTTAATAGGATCTTAGGAACCGACGTAGCATCAAGTTGACATGGACTCAAAATTTCAGTATTGAGTGAATTTAAAAGTCAAAAAGATCTAACAGTTGGAGCGCGCCTTGCAGTATCTACGTTCGGGCAATCTCTGATCTCAAGATTTGTTGAACAAAATATCGAATATCGATCTATCACCAAACTGTAAAGAAAAAGTATTATTTCAGGGCTACTTTCAAGTATTACAATAACACTCAGAAAAAACAGTCTCAAAATTCTAAAGTGAGACCACTGGTGGGATTTCAGAATCGTTTCTTTTGCATTGAAAATAACAGCATGAAGTTACCCTATCCAAACACAGGACACAAAAAAATGATACCGCAGAAAAGGAGATCTCTAGTTCTTACAGTGCAGAGATGAGTACATAGATAGGCATGTCACTGACATTCAAGGCCCATACTTTTCGAGACCATCTAATAAGAATGCCAAAATCCTTCTAGAGGAGTACAACATACATATCGACGGGATGCGATATGGGTTTCGACCGCAAGATAATTTCGTCTTTGAGCGAGGGTATCAAGGTGCTATTTCAACCCTTCAGAGAATTAAAATATATTAAATAATGACACATCTCTTGAGGCCTAATCTAAATCAATTCTCGACTCAAGAAGAAAATGAGCCCCGCATACTGACAAAAACAAGATCGATGGCAGAAGCGCAAAATGGTGCAATAAAAAGTATTTTTAAGTTCTTTTCCAATATAATACCTACATCTCACATCCCTAATCTTGTGGGCACAAATAAAGCCTTAGCTGAAGATGTACTAGAAAAAGCTCGGCATGTGAACCTTCTCCAAGCAAGAGTAGACGCGGAAAATCTTGTAAGCCAAGGGCCAATATGAGTGATATTAATTTCAGCATATCTACCGTTATTCCTCCTATTATCACTGGAATACCTACAAGAACTCACGTACGGAACTTTCGAAGTACGTCTATCACCAGGATATATATATAACATATATTATATATTATACATTCGGTTACGGTTTTGATTCCTTTGCACTAGAAGTGAAGGGCCTATGACAAAGTCACCAAACGCGTCCTCGGGTTGCGGATAGAAGGTCCCTGTACCAAGGGTTTCTGCTGAATATGGTGACAATAATTAATAAGCAGTCGCGGACAATTGTCCAGGGATGGTAATGTAACTCCAAAATTCAACATGACGTAACTTCCGTAATTTTGAAAATTTTCGAAAATCCTTAAGGGCTGAAATTTTTTTTGTATAGCATTACAATTTCACAAAGTTTTATTAAAATCGAACAACCAACTGCAGATCCTGGTATTTCTGACGTGTATTGACCCTGCCCTTAAAACCAAAATTGTCAATTTTTTATGAAATCGACCTTTTGAGCACTTTATTCAATTGGTTAATAAATTTTCGATTATTTGAACAAATTTAATTTGTTTAAGTAATTTTTTGTCTCGAAATTTCGTTTTTTTTTTAAATTATTACTATTGGTCTAGTGAAATATTTATTAACATTGGTTAATTAATTTTTAATTATTTGAACAAATGGAAGTTGTTTAGATAATTTTTTTTGATTTTTCAAAATAATAATTATTAATATTTCTTTAGTTGAATATTGATCAACACTGATTAATCAATTTTTAATTGCTTAAACAAATTCCGTTTGCTTAAATAATTTTTTTTTTTCAAAAATTCGTTTTTTTTTTTATAGAAAATATTACCGTATTATCGTTAAGTGACATAAATTTATTTTCAGATATTTTCTAATCGTTCAGATAATAAATTATTATTTATTTTCAACAACCTTTAATTTGTTTCAACAATATCACACGAACAATACTCACGAACAACCCACGAAGCTCGTTGAATTTATTTTACAGGCACCAGATAGGTTACCCTATCCGAGCCCCGTGGTTCCGGTCCTGTCGCAACTATCAGGCTAATCCGTTAACTCTCTGTTGTGCAGGAGAAGTAACGTCTCGTAACTTTTCCACCAAAGGCGACTTGTTCTTCTAAGAGAACTGCGAAAAAGGTACTTCGAGAATATAATAGCTAAGGTTTCCCGTACAGTGATTTTTTCATCAATAATTTTCTATAAAATATATTTTTTTAAATTGAAATTTTAGTGACCTATTCTTGCATAGTTCTCCCTACATTCTCATTCAATTGTAGATCGGTAGAGTGAGAGAGAGTAATATTCGAAAAAGTGGCGTTGGAAAATTACTTACGACTCCAGTTTATAAGATCACATAAAAACAAACAAAGAAGATTTATTGAAATAAAAGGGAAATGAACACTGAAGAATTTTACAATAATCGCGGCTACCAAAAATGGTCGATTTTGTAAATTTTTCACTTTTAGCTGAAATTATTGACAGTCTGCATTAATTTCTTTACCCTAAATTATTCTCAACTTATAAAGTATATCTCTTAATTTTCAGTTGTTCAATGTAAAATTTTTCAAATTTAAATAAACAATTTTTAATACTTGTTTCCGAAATAATGGTTAAACTGACAGAATTTAATTAAAAATTGATCTATTTGTCACGTTTACAATTTCAAATGTCAAAGAAAATTGAAGGCCTTTGATTTGATATTAGAATTAAACCTATCTAAATTATAAAGCTTGCATTTTATACATATAGGAGCATGATTGAATGTTTGTACTTGAAATTTCTTAATTTTAAGTGATTCGATTTCAGAAGAGTTCCACTTTCACTGCTTTAATTCACATTTTTTAAATGTTCAGTTTAAAGTATAAAAAATGCTTAAATAGAACTCGTTTACTTATTTACTGACATAACTTCCATCTATACTGTATCAACAAGGCGCGTTCACCTCTTTTTAACGGATTTATTGCGATAGGCGGTTATGAAATGCTACTCTTTATCACGTGAGTTATTTTTACCTGTACACTTATTTCTCCGCATTTGTAAAGTTAGATTTCGTAGATTAAATCATATAAACATTAGTAATGTATTTTTTGATAAAGCATGCATGGAACGTTCGCTTTTCGAGACATGTATAGCGTGAGGGAAGTGAACAATTCTGATACCATGGTAAAAAAAAAAGGTTATAAAAAGATTCTTTCTATTTGCTAGGCTTGCGCACTTTGAACAGGATTATTTTCTCTAGCTTCTGCGCTTGTGACTTTGAGCTCGATTACTTTTTCTAGCTGTTTCAATTACGCATTTCTATTCGAAATTACTTTCCGCGACTGTCGGAATCATAATCTCACTTCTTTTGAATACCTTAAATTACCGGTAATTTATTAATTTTCCAGAAGTTTTTAGATTTCTTCCAAAAAGCCTTGGATACCTTAAGTTTTCGGAATTTTCGAGTAATTTCAGTAAATTTACTGGAATTTTTCCAAATTTCTTGTAATTTATTATATTCAAAAATTTGCGGAAAGCTTGTCTTAATTGTTTCTCAAATCGCAAATTCCCGGTATTTGTTACAACAAATATCCTGTGCAACAGTTGCAGAAAGTAGTCAGTTGTAACTCTTGTGAAGTTTACGGTACTTGCCTTCGGGTTGCGTTTAGCTCACACAACAAACTTTAACTCGTGTTTAACTGCCTACTTTTCGCATTTGTAGCACAATATACCATAAGGAATTGGTAGTCCTTCCTTATTACTCTGTATGACGAAGAAAGGTAGATTGAATATTGATTTCTTATTGTTGAAAGTAGACTATATATATATATATATATATATAAAGACGAATGCATCAACTCAGCACAAAGATAGGCTGGGCAAGGCAGTATGCGTCCCGCATTCAGTGTGTGATTGACTATATAACATCTGGTAGGAATTTCACTGCCAAGGTTCGACAGTTCGCGCGCGAACTGCGGATCCGTCATCACACACACTGAACAAGTATTTTGGAACTTACAGAGCTTCGAAATTTTATGTAGGGAATCGCTTTTGTGCCAGTGTGCCTGCATGGAGACTAGTGATCGTCAGCACCCACTTCCCCTCTAGCGCCAAGTTCACGACGTTCGGTGTGCACAAAAAAGCGAAATCTAAACTCGCTCCACTATCTCAGTTGGATTGGTTTCCTAGGGATGTGAGAACATCAGTCCCTGGCTGACTGAGCTATTTAAAATATCAGTGGGGCTAATCAATTTGATGATTGTGTAAAATATGGCAAGAAATCCTAGTATTTTTCTAGGTAAATTTAGATCGGTCTCGCTGATGCAGGAGTGGTTTTCGAGGGTTTGGGGGGCGGGTGTTGGAATATCATGTCTCAGGTTACTAAGTTTATAAAAAATCATAAAGACTTTGACTATTATGGAAATTTTTAGATTTTCGTAATTATATGATGTAAAAATATCCCTAATACACCTGGAGGCATATTCAGACACATGTCTCCGTTGGGGTGGTTTCCTGGGGATGTTCGAACATCATATTCGAGAGCATTAAGTTAATACAAAAATCATTGGGATAAACCACTTTGAGGAATGCAAAATTTTTTCGGTTTTCCGAAGTAATACTTTTCGCACAACTGTGCACGTGTACACTTGTACAAATGCCGTCTGGGCATTGGGCACTAGAGGGGAATTGGTTCTGACGATCTTTTTTTTTAATGGCCGTAAGGCTTTCGGGTATATCGAGTTGGTGCGAGAATTTTGATTTTGCTAAACTAAAATTTTTATTCAACAACAAAAGAAACAATATTTTTATGCTAACTTTTCAGGTATACCTTTTTTTGTAAGATCTGCGAATTGACTAAAGAAGAGCTTAAGTCAGTGTAATTACTATCTTGCAATAGCTTTTCAGTAGGTTAGAGTAAGGAAAAAAAATATTTGATAATGTTTTAAACAAATTAATGAACAAAAGCCATTTTTTGTGTTTTGCAATGATTAGTTGTTTGAAATTCACAACTTTTATATAGAATATGAGAGAAATGTATGCTTCATTATGATTATTTGAAAATATCTGCTGGTTGACAGCATTATTTGAACCAGTTTTATAAACAAATACACAGTTTTCGTATGTCACAATGAATAGGCTTCATTTTTTTTTGCAGAATCGACCAAAAATGTATTGCCAATGACTCCTTGCTGTCATTTCTTCCAATTAACAACAACTGGTAATTATATAAACAATATTTATAAACAAATTCACATTTTTGACATTATTCAACGAATAGGGCCAACTTTTCCGCGAAACCTACTAAAAATGTATCATTAGTGACTCCTAGCTGTAATTTTGTTAATATTCATAACAAATATTAATTTTTTAAACAATTTTTATAAATAAATTCATATTTTGACAATTTTTTCAAGAATAGGCTCCATTTTCTTTGCGAAATCAACTAAAAATGTATTTCCAATGACTCTTTGCAATGATAATTTACCAACGGATAAGAAAAGTTAATTATTTAAACAATTTTTATTTTAAGAATGTACATTTTGGTCACTTTTGCAGGAATACGTTTATTTTTTTCGTGGTGTAAGCTAGGAATGTCTTACCAATGACTCTTTGTTTCCTTGCTTGTACAATTAACCACACATCTTTGATTATTACATTGTAAATTTGTTTATAAATATTGTTTAAACAATCAATACCTTTTCCTAGTTAGAAAAATGTGACAGGAAGGAATAATTGGCGAGACATTTATTGTCGATTCCACAAAGAAAATCAATACTTTTTATAAAAAAATGGGCAAACTATGCATTACTACAAAAATAATGTTTAACTTATAAACAGTTCTTGTTAATTGAACAAACAAGGCAATAAGGAGTCATTGGCAAGACATTCCTAGCTTGTTTCACGAAAGAAAAGTAATTGGAAATACATTTTTAGTTGATTTCGCAAAGTGATGGAGCCTATTCTTGAAAAAATTGTCAAAATATGAATTTATTTATAAAAATTATTTAACAAATTAATATTTTTTATGAATTTGAACAAAATTACAGCTAGGAGTCACTAACGATACATTTTTAGTAGGTTCCGCGAAAAAGTTAGCCCTATTCGTGGAATAATGTTAAAAATGCGCATTTGTTTATAAATATTGTTTATATAACTACCAGTTGTTGGTTATTTGAAAAAAATGACAGCAAGAAGTCATTGGCAATACATTTTTGTACGATTCTGCGAAAAAAAATGGAGCCTATTCATTGTGACATACGAAAACTGTGTATTTGTTTATAAAAAGTGTTTAAATAATGCTGCCAACCAGCAGATATTTTTAAATAATCATAATTAGGCATACATTTCTCTCATATTCTATATAAAAACTGTGAATTTCAAACACAGCTTCGTACATGATCGGTAACGACCGGACTCTTTCGGCTCCTAACGTTGGGGGAAGGTACCAAAGAGGAGCTCAACACACTGTACGATGATCCGCTCGTCTTCAAACCAGCCCCATGGAACTCTGAGTTGAAAAAGGAATATGTGTTGACGGTGGCAGAGTGATGGCTCCAGCTATGCAGTTGACCTATGATCGTTGCAAATGCATGGCAAAATAATACAAAAATACAAATTAAAATTTTAAAAAATTGTATAAAAAAATAATACAAAATTTTATTTTATTTAACAACACATTAAAAGTAATTTACTGAAAGTGTTAAATAATCTTTGAGTGTTTTGATAGTGATCTTTGCGACATTTTCCATCTTCTAAGCAAAAGAAAACTGAGAAAAACTGCTTTTAGATCTAGAAATCTGCATCTATTTACAGATGCTCCAAAATATCGACAGTGTTGAAATTTTAAAGAAAAAAAAATCTTTTTAGTTAATCAACTGTGAATATAAATCATAATGATTTTTAAAATTGAACTGTTCATTAAGGATTAACAAGTGATTAATAATTGATTTTACAAAACGATTCGAAATCAGTTCAAACTTGAAGAATTTCCAGAGTTTAACGTTAAAGATTAAACTGTTAAAATTGGAAAGTCTTAATAGTTAAACAAATGTAAACGCATGAATAAAACTTTATAAACTATTTGAAGTTGTAAAATAACCTAAAAACAATATATTTATACTTAAAGACTTTTATTAAATTTAAAATATTGTTTCAGTCTATAAAATTTGAAACTTTAGAATTTGAAATTTTTTAATTTGGAAAAATAACAATTGTTAATTATTTAGTAATTTTGTACTGTTTATTTAAAATCACTCACTGTAAATCAAATATTCAAAACTGAACAACAAAAAACTAAACTTTGAAGGTTACAATTTTAAATGGTCAATTTAAAAAAATTCAATTTGCAAGTAAAATTGTTGAATTTTGATGTATAATAAATATTGAACACCTATTATTATTCCCAGAAAACATTCAAGTAAGTTGAATTTAGTTTCAACTTCAAATTTGAAATGATTTCAAATAATTTAAGCAACGTGTCTACGTACACCGACAAAATTTAGCTATTCGTATCGAAATTTCGATGAAAATAGCCCACGGCCTAATTTAAAACAAAATATGGATTTGTACAGATTTCGAACAAAAAATATAGAAGATTTTTAAGATATTCTTAAATATTCAAAAAAATTCTTCTTCAAGGTTTAAAAAAAATAAAAAACATTTTCTTAAGATTTTTATTTGTAGGATTTAAACGAAATTTTAGGAAGAATTTGAAAGATGTTTAGAAGGTCTGAAAAAATTAAAAAATTAATTCATAATTTGAAAAAATGTAAAACAAGGTATAGACGTATAGACTGATTCAAGAAGTGTTCAGTTTATAACTAAAATGTAATCGCTCAATTTTTAATATTGCTAGCTTAAAATGATTTGCAACTCAGTTTTTACTACTTGAAATGTACACATTTTTAGCTTTAGAGTTAGAAGTTTTTACTTTCATTGACCGTGAAAAATGTTAGCGAACCGGGAAATGACCGGGAATTTTTTTCTGTGATTAAAACGGGCACTCTGATTTTCAAATTTTCAAGTTTAAAAAAATGAACCAAAAATATACATGGTAAACAAATTTGATTAATTTTGATGAATTCATTGAAAAATTTGATTTTCGGCATAACTATTTTCATGAAATTTAGCTTAAGATTTGAGACAAAAAGGGAATTTTCATTATATAATTGTTTTGAGAATCTGACATGAATTTAAATTGATAAATAAATAAAGTAAACATTATATATTATATAATATAATAAAAAATATAATGTTTAGACTATTTTCTTTTCGGATATTAAAAAATGACGCAAATAATGATATGTCTGATTTAATTGCGCATGAATAATAATATGTTGTAGTTAGTACGAATGCATTGGGATTTACGCATAAAAGCAGTGAATTTTACGATATTTCTGAATTAGTTTTAACTCATAAGATTTTACCCAGAACTATCAGAAAATTATTTTTATTTAACAAACTTTTTTTTAATACTTTCACCTTGCATTATTTGAATTCTAGGCCAACTGCATAGCTGGCGCCGCCACACGGCGACCGTCAACTCTGATGACATGACTCTCATGTGCATGCCAGAGTCATCCGCGCGTTCTGACAGCACTGATTTTGGCCTTGGTTGGATGCACGGTCGTATCTGGTCCTATAAACTAGGGTACTATATTAGACAGAAATATGCAACCGCCATGTTGGTTCCAAGACAGTTTGCGGGAAACAATGCGATAAGCATGTTCTGTGTTCTAGTTAAAATTAAGTTCAGAATATATAAAAAAAAAGTGGTCTGCTGTGGTGCTCCGTCTTGTAAAAACAGAAGCAAAGATGGATTTAAACTTTATCGTTTCCCACTATAACAAAAAGAAAGACTGTCAATATGGATTATAAATTGTAGACGCGACAAATGGGAACCGAATTGTAATTCAAAATTATGCGAAGTGGAGTATATTTTATTTTAATTTAAATGACATTGAGTATTTTATTAGTTGTCTTGAGTTTTAAGTGAAGCTTTTTTTAAGAATTCAATATGTTACGTGAAAAAACTTATTTTTTCTTATATTTCTTGATTATGGCAGAAGCGACACTGCACTGAATTTTGCATTCACTTTCAACTCCTGCACCCCCTTCTAGAAATAATTAATTAAAACAATTCAGAACTATAGAAAGAAATTTGAATTGTTTCCAATCGTGTTTCTTAATAGTGTAAACGCGATTGGAAACGATTGAGTGTTGCAACGTGTCAATCGTTCCCCATCGGGTTGATCGGTAGTAGGTAATAGGTCTGAAAATGAATTTTCTTAATTCTCAATTTTTAATAAATACAAATTTCAAGCTAAAAAATTCTTTCATCCCTAAAAAGTATTTTTTATTTATAGAGGAATAACCTCTAAAATCGATAAAACAAACATAAAATTGTTTTAGCATATTATCAGGCTTAGAATCAGAAAATTTATAATTTCATTACAATTAATGGTCTGAGATGGCTCTTAAACATTTGTTTCCCTGGTATAATGTGCACAGGATTTCTTCTACCATATAAAAATAATTTTCTCCAAAACAATTTTCTTACCTACTTCATTCAATTTTTAATTGCTGAAAATAAGACTATAAAAAATATGTCTTTTTTGTGCATTTCGAAATTCAAGATTTTTTTCCGTCTGAAATCAGATTCGAAATTATTTTCTTCTCTCCCCGTCGACTTCCTTCTAGCCACTGTGTATAGTAGTAAATTGTTGTGAATGTTCAAAACCATCAATGTATATCACTTTATAATCTTAAAAACACTTAAAAACTGTCCGCAAAGGTATAAAAAATGCCCAACACACCGCGAGGACGCGAAGAAAAATTTGTTCCATTTTAGGTTATTTTTCGTCAGAGAAAACAAACGCCGGTCGCCACATAGATTGGCGCCCCGATTGGAAACAATTAGAAACATTAGGAATGGAAACATAAACTCTATACACAATAGAAAATAATTGAAATCGATTAACAAATGGTACACCGATTAGGAACGATCGGAAACGATTGAAGTTTTGACAACTGTGAATCGTTCTGAATCGTGTTCAATTTATTATTTCTAGAAGGGTGGCTTAGGGGGTTGAATTTCAAGAGTTTCTCTTAAGTAAATCTGAGCATGTTGTGTTATTATTAATTTTCAAGCTATTTTAATTAAGAAGCCGATTTGTTTTTGCGTGTAACTGCCCAAAATTTTGACTTTGTTTATCTAAACTGTTTATAAACATTTAAATTGTTATATTTCAACAAATATTATCAAAGATACATTATTTTTAGGAATATCTGTAGGTATTTTAGCGATTAAAGAAAATTAACATTTCAATAAACCTTACTTTAAAATATTTTGCCGCAAGAATGGTTTATAACGATGGTCTAACCACTTATGTCTGAGCAGTAGAGTTCTATGAAACTTACGGAAGCGCAGTACAGTTACGTGAAATTCATGGTTGCGCTGTATGGTCAGGGGTACTAATAGATGCGCAGTAGAGATACATAACACTGACATCTGCGCAGTAGAGTTTTATGCTACTTATAGATGCGCAGTACAGATGTACGACACTAATGGATGCGCAGTAAGGTCAGTGGGTACCTATAAATGCTCATTGCAGTGACGCAGCGCTTACATATGCACAGTAGGGTTCTATGCCACTTTGGGATGCGTAGTACTCTTACAATGCATTTATGACTGCGCAGTAAGGTCAGGGGTACTTATGGATGCGCAGTACAACAACATAGCATTGCCATCTAATTATTAGTGTTCTATATCATTAACAGGTGCGCAGTACAGTTGTAAGGAATGTATGGCTGCGCAGTAGGGTTAGGGGGTACTTATAGATGCGAATTTATCGAATTCATGGAATTCACTGAATTACGAAATTCACGCTATTCATGGAATTCACCAAATTTATGGAACTTACGGGATTCACGGAAATAATGTAATTGAAGGAATTCACTGAATTCTCGGAATTTACTGAATTCATGAAATTCGGGAATTTTATGAATTCCGCGAATTCCAATAATTTCATGAATTCCATGGTTTTCATCTATTCCGCGAATTCTATGAATGCCGATAATTCAGCAAAATCCATGAATTCTATGAATGCGCATCTATAAGTACCCCCTAACCTGACTGCGCAGTCATAAATGCATTGTAAGAGTACTACGCACCCGCAAGTGTCGTAGAACCCGACTGTGATATGCAACTCTACTGCGCATCTGGAAGAAACCCCTCGCCTTATTGCGCCATCATAAGTGCCGTGTGCTATACTGCGCATCTGTAAGTTCGATGTAACTGCATTGCGCAGCTGTAATTGCCGTTAAACTTTACTGCGCAGTCATATTTGACATTAAACTCGGATGCGCAGCTACATATACCCCGTAACCTTACTGCGCAGAATAATGCGAAGTGTCACTTTTCTGCGCATCCTTAGTTCCCGGCGAAATCTTTTGCGCAATCTTAAATTAACTATTCCGTTCGCGAACAAAGGAAAATCGATCTCCGATAAAGGTATGATGAAAAATAGCGTGCATAACTCGGGTCGAAAGGCTATATGATTGCACCAAGTGTGAGTGCTACCCTCGCTTCGCTCGGGCAGCAAACTTCCCGCTCGTTGCAATCATAGCCTTTCAACCCTAGTTGTGCAATATAATATTTTTCATTTGAATTGTTATTGCAATTAAAGTGCAAGCACAGTTGGAGTGACTTCAAAAGATAGACGAAATATTGTAAAAGTGCTCATTTTCCTGAAAATAAGGACTTTCAAGGTATAGGAAGTCTATAATCATTCAAAAAATTTCTACTCCACCCCCTCCCCCCTTCACGCATTATTTTCACTCTCCAAATAAACTCTAGGCAACATAAAAAATTATAATAACTGGTATAAAGATAATGTTAATTCGATTCCAAAAAATTAATTAATATTTCCGGATGAATTCAATGCCAAGGGTAATTTCATATCAGAAAAAGACGATTTTCTTGGAAAATTTTCGCGCCTAGGGAAAAACCCTGACGCGCTTGTTGAAAACTAATGTAGGATTCGTATTCAGGACGCCAATACATTAAGATATAATGCCCTGACCTTCTTCCAGATGATTTAAATACCAAAGGTAATTTCATGCCCGAAAAGGCTCATTTTCTCGGAAATTTTCCGCGTCCAGAGGAAAACCGTGACGTGCTGGGGGCAACTAATGTCAGATTCGTATCCACCGCACCAAAAGACATAAAGATATCATGCTGACCTGTCTGCAGATGATTTCAGTACCAAGGGTAATTTATAACCAGAAAAGCGGATGTTCTAATGGATAAATCGCATCTAAAGGAAAACCTTGAAAGGCTGGGAGAAAACTAATTTCAGATTCGTATTTAGCGCGCCAAAATACATATGATAAATACCATACTCTGACCTCTCGCTCAAGACACTTTTTCGTGAGCCTGTGTAATAGATTTTCTTTTTTCGAGATTGTGAATAGAACTGAGGAACAAAGTAAAAAATTGGTACTGGGCACTGCAAAATGTGACTGAAGGGGCCATAAACACGTGCACTATCAGTTGGATGGTCTGAATAACGAGTACCAGAAGCAGTGGAACTCAACCAATGAGTATTAGTCGCATGTACATGTCTAATTTGAAAATATAGCAATATTTGGTATTTAAACATTTTTGCTGACCGAAATTTTGAATTTTAAATAAAATTTTATTTTGTATACTACCTGTCTTCCTCGGCGGCCTTAAGATGACAATACATTTTTAGAATGTAGTCCTCATTTTCAATATTTTGTTCAATTTTCATGATTTAAAATATATTGTAAATTTTATTCAACCTTATTAAAAATTACCTTTTTATTGTCCTTCAATGACGATCTAAAAGTTACTCTGACTACATGTGTACCTCGTCGACTGATTCTGTCGAGTTGTTCTACACATTCGGAAATCGCTGGCGTCTTCACATTTATATTATTTCTTTTATTTCCTGGAACTTGATTAATTGAAGTTTCCCATATGACCAAAATACCAGGTAAACCATCCGTAATCCTTTTTCTGCACAACCTTTCTGCTTTAGTTTCTTTCGTCTTACATTCAGAACTTTCGAGAATCGAGCAGATAACGAAATTACACAAATGAGGAGATGCTTGTCTGGACTCTACGTCTAAAATTTCTGTAAATACATTCATTGTCTTTAAGGCGTCTAGACTATTCGCCAGTTGATTTGTAACACGCTGAAGATCAAATATAGTGTCTAAAAGGCCCATGGCAGTTGTTTCCTTCAAAAGAGTTACAAAGTTTTTCTTCTTCGAAAGATCCATATTTTCTCTAAGCATCACAGTAACTCCACAATCACGCCAAAAGTTGAGTCTTAGTTTATAGTAGTTCCTGTCGCTTCTGAATGTTGAAGTAACCACTATATTTCACGACCCTGAATTTAGCTATACATATAAATTTGAAAATTGGGGAAATTATGTAAACAAAAGTATTTGTCCTATCAAAAAACTGAAGACATATCTGGATTCGTCTCAGTCATATCTCTAGGAGTTTTTTGAATTATGCAGAAATAATTATTTTTAAAGAATTTAATTGTTATAAACAATTCGGAACTCAATATAAACAAATGTATCAGTCTGAAAATAGTTTTAAGCACGTTAGTAGATACTTCAATAGAATACCCCGAGGAATATTCTCAATCATCGCAAAAAAATGATTATTTGAACAAATACAATGTTTATAAACAATATTTATATTTTTCATTGTTTATAGTACAATAACTTCAACTAACACTAAATAAATAATGAATAAAGAAAGATAACACTATTTTCAACTCGAAGAAACAATTGATAGAGAATAATTTATTAATTAAACATTGATTTTATCCCCTCCACTGTCACTAAATAACAAAAAAGCCTTTGCATATGGATTTCAATCTTCGGACATATAGCTGGGAGTAACTAAAAGTCGCAGAAAAAATCTAAAGATATCGTTGGATGCGTCCTGTCCATATCTCTAGGAGTTTTTTTAATGTCTGGCCTATAATTGGTTGGATAAAAAAAGAAGATTTTTGGTGTTTTTCTTTTTTCACATATATACAATCAAACTTATTATTTTTAACATTTTAGGTCTTCATACCACAAGGTTGGTTTTTATGGGTATTGCCGAACCTTCTCATCTTGTCAATAATTGAAAGGATAAAAGAAGAAGATTTTTGGCGTTTTTCTTTTTTCACATATATACAATCGAACTTGTCATTTATAACATTTTTGGTCTGTATACTATAAGGGTGGCTTTTAGGTGTATTGCCGAACATTTTCATCTGGTCTTTAATTGTTATGATAAGAAAAGAAGAATTTTGGCGTTTTTCTTTTTTCAAATATCGACAATCAAACTTGTAATTTTTAACATTTTAATCCTCCATACGATATACGTGATTTTTATGGGTATTGCCGAACATTCTAATCTGGTCTTTAATTGGTAGGATAAAAAAAGAAGATAATTGGCCTTTTTTTTCACATATTTACAATCAAAATTGTCATTTTTAACATTTTAGGTATGCATCCCATAAGAGTGGTTTGTAGGGGAATTGCCGAACATTCTAATCTGGTCTTTAATAGGTAGGATAAAAAAATAAGATGTTTTGCGTTTTTATTTTTTCACATATATACAATGAAACTTGTCATTTTGAACATTTCAGGTCTGCATACTATGAGGGTGGTTTTTAGGGGTATCGCCGAACATTCTTATCTTATTGATAATTGGTAGGATGAAAAAAGAAGATTTTTGGCGATTTTCTTTTTTCAAATATCGACAAGCAAACTTGTCATTTTTAACATTTAAGTCTGCATACCATTAGGGTGGTTTTTATGGGTATTGCCGAATATTCTCATCTGGTCGGTAAATGGTAGTATAAAAAAAGAAGATTTTCGGTGTTTTTCTTTTTTCACATATATACTATCAAACTTGTCATTTTTAGCATTTTAGGTCTGCATACCACAAGGATGGTTTTTATGGATATTGCCGAACATTCTCATCTTGTCAATAATTGGCAGGATAAAAGAAGAAGATTTTTGGCGTTTTTCTTTTTTGACACATATACAATCAAACTTGTCATTTTTAACATTTTAGGTCTGCATACTATAACGGTGGTTTTTTAGGGGTATTACCAAACATTCTCATCTTGTCCATGATTGGCAGGATAAAAGAAAAGGATTTTGGCGTTTTTGTTTTTTCAAATATCGAAAATCAAACTTGTTATTTTTAACATTTTAGGTTTTCATACCATAAGGGTGGTTTTTAGGAGCATTGCCGGAAATTCTTATCTGATCTATAATTAGCAGGATAAAAAAATAAGATTTTTGGCGTGTTTCTTTTTTAACATATATACAATCAAACTTGTCATTTTTAATGTTTTAGGTCCTTATACTGTAAGGGTGGTTTTTGGGGGTATTGCCGAACATTCTCGTCTGGTCTATTATTGGTCGGATAAAAAAAGAAGATTTTGTGCGTTTTTTTTCAAATATCGACAATTAAACTTGTCATTATCAACATTTTAGGTCTGCATACCATAAGGTTGGTTTTAAGGGGAATTGCCGTACATTCTTATCTGGTCTGTAAATGGTATTATAAAAAAAGAAGATTTTTGGTGTTTTTCTTTTTTCATAGATCGACAATCAAACTTGTCATTTTTAACATTTTAAATCTGCGTTCCATAAGGGTGGTTTTTAGGAGTATTGCCGAACTTTCTCATCTGGTCTCTAATTGGGAGGATAAAAAAAGAAGATTTTTGGCGTTTTTCTTTTTTCACATATATACAATCAAACTTGTCATTTTGAACATTTCAGGTCTGCATACTATAAGGGTGGTTTTTTGGGGTATTGCCTAACATTCTCGTCTTATGGATAATTGGTAGGATAAAAGAAAAAGATTTTGGCTTTTTCCTTTTTTCAAATATCGACAATCATCTTGTTATTTTCAACATGTTAGGTCTGCATACCATGAGGGTGGTTTTTCGGAGTATTGCTGACCCTCTCATCTGGTCTATAAATGGTAGAATAAGAAAAGAAGATTTTTGGCGTTTTTCTTTTTTCAAATATCGACAATCAAACATGTTATTTTTAACACTTTAGGTCTGCATACCATAAGGGTGGTTTTTAGAAGTATTGCCAAACACTCTCATCTGGTCTGTAAATGGTAGTATAAAAAAAGGAGATTTTTTGTGCTTTTCTTTTTTCAAATACCGACAATCAAACTTGTCATTTTTAACATTTTAGCTCTGCATACCATAAGGGTGGTTTTAAGGGGTCTTGCCGAACATTTTCAACTTGTCAATAATTGTTCGGAGAAAAAAAGAAGATTTTTTGCGTTTTTCTTTTTTCAAATATCAACAATCAAACTTATTATTTTCAACATTTTATGTCTGCATACCGTAAGGGTGGTTTTTAGGAGTATTGCTCACCCTCTCATCTGGTCTATAAATAATAGGATAAAAAAAAGAAGATTTTTTGTGTTTTTCTTTTCTCAAATATCGACAATCAAACTTGTCATTTTTAACATTTTAATTCTGCATACCAACCAAAGTTTGGAAATATTCCCTACAATTTGGGGAATTGAATGATTCCTGCTGAATGTGGGGAATCGTTACAAAAATAGTTTTTGATTTCCATGAAATTTGGTAAATTTTCTAAAAACTCTTGAAGTATTACCGTATGTTCAGGAAGATATTTTACTCTAAAATATTTGATAAACTAGCACAATATTTTGAAAAATGTTACACATTTTTTTGGAAAAAAGATTTTTTGATGTTATAGTCATCTCAAAGACTTCTTTGCGTCGTTTTCATAGAAGATTATAGAAAATTGTAGATTTTTTAACATTTCGGCATAGAAAACTTCAAATTTCTTTTGATTTTTAATGAATAATTATTAAGTTGATGATTTTGTATGATAAATAAAATTTTAAAAAAATAATAATCAAAATCTACAAAAAAAGTTTCTGATTAATCAGTTAAGTGTAGTATACTATGCACCACGATACAGTTTCTTGCCGCTGTGAGCTGGTAGTTCATGAGAACTTCGCCAGGGCGCGACGTGTCACCTCTTTCGAAACAGAAATGACGCGTCGAGTGTTTAAGAAAGCAGTCTACGCGAAGCAAAGCATACCTACCTGGCGCAGAGGCAAACGTGATCATCAAAATGATGATCAACAAGGCGGTTCCTTCAGGGCGAGGCTCTTCCATTGCTGTTTTTATTAGTATTGCACAAATTTTTGGGAATTTTCCCCACATACATTTCAGGAAATTCCCGAAATTTTAAGCTATTACAGAATAACATGAGGAATATTTCCTATGAAATGTTAGGGAAAAGTCACCACTTTTTGGTTAATATTCCAGAAACGTTTAGGGAGATTTCTCTATACAATGAGTGTCAATATTCAAAAAGTTTGTAGCAATGTTCCATACATTTTGGGGAATTTTCCCTACATAAATGCCGGGAAAATTTCCGAAATTTCAGGTATTATCTCACAATAGCATAGGGAATTTTCCCCATCAAATCTTCGGGAAAATTCACCACTTATTGGTTAATATTCCATACGAATGTTTGGGGAATTTTCCCCTACTAAACTTTGGGAAAATTCCATAACATGTGTGGAAATTAGCGTCAGCACATTTTTGGGGAAAATTGCCCAAGAAATTTTTTAAAGTGAATATTCAGACTATTATCAAGTACTAGAAATTCTAGGAAAAGGAAACGTAAAAATAAAAATAGGCAACACATCAAAATTTGTACACATAAATATACTTAGGATATTTCATATTGATATTCAAGAACAATTCAAAAATGAGAAAAACAAACAAAACATATAATCAACAAAATATTAAGCATTTTTTTCTCGAATAAAATTACAGATTCGATTTTAACAATATAAATACAACATCAACAAAGAATAAAAAAGTTACCATATTATGATAGAACGACACGTAAACATAAGAAAAGAAATAATATTTTCTTTATATAAAAAAGTGCCACTAATTAATCACTCAACGCAAGATGCAGGAAGTATTCATAAAATACGTTAACCTCAAAATAATTTAATTTCCTTCCTCTTTCATTCACTAATTTCTTCCAGATAAAGATCTTCTATCCCTTTCAACACATATGTTCGTTAATACTCATCCATGTCTGCATTTCTTTACTAGGATCCACCCATCAAGAACCGACATGTCTTGGCAAATAACTACCCTACTCACATTATACATGAAGCACACCATGCAAACAGCAAATTCGTTATATATCAACTAAAAATATAAAATACAACAAACTATTATTTTGCCAACTAATGACAACTACTTACTAACATAATTCAAAAATTCCAAAATATTCCAAATTAGAAGTTTCTTAATGACAAGTCATTTTGGAATAGTTCCATATTACAATGAAAAAGTTCTTGACTAAAAGTCTTTATTTTTCTGTAGTCTCTATACTAACAATATGCAGAAAACTACTGAAACCATAATAAAGTAACTTTCTCTCAAATTATTAATTAAACTCTTTAACATCAAATGTTATTCTTACAATACATATTCAATATTTTTTTTGCACAAGTAAAAAAAAATGTCTCTGCCCATTAGACATCACATTAGGAGATTCATTATTTATTAGCATAAGCGAATGTAGAATACATTTATTATATACTCGATCTCCTGCGAGTATGTGTCTGGATTGTATAGAAGAATACGTAGACCAAAATGTGCGTGTTTTGCTTGGATATGAAATAGAAATATTAAATAATTATCAACGCCTAATGAATTGCATTCTTAACCACTTTATACGAAGATACGAAAATGTGCTTTTAAATCATTTTCGTGTCCAAAAATATATATACACAAGTATCCAATACTTTAAAATTTTACCATATTAATTAACATAAATTTATATAAACAACTCTACTTATGTATATACATTTTTCCCTTTATTCTGATTTAAAACAATTTATTTTTATTTTGTAGTTAATTTATCTAATTAATAAACTTTATTCTGCAATGATGATAAATTTAAATTTAAAGCTTTTTCGGGTTTCAATCGTGTGCAAAACTACGAAACTTGCCGACGTTTCGTTAGAAGATCTGTCAGCGATGTGTGGAAATATTATTCAAAATTTGATAATTCACAAATTACTGCAAGATGTAATTTTTGTTTGAACATAATAACGCACAATAAAAATACGACAAACTTGTGGAAACACGTGAACAGAAAACACTCTGAGAAATTGCTGGACAAAAACAAGGCCTCCACTTCACAGTTTTTGTCAGCTCCATCATCTTCCATGAATATATCAGTTTCGTCAACATCACCACAAATTAATGTAAATACTATAGATGTAGAGAGCCTCGTCGATGATCCACGAAAGGAATTAGAGGTAAAGAAATAAAACCAAATTATAAAATATGTTTTTAAAATAGAAGCTGCAATTAATTTTGAACAATTAGTTGAGTTCTTAAAAAATATAAATAAATTGGCAATTTGCATGATACATGTTTATATCTAATTTAAGGTTATGTGAGCGAAATATTAAAAAATGTCACATGTTTCTAAAACCAAATTACGTTCATACGAAACGCAATATCGAGTTGAAAATTTCAGAAACTAAATAAAAATCACTAAGGAACGTTTGACTGGTCCTACATTTGTATCATTATAAAAAAAAGAAAAAACATTTTTTTTAGAAAACCATTTTTTTTTATAATTATAAAAATTTAGGAACAAACAAACGTTCATTAGTGTTTTTTATTTAGTTTCCAAAATTTTCAACTCAAAATTGTGTTTCTTGTGAACGTAAGTTGGTTTAGAAAAAAATGTGAACATTTTTTTTGGCGGTCACACTCACATGACCTTAACAAACAATGATAAATATAACATGCAATCCTTCCTATTTGTGCACGATGACAAAATTCCTTTGCAGGAATTGAAGTACATAATTCCCATGCCATGACTACTTCATTAAATAATCATTCTGTATATATAACAAACTAAATACAAATAAACTAGAGCCTCGAGCAATTAAGCATTTCATGTTTTTAGAAATCCAAACCCGATGTTTTTTTTTTTTAAGAAAAAACTCTGAGATGTCTAATGATGAGATTCTTACAAAACGAACGGCTCCTGGTGAAAAAAAGACTGAAAATACAATTCAAAATGTATTTGGAGAAATTAATTCTTTCAAAGGTTCGAAGGTTTGCATACAGTTCTCAGTATAAAATTAAAATGTATATAATAATTTACATATATTGAAATATAATTTCCGTAACTGAAAAAATTCTTACATTTTCAGCGGGTGGAAAAAAGAATGCAGAATTGACTAATGCATTGCTCTTCATAATAGCAGCGAATGATTTACCATTGGTAACTTCTGAAAAACGCGGATTCAAAAAATTTGCGCGTGTTGCAGTTCCATTGTATAAGCCCCCGAGTAGGAAAACTATTACTAAACTGATGAATGATAAATATGCTACTCTTAGTGATAAAGTTGCAGGGGATTTAGAAGCCATGCAAAGAAAATGTCGCACTGATGAATGTCTTTCACTAACTACAGATTTATGGACAGAAACGGGAACTTGCAAAAGTTATATGGGCTTGACAGTTCATTTTCGCAAAGATTTGACCATAAGTTCCATTACCCTCGGATCTTTTCCTCTCGAAGAGAGACACACAGCTGATTATTTAAAAAAACAGTTGGAAAATTTGTGCATACAGTGGAAAATTTTTAAATCGTCAATATCTGCAATCGTTACAGACAATGCCCCTAACATTGTTAAAGCTGTTAGCGATTTTGTGGGGAAAACCCATCATTTGCCCTGCTTTGCGCACACTCTGCAATTAGTGCCTGAAAGAGCTATGGCAAACACGCCTTCTGTGTCCGAAATTGTTGGCAAAGTAAGCAGAATCGTCACGTATTTTAAGCAAAGTAATATTGCTGCTGATGAACTACGTCGTATTCAACAAGCAGAGGGTAAAACGGAAGGAACTTTTTTAAAACTTAAACAACAAGAAGCCACAAGATGGAATACAGTTTTTTATATGCTCGAGAGGTTCCTTTTATTGGCTCCATGGGTAAGTTCTGTGCTATTTACTCTTCGAGATGCGCCAACAATGCTGACACCTTCAGAAATTGATAGTGTCAAAGATTTAATAGAAATTCTGAGACCAATTGAACAAATCACGAGGGAGCTTTGTAAAGAAGACGTTACCAGCAGTAAAGTTATCCCTATCGTGAAATGCTTGCAAACCTTCTTGGAAAGTACCAATCCAGAATCTGAAATTGGACTAAATTTGAAAATAAACTTATTATTTGAGGTCAAACACAGATTTGAATTCGTAGAAAAGGGACAGATTTTAGCCAAAGCTACCCTCTTAGACCCCCGCTTCAAAAAAATTCATTTTTAAAAGAATCTTACCGTGTCTAAAGCTATGCTAGATATTTCGAATGTAATGAATTTTGATCCAATCATAGACGCACAGCAGCAACAAGAACAAGATGAAATGAATAGTCAGAACGAGAACTTCGATTTTTGGAACTTACACGATCAGCAAGCAGCTACTCAATCTCAATCCATGGATCGTGATGAGCCCGGTGGAATCCCAGCTGAAATACGACACTACCTTCTATGGCAGTGATACGACAGCTATCGTCCTGCGCGAGCGCGTATTCTTTGTGCTCAACGGCGATCATGCCGAAACGATCTGCAAAGTCGCTGAAAACAATGGTGTCCATGGCTGTGTCGATTACTTCGTAGAGCACATTGCTCAGGCCAATAAACTCAGTGAGCACCTGATGGCCACAGGCGTAAGTAATGATCCCTTTGCTCTGATGCCGACTGCCTTGGAAATCCTTGGGCAAGAAGGCGTAGACCGCATCGCGGCGGCTGCAAAAGCTCAACTGGACTCCAAGATAGAAGGTGTTTGAGGAACCCCGCCATGTTGCACCTTGTGACCGAACAAGAAGCTGGTGAGCCGGATATCTTGAGTGTGGTAATGCACTCAGCGTTTGAAATCCGCTCGCTCGCCGGCGACGTGCTTGTCACGGTGCCAGCGCCTGAGTCCGGGTGGACGCATGCGCAGCTGGTAGCCACTGCTGTAGAGCATGAAGCGGTTACTCCTGACGGCGCCGATGGCTACTTGGGTGGCCAGTGGATCGGTAGTACCGAAATCTGACCTAGGAAAATGGACCATGCCCTTGATCAAACTAGACTCCGCGATGGTGACCCACTTACAGGCTCGGGTAGCCGCCTTGGCCGAGCTGCATCGCGATATCTCGACACTGATCGAGGCTATCGACCTGCCAGCTTTATTACACACGGCAGATCGTATCAATGACCGCCTGCGCGAGTTGCACCCGAGGGTAATCCGCGAACATGAAATGATGGACTTACGCGAGCAGGTTCGAGTCATGACCGAAGATTGTCGCCGGCTGCTGGACAACTGAGCTGAACACCACCCGAAGCTAGGGAAACCGAAATGACTGAGCAGAAATTGAGTATCGCGGCACAGATTGCAGCCCTGATGCCTGGCGGTGATGACAGCCGCATGTGGCGAAACTACTTGGCCAGCGCTCTTGAGCAAGTAGCCGCAACCGACGACCTTACCCTGCTCCGTGCCGCCAAAGGCGCTGATGAGTTCGAGGTGGGCTTTATGGCCTTCGTGTCCAACTTCCCTGGTGTCGAGATTGAGCCTGCGCCCGAGGGCGGCTTCTACGGTGTTGCCTTGGGGCTTGTGAAGCTGGATCGCGCGCTTCGCGGTGAGGTGCTGCGCGCCTATGCTGCCGTGTTGAGAACAAGTTAAGGGGATCAGCATGTCCTGGGCAGATCGCGCAGCACCAATTGTTGGGGAGGTAATTCGCCGCGTAGGGCGAAGCGACCAGCAGGCCCTCCGAAAGGCGCTGGCCGAGGCATACCCGTGGGGAGAACGAAAAAACACTCCCTACAAGGCGTGGCTCGCCGAGGTGCGCCGGCAGCTAGGCCACCCGCTGAACACGCCGAAAACAGATCCAGCGAACCAACAAGCAGACATGTTTGGCCAACGCAGCCAGTAGACCGACCCACCAAAGGCGCTCCTCGATCATCATCCTGGATGGGTTGAAAGTGACCGCCACATCTCCACCGGCAGGCGACCGCAGCCGGGCCACCCAAACGGTAAGCTTGCATCCTCCGGCGTTTCCCGCATACTAACCGGGAAACGCCGGATAGGAGAACCATCATGCTTGCTGAAGTCCTACGCGACCACGGGTATTCAGCTTACCGTGCGCGCTTACAAATACTGCTGGAGATCCCAGAGTCTGCCAGCGACTTCGAGATTCACACCAGAATCAGCCATGGCTTTTCCGCAGCGCGGTTAATGAGGCTCACTGAAGAGGGGGTGGTTACCCCGCTGGAGCGAGACCAGATTATCCCGCTGCGCACCCTGAAAAACCGGATCGAGCGCGATCAGCCCCTCACTGTCGAGGAAAGCGATCGGCTCTTCCGATCGGCGCACATCACGGCGATGGCTGAGGCTATCTTTGGGGACGCCGACAAGGCCAAGCGATGGCTCTCCAAGCCTAAGGAACGATTCTCTGGGTTGACGCCCATGCAACTGCTCACAACTCAGCAAGGCACAAGCCAGGTTGAAGAGATGCTGCTGCAAATCGCCGAAGGCTTCGCTCTGTGATTCTGTGGCGGATCAGCTCATATGCTGACTTGAGCGGGACAGGTGGCTTGCGCGTGAGCGGCCGCTGGCACCAGGCCGGCAGACCGGTCGTCTACACCGCGACCAGCCCGCCGGGAGCGATGCTCGAGGTGCTTGTTCATCTGGAAATTGATCCGGAGGATTTTCCGGCGACGATGCAGCTTCTCCGTATCGAAGTGCCTGACTCTGTATCGCAAGCCCAGATGCCCACTCTGCCGGCTGGTTGGTCGGCAGAGACCGAGCTCACCAGAGGCATTGGTAACCAGTTCCTTGATGAGTGCAACGCACTGCTACTGCCAGTGCCCAGCGCTATCATACCGAGCACGGTGAACTACCTGTTCAACCCTCGGCACCCAGAAGCACAGAGCGCGACTATTCAGGTTGAGCTTTTCACCCCTGATTCGAGGTTGTTCTAGCAAGCGCCCCTAAACAGCAAAAAGCCCAGCAGAAGTGCTGGGCTTTTTGCTGTCTTGCCGCGATGAGAAAGTTTGTTTAATTTAACAGTTGTTTATTGAAAATTAAAATATTTTTTGGTGGAAGTATCAACTATTACACTTTATGTTGAGAATTAATTTTTGTTATCAAAGATTTATCAGTTTGGTTAAAAATTTAACTTTTTGGTTGAAAATGCATGCACTTTCTTTAAAATTATTCTTTTTTAGTAGAAAATTAATATTTTGGTTGAAATTTCATTTCTTTGGTCGTAAATTAGTTTTCTTATTAAAAATTAGTTTTCTTATTAAAAATTAGTTTTTTAACTCAAAATTTAACTATTCTACTTTATGCCGATTTTTTTATAGACATTTTAATCTTTGTGATAGAAAATTAATTCTTTTGTTTGTTGAAAATTGAAATATTTCATTGAAAATTTGTTGTGTTTGGTTAAGAACGTATTTCTTTAACTTAAAATTAAACAATTATATTTTTTGTTAAAAATTGATCTTTTTTAGATGAAAATTAGTCCGTTTTGTTGAATTTTTGGTTTGTTTTATAAATTCATCTTCTGGGTCGAAAATTGAACTATTTGATTATAAATTTATTTTCTGATTGAAGATGCATCATTTTAGTCAAAAGTTCATTTCTTTGGTTGAAAATTATTTTTTTGTATTAAAAATTATTTTTATTTTAAGTAAAAATTTAACTATTCCATTTTATGTCGATTTTTTTATAGACATTTAATCTTTTTGGTAGAAAATTACTTTTTTTTTAATTTAACCATTTCATTTAAAATTTGTTTTATTTGGTTAAAAACTAATTTCTCTAACAAAAAATGAAACTATTCTATTTTTTGATGAAAATTTATCTTTTTTAGTTGAAAATTCATTTATTTTGTTGAAAATTTGTCTTTTCTTGGTAGAAAATTGATCTGGGTTGAAAATTTAACTACTTGATTAAAAATTTATTTTTTCGACTAAAGGTGCATCAGTTCAGTTAAAAGTTCATTTCTTTTGTTAAAAATTTAACAAATTTTAATTGAAAATTCATTTTTTTGTTTAAAATTAATTTTTTTTTACTAAAAATGTAATTATTCCGTTTTTGTTATAAAATTGATCTTTTTTAGTTGAAAATTCACATATTTTGTTTAAAAATCGTATTTTTAGTAAAAAATTCCATTATTTTGGTAGAAAATGCATTTTTTTCAAATGTAAATTCAACTTCTTTTTCTTTATAGATTGAACAATCTTTCTTGGTTGAAAGTTTAAATCTTTTGTTGGAAATTCGTATTTTTTGGTTTAATTTAACTGTTTTTTATTGAAAATTCAAATATTTTTTGGTGAAAGTATCAACTATTACACTTTTTGTTGAGAATTATTTTTTCTTTTCAAAGATTTATCAGTTTGGTTAAAAATTTAACTTTTTTGGTGAAAATCATCTTTTCCTTGGTTTAAAATTAATTATTTATACTAAAAATGTAATAATAAAATTTTACATTAATAAAGCTTAAATTCTTAATAATGTGTAAAAATTTGGAAAATTTTTCTTAACTGTTGAAAATTGTAATGTGTTTAAAATATTTGTAATTAAAAAACTATGAAAACTTTAGCTATTAGCAGATACTTGGATTCTATGTTATATTTCATAAACGGAAAATATTAAATTTTGTGGTTCAAAGTGTTGAAGACCTTTGTCCCATTGATAATTATTATTAAATTATTGAATATATTATTTAGATAAAATATATGTCATTAAAACTAAAACAGATTTTAATTTCAAATAAAAAATAGTTTAATTCATGAAAAAAGACAAATTTTTAACAAAATAGCTGAATCCCCAGTAAAAAAATTAATTTTTACCAGTTGAATTTTAAACAAAAAAAAGATTAAGTTATTCAAAAAAGAGACAAATTTTCTACAAAACAGTTCAATGTTTTAACACGAAAATATGAATTTTTAATGAAATAGATCAATTTTCTACCAAAAAATACGAATTTTAACCGGGAAACAGAAATTTTCAACAAAATATTGGAATCCTCAACAAAAACAAATTAACATTTTATCAAAAAAGACGAATTTGCAACCAAATAGTTCAAATTTTATCTTAAAAAAGATTGTTCAGTCATGAAAGGAAAAAAAATCATCCAAATTATTATTTTTGGGTGATAAATAATTTAAAATACAAAATAATAGTCTCTGCCAAACATTTATTTTTTAAGTTTATTTTATTTTAAATTGTAATGAATATATCATTTTCTTAAGATACTTGAAAAAATTCAAAATTTTTTTGAAGTTCCAGATATTTTGAACAAGTACAATATTTTATTTTTCAGGATATTGAGAAATTTTAGGAAAAATTCGAGCCAGTTTGAAAGATATTTAGGACTTTTAGAAATTGCGCCTTTAAATCTTCCAGATATTTTCAAAATCTGTAGACATATTTTGAAATTATAATAATATTTTGAAACTTTTTCTCTTTAAAAATTAATTTTTCAAAATAAAAAGCAATTCAAAATTTTACCAGGAATCTCAAGAAATTTTTTTATTTTCTTGAAACCCCTCAAACTTCATAAAAAGCTTCAAAATTTTATTCGAAATATATATATATATATATATATATTCCTATAGTGCATAGAATCCATTACCTTTCATACAGAGTTAGTTATAATAATATACAATTTATTTTATTGTCATCAAATTACAAATTAATTTTGGTTAATGACTGAAATATTTAATTTGAAATAATTTAATTAAAAAATTAATTTGATATAAATATTATTCTCATATAAATATCCTAATCCAACTTTTTAAAGGTAACTAACCCTCGTGTGGAAAAATTTTGACAAGAAAGTACAACATATATACAACTGTAATTTTTTATTAAAACATTTAATTTTTTGTAAAGAAATGTACAGAATTTAACAAAAAAATACAGTTAAATACAAATAGCTCTTTTTTGTATTTTCTTGTAGAAAAGTAACAAATTAACAATAGAGTATAAGTTTCTACAATTCAAACATTTGTATAACTTTTTATTAATATTTTTTTTTACTATGTTATAAAAATCTACAAGGTATTATAGAAAACTACAGGATTTTACATTTTTTAATTTGGATGTCGGACATCATGAAAAAACTTTTAATTTTACGTAAAATATTGTAGAAAATTACAAATCTTTACAAATTTAAACAAAAAAATATATAAACTTTTACAAAACATACTTTTAGAATATGTAATATATATATATATATTTTTTCTACAATAACCTACTTAAATAAAAATATTACAGTTTACTTAGAACTTTTGCCATTATAATAAATGATATCGAACTGTAGTTCGATTATTGAAAATTGAACAATAATTTTAATGTTAAAAATATAAAAATTTCAATGTGGAAACCTCAGTAGTTAAACAAATGTAAACGTTCGATTAAAATTTGATAAACTATTCTTAAATCGAAAATAATTTCAAATTAATAGATTCATAATTAAATGCTCTTATTAAATTCAATATTTTAAATATTTTAACAATATTTTACTTTTCGTTCAAAATGATCAATTATAAATCAAATATTAAAAACTGGACAATTTTAAACTGAATTATTTGAAATAAAAGATTTCAGAGTGTTAAATTAAAACTTTAAACGTTACAATTTTATTTCTTCTACTTAACAAATTTTTAATATGTAAGTGAAATTATCGAATTTTGATGCATAAATAACAATTAAACAATTATCAATTTGGAAAAAATTTGAGTTAGCTTAACAGATATTTATAACCTTTGTGAAGATCCAAACTTAATTTAAAACTGGAAAAGATTTCAAAAAATGAAAAAATAAATTTATATTTTTGAAGATTTAAACAAAAAAATTTTAAGCTCTTCAAGGATCTTTAAAGATGTTAAGAAAATAAAAGCAATTTCTTAAATTTTCTGGAAAAGTTAACAATGAATTTTTTATTTTGAAAAATTAATTTTAAGAGAATATTCAGAAAGATTTTTAAAAAATTCCATTTATAAATGACAATTGAACAATTATTAATTTTAAAACTAATCAAGTGAGTCTAAAATATATTTAGAAATTTTGAAAATATTCCAAAATAATTTAAAACATGAAAAGATTGCAAAACATTAAAAACACAATGTTGATTTTTGATGATTTCGAACACAAAATTTATAAACTTTTTAGCATTTGGAAAGGTTTTAACTAAATAAAAAAATTTTGTAGCAAAATTCCTAGAAAAACTAACAATAATTTGTTTCAAAATTAATTTTAAAAGAATATTTAATAAGATTTCCAAAATTTGGAAAAAAGAATATGGATGATTTTAAGGTAATTTGTTTTGCTTTTGTTTTCAACTTCCAAGATAATGAAATTATTATTAGATTCCTGGAAAATTTTTATATGATTTTTTCAAAGCAAATTTCTAAGAGAATATTTAAAAAGATTTCAAAACAAATTTTAATGTATAAATTGATGTTTCTAGCTTAAAATTGCTTAAAATGATATAATTTTGAAAATTTATAAATTTTTTGATTAATTCTTACATTCATAGCATTGAAAATGATATCGCGGATTTTTTTTTTTTTAATATTTAACTGTATCATGTATAAAAGTTAAAATTTATCATTTTTCTGCTTAACGGCTTTTAATTTAAAAATTTTCAATTTAAAAGTGTTGAGAGCTTCCACTTTATACGCGTAAATTATTGAGTGTTTGATTTAAACAAATTTTAAGATTTCATTTTAAAAGTTAAAAAATTAAAATTAATTTAAATATTTTTGAATATTTCAGATTATTCCTAAACAAATTAAGATATATTTGACAAATTTTTGGAAATGTTACCAAGTTTTCAAATATTTTTAGTCTATTAAAACGTCTTGAATTCCGAAAAATATTTTCAACTGCCTAGAATTTTTCTTAAATTTCGAAAAATCATTTGAAATCTAAAAAGTTTCCTATAATCTTCTAAATTTTCCCAGGAATTTAGAAAAAGAAAGATTTATTTTTTTAGAAACCCTTTGAAATTCTTTCAAAGCTTTTGAATTTTATTTTTGAAATCTTCAAAAATCTATATTTTATAAAATCTTTTAGAATTTAGCATTCTTTTTGAATCTCTTCAATTCTACTAAATATTACTTAAATGCATTTTAGGTCAAGAAGTTCCAAGCGATAGGTGCAGAGCGTGTCATACACACGTTGAGTACCTAGAACACATACTAGCAGGGTGCCCCACCCACGCAGGAACCACTTATATCTACAGACACAATGCAGCCCTAAGAATGCTTTATAACCATCTTTGTCGCTCTTACGGTATTGGCCGCGACCCTGCCCCCAGTGGGACCCTGCGGTGGTTGTTAACCTTTAATTTTTAATTATATATATATGACTATGACCACCCGTCTCACGGTTGTGAGACGTGGCCATAAATGGGATTTACCGCGGTCCTACTGGAAGCTGATGTCATTCTTTAGATGACAGTTGCTCCCAGTGGGAGGAACTTTCGTCTAAAAAATGACATCGCCTTTCATCAGGACCGCGGTGAATGCCATTCATGGCCACGGCTCACAACCGTTAGATGGGTGGTCTAATTCTCAGCCACCATGTTATGAGACTGTAGAGCCCCCAGAAAAGTGAGCGTTATGCAGCCTTTTATCGAAATGGTGCAAGAACGTCCTATGAAGTGAATGTTTTTTGATAATGATGATGATCACTGACCGAACATTCTTCTGTTTGTATTTCTCTATCTGTGAAGTTTCCCAGAGGCCGGCTTATATTTATCCTGAGGTTTCTGGGGTACTAAATTTTGCTCTTCTTCTTTCACTTCTACATTTATGTTAAGGGGTGGAATTTTGGTT
The DNA here is from genome assembly GCA_011634705.1 of Andricus grossulariae. Lineage (NCBI taxonomy): Eukaryota > Metazoa > Arthropoda > Insecta > Hymenoptera > Cynipidae > Andricus > Andricus grossulariae. The sequence goes on along the minus strand of JAABKJ010075445.1, from coordinate 88,706,635 downwards.
GTTCATTTCATGGTTTTTAGTGTAAGACGATTCACATTCATAGCACTTTGCGACGTAATTGCTGATATTAATTGAAGGTTTTCACAATCAGTGTAACGTATTTGAACCTGGAACCTCATTAAACCTAGTTTTAGAGAAGAAAATCAGATAATAATAAGTATTGAATTTTACAAACGTAAAAATGATGATTTTTTAAGGCCTAAAATATATATGGTTTAGGTTGCAGCGGTGGCATTAATAAATCCAGTACTTTAGGGGTCATTTAAAATGTAGTCTGGTTCACAGTGGGAAATAACTTAATTCTTATAAGCAAAATTTTCGGTTCATTAAACGTAATATTTTCTATGTATTAAAAATGAAAAGTTGAATCACAATATTTTCATTTAAAAATGCGATTTTTTGTTCGAAATTAAACAATTTGGTTGATGAAGCATTCTCTTTAGTTGAAGAGTCGACCTTTTTGTGAAAATTCGTAATTTTTGTTTGAAAATTTAACATTTTGCATGAGATTTTTTTCGTTAGTGATTTAAAAAATTTTTAGGTTCTTTTCGTTGAGAAATTTGAATCTCTTGCTAGAAATTTAATCTTTTTTGGATTAAAATTAAACTGTGCGGCTAAAAAATCAGATATTTGATGAAAATAAACTTATGTGTTGGAATATTATATTTTAGGGTTGAAAAACTCTATTGTTTGGTGGAAAATTCATCTTTCCGTCTAGGATATTCAACAATTTAGTTTGAAAAAAATTTCTTTCTTGACTGAAAAATTTGCCTTCGGAAAAAATATAACTTTTTATTACGCGAAGAAAATTTATTCATTAAAATTTACCCAATTAATTCGGTTAATGGATTTTTCAAGATTTTGCTAAGAAAATTTAGAAGAATCTTTAGAAATTTGGAAGATTTTGACGAAAGTAAACTAAGATTCCAGGGATAACTACAAATTATTTTTTATTTGAAAAAATTAGTTCTTGAAGAAAATTTCAAATTATCGAAATAAATCTGATAGATGTCGAGGCATTTATTAAGCTTTTAAAGATTTTTCGCAAATGTTAGACAAAATTTGAATGTTTTGAAAAAATATACAGAAAATTTGCAAGAAAATTGTTTATACATTACAAATTTGAAAATATATTTTAAAAATCAGAAACAAAATATAGATTTGTCAAGAGTTTTGAACAAAAGTGCAAAATCTTTTCAAGGTTTTTAGGTAAGGGTTAAAGCTTTTCACAAATATTTGTTGGCGATTCCTGAGAGAATTTGAAGTGATTTTTCATTTTGAAAAAGTAATTTTAACAGAATATTTTTAAAGATTCTAAGACAATTCATAACATATTCTGGACTTTTTTCAAACTTCCGCAAGTTCTATATATCCTTCAGGCCAAACTGAAGTCTTTCTGAAATTTTTGAAATCTTGTAAGATAAAAAGCTTTATAAGAAATGAAAAAAAAATGTTATTGAAAATTTGTGTTCTGTTTGGAAAATTATTTCTTGATCGAATCGAAAAACAATTTTTTCACGGAATTGAAACCATTTTTCGCAGAAGTTTTGAAGGGATTATTTTTAACGTGAATACAGTAGGTTGAATAGATAAAGTTAGCAAATGATAATTTTATTTCTCCATTTAGAGGCAGTAAGTTGTAAATACTTCATGTTTTTCGATGTGATATAGCCTAATTACAAGTTTCAAAATATTACCTTCTTATTGTTTCAAGAAAGCGTAAAATCTTAAGAGCAAATATATTTTCGAGTTTTCCTGAGTCCGTAAAAATTTGTGATGATCATTGAAATTAAAAACAATTTTCATTTGAAGTGATAAAAACTGAACTGGAATCGCTTTTTGTATTTTTGACCATCAGGACCTGGTTTAATTAGTCGCATATGCTCGCGAAATTCTTCTAAGAAAATTTTAGGGTCCGGAGTAAAGTCTTCCAGGAAGACGAATTCTCCAGGAATGCACAGCGTAGTGCCCCAAAGAAACTCAGCCAGGGATGAACCGACCTTCATGATGTTTGATCTAAGATTTACTTAATTCCGAAAGCTGGAGTAAGGCTGTAAAGAGCTGCAACTTAAATTCAAACCCTTGTTCAGTGTTCAAGGTCTCAGGCGTGCCAAATTGAGAGATCCAATGATCCAATAACGCGCGGCATACTGTTAGCGCATCAATATTCTCCAGAAGAACTGCCTCTGGCTATCGCGAAATACGATCAATCATTATTAAAAGTATTCATGACCACCGCAGTCCGAATTTGGACCAACAATGTCCATATGGGCATGCTTAATCCTTCCATCACAAGCTACAAAGTCGGCCGGTGATAAATGATTTTGGCGTGATATTTTGGACAGCTGGCACTTTAGGCGTGCCTTGCACCAGTTAGCAATATAGCAATTCACACTTGGCCACACGTAGCGCTTTCAGTTGAGCCGATCATCAGCCTTCTGACTTGGGTAGGCCGGGTCGTGAAAAAAACTAAAGAGGCATTATCGAAGCGGTGCGGGTATGAAAGTACGAAGTGTTTCGCCGGTTGAATTGCAGTAAAGTGATGCCGGTTTCAGTATATCCTTAGGGGCTATCGGAACTCTCAAGCATTTGTTGAAATTGAGTGTTGGTAGCTGTCAGTTTGTCAGGCCACAAGCGTCTAACACTTTGACAATTGATGGAACTTTAGTCTCAGTGAGTGCTGAACTTCATGCACAACACGTTTAGATGATTGAGAGACTCTCGTGATTTCAAGGAAATCAGCCAAAATTTTCGCATAAGGTTCGCAAAAATGCCTGAACATTTCACGAAGCCTAAAGAACTAAATCCAGTAGTCAAATCTACTAACCTAGACTCATGAAGAAGTGAAACTAAATAATAATGTCCCAGAAGATCGGCTACAATTAATGGATAAGAGAGCTCGGTTACGCAGAAGTTTCATGAAAAGTCGCGAGAAAGCCTAAGATTGGGCGAAATTCGTTTCGTTGCATAAGTGGTAATATGGGATCATTTGCCGAGTACAAAACGCCGTCACTTAGTGTGGCCTCAAGCTTCTCATGTACCGGTAGTAGAGAAAGATCAGAGCCGTTATCCGGAGTAACGATCACGGATGTGAAGACGCTTGGAGTTCGCGGGAAGGTTCTGTTAGTTTTCTGATGACGAGGACGGTTGAACCTATGCGTAGCGATTTCTGGCATCGATGAGTTCTTTCACCGAATTCCTTATGGTAAAAACGTAGACTCTTAGAGTCAGTGCTTTTGAAGCCATCGCGTGCGTTTCGATTTTGGAAATTCGAACGACCACGCCCACGTCCATGTGACGTGCTAAAATGAGGCTTATTGAGTTACTTTCTCAACTTTTCAAGTTGCTCGGTTAAGCGTTTCACTTTCAGTTTCAAATTTTCCGGCGATGCCCCGCAAACAGCAGCAGAAGTATTAGGTTTATCGAACGATTCACGATAAGTTATGGAAAAGATATTAGGATTACCGAACCCCACGGCTTCCGTGACCTTGTCAGACATTTTCGCTAAATAAACTAGGTCGTCCACGTTGTACATTGCCAGGATTGTCTTCATATGGTTAGGCAATTGATCGAGGAAAATAATTTTATGAAATCCTTGCTGCAGATACTGTCATCAAAACATCGTAAGCGATTTAAAATAACTGAAAGTTTGACATCTAAAAGGTCTTCGCCTTTCAATTACTGCCGAGATCGACCTTTAAAAGAAGCGGAAAAACCTTATATAATTCGAATTTGAATCCGTGTGTCAATCTGAAGAACGAGGGAGACACTGATATAATATCTTTGATGTGGGCTACGATTTCAAAATCAAGGTTTGCCACGACGTAATCCGCCTGGGTTCTCTTAGCCCTTATCTACGCGGTTGCAAATGAAGACTCGACTTGCTAAAGAGGTAATGATGGATCCAGGCGTAAAAATCACGGAATCTTTAGAACCCTTTATGCCGCGTACACACGGTTCTGTGTTTTGCTTAACCGGTTAATTTCATTACCAAGCTGTTCATTGTCGGTGGTTTGACTTCCCGGACGGACGTTGTTGATCAAAACAACGTTCAAAATGTCACCCAAGCGTTCGTACACTTTTGGTTCTTAGAGAATTATCAAATTATTACATGTTGAATCCCGACAAAAAGGTGAAGTAAATTAAAATTATGGCTCAAAAATCGTTCAAAACGTTGGCTGACGCATCTAAAAACGATTAATAAACGAACGAAAGCCGTAAACAATATCGCTTCTTGACAAACTGAGGTTAGGTTATACATACATTCATGTAAAAACAAAAACTTCTTTAACGCTCCATACAAAACAGTAAATTTAACTTCATGTTTTTCTGAATGAACCTCCCCTACTCTAACTGATGAAGTTCTATTCGTACGAAGAGAGTTCTTAGCGCGCATTATGATTTTTGTTTTGTTTCTTAAATGCTGATTGTTCGTCGTACATAGAACACTACTTCGTACTAGACATTAGATGTTTACGTCAGACGTTTAAATAATGATTTAAACAACGATTGTCCTGATCTGATCACTCCTGGTAAGGTGATCTCGTCGTAATTTATTTGTGTTCAAAAATTTTGGTTTCACTGGAAATCAGTAAGATTTCACTGGTTCATTTTAAGATAGTGAGAAAACCTGAAAGTTAGGTGGAATTCACGAAATTTTATTGGTCAGGGTATCTTAGGAAAAAGTCATAGAGATCAAACAAAAATCTTGCAATTCCAGAGATTTCTATGAGAGGTACTTTGAATAACTGTAAATGATGATAAACTTTGAATATTTCAATTTTAATTTGAAATTTCTCATTCCATTTATCAAAGATAATATGTTAAAAATATTGCAAAATTAAAATTGCGGTCTATGAATCCTATTGTTTACGGCAAATAAAAAATGGGTCATAAAAAAATTTTAAGGAATTTTGAAAATAAAGTTTTGCGGTCATCCTAATATAATTACTCTTAAATATAGAATCATAATACAATGGTCTGTTGTTAGTAATAATTCTTTATTTCATGCTGATTAGTTTGTTTATAATAATAATAGTAATTCATTCAAAATGCAAGTGGCTGCGGCCGCATTGCAAACCTTTGTAAACATAATAATATCTGTACTGGTATTCATCTGCAATGGTCAATATTTTCTTCTAGGGTTTCGTAGCCCCGGACAGAAACCCTCATAGTTCCGGTCAGGTGTCCGAACGTGCATCCGTTCTTTGACTAATTTTGTGTAGCACACAAGGAAAATTGCAGTAAAACCCGTGTATAGTACAGCGGATAATTATATAATAAGATAATTGATCAACTAGAACATTCCAAGTAGTCATATATATTTTCCTTTAGATCTCTTGCCACTTTTATACCCTCTTCTATCTATTCGCTTGGTTCTGGAAATGAAGCAATATTCAAATTCAAACATATTTATCATTATTATTATTATTGTTATAACAATGAGCCATTTTTCTTTCGCGGTAGGCGTGACTCACTCAGAAGGAAGGGAGTAACGTGGCAGAGAAGGTATAGATTTTTAGATTGATCTAGAATTCCCGCTTTATTTATTTAAATAGCACGTTGGTTCCGCAACACTGCTCCGACCCAGGTTACTGACCAATCTCTCTAGCGATCGCCCCTTTATATTGCATATAAAATACAATTTATTGAATTAAATTTGGAATGAAAATGATGAAAATTAGAAAGCTTCAAAATATTTAAAATTGAATAATTTCAGATCGCAAATCTTGGATTATGTGAATTTCGAAGAATTTGAAAGCGTATTGTTTCTGATTGAAAGCGGTCAGAATTGAATAATTAGAAATTTAAATCTCTTGAATTTAAATAATTTTTTATTCAAAGTGAAGAAAATTTGAGAATTTGAAATTGCAAGCTAAATTGAAGGTTTTGAAGTCAAAGCTTTGAAATTTCTGCAATTCTGAATTTTTATAGCGCAAGGAAAAATCATAGTTGAATATCAGAATAATATACTGTATTTAAATTTCTTATTAGAAAGAATAGTTATTTGCCGGAAAAGAAGAACTTGAAACAAAATATATAAATTTGGTTAGAATTGGTTAATTGTTAACTAAAAATGATTGTTTTCAACACAGAAAAAACTGAGAGTTTGGTAACGTTGCGGCTCAAGTGAAAGTTGGTATCATGTAGAATTGAGACACCAATAGGACTCTGTTTGAAGGTTCCTTTTTAGTTTGCTGATATTCGATAGATGGCTATTCATATTTTCAACTGCGCATGTACCGAAAAGCGTGGGTTTATTTGGAATCAATAAATACTATGAATAATCGTACAGATACATAATAACAAACATTTTTTAATATTTTCAAAAATAAATTAACTTGCTATATTTCATGTGCACTGTCTTCCTTTCAAGAATGAATAATGTCTGTAATTTTATTTTCTTCAAATAATTTTTTCCAGTGAAATATTATTCAATCCGAATTACAAAGTAAAATGTGCATCGTTAACATGTAAAATCTTCAAAGTAAGCAAAGGCAGAAGTGACAAAAAGGGCTCTGATGGAACCGTTTTAATCCATACTAGTTCAACTTTAAACTTGAAAAAATAGATTTTTTCAGATAGGTTGACAAAGTCACACGATCTGTACCTTTTTCAAAGGTGCCCTGTACCTTTTTTGAGGATTTTTTATTTTAATATTTTCACATACTGCGCGCTGTATTCCTGGAAAAATCAATTATTTATGTTTCAACAGAATTTTGACAAAAACAAAATCTGTAGTGGTTTTATTTCTAAAGTACGCTAGGAGACGCATGCGCTTAAATCGTGTTTGTTGCAGTAGGTTATTGTCCGTTACGCACACTTATTACGTGTATATCTTTTTTAGTTGAAGGTAAAAACCTTGAAAACTGTAATTTTTGCTTTTTTCGGTTAGAATGTTTCATTTTATTTGGACAGTAGATAGTTGAATTTTCTACTGAAATGATAAATTTTCAACCAAAAATGGAATAGTTAAATTTAATGAATTTAATTTTAATTCATTAAATTTAAATTTAAAATTTTCGAATTTTAATTTAATTATTTGATTTTTTTTTAAGTGTAGAAAGTGACATTCAACCGAGAAGATTAATTTTCTACTAAAAAAAAAAGAGACTTTTGACAAAATCCATGAATTCTCAACCAGATAGTTGAATTTAATAAATTCAATTTAAATTCATTAAATTTAAATTTTTAATTAAAAAATTTAAAATTTAAATTTGGTTAATGATTTTTTTAAATCCATTTTTTGTTGAAAATTTATCATTTTCAGTAGAAAATTCTCAGGTATTTTGTCAATAATCTCGTGTTTGGTATAGAAAATTAATCTTCTTCGTTGAATTAGTCACTTTTTCCACCTATTTTTTAAATTCATTAATTAAATTAAAATTTGCAAATTTTAAATTAAATAAATTAAATTGAACTATTCCATTTTATGGTTGAAAATTTATTATTTTCAGTAATAAATTAGTCTGTGGTAGCCCTAATTATTAATTTTGAAACTCGCAATCTAACACTTTAATTTCGATTTTTACAGATCTGATCTACAGTCACAGCAATTGATAGGACCTAAAAATCGAATAAGTACTTCCATCGTTTGCTGAAGCAAACGGCGGATCGAGGATTTTCTGTTACTTTCAACGATTATTTATTTCCTTGTATCTAAAATAAATTGTCACATTTTTCGGCCCATATTCTGTTCTTGTCAGCATAAAAGAATTCGATTTCAGATATCTTAGCACTGTACAATTGTTGTTGAAACTTTGAAATATTGTATACAATATCTGTACATTTTTTAAAGTATACAGCCTCTGAGTTCCACGTTAAGAACGTGTGATAGGTTTAGCCAATTAATAATTCAAATTAGCCTTGTGAAAGAGGACATTGATGTTTGTAAAATTAGGTATAGAATTTCTGTTACGAGCATCAAAGCTAGAACTATGTTCTTTTTGTGCATTTGGAGAAACTTTATAGGTCAGTTTTAAGATATTATTTGTTAGGATTATAAAATCTGCAATATAAAATGAATATTACAGTGTGTCTTGAAAATGGATTGCTTCACGTTACTGGCATTTAGCTTCAATTATAACAAAAAAAAGAAAAAAACGAAATATTCCACTCTTCTGAAATGTAAACTGCAGCGCTATCAATATGGTAGAATTTTTTCCCGAGAATTTCTTTAAATACATTTTTTTAACAACTCTAATAGTCTGGGTGTCATCATTATTTCCGGAAATCATCAGTTGTGAACATATTTATGCCACAAGATGTTAACGCTGATGTCAAACTTTTATATTACTTTTGTCTTTTGTATTACGTATTTTACCTTTAAAAATAAAGGTAGTTACATGTCAGAGATTTGATTATTTAATCTATTTTTGCAAGTATTTTTCAATCCGTAGCTCCCTTCTTCGCCCTTTTATTTTAACTTTTCTTTAACCTTTGAAAATTTGGAGTTAACATTTTCAAGCTTTTTAAGGACTGAAAGGTTTTAATATAATGAGCAATTTTTCTTAAAATTCCTGTGAAAATTTTAAATTATTTTTCATTTTCAAAAAATAATTTTAATTATTATTACTTTAGAAAAAATTTAATTAAGTTTGAGAGATATTTAGAAGTTTTAAAGAGATTAAAAAATAATTGAAAACTTGAAAAGATTTCAAAACATGTAAAACAAAATGTAGATTTTTAAAGATTTCGAACAAAAAATTTAGAAGCTTTTTAAACATTTTAAGAAAATTAAAAAGAATGAAAAAAATGTATTAAGATTTCTAGGAAAATTAAAATAATTTTTTATTTTGAAAAATTAGTTTTAAGAGAATAGTTAAAAAGATTTCAAAGGATTCTCAAAATTGCAAAAAAAATCTGGAAAATTTAAAAGCAAATTATTTAATTTTGCAGGATTTATTAAAAGTTTAAGGAAAATTTCGAATCATTTAAAAAGATATTTAGAAGTTTTGAAAAAATTTCAAAAATAATTTAAAATTTGTCAAGATCCCAAAAAGTGTAAAATATATTGTAGATTTTTGAGAATTTTGAAATAAAATGTTGACGCTATTTCAGGATTTTAAAAGAATTTAAGATAATACGAACATTTTGTAAAGATTATTAATTTCTTACGACTCAAAATGAAAATAATTTAACTTCTAATTGAAAAAGTGTTTAACTTAAAAAAATTCTAATCTTTAAATTTTTAATGTTTCTAGCTTAAATTTGCGTAATATGATAAAATTTTTAAATTTGATTGATTTGTTAATTCATTCTTCAATTTAGAGCATTCGAAATAAAAGCGTGGACTTATATTTTTTTGATTCTTTGAACTGTACAATTTATAAAAGTTAACAATTCTGCAGTTGAGCGGCATTTAATTTTAAAATTTATCAATTAAAAAGTCTTGAAACTAGAGTTTTTTTCTTAATTAATTTTTGGAAGTATCGAATTTTGAATTCAACAATATTGTAGTTTCAAATCAATCTGCAGGGTTTGCTTATGAATTAAATTATTAAGATTTCTTTAAATTGAGTTTACATATTTTACTCAATTTTCTGTCAAGAAGTCTTCTTTTTATGTAATTTTTTGCAAAAAGAATGTTTTGAATTTTCGAAATTTATTTAGAAATGCATTTAATATTTTGGATTGTTTTCTCTTCTTATTTGGAAAATATAATAATCTGTATGGATTGGCTTCAGAATCACCCACAAAAAAAATTCTTCTTCACTTACAATTGCAGGCTGCAGTGGAAGCTTGGGGAACCTGCTTGAGACTGGAAATGCGAAGATGGGGCGTAGACGTTGTGATTGTTGAAACTGGCGAATATGTCTCCGGAAATGCGTGGTTAAAAGATAATTCGGTTTTGCTGGAACAAGCAAGAGAAATGTGGACACAGTTAGATCCTCAAACTCGAAAAGAATATGGTCAGAAATTATTTCAAAAGGAAATGTTAGCACTTGAAAAATACACGAAAGGACCTGAAGCTGATCTCAATCCAGTCACAAGAGCTTTAACTGATGGAATATCAAAAACTTTTCCGATGAAAAGATACACTCCTGTTTCTCGCAGTGAAAGAATACAAGCTTTGCTCAGTGATCATCTTCCGAGACCAGTTTATGATGCATTGTATATGAATTAAATATACTGCACATCCCATTTAAGGAATTTTAATTAGGAAACCAATCCCAAATCATTTTAACCGATTTCATTTGATGAATGTAAAAACAATGTATAAAGCTGAGCTAAAAAATATTTAGCGAATGACAAACTCTAATGTGTTTATAAATAAAGGATAAACATTCTACTTAATTAGTTAAAATACTTTTTTTCAACTATGAGCTTAAAAAAAAGAATGGCATATTCCCTCAGGGATCATCCATAAACTAAGCTACCAATTTTGGGTTATTTTTTTCTATAGTGAGTAGAATTTTCGACCACAAAGAAGAGTTTAAGAAATTAATTGAATTTTCAACAAAATAATTAAATTTGTTACAAAATAGTTGAATGTTTAACCAAGTATGGTTCAATTCTTAAACAAAGAAAGATAAATTCTCAACGAAAGTTTTATTATTTCGTATTTCAACCAAGCAAGATTTAAATTGTAAATCAAAATAAAAGAAGGATGAATTTTCAAAAAAGAAAGATGTATTTTTTAGCATAAAGTATGAATTTTCAATCCAGAAGAACAAATTTTCAACAAAACAGTTACATTTTTTACCAAAAGAGAAGAATTTTCAACAAGAATATAATTTTTATTCAAGAGAGATGAATTTTCAACCAAATAATTGAATTTTCAGCTAAAAAATATAACTTTTCAACCAAAAAACTAAAAAATAAGCATTTTTAACAAAATAGTTAAATTTTCAATCAAAATGACAATTTTTAAACAAAAAGATTAAGTTTATACTCAAAAAGACGAATTAAAAAAAAATTAGTTTAATTTTTAACCAAATAGTTGAATTTTCAACCAAATAATTGAATTTTTAACTAAAAAATATAAGTTATCAACCAAAAATGGAATAGTTACATTTTCAGTAAAAAAAAATAAATATTCAAACAAAAAAAAACGAAGTTTTAACCAGTTTAATTCAACTAAAACATACGAATTTTTAACAAAATAGTTGAATTTTCAACAAAAATGACGATTTTTTAAACAAAAAGGTTAAGTTTCTACCAAAAAAGATTAATTTTTTTTAACCAAAAAGATGAAGTTTTAATTAATGAGATTACTTCACTAGCATGAAGAATAATTTTTAAGAAAATAGTTAAAATTTCAACCAAAGTTATGAATTTTTAACTAAAAGGATGAACCTTCAAACAAAAAAACTCATTTTTAACCAAATAGTCGAATTTTTAACGCAAAAGATTAACTTTCAACAAAATAGATGAATTTTATACCCAGAAAGATGAATTTTCAACAAAACAGTTGCATTTTAACGAAATAAAATAAATTTTCAACGAAATAGTTCAATTTTCAAGCAAACAGATAATTTTTAACCAAGGAGATAAAATAATTTCTTTCTAAAAAGATCAATTTTCCACAAAAAATGAAATAGTTATATTTTTAGTTAGGGAAGAAATTATTCAAATAAAATGATGAATATTCAACAACAAAAAAACTGATTTTTAACCAAATAGTTGAATTTTTAACTCAGAAGATTAATTTTCTTCGAAAGAAGAGAAATTTTCAACAAATTCTCAACAAAGAGTTTAAATTTTCAACTGAAGAAATAAAATTTTAATTACAATAATGAATATTCAACAAAAAATAAATAAATTTGTAACCAAATAGTTTAATTTTCAACCTAAAAGATAAATTTTCAACTAAAAAGGATAAATTTTCCACAAAAGACAAAATAGTTCAATTTTCAGTTAGAGGAAAAATGTCAACAAAAAACGAATTTTCAACAAAAAAGGTTAAATTTTCAGTAAAAAATTACTTTTCAACCAAACAAGAAAAATTTTCAATGAAATAGTGAAATTTTCAAGCAAACCGACGATTTTTCAATGATAAAGATTAAATTTTGGCAAAAGTTACGAAAGAGTGATATATCTGAAGCGTCCTCATTTAGCTGATAAGTATCTCCATACACTTTCTCCCATAAGACTGAGTTGAAAAGGTGGCATTTTTCTGAATCGATTCTACTCTCCGTTCAAGGCGCTGTTTCCATGTTAAAAGAGATCTTATTTTTTGCGACCAGTGCTGTTTGATGATCAACAGTTTACATGTCTTGTTCAGCGTGTGGTTTGCCTTCCTTAAGTTTAGAGCAAGTGCCCTAACTTTTGGAGTGAATTTTTTATTTGATGTTATGTTGCTAATCACGCACTGAATATTCGATTATTATTTTTATTAAAAAAGAGAACATTTTTCCTAGTTTAAAGTTTTTCACTTTCCAGTATTGTCTTAGAAATTCTGTTGCTTTGTCAACTTGACATATTTTTAAATTTATAAATCTTTTTTAATTACTTTAATTGAATTCAATTTAATAAAAGACAGTCAAGAGCTGAATTTTCAAGCCATAAAATCGAATTTTTCAGAAAACCGTTGAGCTTTAAACCCGAAAAGATGACTTTTCTACCAAGAAAGATGGTTTTTCAACGTAATAGTTGAATTAAAAAGAAAATTAATTCTAGAACAAACAGTTGCATTCAAAACCAAATAGTTGAATTTTAAGCAAAACTGAGCAATTTTTAATACAATATCTGAACTTTGACCAAATAGTTGAATTTTCAATGAACAACAAATAAATTATTAACCAAAAGGACGACCTGTTTGTCGAAGAAGACAAATGTTTAAAAAAATGTTAAATTCTTAAGAAAATAAATAAAAGTTTAACTGAGTAATAAAATTTTGAACCAAAAAAGATGACATTTCAACCAAATTGTTGAATTTTCATCTAAAATAGTGAATATTCAACAATAACAAAAATTATTTTTTTAATAAGAAGTTGAACTTTCAAACAAGTACTTGAATTTTCATTCAAAAAAACATTAATTTCTTACGAAATATATAATACTTGATATGCCTAACAAGAAAAGATTTTTATTTAAAATAAAAATCAGTTGAATTTGATTATAAAAGCAAGTCCTCAACGAAAAGACGATTTTCAACAGAATAGTTTAATCCTGAACAAACAAAGAAATACCAAAGAAGCAATTGCATTTACAACCAAATAGTTGAACTTTCAAGCAAAGGTGTCGAATTATATTGTAACCTTGACCACAATTCTCTTCAAACAGAGGAAATAGAGCGAATAGAACACTATTTCTTTTTTAAATCGCCTGATACGAATCTTTTTATACAAGCTCTTTTTTTAAAGTTCCTGCAAAACAAAGTGTCAAATCATTAAATTTTTATGCGCAAAAAAAAGAGTTCAGTGTGAAAATGTCATTACAAATTCCAATAAATTTTCACAAATTCCGTGAATGTTTATAGATTTTCATAACTTATAGAAAAGCGTATTTTTTTTTGGTGGAAAAACGGCGTTTTCGGGTTTACTTTAAAAACGGGAAAAGCTACAGCATTTTATCCAGAGAGAAAATTCGCAATTAATTTCCTATGATAATATGTGTTTTTCAAGTCAAAATGCGAAACTTGTTTCAAAGTTCTTCAAGGGCCAACGATTTTGACTTTTTTTTCCGAATCACAGCAGTTTTTTCTTAGTTCAGCAAATTTTGATACACTTACGCGCTTGTGCTGCTACGTTGTATCCCATCATCTGCAGGTCTGCGAATGTGAATGGTTGTTGCATAGCTGTAAAATATAATGCAGGGATTTTCATTCCAGAATTTTTTTAACGAAATCCAAAAATTTGCTATTGATGCAAGCTATAGATAGCACAAATATAATCGTAAAGCCAGTTAATATTAACCAAAGTGCCAAATTTCGATAAAGTAAATATATTTTGAGAATCTAGACACCCTGCATTATATATTATCAGAGAATTACGTTATTTCGCCATCGTTATTGTACATTGACATGTGTTTCATAATGAAAAATAATATTTTGTTCTTTGTTGTCTTCGCTTTGTTTTGTTCGTTTCTGGTTTGAATATAAGTTATTATTGGATTTAATATTACATGCGACCTTCGTTTGCAGGCTCTCAGAATGGTTCCCAAATTTCCCATATTCTTGGAAATTGTTTACCTTTGTTTTCTATGCTCGAGCCTTTTATTGCTGAGAACTATTTCAGGTTGATTTATTTAATTGAAGTATTATTGATGTTAAAATTTTCTTTTCTCTCGGTCCTACATCAACAAAATGTAATACTAACGAGAGGAAAGGATGATCTTGGGAGTCTCGGTTCAATAGAAAAAGAACTTAGTTACTAACTCGGAGGTTTTGTTCCATACGAAACATTTTTTGGTCCTTCGAGTCGGATTATATACAATAGTTACTTGAAAGAATTAGTGCAAGTGCAGTGAGTATAAAGTGCAAGCGTAGTAAAGGATATAAGTGGTATTACCACGAAAATCAAGAAGAAGCCATGGATGGTGAACAGAATCCAGCAGGAATTCAATCTAGAATTAAGATTATCTTGAAAAGAGTAGGAGTATGTGAAGCTCAAAAATTGGTATGCGCACAATCTGCGGGAAAATACTGACGGACAATATGAGAAACGAAATAATACTCAAAGAATGTGGTGCAACAGAAACAATAGTTGACGCATGGGAAAGAAATCAGTTAAGATGGTGCAGACATGTTGAAAGAATGACAGATGAACGACTAATGAATCAAGTGTATAAAGGTGAAGTAAATGGCAGTATGCCTAGAGGCAGACCTCGGAAAGAAGGGTTAGCATTTGTAAATGAGATCTTAATCCGAAAAGACATAAGAAGCCATAGAAACAGGAGAGCTTGCATGAAAAAATGTATTGAAGTGAAGAAAGCTAGAGAAGTCTGCCAGGACAGAAAAATGTGGCGATAAATGATGTATAAAAGGAATGTTAGTAGAGCGAATGACGCCTGAAACAAAAGACCTTGATCAGCAACCTGGGTCGCAGCAGAGTTGCGGAACGAACGTGGCTTAGTGGTATAAAAATGGCTTAATGGTATGATAATAATATAAAATTTACAGTAAAATATACTTACTTGTTCTGACATAAAAAGTATTTGAACAAGTATTCGACCACAGATCTGACCAAATGGGTCCGAGAAATATGCTCTAAGTAACTTTTCACCCGATTTTTAAGCAAATGGTTCTTCTAAATTTGTAGCGAGATACGCTCGCAAACCTTAAAAATAATAAGGTTGAAAACAATACAAATTAAATTAAGCTAATGTAACATAAAATTGATATTAATAAACACTGAAGTCACAGTTGAATTTTCTACAAAACGGTTCAATTTTGAAGACAATTAGACACATTTTCTATACAAGACTGCATAAATTTTGATTTAAATACAGTGAAACCCGGATTTAACTCCACTGGATTGTGTCCTTCCGAGAATTGACGCCGCGCTGTGGGGATACGTGAGCGGCGTTTGCTGAGTGGGGGGCGGGTGAAAGGGGTGTGTGCGGTGTGCACTCAGGCGTAACAAAACCGAGAGAGAAACGGGAAAGAGATAAAACAGGAGAGGCCAAATAGTTCCGAGTCTCTGGATTTAGCGTCAAGGTCAGCCCTGAACCAGCGCTAAATCCAGGTTTGACTATAGTTGAATTTTTAAAGAGAAAAGATTAATTTTTCAACAAAAATGAAATAGTTGAATTCTTATTTAGAAAAATTAATTTTCAATCAAAGATATGGACTTTCCACGAAAATTATGAATCATCTACGAAAACAAATTTGTAAGAAATTGCATAAATTTTGAACCAATAGTTAAATTTTTGACTTAAACGATTGATATTTAAAGAAGAATGGAATGGTTAAAGTTTCATTTTTTTGAAATTAATTTTGAACAAAATACATAACTGTCGAGCCAAATGGTTGGATTTTCAATTCACAAGATTAATGTTCTACGAAGAGGAAGAATTTCAAACAAGCTTCATATATATTTAACCAAATACTCGAATATATAAATTTAAAAAATCTGGTCTTAAGCAAGAATGAAATAGGTAAATTTTTATTTGAAAAAATCAATTTTTCATTTAAAAAGATTATTCTGGAAAAAAAAAATTATAATTTTCTACAAAAACTTTGAAACTTCTACAACATATTTGACTTTCCAAACAAATTTTCGGATTAAAAAGAAAAAAAGACGAGTTTTCTATATAAAATAGTAGACTTTTCAACCCGAAAATATGATATTTTAACAAAACAATTCATTTCCAACCAAATAGTTGAATTTTCAGTTTAAAAAATAATTGTTTACTCGAAAAAAGGAACTTCTAAAAAATAAGATTATTTTTTAACTAAAGATATACATTTTCTACTAAAATTATGAATGTCCTACCAAAAAAATTAATTTGTAAAAAATTACAAAAATTTTGAACCATATAATTAATCTTTCAAAATAAGAAGTTTGATGAAAAAAAAAGATAGTTAAATTTTCATTGTAAAATATTAATTTTACATAAGGGAAAATGATTCTTTTACAAAAAAGTTGAATTTTCAATACATACAAATTTTCTGTACAAAATAATGGAACTTCCAGCCCGGTAATATCAAGTTCCAACAGAAAAGTTAATTTTAAATCTAATAGTTGAATTTAGTCTAACACATTCAGTTTTTCATCCCAAAAATAAATTTTCAAGAAAATGCATACATTATCAACCAAATAGTTGAATATATAAATTTTGAAAATCAATTTTTAACCAAGAATGAAATAGGTAAATTTTTATTTGAAGAAATAATTTTTTCATTTGAAAATATATTTTTTAATAAAAAAAATTTCAGAAATCTACCATATATCTGACTTTCGAAACAAATTCTCAAATTTCAAAGACAGAAAAAAAAGTTAATTTTCAATCAAATAGTTAAATTTTAATTTAACACAATTAGTTTTCAATCCCAAAAATAAATTTTTAACAGAATACATATATTTTCTACCAAATTTTTGAATATATATAAATTTTCAACCAAGAATGGAATAGGTAAATTTTTATTTAAAAAAATTAATTTTTCATTCAAAAAGATTATTTTTAACAAAAAAACTAATCTTATACGAAAAAGTTGAGGTCGTCACAGCATCGAATTTTATTGTCGCACTTTTTGTTAAGTCCAACACAGCGTGGTGGTTTATCATCGGCGACTGCTCCCGAAAAGAGAGCCAGACAGAGGAAAGTTAAAAATGCGAGAATTGAAAGGCGCATTGTACTTCTCGATTTGCAACTGATATCTTTTGGATGTTCCTTGGTCTTTTATATACCAAATTGCGTCCACTGTCCACTTGGAGTTTCGATTTTCGACGACGAGGAAAAAGAATCATATTTCGAAGGACTTCATTTTCCTCGTACATAATAAAGGCAACAAGGATAACAAGAAGAAAAAACAAAAACAAAATTTGATCAAATAACAGACGTGCTACAAATGATTAATCTTAAAAAATTTTCTCATTACATACATAATTTTTAGTCGAATCTGAATTTTATATTACCGAGATGACATTCTATATAGGAAATAAAAACATATAGCTTCTTTTATTTTCCATGTTTCATGATTTTTTTACAAATCTTCGATAGTTCCTGAAAAATAAAATATTTACAAGTGTGTAACTTATAATTTAAAATTTTGATAAAAAATTTTCACTATTGTACAATAATTATAATGCCTAAGCTATTCACAAGTTTTGTAGACCGAAAAAATATTCCGTCCTTGTGAAGTTTCATATCAGCCAGATGTTTTTGCTTTTTATTGATTCAAGCGTTATTTTTTTAAATAAGTGAACCGAAAACAGAATGGTCAATTTTGTTCTTCAGCTCAAATTTCCTTATTTCAAATAATAAAGCCATTTCCTTATTTTTAATTTTTACAACGAAAATTAAAATGAAACTTCCAGACGCAGATATTTAGAAATATAATTATTAGAAAATTATTCACTATGAGTTAATATTATCGAGGGTAATGAAAAATTTTCTTATGCAAGCTCTTGTGCTTTTGTGACTTTTTATATCTTTTCGTTTCAGGATCACATTAATACATTTTCACCATTTCTTTATCGGCCTGTCTCTGGGTACGATACCATTTACTTTACCTAGATATAGTTGTACCGTCAGTCGTTCTTCTTTCATTCTCTCAACATGCACAAACCATCTCAACGAATTCCTCTCTTGGGTTGTGCGTCTGTGACTTCTTCAGCGTATAAATTTGCTTCTACTTTTGAAATGTGATAGAGAAAATAGAAAAAGGAGAAAGTTTGTATTATTCTAAGACGAGGTAACTGATGAGTAAATATGTGATTATTTAATACTAATAAATATAAGACAATGTTTTATTTGAAAATTATGCATAAAGTTAATTTTTTAAATGACAAAGTTACAAAGTTACAAATGCTTGTAACATCGTTTTAATTTTGATTTAAATATAATAATGCCAATTATTTTGCAGTCCTAAGAAATTGATATTACAACGATTGAAAGATAATAAGATGGATGTCCTTCCAAAGGTCCGTTTATTCTAATGATTCTACCTGGTAGTCTAGGTGTTAAAATCAGATCTTCCTCGGCGAAGTAGGGTTAATAACTGAAATTTGAAATACCTGGATGGTTCTTTAAAGGTCTAACTATTATAATGAAAAAATCTGATAATCTAGGTAGCCTTATCAAAATATAATTTACATGTAATTTAGTTGAGAATCCTATTAAAAAGAAATAATTCTTGTTATTTCAACGATTTTTTTGGATAAATTCTTTGGGTTCGATTTTTTAGGTGAATCGATTCTGGAGTAACGATTTCAAGAGCGATTCAAAAATCGATTATTTTTAAAGAATTGAACATCCCTAGATTAGCCTCAAGCAAAATATCTGATCTGCAGATGACCTCCTGGCATGAATCCACAATGGACTTCCCAAAACTTTTCTTCTATTAATAAGTATTTTTGTATAAATTTTGTTTACGTCACTCAGCAGGCTGACGCCTCTGTAATTATTGCAGTTACCAAAGGAACGTTTCAAAATGGATTTCAACTAATAAAAAAGTACACGTTTCATATTGTACAAATATTTTAAAACCCACAATATGCCCTTTTTGGTTTCTAAAAAGACCTAACTCAACTTTGGTGCTTTTTCTAGAGAACGACTCACTTATTCTTTATTTTAGTTATGTTTTGTCAATGAATGTAGTGACCTAGACAAGAAAGTTATACATAGCAGAAAATAATATGTATAACTTTTTCGTTTCGGAATCTGCTGGGATCAATATAGACATATTATATTATTTATTTCCGTGTGATATAAATGCTTATTTAAACATTAGTCATTTGTAGCACATGTGGTATATTATGAATTTTTTTTCGTTTCAATATCCTTGTTTTCGTTATTACGAACGAGGAAAATTTTGTCCTGCGAAACATGATTCTTTCACGGTATTTGGTGTATAAAAGACCGAGGAATATTCGAAAGATATCAGTTGCAAATCGAGAAGTACAATGCGTCTTTCAATTTTTGCATTTTTAACTTTCCTCTGCCTGGCTCTCCTTTCGGGAGTAGTCGCCGATGATAAACCACCACGCTGTGTTGGACTTAACAAAAAGTGCGACAATAAAATTCGATGCTGTGACGACCAATTCTTCCTATTTGTTCTGTGATACCTTGAATGTAGGGTAGGATGATGGTCTTTTTTCTCTCTCTTTCTTTAGTGGGTTGTGTTGACTTGTTTTTTGAGTGTATTCTTTCATTGCTTTCTCAATTTGTTTGTTTGTGTAATCGTTTTGTATTAGGATTTGTTTAACATTTTGTAATTCTATTTGTAAGTTATCTTTATCTGTTATGGAGACAGCTCTGTATACAAGGGAACTGATTACCGATTGCTTTTGAGATAGGTGGTTTTTTTTTTACGAGGACTGGTGAAAAATGTTCTTATAACACACCGAGAAGGGTCCGCACTCCTCGGTAGTGTGGGAATACTGATTTCGTCACTACAACGATCTTAATATATATATATATAAACATACAAAAAGATCTTAATTTGATCATTATAGTGACGCCATCAACGACCCACTAAAAAACACCACCCTTTCTCCTTGGCATTATTCCCCCCGGAACTGCTTCCGCATTACTTCAGGGGGTGCCGTTTCCTTGTCTGCTAAGGCTTCTGCTGGTAAACTTCATTCGTTATTCTGGGTTTCTGTTCGGACCAGTGCTTTCTCAAACCAGTCCAGCCATGATGTAAGCATCGTCCTCAGTAGCACGACTATTTCGCGCAACGGACTCGTCGGCCTTCGACATCAAGGCACATCATTTGGGAGGCTTCCTCGAGGGGGTTGCCTCCTTGCACGACAAACATTTCATTGACCCTGGCAGATGGTCAGTCCGGGGCCTCTCACTATGTGAAGGGCAGAGGAAGCACTGGGGAGTACTGGGGCACTTCGCAGACTGGTGACCCTCCTTGCCGCACTTCCAGCATCCTTTTGTCCTATCAGGGCCTTTGCAGCTCGCTGCCCTATGGCCAAAGCCGAGGTAGCGGTAGCACCGAATGGCCTCCATTTTCTTGCGTAAGCGACAGGAAACCCACTCCACCTTGAGGTATCCTGCGTTTACCAATCTTGCCGTCATTTCTTCGGTCAGCCCAACGAAGGCCTTCAGAGTTTCTCTAAAGGCCCTTGTTGTGAGACTGACTGATACCTCCCCTGCGTTTATTTCGCCAAAATACCGTCTAACGGCCGCCTCGACCTCCTCCGCATCCGTGGTTGTGTCCAGGTCCAGTACCATGACCTCAGTACGGGGGACAAGCTCCCAAACACAACCCCTTGCTCCAACAGCTGTTCTGATGGCAGCGGAGAACATTGATCTGCCCTCCTCTGTAGGCTGGACCTCAACGAGATCCTCTCCTTTCCTTGTTTCCCTCACCCCCCTGATGTTGACACCAAGGGTGTCGGGTTTCACCTTTCGTTTGAGGTCCTTTAGAACCTCTGCGTAGCTTGAACCCTCGGCCGGTTTTATAATAACCGCCTCGGGTATAGTTCGCTTCTTTTTCTTCTTCTTCTGTAAAGCGATGTTCTTTGTTTCACCGTTCGTTCTCCTTTCTTCTGATTTAGGGGTTGAAGTCTTCGGAACGTTGTTTCGGGACTTCAACCTCTTCGTCTTGGCTTCGGCCTCGCAGACTCAGGGGGGCTCAATGTGGGGTCTCTCGGCCTCTTCCCAGGTGTGGGAGCGAGTGTTTCCCCGGCTTCTTCTGCAGTCTGTGCCCCTTTGCAGGTCATCACTCCGCGCCTTGCTCTTTTTTTAATCTCCTGCACCCTTTCGACAATCTTGTCCTGGTAACAGACCTTGATCGTCTCAAAATTTACCTTCACGCCTTCTATTCTAAAGCCTATGTGGATGAGAAGCTTTACCGCATCTCCGATTCCCTTCCGCACTGGAAGCCACATATTACTCTTGGAGTCGCTGAACCTCCTGAGCTCTCCAACAACTTCCTGCAACTCCTCTAGGCACTCCTTCAATTTTTTAGTCTTCGACTCAAAGCTCTCACACATATATCTGAGGAGAGACTGGTCACTATCATCCTCCTTTTCTGTGACGTCCAAAGAACCTCCAAGCTCCTCACATGCGCTCCTCTCCAAGTATGTTTGGTCCCCTCAAAATCCATGGGATCGGCACTGACCACCAGGGCTGGAACCCGATCGGAATTAGTGGGGAGATTGCTACTCCCTTGGGGTATCTTGTCTTTAATATACCTACTCATGACTGGTTTTAATTCGGGGTTCCTTCCCCTAGCTGGTTTTTGTCCGCCCCGGGTATTTTATTTCCCCGGTACCACCCATATATGGGAGGCGTTTCCCTATCCGCAACCTGAGGAAGCGCCCGATGGAGGACCAGCAAACCCCACACGGGTTGAGATGGATGGTGGTGGGAGGAGGCATGTAGCTATCTGTTCATATGAGTGGGTTTTCTGTAAACTTCATGTCCTAATTTGTCATCAGATTTTTTGTAAACTAGTACGTCCAAGAAAGGCAATTTTCCGTTTTGTTCAATTTTCATGGTGAACTTGATATAAGGGTGTAATTGATCGATGAAATCGAAGAACTTGTGTAGTCTCCAGATGACAAAAGTGTCGTCAACGTAACGGCACAAAAATTCCGGTTTGAGCTTGGATTTGTTAAAGATTTTATTGCAAATAATGCTCGTGTTTCTTGAGTTTCATATTAGTTTTTTTCACATAAAATAGCTTTCTTGAGTACCAAAGAAGGCCATTTTACGTAAAAAAATTAATATTAAGATAAAAAAACATGAGCATCATTTGCAAGAATCGCCGTGTCCCGTACCGACACCACACCCTACTTTCCCCTACTGTAAGTTGATATATTTCAATACCAACTAAATGTTCACTTCTACAATACAAGCGTAAGGTAGAATTCCAAACCAGATATGGGAATGGCGAAACTGCAGTACATGTATTGTAAGTGTTGTCATTGGTGGAGTCATCGTAGCGCGAACTCTACGAGATATTGTAAAATTCCAATACATCATGTATTTTAGCGTTACCTCACGTTTCGGAAATAAGCTTCCAATACATTTATTGGAAGTTTCCAACACACATTTTTTACAGACTATCCAATTTTTCATATGAGAAAAGTTATCCTGGATGTTTCCATCCATTTCTCGCCGAGGTTTATCTTAACTTTTTAATATGCCTGACCTGGTAACCTCACATATTCGCGAAATACAAAAGTTTCTGACAGAACTTATGGATAACAATCAGAACTTTCAAAAACTTTCTTATTTGTTTAATTGCATGCTTAATTTTTGCTATAAACTTTTCGAGTAGACGCTGTGAGTCACCGACGTTTCGCATGCATTTTCACTCGTTGTAGCATTTCTTAAAATATTACTGAAATAAATTTTTCATTTTTGAAGTCCCTAAATGTAGTCTGATGTACTCACAAAATAATGGGTCATTCATTTTTATTCTGTTGATTTTTATTTCTAATCTCCAATTAACTTCAAGTAGTGTTTTTGTTCATAATTTTATTGACTATAATTTTTCAAGATGCTCTAGTGTTTATAACAGTTTTTGCTGAACCTAATTTACACTATGTGCAAAGTCTTTTTAGAGGTTTAACCATTTTTATAAAATTCACAGTATTGGAATTTTTGCGTTCTTGATTGATTACAAAAGTAAATCGCTTAGTTTATGGAAATTATTTCATAAATCATTTCTTGATTATATGACAATAACTATGTATGATGTATCGACAATTTATTAACATTTTTTCATGTTATCAAATCTTTCCTTGAACGAGAACATCTTTGTTCATGAAGTATCTCTACGAGCATGGTTTAGAATCATTAAGAATATGACGCTTCTAGAAAAAAAATCAGGTATAAATTTCTCGTTGTAAATTAACTGAAAATCGATCCATTTACATTTTGCAATTTCATTTAAAATCCGCCAATCCTTTAAAAATCTTTGGTATTTTTTTAAAATAAGGAAATACAGGCACGGCTCTAAATTTGAGTTACTTTCGAAGGTTGTAACTGATAACATACTTAAATAATTAATATGTAGATACTAAAGAAGTACATAGTTTCTAATTTTCTATTTTTCATTTATTTTATTGTTCCACAATCCTCTACTATTTTCAAAGCCAAGTCATATTTAAAGTTAAGGAAAAAAATTTAAACAATAGATTTTATTTCGAGAATATATTGAATTTTTTTTACTGTCGCTTCCTACAAATTTTTTAAAAATTATTTCATTTTAATAAATCATGGTTTACTTGTTTTAGGAAAAAGTTGCCTACAAATGTACTATTTTTAATTTTAGAAATAAGTATTTTCTTTTTAGAAAGAATTGTTTTAACGATTTCAGTCATAGAAGAATTCCCTTTTGAAATTAGAAACAGAATTGTAGAGAATGTTTTTCCCCGAAAAAATTAATGATCAATTATTGAAATTCAGCTATTTTTCAAAAATTGGTAATAAGCGATATTCAGAAAAATTTGATTGCAAGAAACCCTGTTGAAATCATTATTTTCAAAGTTTTAAAATTTTTCATTAAAAATAATGTTTTTTCATTTTTAATGGCATCATCAGTAGTGTTATTTTGGTTAGCAAAATCATCGAAATTGTTTTTTCGACGTCTGATTTTTGGCATAAGTACATTGAGCTCTCCAAGAAAATGCACATGAAGATGAACACAACAATTTTTCAGACTATATCTTTATGACCTGTGGAGTGGCTAACATGGAGGGGGAAACGAAAAAATATAATTATAAAAAATGCTATAAGTACGCCAATTTTTGGGTTTTTTTTCCTACTTTCATTATTGATATTAATTGTTCATGAAGCGAATAAAGATGTCTCTAAATTGGGAATTATTTCGTTTTTTAGACCACCGTTAACGCATTCATGAATTTTGCCATTCTGTTTTGCTTAATTTATTTATGTAACTTTTTAAGTTACTGAAGTTTCAGGGAATTCAAACTTGATTAAAAGGTCCAATTTGGAATAAATTAAAATAGTTCAAATTCTGAATATATTAGACGAATTACAATAATGAAGGTATAAACTGAGTATGAAATAGTTATTTGTGATACAAGTGCGCAAAATAGGTGCGAGTGTGAAGTTTGCAGCATAAGCCGCAGGCGAATGATGCAATCACACGAGTTAGCAATCTCCCATGCGCACGTGTATCACACGCTATTTTTTGCAACTTCACTCTCTTCTCAATTTCTACCCGATCGCTCTCCACTCTCGTTTTTTACATTTTTATTGACAAGGATGATTAGTAGAAAAAAGTTCTCATAAAAAATGTGTCTGTGATAATGTTGATGATGCAATGTACATTGGAATACCAATTATTCAAAAAAAATTGGAATAAAGTCACATGGCATGAAGTAAGCTTGGGTTTTCATTTGAAGAGAACAAGTAGAAATTTAACAAATACGGCGCAATTGGGCAATTGAAAAGATTTATATTTATCAAAAACATTCCGAAATCTTTTTAAAAAATCAGTGAAATAGGAGTGCTTCATAAACAGGTATGTGATGGAAAAAAGGTGACCATAAGCTCTAGTAGTAAATATCAAAATATTGACGGATAGAAACGTGATCACGTGTAAATATTAACTGTTTCGAGAAAGTAATTGTCTGTTAGGCATGAAAACGTTTATAAAAACCCCGCGGGTGAACCATGAATTTAATGTTTGCCGATATTTCACTTTTTAAGCCTTATTTTTTTCTATAACCAACAAATTTTTTTCTCAACAGGCTAAGGGTTTTCTAATCATTTTCAGATTTGATTTTTTCGGGTACTTCATATTGCTTTGATAAAACAATGAATCAATTCAAGCCATAAATAATACAAACAGACATTTTTATCAATAATATAATGAAAATTGGAAAAAAACTGAACAAAAATTAAAAGTTGTATTAGATCAACAAACTGCCCAGTTTATTGATCTAGTACAACAAAGGCATTTTAGTTTGTCTAGGAAAAAAAGAAAATAAGAGAAAACTAACCTCCATGTCATCTCATAAAAAAATGATAGTCCCATAAGACGTCAATTTGAATCGAAGAAGCAAAAGTTTAAAAAAATGACCTTTTTGTGCTCTAAAGTAAAATCGGAATCAAATTAATGATTTCTCATTGACAAATTAATTATTTATGGACTGAAAAATTGATTTTTTTACTCACAAATTTATTTTTAGAACAAAATTTCGATATGCTGATTAGAAAGAATTTTTTCAGACGAAATATCAATGTAAAATAATTTAATTAATAATTTTACACCAACTTCGGGTTTTTCTAACTTCACCTCACACTCAATTTACACAATCGTTACACAATTGTTTCTCGCCTCAATTTCGCTTGAATCTTTATTATGAGATAAGTATGGAGAGTATAAGGAAATTGAAACGAAACTTCTAACTTTGACTTAGGTGTTCAACTCTCGCCTCAATTTCTCTACACTATCGAATACTAATAATGTAGAGTATAAGGAAATTAAAACGATATTTAAAACTTTGACTCGGGTTATTATTTTCTAAATTTGGGTGATTTTCTTAATTTTGAGAACATTTGAATTTATTAAATTATTTGAATTAATGGTTGATTATGGTTCATGAAATTATTGTCGACTGAGTGAAACATATTTATTACTAATAGTTTCATATTTTTAAATACATTTTTAGGATCCAATTTGACCTCCAAAACTTTAATTAATCATAAAATATATGATTAAGCTGTAATAAACTCTAAAAAAATTTTAAAAGTCTTTTAAATTGCAGTATAACTTTTGAAGTTGAACTGAAGACACCTTTAAAACTTCATTTAGGTCCCTAAAGTTAAGGGTCAAAAATTGGGAAAAAATTGAAAAAAATGCTGTCAAATTTATTTTGAAATACTTTATTTTTTCAGTTAATTGAGATATTTAACTTTACTTATTTATTCTGGTGAAAGATCTCATACTATTTCGAAAGCCGTCAAAAAATTGTTAAGATGTTAAAAATTAGCTAAATGGCGGCAGTTTTTCTGAAATTCAAAATTTACGCAGCAAAGTTGACCTCTTTCGAATGCTCTACATAAGATTTTTTCACTACTTTTCAGGAATTATTATCATTTCCAAAATATATGCATATATGCATGAGGGTGATTTAAAAAAATGGCTTGAGAATCTGAGAATGTAAAAAATAGCCCAAGTTGTACCTTTTTATTCCAAAAACTTTTCAAACAAAAAAATTCAAAATCGGATATGATATAGAGTCCCCTATTGCGGTTTTGTCTTTTTTGTTGTTTTTTATGTTCCTAATGTCTTCAAAATGCATGTACTAAAATTGTATACATATAAAATTATTCCCTTTTATATAGCCATCATTATAAATAATTTGATAAAAAATTTATAAATCATTTTCAAGAAAAATAAATTTTTTACTTGTTTGACATTTTTCTATGAATAATAACGATTTTGAACTTTAGTGTTAATTTATTATCATTATATATAGACACTTCATTCTTCTTTTCACATCATTTTGACCAAATTTACGTAAATATAATATATAATCCATATAATATATCAATATATATATATATATATAATTAGAAATAAAGGTTAACAACCACCGCAGGGTCCCACTGTGAGCAACTGTCATCTAAAAAATGTCATCGGCTGCCAGTAGGACCGCGGTATGCTAAGGTGGAAAGGACACTTTCCTGGCTTGCGAAAATTAAACCCTCTGCACCTGAATTAAGCCCTGATGAGCACGCGAAGTATACCAACGCCTATCATGCACTTCGAACTTTGCCTTGCCCCGAAGGTGACCGTGCAACGTATCTACAAAGGATTTATACTCTCGAGTGCCGATGAAGTATCCATCTTAAAACTATACTGAAGGTAAATTGTTAATAAAAACACTGAATTTAAACGAAAGTGACCATCCCACCGCTGCCACCAAATCAGCTGTCACGTCCCGAGCAAAGGCGATGGTAGGTTGGTAATAGGGTAGGTAAGGGAGGTTAAATGGGCTGAATAAGTCAGGTTGGTAAGGCCTGACAATTTATATTTTTGTGGGAGCGTTTGCACTTCGTCAATCCCAGCGGATTGTGTAATTTCAGAATACAGTGATTTGAGATATTAATTATTTATTAAGACATGAGAGTAGAAAGAAAGTACAGTTAATTATATGTAAAAACTTACGCTATCTTCCAGTCCGAAAGGGCAAGAGAATATTTGAATGTCGATGATATCCCCGATACGTTGTAGAATGTTGACGGAATTCTATTGGGTGTTTCAACTGATTTCTACGAGTAATTCGAAATCAATTTCTACGACGACCGAAGACCGAAGGGATTTTATTTTCAAAGATAGACTGCACGTTACTATTTTGCAGTGAGATAGAAGCACGCGGTTTAATCAAGGCAGTTCTCAGCTTAGGGATATTTCGCGGTGAGGTAAAAACACGCGACTTAGTCAAAGCGGTTCGTAAATTGATGTGGACAGTATAACTGCTTGAACGTTAAAGACAACCACCAGGGGTGAGTCTGGGGTTTACATAGGGAAGCTCTTCTTCAAAAGTCACGTACAATTCGCTAAAGTTACGAAGGACACGTACTTGCTCATTCATTATCGATCTGATGATTCAGGTTGACTTAGTTCTCTCTTTTACTGTTTAATTTATGTACTAATTATCGATAGATAATTTGGTTACTCTTCTCTTTCCCTTTTATGACCAGCTTCTTATTTCTAAGTTTTAGATGCAAACACATGCGATATGTGTTTGTAACTAATTTTGTTACATTACTATTTGCGTAATTATTTGATTATAAATAATTTTTATATTATGATAATACATAATTCAATTATTCTTTACTAGGAGGGTATAACATCTAGTTCTACGTTAATTTAATTACTTAAGAATTTCTGTATTATTAATAGTTAGATAGGTCAGTATGCTCATGATATTATCCCGCTAATTAGCTCGCGCCTACTTCCTTATCGATCGTCGCTCATTTATCACTGGTCATGTGCGGTGCAGTAGTTGCGGCTGGCCACGTAAGTCATTACCTACTGTGATACGATTACCATTTGGTGTTACCACAAAATTTAAAATAATTTGGGGATGTAACATCTTCAGAGATTCTTGTTAATTCTTTAATGTTTTTTTTTGTAAAGCAACTTAAATAGTGCGCGCACGGAAAAACAATTATAATACAAACACGCAAAAAGGACCGGCTGGAAAAATACACAAAAGAAAGGGTCTAAATACTTACAAATTTTTCGAAATATTCTCATACTACCGCAATAATTCAACAATTCGTTAAACCCATTCCAAGTACTCTAAGGTCTTGAAGATTTATGTATTTGTAAATCTTGAAAATAAAGATCCCTTATAATTGTATATCACCCCTCCCCCGGGGATAATCAAAATAGTTCAATTATATATATATATATATATATATATATAAAGAATCATAATAAATTAATAATAATAAGAAATATAGAAAGAAGCAAAATTATAGGTTTTGGAGATATATCCCCTCCCCATACATTGAATTATTTTACTCATCTTTTGATTGGACTTGGATTCTGCCTTATTCTTCCGAGATTCTTGTTAATTTTTAAATTTTTTGTTTGAAAAGAAACTTAAATAGTGCGTAGTTTAAAATCATTAGAATTGTACATACATTGAATTATTTTACTCATCTTTCGATTGAACTTGGATTCTGCCTTATTCTTAAGAGATTCTTGTTAATTTTTGAATGGTATTTGGAAAAGGAACTTCAATAGTGCGTGCACGGAATGAAAAATATAAAACAAACGCGCAAAAAGCACCGGTTCACTGGGAAAATAGTATTTTATTTTTTGACGTTTGAGACCCGTCTACTTCCTAAGATGCATTGTGTTAGACTGGCATCATCATTGTAATGCGACACGTGTGCCTGTTGACAAAATACACAAAAAAAAGGGTCTAAAAACTTGAAAATTTCTCGAAATCTTCTCAAACAACCGCCATAATTCAAAAATTCGTTGAACTCATTCCAAGTACTCTGAGGGCTTGAAGATTTATATAGTTGTAAATCTTGAAAAAAAAGATCCCTTATAATTGTATATCACCCACTGCCCCCACCCTCGGGGGATAATCAAAATAGTTCAATTATATATGTGTATATATATAAATATCTGGATATCTGGCTTTCACCCAGAAGGCTCGGGTTCGATTCCCGGTACCGGAACCATTCGGTTTCGGTTTCTATTCCTTTTGAATAGAACTGAAGGGCCTATGACAAAGCCACCGAACGCGTCCTCCCACTCAGGGTAAGGGTGGGGCCCCCTCCAGCTTAGAAATAAAAGAATCGTTTCCAATCGTTTCGTTTCAAGGTCTGGAAAAGGGTGAGCTTTTACTGTATTATGCTTTTGCAAACGTGTCTTACGACACGTCTTTACGAAAACGTAGCCTGCATAACCCCAAACATAACCTCTATAGTTGCTTCTCAACAATGATAATCGACATACGTTTTCATGATAATTTATTATGTTAACTGTCAAAAACACTTACCTCATGTACACGAAAATATTAGTTTGTGTGAGAAGCGAGAGAAAACAGGAAACACCCGAAACTCATGCATACATAACTTTGAGAGAAATCAGCTGATTTAGCATGTGCTCGTTTCTTTTCATCAAAACATTGAAAAATGTATTTATTTCATCGTCTTCATTCATCCATGATTATTTTTAGCTTAATAAACTTGCCTATAATTTGAAAAACATTATATGTTCTATTAAAAAAACATCGAGCATTCAAATTACCGCCGTTCAGAGATTTTTCCGCTGACGGAAAAATCTCTATTTTCACTACTCATGACTTGCCCAAGTCCGTAACTTGCGGATCTATAATCGTATGAAAGGGCCCTTTGTTTGGGTACGTGCCCTGTCCAAACTTAGCAATCAAAGATGACGTCATTCTGTCAGAAAGGTTAGGCTGATATGAAAACAAACGTGTTCTGCCTTTTTCTTCATATGCATAGAAGATATTTTTGTTGAGATTGATATTATCACGTTCATTTAAAAGGATATTTTAATACTAAGTGCTTTGAAAAAATTGATTGAACAAAATCATATGTTCCCGTAATGTGTTTCTTAATGTTCCCTTTTATAATTTAAAACAATATTTCCTTGCGATGCGTTAAACAGTTCTGTATATTTATAAAACAACATTTGTAAACGATTTCTGTGATTTATGTCGATGCTGTGATTTGAAGTACTTTTAAAAAATTGATTCAACGAAACCATCTGTTCGTGTAATAAGTTTACTAATGTTCCAGTTTATAATTTAAAAAATGTTTCTTAACGATGCGTTAAAAGTTTTGTTTATTTATAAAGAAAATACTTGTAAACAAATCCTGTGATTCATGTGGAATAAAAATCCATGCTCAGAATTTTTGCTTATTGTTTTTTAAAATTATTTTGATTAAATTCCATTTACCAATAATGTTGTGAATAATTTATAATGCCATTTATGTATGTTATTGTGTACTTCAATTGTTGTATGTAATCATATCAATAAATGGTATTACAAATTATTGACATCATCAATAAGTACAATATTTCAAATTTCTGCCCGCACGGCTGTTTACGATTTTAGTTCCGCGAGTTCTCATACAAGCGCTCGTGTCGCTGCATAATGTAACGTGCGACTTTTCAGAAGTCAAACAACGCCATCTAAGCGCTGGTAATAAAACCAAATTCAATAGAAGGAATGTTTTAAAATGAAAAATTGAAAGAATCTTCCTGAACTGTTTCTAGAGGTTTATAAAATATAAATATTAATTATAATAAATATTAAAGATCATAAATTATGTTGAATAAGTTAATTAAATTAATGTATTGTCTGAAGCACGAAGTTTTGTAAGGAGAACCAACTCTAATATAAGGATTTCTCACATTTTTCCGTGCCCACTTCCTATAGCATACCCACAGCATACCAGATAAAGTATTGTAGCGCCTCTCATGAGGAAATTTGAAACTGTTGAAAACCAACTCTAAAACCTAAGTTGTAACGGTTTTCCGCAAGAGGCGCTAGAATACGTTATCTGAAGTTCTATAGGATGTGGGCACGGAAAAATGGGGGTACAATTTTCCGCAATAGCCCATAGAGTTGGATCTCCTTATACTACTTCGTGGTCTAAAGCTAGAATAAAATAGTAGTTGCACAATTTGTAGCAATTGTTATTTCACATGGTGCAATAGTTACACTTTCCGCTCTCTTTCCATCTAGAAGTTGAGGAATAGAATCGACATGAGTCATGTAAACTAGAAAATAAGGAAAAACTGAACTTGTCTAAATTAACGACTTACGTTCGCCAAGCGGGCGCCTAGAATTCGGATCGATAACTAAATTGTCGATATCTAAATTGTAATTCAGCAAAAATGTCGTCATTTTGCCTAAGACCCTTCTGAAACACCCGAACCGAAGGTTATAAATATAGGTGCGAGCGCAGGAAACGCCAGATTTATTTCGCTACTTTTTATACGAACGTATTACTCCTCGGAAGTTATCAAGTCCACGTTGGACTTAGAAAAATTACCAACGTGCAAATTAGTGTTGCCGCCGAGCGAGAAATCCCGAGGAACGAGACGGGACGAGACATACCTGCTGTCTCGGTGTTTCTCGTCTCGTTTTGCCTTTTCTCATTCTTCCTCGTCTCGTGGCATCCTTCCTCGTTGCTCGCCTCGGGTTTTCCGACGAATGCGACAGATGTGCACTAGCAGAGCGTACAGCTCGCGGGAGCGTTCTTTTGCCACTCTGACGCGCTAATGCTAATTAGCGTTCTTTAATGAATAGCTAAAGTCGAACACGGGACGCATTCTGTCTTGCCCATCCAATCTTCTTGTTCAGTTGATGCAAGCGTCTTTTGGTCTTTTGATCCAACGTCGGTTTGAGCCTTCGATTTGAATCAGCCAAAGCCCTCGCAGTACCATAAACTGAGCAATTGAGGGTCCAGAGGTCGGACTCTTGCGAGATTTCTCCATATATATATATATATATGTCATAAATGAACAAAATAAAAAATCAGTTACCTTCACTTGGTTAGAAATTCTTCACTCCGTAATATAAAAAGAATAATAAGAAGTAAATCGGCTGAGAGAATTGTCTCGGGAGAAATGTGTTTAATTATACTGTCAAGAATTGCAATATTAATATTAATAATATTGCAGAAGATGCAAAAGATTTTTTTTGATGAAAGAACTTTGAAACATATAAAAATTATTTATGGAAAATCTTTTATTATGTACTGGTCTTTTTTCCTTATCACATCTTACCAAACTTTAAAAATGATTGGATTTTTCATCTTATTAAATGAAAGCTTGTGTTCTGAAGAGAAAGATTATCCACAATTTTGATGAATTCAATTTTTCAAATATAAAAATTAATATCGAATATGATTATTTCTTAAGTATTTTAAACATTTTTTAATCTCTTGAAATGATTCGTTGATGATTTTGGGCTTTAAGAAGATAATTTTCAAAAATTGGATGCGGCAAAATTCGGCTCCACTATGCCTGCCAGAGCTAGGCACAAAGCATTTTAAATACACTCGACGAATTAAATGCATTTAACTCCAATATGTTTGAATGACATATGATGGACATTACGTTTGTTTCTGTGTGGTCGAATTTAATTACAAATTACTGGTATCTAAGCTATAGTGCAGCACAACTACGACATGGACCGCGATACGTCGGATAACCCGGTTGAAAGAATCAGTGTCTCTGAGATTAGGGATATAACTTAGAACTGAAATGAGGGCAAGGCTGCTGGTGTAGATGATATTTACGCTGAAATGCTTGAATGCGGTGGCTGTGCAGTTACATAGTCATATGGTCTGCTACGCGGTATTGCGGAATTTTACGTATAGTACAAGTATACAGTGCAGCCTCAAGTGATGTATCCTCTCCTAAAGCTAACTTAGAAGTAATTGAAATTACTTTGGCTGTGCAATTGAAATAAATTAGTAATAGGACATTGTGTATTCAGCAGAAAAATACCTGAATTATATTTTTCGCTAATGACTGCCCAGTTCAGTGCCTGTCCTTGCGTGTGGACAGTAAGGCTGCGCGGCTGCACTAAAGAATTAATATTTGAAAAAATATAAACATACGCTTTTGAAGATATGGTACGGTTTGAGAGATATGGTGCTTCCAAAAAAGTCGTTTTAATGAATAATAATTTTTTTGAATTGTTGAACAATTTTTTTGAAGGCGAATATTTTTACACGAAGTTTGGTCTATTTTACTCTACGATACCTAGTGAAAGATATTCTGGTAAAATATTTAGTTTGAGTTTAAGAAACACTTATTTAAGAATATTCTTGCCAAATACTTCTTCCTATCATAGCCTCATTCATGAAGCTATTATGAGATAGCTTATATATCTACATCCCTCCAACAAAATGTATTCTGTCTTAAAAG
Organism: Andricus grossulariae; assembly: GCA_011634705.1. Taxonomy (NCBI): domain Eukaryota; kingdom Metazoa; phylum Arthropoda; class Insecta; order Hymenoptera; family Cynipidae; genus Andricus; species Andricus grossulariae. Next base: position 88,672,644 of record JAABKJ010075445.1, on the reverse strand, counting down.
CTAACCACATGCTTTCAGGAAAATGTCTACAAAATTTATTGTGAATAATTTTTAAAAATTCTGGTTAAAACTCAGATTTTTATCAAAGCGCTAATCGAAACATTTGCTTTATTTTTCTCTAACTGGCATCGAGTGAGTTAAGCAAATTTCTTTCCTTGGACTGATTGATGAAATATAAATATTATTATCTCAGAAGAACAAGCACGAATTTCATATAAGATAAGGATTATAGGATACATTTAATTAAGCAACATAATGAGCGCTAGCTAGACTGTTAAACGACTTCGTCATCAACGCAAAAATCAGTCTTTCTTCTGATTGCAAAAAATGGGGTTCGTTTATACTCTGGTCTTCATCTGGATGGTCATTCTTAGTTCTATGGGTGAATATAATACTATATTATATGTATGCCCATTCTATTACAAATTTTATTTTTTTGCAAACTCGAGTTGAGTTTCTCCAAAATGCATACGAATTTCATCTGAATTCATTCTAGGGAATTGAAGAATATTTGCGTTATAAAAAATGGAATTCGAAAAACGTTAACTCGTAATTGACCTGAATTTAAGAACCAGAAAGTACATTAAGTTAATGTGGAAGCGGAAATTTGTCCTTCTTAGTCCAAATCATACTTAGAGATTGGCGACAGGCAGACAAACGCCATTACCGACAACTGTTTTTCGGCTTCAAGGGGTCATTATATATAATGATAATGTAGAAAAAATGGCACGGTACTCTTCAAATACAAAGTTTGTTACAAATCAGAAATTATTTCGCATCGGTATATCAAATTGTGTACTCCCACATTATTAATTTTTAATGGCATTAATTATATGATTTATATGGGTATTAAAAGCTAGGAAGATAAGTTACTCCTGCTCCATCTACAAAGCTAAATGCTTCTTCTGATGGACGTGGATATGGTTTTTGCATTTGGAGAAATGTTCTCAGTCGGTTCTGGAGGATTACTCTCTTTAACTGCCTCAGTATATTGTGACACGATTGTTTGTACCTTACTTGCATAGTCAATTATTCTTTCGTCCTCACACTGAATCACTCGAATGATTTCACTTGACCAAAAGGCTTCTGTTTTAGGGGTACGAAATGTGCACTTGACGTCTTTTTCAAAATCATTGTAAGTAATGTACGAATCTAAACGTGGCGATAGTGGTTTGCGTGCTTTTCCGGTTAATTTGGTGGAAATGAAATCGAAAAAATCTACTCGTAATATAGTGGTGTAAGTTAATTTTTCCCTTGCCCTTTTACACCCGCAAATAAAAGCGTTGACGTTTTCGGAATTTCCTTAAAAATTGGGCACTTGAATTAAAATTTCCTTCACAGAGAGAGTTTGTGTCATGATTGTGTTTGAGTTTAACTTTTAATAATACTTGTTTTTCTTTCTGAATTTAGTGGAGTAAACGTGAAATCAACATAACCGAAAGAAATGTTCTCTAATATTTTATCCCGATTCTTTTGTGCAGAAATTTCCTTTTCATTGTTTATTTTTTCTTGTTCTTTTTTCACTGATGTTATATTTTTTTCGTATTCTGAATACGGCGATGAACGGCTACTTGCTCGCGTAGAGCGTTTTAAAGTTTTCCGCGGGGGCTCAATTTTTATTGCGATTATATGTTTACTTACATACACATGTAGATAACTTTCAATTTAAAAAACATGATCGAAAAATATTTCCTAATAAATATGCCAATTCAGACTTTTTATTCGATCTCGGTACTGGAACCACTGTTATGTTTCAAGTGGATAATATAAATGAGTATCCCTCACATACCATGTGTACTTAGCGTTTATTCAATAACAGTGTTCTATTTGTCCTTTCTCTCTTTTAAGTGTTCTTTACCTTATGACGTTGTAATTCAGACTGACTAGACGAGTGGCCTAATTGACGGTGTACGCGTTAAAGATCTTACTCCGCTGTGACAATCGCCGCACAAACTTGACCTTGCGACGGCCCGAGGTGGTAAACCTAATCTTACAATTTTTCTGACTGCAGCATCCGTTCTCACGCTCATTGCGAGCGGATTTAGGCAACTATAAATATTCAAAGTCACATTGCGTGACAGTAAATTTTAAAACATTTAAAAAATAAATTTATTTCAATTGTAAATTACAAACTATTCAAATTAAAATAATATAAATTTTAATTCAATTCAATAATGTTAGAAAATATCTAAAATATAAATTAATATTAGACAAGATGAGACAAGATTTTTGGAGCATTGAATGAATAGATGTAGAATACAAACCCTCGATAGAAAAAACGTGACCTACGAGTGAAATAGTCAGATAGACGTAGCAACAGATTTCTGTATGAAAAAGACGTACTGCCAGTTTTTAGCGTTGGAAAGACGTAGCAATTGTTTTTCATATTAAAAAGACGCGGCGATTGGTGTCTGTGGTCCCGTGTCTAAAAAAAACGTAAGTCTAAGTTTAAGATATGAAAAGACGTACGAAATATTAAAAAATAATATCAAGCGCAAAAATTTGACTGTTAATAATTATTAACTGACGATTAATATTAATATGTTACTCATAATTAAAAGTTATAAGGTACCTTAAATATGAAGTTTTTATGACACGTGGGTCAAAATATCTCAAGTGTGCCACTTTTAAATCGATAGTTCTATTTTCAATTAATTTATACAGTTTTCTATTCATTTTTATACCAAAATAAATCCCTTTATGTATTTTTGCAGAACATTTTTTTTTAAGTTATTAACAATCAAAGTTCTGGGCCATTTTTTTTTCTCAAAAATGTATTACTCGCGAACGGTTCATCAAAATTCAATAATTGAGTTATGAACATTTTTGTTACGAAGTATACTTTACGCTAAAAAATTATTCGTTACTAAAAAACATTTTTTTTTTATTGTTTGAAGAATCGTTTGTTTTCAGCAATAAAAAATCATTAAACTTCTCCGCATGTGAAAGAATTCTTCCACGTCCCAATAGATTCTGCTACAATCTCTTCCGAAAATGTTGGTGAAAAAAAAGTTTGCATTTTGCAGTAGTTCAAAAGTTATTGATCTTTTTGTGACTACGCTCCGGACTTTTGATAATTTGGAATAAGTTAACATAAATTTCATGTTATTTTATTCAAAATCTAATATGGACTGAAATCATGACTATATTTTGAGAAATGCCTGAAATTATCAATGTGTTATAAAAAATATCGTATGCGCTAAGGGGTAGAGGCTCTTTTTCCACTTCGACGCCTCCATTCAATATGAGTCTATGTGCTGACAGCACCGTGTATGAGACTATGCGCTGTGTATAAGCATAGGGAATAGTCTCATACCAGCGCTCTCAGCACATAGACTCATATTGCATGGTGGCGTCGATATATGATGGTCTCGAAATAAAATGAAACTAATTGTCCAATTTTATTTCCTTTTTTATTTATTTTCTCATGTAATCATTAAAAAAGTGTCGATCAACTCATTCATAGTGTTTATATATAATACATATATATATAATATATAATATAATATAAATAAATAAATCTATAGAAAAGAAGCGACGTTTTTTTTCTTTTTTGTATATGAGTTGATGTCGATGATATTGAAGTTGGTGATATTTGGTAATTATTCAAACAATTTTTATTTGTTTACATAATCTTTCTCTCTGTAAAGCGAGGAAAGTTATTCTTTTCTGGAATTGATAACACAATTAACGGATGTTGAGAGTAATATTTTTTCTAAAGGATATTCAGAAATTTTTTTCTCTGTAAATCGTGAAACGTTATTCTTTTCTGCAATTATTGACACAATTAGCGAATGTTAAGAGTAATATTTTTTTGCTTGAAACATTTCGCAATAATTTAAACAACTATTATTCATTCACTTACGCCTGTTCATAGGAAAGGTGGAGAAAAGTCTAGATTTTTCGAATCTCTCACACTATATCGCTTAATATTCAGCATTTTCTTATCTCAGAACGTTTATCTTTGTTTAAACAATAATAATTCGTTTAAAAAATCAAAATCAACTGCTCTGAGTCAAGTATAGTGTTTTTTTTCTTTTAAAATCACCCCCGTAGATAATTGGAATCTGTGAGTAGTAAGGCACCACTATGGGCCGACTATCCGCACTCTACCCTACATCCTGTTATCAGCTAGACCGCATTTGTATCGGTAAGATTAGTACCCATTTATCTCTATTAAACCAAATTTAGCTCAAGAGTGAAGCTCGAAATTAATTTTTTATCAGGTAATTGTGTACTCTGTTATATTTGTAAAAATAATTTACAAAAATGTATTATATTTTTCATTTTATTATCTCAATAATATTTTTGATTTTTCCATAAGTGTGACTTATAGTCTAACGCTGGAAAAGGTTTTTGAATGAAAACACTGCATTATACATTTAAAAGTTTATTTCATTCATTGATTATTATCGTCGTCAAGGTACACATATATTTACATTAAGAAAATCTTAGCTCATTTCGATGTTGCTGTTTGCGTACATGATTCGTGAGAGATATTATTTTTACGATATTTTGCACCATTTAGGCGTGTTTTATTCATTAGCGAAGGTTTTTTCTTAGGCTTATATATCTTTAACAATTTTTCGAGAAATTGACCAGCTATACCATCATTTTTTTTTCTAGATAATCAGTAAACAAATCAGTAAACTCACTCAGACAAAGAATAATTATGACACATGTAATGAAGAAACATAATAAAGTATTGGCCACACACATCCGTAGTCTCACTTTGTAATCTTTTTGTATTCGACCTGTAGAAGGAACAATTTCCCCGTAGGCAAAGAAGATGTTTAGGTAAGAGAGGCGATAACTCATAGCTGTCAAAATAGTAGCCTCTCCGTTCCTTCCGACGTACATGGCGACCCAATGGGTACCAGGCTGTTTGTGTCCATCTGTATTAGCAACAATTGCAGCTGATTTTGTCCAATGCTTCGGGATCTGATCGGGTGGAAATACGCCTATTGTTATTGCTTGTTCGAGACGAAGTACTATCAGTATCTGAAGATTGTTCATACTTTTTTGAAGATGTCAGCTTTTATTGTTGGCAGTAATCTACAGTATCATCACCTGGATCTTCTGAATCGTATGAAAGGTTATGTCCGTCGGCTGTAGTCAATATAGCTGAACGTGTACTGTACACTGTAAAAAATTTTTCGGAAATTTTTTCGAAAATAGTCGGGCAACTTAAAACCCAAATGGGTCGTAAATTTTTCCAAGGATGGAGTCGGAAATATAGTCGACATTTAGTTGGAAATTTTGCCCACTGTTTGGTAGGAGAAATTTCCAATCTATTAGGAAAAATTTCCGATCTTAGGGTTTTAAGATACCGAATATTTTCGAAAAAATGACCAAGTATATAATCGGATATATTGCCAGCAAGTAGTTTGAAAATTTATCGAATTTGTTATATAATTTGCTATAATTAGGAAGTTTTTCTCCTTATGTAGTAGGGAATAATTCCTAACCTTTTTGAGAATTTTCCTGTTATTGATGACATTTATCGTATTTCTAATTATGAAATATTTCCACATAAGTTTGGATTTTTATACTATAATTAGAAAATTTAACCTAATATTTAGTGGGAAAAAACAAAAATATTTTGGGACTTTTATCCACTGAGATGAGAATTTCTCCGAATTGCAAGGTGGACAAATTTGCAGAAGAGTTTGGATTTTAAATAACTTTAAAAAGTTTTCAATATTGTTTTTTTTTTTTTTATTGAAAATATCGAATCATATTAACCAAATCGTCGTTTAGATACTGTTCAATTCAAATCTGATGATGCTGGACTTTTCAATTCAAATCTGATGATGCTGGACTTTAACTTTTCCACTCTGGAGTCCTCTGCTACTTTCTGCTGCTTGCTCTTTTTCCCCCGCTTATGTCCCTTTTTCGGATTGATCTCCAGTAGGATTCTGGAACAAAAAATTTTATATTCAATTACTTGATAATTGAATGAGATGGTAGGCAAACCGTTTCAAAAATTTATATATATATATATATATATATATATACATCCTGCTACGCCTTTCTTTGAGCCGCGTTGTTCGTACATCTCTCGCCACACAGGTCCAATTGTCCGAACAATCCAATATATATATATATATATATATATAATACGTATGTTTTGTTTTAGTGGGAAGAAAAATGTACAAAGTTGTTTACGAAATTTTTCAGTTGCAATAAGAACATTCGTCAATGCTTATATTAATAACTATAATAGTTTGCACCTGTCCTTAAATTGTATTCATATTACATTGTTTTTATTTGAATATTTATATATGCATGGATTGCGATGTATTGCCCATATGAAGATAGGCCCGCCAAATATGCATTTTCAAGAAATGTTTGTAATCACAAATTTGTAATTCATGTTATTAGTGAAGATATTTTACTTCTGAGACATGAATAATTTGAATATGATAATCTAGTAATGACAGAAATGTTTCATCCATTAGTAGTATTTGGCGAATGTTAGTGATCTTACAACATTCTATTGTGAAATGATTATGACATTCGGCTCCTTTTCTTACCCTGCTTTCCTTGTTGAATTATTTTTCATATTTTACTGTACATAGAATTATACATAGTTGTTTTATATTTCTACTATAATTTTATATTTAATCCTAGTAAGAATGTATTATTTGGCAGCGTTTTTTTACCCTAATTTCTTTCAAGGGTTTTTTTTGAGGCTCTTATTAGAATTGAAAAAATGACGTAAACAACATTGCACATTTTTCTCCTGATTAAAATAAAAATAAATACTAATTATGGATCAAGTATAATCAAAAGAAACCATATATATGAGAAAGCAACCTATACAGGTATACTATATACAAAATATACTGTGTACTATATATTACGGAATTTTATGTCACAGCCTAATCCAAAAGGAGTGGCGACATCTGCTCTGAGTTTTGGGTGTCCAAGCCTAATTGTATTGAATTTCATGTGGTTGAACTTTCGTTCGAATAACGAACAAGACATAATTTCTATTCCAATTCTACGTTTCTATACATAATAATTTGATTACGCAACACAAATACAGTATAAAAATACAAAAATTAGATTTATAAAGTCCAAAAAGTAGCAGAAATAAAATTTAAAATTATCAAATCAAAGGGGTTACGTTGCAACATAGCGAATTGTTTTATGCTACTCAATTAAAAGCATAGACCACATTCACGTTTCAATATTCTTAGCTCAGGATTACTATTTAAGCTCTAATAAAAAAGCTCCTTCCCAAATTTTGAGCTGAAGGGCCTGAAAAAGATTAAATACTACGAAGAGGTTAGCAAGCAGCGTAGAAAAACTCGTTTGCTTCTCATTTAAAAACATAGACCACATTCGCACACGAATATTCTCAGCCTAGAATTACTTCTAAAGTTCTAATAAAAAGCTTTTTCACCAATTTTGAGCGAAAGAGCCTGAAAAAAATTAAATACTACGAAGAGGTTAACAAGCAGCGTAGAAAAACTACTTTGCTTGTCATTTGAAAACATTGACCACATTCGCACATGAATATTCTCAGCCTAGAATTATTTCTAAAGCTCTAATGAGCAGCTTTGTATAAAATGTTGAGCGGAACGACCTTAAAAAATTTAAATACTTAACAATCAGCGTAGAAAAACTCTGTTGATTCTCATTTGAAAACATAGACCACATTCGCAGATGAATATTCTTAACCCAGAATAGCCAAAGAAGCTTTCATAGAAAGCTCATTTTCCAATTTGAAGCGGGAGGACCTGAAAAAATTAAATACAGCGAAGAATTAGTATACAAGTAAGTCTCTTCTGAAATTGGAATAATGGATTAAGTAGAGTAAATGTATTGTTAAAATAAGGTATCTTATAATAGAATTGTAAAAATAATATTCAGGGACTAATTATTAACTAAGTAATCCTGGGGTAAAAGAATCGTTTTTGTAAATCTTGAGACAGCATAAATAAACGCTGAAAATGTTATTTAATTATATAAACTAGTTGTTGCGAAAAAAATTCATGAAAATCACCTCTTTTTTTGCCGAGATAGTAGAATGACCCCTTAACCTCTTCATAGTATTTAATTTTTGCAGGCCCTTCCGCTCCAAATTTTAAATGAGCTTTTTATTAGAGGTTCTTTGGCTATCCTGAGCTAAGAATATTCATGCGCGAACGTGCTCTATGCTTTTAAATGCGAAGGAAAAAAGTTTTTCTTCTCTTTGGAGTATTTAATTGTTGTCAGGTCCTTCCGCTGAAAATTTTCGAAGGAGCTTTTTATTGAAGCTTAAATAGTAATCCTGAGCTAAGAATATTCATGCGCGAATGTGGTACATTCTTTTAAATGTGCAAGAAAGAAGTTTTTCTACGCTCCTGCGTAACCTCTTTGCAGTATTTAATTTTTCCCAGGTTCTTCCGCTCAAAATGTTGGAAAGAGCTTTTTATTAGAGCTTAAGGCCATATGACGAGTGGGTCACGTGACCGGCTTCTTACCTTAACGACATTTTTTATTTGTAAACTTATTTTCACACGAACAGCCACATCGAGTTGAAAATTTGGGATAATAAATAAGAAGCACTATCATGTGTCATGTCATGTCATGTGTCATGTCATGTCATGTGTCATGTCATGTCATGTGTCATGTCATGTGTCATGTCTATGAGGGCCGACTAATTGTCACACCCAAACACGCACACACACATACACGTACAATTCCACACAAATGCACTCACACATACACGCGCACTTTCACACAAATGCACACACACTTCCACACAAATAAACACACATGCGCAAACACATACAGCCAAATATGCACGCACCTTCAGTATATAGGGCTGTATGAATCATAACCCAATAACTCATTGTAGGTGTAGTTTTTCGATTTTCAAGGGTTGAAGCATTCCCGAGTAAGTATAATTGAGGTAAATATTATACCGTTATGACGATAAACTATTATACACTATTTCACCTACCTTCATGGTACTGGTGTTATTTCCACCCCTGATAAGGGTAGTTTTTGGGATTTAGGGGGTTGAAATGGTGCTAACTAAGAATAATTAACGAAGTTATTATACATCGGCACTAGCGTGACCACATCGATAGAAAAAAAAACAATTAAAAATATTTTATACCCGTTCTTCGCCATGAAGTACTTTCTACCCTATGATAGGGGTTGTTTTTCGGCTTTTATGGGTTGAAGTAGTGCCAATTTAATAGAATAGAGTAGTTATTATACATTGACACTAATTGATTCTATATATGAGGGAAAAATAATCCAAAAATATTTTATACAAATTCTTGTTTATGACGTACATTCCGCTCCCCGATGGGGGTAGCTTTCTGGTTTTTAGGGGTCCAGATGGTGCTATGTAAGAAGAATGGACGTAAAAACTATACGTTAATATACCAGCGCGATCGTACCTACATAAAAAGCATAGTTAAAAGCTATTTCAATAACGTGCAAATGCATGAAGTACTTTCGCTATCAAATAGGGGTCGTTTTTAAATTTTCTAGTGTTAAAAGGGGTGAAAAGAGTAAAATAATAAAGAAAACGGTAACAGCATGCAATAATTCCTTATGTTCTGTGCCAATAAAATTTGAATTTTCGATTTATTAAGAAAACTCAAAAAGTCGTCATGAGACTCTTGTAGGACTATCAGAAAGTTTTTTTCTTCTCCTGACTTTTTTTATATCATACTTTAATTAGCCTCAAATGTTAATCTTCGCTTTTTTGGGGAGATTTCGAAAACGCTATAACTCTGTCAATTTTCTTTGTATTGAAAAAAGGCGTGAAAATAATTTGTTTTCATTTTCGAGTACTACGGGCGACCATCCATGGAAATTATGAATTTGGATAAAAAATGGCTTGAAAATTTTTGAAAGTGCCCTAACTATTTGAATTTCTATCCGAAATAGCTGGTTAACGAACTCGATCTTTCTTTTTCGTTCCTGAAACTGTGTCCCTAAGCACAACCAAATCCGATTAGTCTTTCGAAAGTTATCCGATATAAAGACGACGACGCCGACAACGACAGACGGACAGACACCGACGTAAAAACTTTTTTTTCTGACTCAGGGGGCCTCAAAACGTCGGCATTTTATTGAATCCACTATAGTCATTTTCCACATAAAAGCAATACCTTCTCATTATTATGAGAATGTAATAATTCATTATGTTTTGTGCCAATAAAATTGGAATTTTTGATTTTTCAAGAAAACTCAAAAAGTCGTCATGAGAATCTTGTAGGACTATCAAAAAGTAACACTTATCTTTTCTTGACTTTTTTTCATATCACACTTTAATGGGCCTACAATGTTAATATCCGCTTTTTTGGGGAGATTTTGAAATCCTGTGACTCTGTCAATTTTCTTTGTTTTGAAAAATGTCGTGGAAATAATTTGTTTCAATTTTTGAATACTCCCGGCGGCCGTCCATGGAATTTATAAATTTCGGAAAAAAATGGTCCAAAAAATTTTGAAAGTACCCTTACTTTTAGAATTTCAATCAAAAATCGCTGGCTAACGAACTCAATATTTCTTTTTTGTCTCTGAAACTGTGTGCGTAAGCACAATCCAATGCGATTAGTCTTTCGAAAGTTATCCGATATTCTGACTCAGGGGGCCTTAAAACGTCGACATTTCATGGAATCTACGAAAATCATTTTTCACATAAAACCAATACCTCCTCGTTACGATGAGAATTTAATAATTCATTATGATTTATGCCAATAGAATGTGAATTTTCGATTTTGCGGCCGTTCATGGAATCTATGGATTTTGAAAAAAAATAGTATATGTTCGAGCAAAATAATGCCGGCAATATCAATTTGTGTTAGCTTGAATTTATTGTTTAAATACTTCACAGAGATTGTTTTTCTTTCTCTTCGAGCGGTATGGAGTTTATTGTACCAGCGACAAGCTTATTGTTCGAGCAGGTATGTTTACAAAATTTTGGTTTTGTCAACATACGCGGTCGACTGGAGTGGGAATGCAGGGTGAGAGTTCGTTACTAATTTTTGAACTATCCGCAGTCGAGCTTTAGGGATCAGCGTGAGCGGTCGTGTTTCTCTTGTTCGGTGTGAGTTTTTGCGAGTTTCTGATTTTCGCGAGTGCAAGAGTGGCCACTTCCGGAACCGGTACACCTCACAGAAACAGTGTAGATTCTCATGTTGTTCAGCTTCTAGATAGAATGTGTGAGCGTTTAACACTCCATAGCTTGTTACCAAAACAAATACCGTGGTTAAAGTCTTCTTCTAAACAAAACGTTGCTTTGATTGTCATGCTAAAGAGTCATTTGGATTTTGTTGGATCTTATTGTAGATGTATACATGAAAATAAACATTAGATTATGTTCCAATAAAAATAGCGTTTCTTTGAAGCAAAAAGCGGCGAAATATTTACTGAATTAATAGAAACACAATTTTTTCTATACAGTTTCGAAATTTTATGAGGCGGAATTTTCTATATTTTTTACCAACAGATTTCTGAAAACTAGAAATCGGCAACTTTGACTGCGCAAGTGCTCAGAAACCACTTGGAGTTAATATTTCCCTAAGGAATTATAACCCGGTAGTAGAAACTTCATCAAACAGCTCACTACGGAATATCTCCAGTTCTATAATTTCGCCGCTCCGAGAAGTATAAAATAACCAATTCACTGAAACTTGAATTATTACATAATGTTTTTTAAAAAATTTACTACTTCAAACAATGACAAACTATTACATTTCAATCCGAAAATACGATCATTTTTTACATTTTTTGGCAATAAGTAATTGTTTAAATAAGGTAAATTTGTTTAAACAATTAAACATTGTTTGAAATGTCATGGGAAATATTCAAATTATCCATTATTAGTTATTCACATGCAAAAAACGAAGGAAATTGCTAAAAAGTAACAATAATACGTAAAAATGTAGTTTTTTAGGTCATATTTTGGGCGCTATAGGGGGCGGGGGTGAAAATAAATGTTATTGGTATGGTTTCCTTTCATAGATACTCCTCTTCAATCCCTAGAAAAGTTGGCACGTTTTGATTAAACCCTGCAGTATGAGTTCAATTTTTCGAAAATCCAAAATTTCCCTATGTTACTTAAATGGGATTTTGAAGTGCCCGGTGGCACGTGTTAATATTCGAATTTCGAGAAAAAAATTCGGGATTTTTTTTCTTCGGAAATGGAAACTTTTTTTGGGGAGGGGGGGAGGTTGACCTCTAGGGTAAAAAGCGTTTTTTGGACCACCATAATGTGGATACGATATGCATTTCTTACCACTTTTCCGGATCATAAAGAATTATTTTTGAGTTTGTACTAGTTAAAAATATCTAATGCTTTCTGAATTTTACGGTTATCTGTCGCTTTAACATGAACTCGCGAACACGAGATATTTTCCCTTTGGTCTATGCTAAGCTGGTATATATTATGTATATATATATATAATTGTGATACGATATGCATTTTTTACTGCTTATCCGGATCAGAAATAACAATTTTTGAGCCAATAGCGATGAGAAATATATTATTATTCTTTATTTTACATATAATGACCTTGCGCGGACTGAAGACGTTTTTCTTAGGACTCATCTTTTCCGGGAGTTATTTTGGCCCCTACCAGAAATGTTTCAGCCTTGACCAAAAAAGGAAATCAGAATATTTCAATTTTACGATACGCTCTAATGAACATCCCATTTTCAGAATTTGACACTTCAGATTTAAAAAAGCTGCATCTGCACCGCATTGTCCACTTCAGTATAGTGTAGAAATGATAATTTTAATGTAGGTGTTAGGCAAATTTAGTTATTAGTGACACAAGTGCATCTCTCAGAAGAGTTTACAATAGTTTTAATACATTTAGAATGAAAGACTATGAGTTTCACTGGTTTTATTACAGCTTCCCCAATACAAAAGAAACATCCATAGAAACTTTTCATCATAAAAGCTAAACTGTCACAAGTCGAAATACATAATTATACTCGCATTACCCGCTGCTCCTCTAAGTAATTAACTGTATGTATGTAATACAGATGTCTCATCACTAATTCATCTTTAGCAAGTTCCTTAGTGCTGTGTGAGGTTATCATGAGTTTCTTCAAAAGTATGAAATGATTTTCTGTAATGTTAATTTGAGTCCTTATACATTTTCTGCTGAGAAAGCGTATAGAAAATTTCCTATTGGGGCATAATTTCTCAAATGTACCCACCTAGAAAATGAAAGTTGACATATCGGACTTAAAATTGGCCCAATTATAGTCCTATTAGATAGTACTCCTCACACCAAAAATTAATTGATTTTGATAATTATTTATCAAAGTGGAGGGGGTACAATTTTCGGTTTTTTAAGCAAAGCCTTACTTTGAAACATTTGTCAATTTTTTTCTATCGCTTTAAACAAAATTTCACTACAAATGTTTTTGATAGATTTTTTTACCGAATTTTTGGTTGTCGTAGCGATCTTTCACAAAAGTCAAAATTTTTCCCTAATTTTTGAAAATCAAAAATAAATTTGACTTTTTTCAAATTTCGACACTTTTTTTCTTCAAAATAGTTTTAAAAGAAAGCTGAGATTTTTTCGTATAAGATCCACAATTTTCAAAGTGGCAAATCAATTCGCCTTTGAGTAATAGAACGATACGTAAACAAGATGCCATGATAGGGCGGGTGGCGCGCGATGAATGGCGAAGTGCGAGAGATAGTGGCAATAATGTGAGGCAAAAGAGGAGAGGGCTCATGGTGTCGCCCTGAAACACTCCTCTCTGAAAGGTGACACTATTAGTGATCACACGATCTTCTCCAGATGAGATTGTAAATCTGGTTTTCCAAAGCGGCATTAATCTCTATGCACCTCACGATGTGACCATCTGGTCCTGCAGTGGAAACGTTTTTCGTGCCCCTAAGTGCTTTTTTCACCTCTTTGGCAGTGATTGCTGGAAATTCCTCAGATGTTATGAGGTTGTCGCCAAACTGCTTGAAGCGGATGATATTATCAGTGTCTTCATTCAACTTCAGTCTTTTCGGAATCTTGTATACATCTCTCCAAAAAGTCTCTACCTCGTTGAACTTGGGTGGAGTTTTAAAAGAAACAGGGAGATCGCTGAAGAGGCGCGATGGGTCGGCGAGAAACTTTTGAGTCTCCATGATCCATCCCTCCCTCTTCTGTATTTTCCTTCGCGCGTCAGATAATACCATTATTTTGTCAACAATATTCTGCTTGATTGTCAGCAGATTTGACTTGTTCAGTGTGTGATTGTAGATCCTCAGTAATTCTTGGGCGAACTTTCGAGCCCTTTCTGTGAACGGTCTACCAGATGTTGTGTAGTAAACGACACACTGAACACCGGACGCATTTTGTCTTGCCCATCCAATTTTCTGGTTCAGTTGATGTAAGCTTCTTTTGGCCTTTTGATCCATCGTCTGTTTTAACATTCAATTTGAGTTAGCCAAAGCTCTCGCAGCACCATAAATTCAACAATTGATGGTCCAGAGTTCGGACTCCTCCTAGATATCCTCTTGAAGGGAGGTATCCATTTCAGCCAGATCTTGGGTCTTTGGAGGAACGTGGATGTTAATGTTCCTCCTTGTCCTGAAATCGTGATCACATCTCAGAAGGTGCCTGCTCTCCGTGGTTGGTATGAATGTCGCTTCCTCCTCTTCGTCTGCGACTTGTTCATACTGTGGTTGGGAAGCTGTCCGCGTACATATCCATTTTTCTGGAGGTATTCGGCTTCATTTCGCAAAGACTGATGCGAAACGTGCAGATGCTCTGGGTGTTTCTGGCTCCAAAAAGTGTGCATACGCGCCATAACGCCTTCGCGAACAGGGATAATGCTGCTATCGTAGCAGTCTAGCAAGTCATTCTTGAGTTGATCCGTCCACTCAATGTGGGCGTTTCGCCGGTTCGTCGTCGTATTTCCATCTACATTATTTTTAGCACTACGAACTCTAGGGTAATCGGCCCTGTTTACGGACCCATTGTCGGGTTCTCTGCGCGTGCGATCATTCTGCATCGCATCTACAACTTTTTAGTGTTTTGGTGGCGTCATTGATGTCTCCACAAGCAGCTAGGGAAAGGGTTCGTCCATCCTTGTAGAGCCCCGCATGCAAGGATAAGGCTGCATACTCTGAGTGGTCGCCCGGTATCCCTGAATCACCGTTTAAGGCACCTCACCCAGGTGCCATTCAGCTTTCGGCACGATTGTTACGCCTCCGCTTAAGGGTTATTTTTTCGGGAACATCTTTGGACAATTGTCCGCGACTGCTTATAAATTATTGTAACCATATTCAACAGAAACCCTTGGTACAGGGACCCTTTATCCGCAATTCGAGGGGGCGTTCGGTGGATTTGCCAAGGATAGACGAACCATTTTTGCTAGCTGTTCGTGGGAACAACAATGATAACACCAAACACAGTTGTAGTAAGTGCGGTTAAAAACCGACGAACGCGCAGGTCTCCGGGCAATGGGTCGGACAACAATGCCGACGTTCCTAGAGTTGAGGGAGCCAATCAAGACGGAGTCAATGTGATGGACCGGTTGAATCTCATTACTTTCGAGTGAACGGATTGACTCAGGGACGACCTGCTGGAGTGCTATGATAACAGTATGGCCCCTGAACGAAAAGGTTACATGGCGTGAGTGCATACTCTGTGGTGCGAGAAACACCCAGAGCTCTCGCATTTTTCGCATAAACGTCTGCGAAACCATGCCGAGGAACTCTGAAAAAGGGGTTATATAAGCGGAGCGCCTACTCAGCTGCAGCCAGAACAAGCCGGCAATAGAGAAAGAGAGGCGACACTGAGACCAACCGCGAGCAGGCATCCAACAGAGGAAGAGCGATTCTTCAAGACCCGGAGAAACATCAACATTCAGGTTTCTTTCAAGCCCAAAGATCTGGCTGAACTGGATGACGAGCTTCGTGCAGATTTTTTCGAAGAATCCGACCTCTGGACTATCAATTGTACTGTGTATAATGTTGATCATAAGACCAAAAGACTAATGTATCAACTCAGCATAAAGATAGGCTGAGCAAGGCAGTATGCTTCCCGCATTCAATGTGTGATTGACTACATAACATCTGGTAGGACTTTCACTGCCAAGGTTGGAAAGTTCGCGCGCGAACTGCAGGTCTGTCATCACACACTAAACAAGTCAAAGCTACTGACCATCAGGCAGCATATTGTTGACAGAATACGAGTACTATCTAACGCTAGGAGAAGTCTTTTGGGCTGATGCCGTAAGAGTGATAGAGATGGTAATAAAGCACTCTTAGTGCCGCATTGTGCCTTTGGATGTAGGTTGTTCCCGTATGAGTTTGACAACTAGATTGTATGTGTCCTAGATGCTCGGAGATGTGCATAGAACGCTCTGCAGCTATCATCGGGAATGTCTTGGCTCAAAATGTGGCGACTGTATGCTAGAGTGGAAATGACACCATCTTGACAAGCCAAAATGAATCCCTTCGTGCCCGAATTCAATCCGGGTGATTTAAGGAAAACATACGTTAGCTCACACGACATCAACTGAACCTCCACATTTATGTGGAAGATGCCGTGCATCCTCTTGTCGAGATACTCGCTGAAGTTTTCCTCCTGTGCTTTCTTAATCCGTGCCTTCAGGAGTGAGTACGATTTGATGCATTTTGCTCACCCCTGATATTGAAGTCAAGGCCGAGTGTTTCAGCAGACTCCTCCTCTGATTTGTATAGAAGCGCTTTGCCCACTTCTTCGTGTTTCTTGAACATTTTAAGAAGAGGGTCTTGTCCATTTGCGACTATATTTTCTGTACCCAGAATAATCCTGTTGTGAAGACATTCAAGATTCAGTATCCCGCGACCACCTGGAGGACGTGAGATGTACTATAAAGTCGCGGAACAGAAGACTTAAGGTGCATACTTTGTTTATGTGCATAACCTTTCGTGGCCCGATTTCGAGGAATCTGAGTTCGTCCTTCGTCCATGGAACCACTCCAAATGAATAGAGTACTACTGGGACGTCAAGCATCTTCGTCGCAGATACTTTTATCCTTGCCGACAGTTCGGAAGACCATATCCGTCGGATGAGACGTTTGTATCTGCATCGGAGAGTATCCTTTATAGATGTCACTTTCTAAATGCGGCCCTTTGGCACGCCCAGGTATGTATAGGTGTGTTCAGCGCGAAGGTGTCGTGTAGCGCTTCTGTCGACGAGCTCAGGGTCTTAGGGGATACCATTGATTAAGTTTTCCTTTCTTCAAATAAACCTTGGCGCATTTCTCTAACGCGAACCCTTCGGAATGGCCTATGCCAAAGTCACCGAACTCGTAATCGGGTTGCGGATAGAGGATCCCTGTACCAAAGGTTCCTGCTGAATATGGTTACAATTATTAATAAGCTGTCGCGTACAACTGTCCAGGGATGGTCCCGAAGGAATAGCCCCTAAGCGAAGGCGTGACAACCGTGCCGTAAGCTGAATGGCACCTGGGCGAGGTGTCCTAAACGGTGTCTCTGGGATACCAGGTGACCTCTCAGACTATGCAGCCTTATCCTCGCATGCGGTGCTCTACAAGAACGAACAAACCCTTTCCTTAGCTGCCCGTGGGAACAACAATAACACCATCAAACCACCAAAAAGTTGTAGATGTGGTTCAAAAAGATCGAACGCGCAGGGCACCTGACAGTCGGTCAGCAAACAGTGCCGATCACCCTAGAGTTCGGGCTGCTGCGAATAATAATTTAAATGGAAACACGACGACGATCTGGCGAAACGTCCACTTTGAGTGGACGAATCAACTCAAGGATGACGTGCTAGACTGCTTCGATGTCAGCATTATCTCTGTTCGCGGAGGCTTTCTGGCGCGTATGCACACTCTCTGGTGCCAGAAACACCCAGAGCTTCAGCACGTTTCGCATCAGTCTATGCGAAATCAACACGCCTACTTCTTGAACAATGGATGTGTACGCAGAGCGCTTCTCCAACCGCTGCTTGAACATACTGCAGACGAAGATGAGGAAGCGATATTAAGACCAACCGCAGAAAGCAGAAACTTTCTGAGAGATGATAGCAATTTCAGGACAAGGAGGAACATTGACATACTGTTTCCTCCTAAGCCCCAAGATCGGGCTGAAATGGATGCCTCCCTTCAATCATACACTGAACAAGTCAAAGCTACTGACAATCAAGCAGTACATTGTTGGAAAAATACGGGTGTTATCTGACGCAAGGACGAGAATACAGAAGAGGGAGAGATGGGTCAGGGATAATCAACAGTTTCTCGCTGACTTATCTCAACTCTTCAGTGGTCACCCTGTTTCTGTCAAAAATCGACCTAAGCCCAATGAGGCAGACACTTTTTGGAGTGACGTATACATGCTCCTAAAAACACTGGAGTTGAAAGAAGATAGACTTTTCCGCTGCAGGACCAGATAGTATCAAGGAATTCTGGTGGAAGAAGTTTACTTCTGCACACCAACATTTGGCCCGCATATTCACCTCATATTTAAAGTCGGAAACGCCCATTTCGCAGTGGCTGGTATCAGGACGCACTATACTCCTACCGAAAGAAGGCAACTTGCCCAACCCAGAAAATTATAGGCCAATAACTTGATTAATCACACTCTATAAGATCTTTATAGCTATCCTGAAGAACATGATTGTCTGAAGAGTTGAGCCTGTGTGGCGAGAGATGTGCGAACAACGTGGGTCGAAAAAACGTGTAGCAGGATGTCGAGAGAACCTGCTAATTGACAGGTGCGTCTGTAAAGACGCTGCAGCCCATCAGCGCGTCCTGATCTTTTTTGGTGCAACTTAACGGTTTTTTATTTCAAATGAAAAATTTTTCGTGGTTTAAATATAAACTATTACAGTTTTTGAGAATCAATATTTTTTAGTAGAAAATTAAACTGTTCGGTAGAAAATTTAACTGTATTATAAAAAATTCAACTGCTTCGTAGAAAATTTTTGTTTATTGGCTTATTGGTCTTTTTTAGTAGACACTTAATCTTCTTGGTTGAAAATTCTTCTTTTTAGTGGAAAATTCATCAATTTTGATAGAAATATCATCTTTTTAAATTCAATTCAAAGTTTTTTTATTTAAAATAAAAATCCTTTTGTGGTTGAAATATCAACTATTACATCTTCTTTAGAACATATTTTTTTTCGTTGAAAATTCAACTACTTGATCGAAAGTGGAACAAATTTGTCAATTCATAAGAACCGGTAATGACTAAATTAACGAAAAAAATTTTAGTCGGCAAAAATTACGTAAGATGGGGGGGGGGGTAGAAACTTACTAACGCCAACAAAGGGGGTTACGTGGTTCAAAATTTCAGAGAAAAAAAAACGACAAAGAGATAGAAAAAGATTGACTCGGATAGACAAAGGATAGGATGAGATGAAGAAGAGGAAATTAAAAAAATCGAGGGGAATATAGATTGACTGTGAGATAGAAAAAGATTGATGTGAATAGATCAAGGATAGGATGAGATAGAGAAGAAGGTATTGAAAAAGATAGACGTGAATTTAGATTGACCGAGAGATAGAAAAGTAATGAGGTGGATAGATAAAGGATAGGATGAGATAGAGAAGAAGGGATTCAAGAAGATAGACGATGATAGATGTGGAGTACGATGGGATAGAGAAGAGGATATTAAGAAAGATAGACGGGAATGTAGATTGACAGAGAGATAGTAAAAGATTGACATTGATAGATGTGGAATACGTCGAGGCAGAGAAGAGGCTAAGATAAGATATAGAAGAGTGTATTGAAAGAGATAGACATGAATTTCAGATTAAAAAAAGAGATAGAAAAAGATTGACGTGGGTAGATAAAGGATAAGACGGGATAAGGAAGATTAAAAAAGATAACGGGGAATATATATTGTCTAAGAGATAGAAAAGGATTGGCGTGGATAGATCAAGGATAGGATGAGATAGAAAAGAGGGTATTGAAAAAGATAGTCGTGAATTTAGATTGAAAAAGAGAGAGAAAAGTAATGACGTGGATAGATAAAGGATGAGGCGAGATAGAGAAGAGGAGATTACAAAAGATAGACGGGAATATAGATTGAAAGTGAGACAGTGAAATATTGACGTGGATAGATAAAGGATAGGATGAGATAGAGAAGAGGGTATTGAAAAAGATAGACATAAAATTTGAGATTGATAAAGAGATAGAAAAAAAACGTGGACAGACAGAGGATAGGATGAGATAGGGAAGAGGATATTGAAAAAGATAGACGTGAATTTATATTGACGAAGAGATAGAAAATGATTGACGTGGATAGACAAATGATAGGATGAGATAGAAAAGAAGGGATTCAAGAAGATAGACGTTGATAGATGTGGAAAACGATGACATAGAGAAGAGGAGATTAAAAGAGATAGATGGGAATATAGACTGAAAGTGAGATTATAAAATATTGACGTGGATAAAGGATAGGATAGCATAGAGAAGAGGGTATTGAAAAAAAGACATAAATTTTAGATTGACGAAGAGATAGAAAAAGATTGATGTGGATAGACAAAGGATCGGATGAGATAGGGAAGAGATTAAAAAAGATAGGTGAGAATATAGATTGAAAGTGAGATAGTAAAATATTCACGTAGCTATATGAAGGAAAGGATGGGATAGAGAAGAGGGTATTTGAAAAGATAGACGTTGATAGATGTGAAATACGTCGAGATGCAGAAGAGGATAATATGAGATATAGAATAGGGTAATGAAAAAGATAGACATGAAGTTTAGATTGACGAAGAAATATAAAAAGATTGACGTGGATAGATAAAGGATTGGTCGAGATAGAGAAGAGGGTATTAAAAAAGATAGACGTGAATTTAGATTGACAGAGAGATAGAAAAGTTATGATGTGGATAGATAAAGGATAAGACGAGATAGAGAAGAGGAGATTAAAAAAGATAGAGGGGAATATAGATTGGAAGTGAAATAGTAAAACACTGACGTGGATAGATAAAGGATAGGTATTTAAAAAGATAGACTTGAATTTAGGTGGAAAAAAATGTAGAAGAAAATATAAGTTGATAGATGTATGATACGATGAGATAGGGAAAAGAATATTAAAAAAGATAGACGTGAATTTATGTTGACGAAAAGATAGAAAACGATCGACGTGGATAGACAAAGGATAGGATGAGATAGAAAAGTAGAGATTCAAGAAGATAGACGTTGATAGATGTGAAATACGTCGAGATAGAGAAGAGGATAAAATGAGATATAGAAGAGGGTAATGAAATAGATAGACATGAATTTTAGATTGACAAAGAGATATAAAAAGATTGACGCGGATAGATAAAGGATTGGTCGAGATAGAGAAGAGTTTGCAAAAAGCTTAAATTTGAATAATTATTCAATGTTTACCTCATCTTAAAATAGTGATTTCGATTTTGCATTTGATATATTATTACGTTGTTCAAACTATTTTTTAATGGTCGAGTATTCTGTTCTGGCAAAATATGCCGGATTTCAATTTTCTCTTCCGGCATATTGGGTGAACTTCCGAAAAATGTGGACCTCCGATTTTCTTCGGGCTTCGTACACTTATGTACTTTGACGCGCTGACCACGAATATGATAGTGAAAATTGGCGCAAATTTCATTTTCATGGTGAAAACCATAAAAAACCATAAAATCATGGGTTTTTACATTTATCTCAGTAACTATTCAAAATTCAAAAAAATGTTTCCAATAAAAGTTGTAGATCTCCTCGAAATACACATCTTATGCTTTTAGAATTTTTTCATACGAGTGATAATTTCCAAGAACATCAGTAGTAAATCGATTTTCATGTTAAAAAAAGAATAAAATACATAAGTCCATATAATTTGCAATATCTGAATAAGCAGTCCCAGACCGACATACGGAAATAAATATAATATAGATTTGATAAAAGAGAGTTGAATTTACTGTAGAAAAGTTCGCAAATGGGAGGAAATTGAGTGCGAAGCACGAGATACGTGATGAGAATGTGTTCGTTAAAGCCGAAGGAGCTTTAACTAAAAGGAATTCTCAATCATCAAATGACAGTTGTCGATGCTGTCACCTCTAATTGTAAAACGAGCTACGCGCGCAGCGCGCGATGAGAATGTGCCCGCATAAGTAATGCAAATTTCAGTGCTTTCTTAAAATTTAAATATAATATAATAAACACTTTTCAATGTCATAAGGATAATTTTCAAGGTAAATTTCTATAAAATCGCATTTTTTTATGAAATAAATACATTTTTTCAATATATAAAATAAGCAATCATGACGCTTCTATTAAATTTATTAAAAATATATATTTATTTGATTTTTATTATTATTTTCCTTCATCTTGGCGTCTTTCATTATAGAGAATTCTGATTCAGTCTCTTTAAGAGAAAAAGTTTTAACTCTCATACAATTAACGTTAAAAGAACTTAAGCAATCATCGAAATACAATCAGATTATCCTCGTCTCTTTGATTTTCGACTAAACAATAAAAAGAAGATAAAGTAGAGACTAAGCAGATTTTGCAATAGAAGAAAAAAATTCTTAAGTTTTTCCCGATTTTCCGGTCCGCTAGACACTGTGCATATACGAGTACAATTGACTTCAGGTCACAGTGAATTCCGCACCATGAATTATGCAAGATGACAGTTGAAAAAATACGACTCAAGTGGCCGTTTTGACGTAATAATAATTGAGTAACACACGTGTGAAAGAAAAAAAGGATCGCTAATACTAATGTGCAAATTGAAAATTATAACCCATACTTGTACAAAATCTAGGTTTACCTATTTACATTTAAATTTGCGTGAATATGAATAAAAAAAATTGTCTTTAGTTTAAGCCTGCTTGCCCTCAATGCAAATTTACATACCCCGCGCTAGAATTTTTTAAAGCAACTGTCTATTTTTTTTGGACAGATCCCCCTTCCCTTTTCGAGTCAGTCAATCCAGTTTGCTAATTATCGTTGTTCGTGAGGACATATTCGTACTATCTAAATCTGAATTAGAAGAAAAACTACTAATTGAAATAGTGCCAAGTTGTTTACCGATAATTTTAGCAAGCATTTATACTATAAAAATTAGCAGTAAAATGCTACTAGTTCAATTAATAATTCTTGCTAAATATAAACTAAAACAACTGATAAATAATTTTGCACTATGTGAATTAGAAATATGGTTTTTATTGATTCAAATATCAGCCTTAGTATTTTTTTTAAATATTAGTACAATTCATTAATTTCAAATGTCAGCAAAAAGGAAATATGTATCAACTTTCTTGTGGATTCTTCTGAGAACATGATTTTTCCATGAATTCTATAGTGCGCATATATAGCAAGATATTTTCCTCTTTAGTATCCCAACAGAAAATTGTGTTTCCTTCTGACATTCCAAAGGTTCGAATTAAAGGCGTGAATCTCAGTATTCAAAATACATAATATCGTACAGAAAATGACGCACTTTCAACAATGAATGATAAGAGGTCACGTGGAAGGTGATTTGATCATATGTTAAACGCGTGAAACATTTTCTGTGCTGATTTTCATTATAATAGAGGCAAACAATGTTGTCCACCTAATGATGTTATGATGATCAACTTTTTTAAGAACTGAAATTTAGTACTACAAATTCATATAATGGTGATTATATCCGACAAATAGAATTGTGTACAAACCTATGTAAGATAGGCGGAATGCGATTAAAGGACCTTGTTTTGATTATAAATTCTGGTTAGACCATTTCACTTCAAGAAATGAGTTTTAAAATATAGTCGAAGCTCTCAATAAGACTGCTCCGAATAAGACCGCTTCCCCTCAGCCTTGCTCGAGCTCGCCGAGGCGCTTCCCCCACTCTCACGCTGACTTCGAAATTCCAGTCAGCCGCTCCCAATAGTGCCATCATCATCTTCATAATCCTCTGGCTCAGGTTTTGGGCGATCATATTTTTTTAGGTATCGTCCTAGTTTTTTCCCCCAGGCTTCCTCTCTAAGAAACGTCCTAAAGCACCCAGTTTTCTTCCAATCTTATTATTCACTTCTTTCCTCCCTCTCATCATTTTCACGACTGGAATTGCCAGGGCACCTCCCACAACTGCTGCCAATATTATAGCATTTTTGTTAGCATCTTCTCCTCCTCCTTCCATTCCCATTTCTGGCATTCCCATTCCCATTCCCATTCCTGGCATCATCGTCAAATAAAGAGCAATATATAACTATATATAATTCAAAGTCAATAAAAATTATTTTAATGTCAACATTCCCTATATATTATTGTTGAAACATATTGCAAATACATTCTCATTGACGTATATCACACATTATATGGTAAAATGGTTCAGAAATTCACCGTAACTCTAAGAAAATAACGAAAGAGTAGACTTTTTTCAATTTTTTGAAACTTCAAATTCAGTTAGGGAGGGTAAAAAATATTTCAATGGAATTATCGCTATACAGGTATGGATCGGCTTGCTTTGAACTATTTTTATTGCTAATTTAAATCTCGAAAAAAATTTTTTTGCTTTTCACATTTGCAGAAGTGCTTCGTTTTTTGTGATTTTTATCTATATCTACTATGCGGAGACAAAAGGATTTTTTTTTATGAAACTTTAGGGGAGTGTTCTTGACTCTCAAAAGAAAGTTTTCATTTCTATTAGAACTTCGAGCAAAAAAATTTTTTCGTTCGATTGTCCATGATACGCATTATACAGGAAATACAAGTCCTATTCGTTTCAAAGGAAATATTACTTAGCTTACTTATATTTTGGGGCATGCACCTTCTGTTCATCCTATACACTGCAAAAACATTAGTTTCATTTTAATTGAGCATCCTTTTTTTAGCGTCCTGTTATAATACCAAATCATCTTATTTTAAAGCCTTCATTCGTACGATTTTACTTTGCTAACTTCAGATTGAAAAGTGGTACGTACTAGTGAACTAAAATAATGCACAGGGAGTATTGTTTCAAGTGCTTGCAACTTCATGCTGAAAGAAACAGAAAACATTTGAAACATCAAAAATTTGATTTTCACTCCGTCCTGTTTTAATCCAAAAAAGTTCTACTAAAACGTCGTTTAGGGGCATCAAAATAAAGTGGCATTAGAATAGAGCCACCTGAGACTATATTTTTGGAGGCCTGTTTCAATACCAAAAACTAGCCTTCTTTTACAGCGTACATATGGCTGAAAACGAAAAAAGTTTTCTTCTAAACAAGAATCCATTAAATCATGTTTCTGCCTCAAACTCGTTCCTACATTTCTAAATGTCAAATTTCAAATGTAGCAAAATTCTGTCATATTATGGAAGAATAAATATATTATTTGCCTTAATCAGATTGACTCTTTTGCAAGCACAAGAAAATTGCAGAATAATTTATACCTCAAGAATATACCGGAATTTCGAAATGATTTAGAATAGGGGAAAACACCCTACAGTAGATAGGAAAAAATTCAACGACATTTACCTGCATCAGTTTCCACAAATGAAGGAAAATTTTATTATTTAAATAAAGCTTACATATTCGATTTAATATCCTTATAGAAAAAAAGATTGCGAAATTATTCAATTAGCTGTATTAAACATTTTTATTAGACCTGGTCACGGGTACGATTTTGACACTTCTGTCCATCAATAGATAATTGTTTCTGGTATTGCTCCTTGGCATGACAGAATACTTAATTCTCGATAATTATAATTTATCATTAGTATATTTACAATTATAATGAGTTTATTTAGTGAATAATAGTGAAAACTATGCTTATTTTACAAAAATCACAACAGCTTAAATTATTGACATTTTTTCTATCTCTGATATTCCGTGAGATTGGTAAAATTTATGTGCTTTTTAATAACTAATAATAATCACTATTTTGTCAGTTTATTATTTATAATAAATCAAAATTTTAAAACTTTACGAATCAAAATAAACAAAAAAACACAACCTTCAACTTAAAACAACTGCGAGACAGTCGCAGAGCTGTTAATTTTGACAGCGACATTTTTCCCAATTTTGCGATTATTTACTGTTGGTTATCTACTGTTGGAAAATGTAATGTCCAATAAGAAGTCCTCAAATATTTATAAATGGTAAAGAAAGAACGCTTTGTATCAGTACATGTAGTTTATTAAACTTCAATCGTTGATTCTAATGTATAAACATGCCATAAAAATATGCCATTAAGGTAAAAAATATGAATAAAGAAGAGGCGAAAAAAAAATTTTCTCGTTAAAAATTAATTTTTTGCTCTCACACATTAATTAATTATAAAATTTTGATGAAACTTCGTCAGAAAATATAGTATTCTTGATGAAATGTTATACTAACAAAAATAATTAACATTTTTTGTCAGTATTTCAGTTAATTAAGATTATAAGAAGCCATAGGAACACGAGAGCTTGCATGAAAAAATGCATGGACGTGCAGGAAGCTAGAGTAGTATGCCAGGATGAAAACCGTTAAATTACTCCCTGGAACCTGTCAAAAAGTCCTAAGAATGCCATGATTTTTGTAAGAGGAAAAAAAAAGCTTTGAAACTTCCCTCAAACTATTGAAATCAATCGAGAATTCCCTCAAATTCAAAAAGAATAACAATTTCAAAATCAAATCGCTATAAATCAATTAGAAAAATATTCGAACATTATTATAAAATTCAGTGAAAAGAGTTAAATTACTCCCTAGAGCCTGTCAAAAAGTCCTAAAAATGCCATGATTTTTATAAAAGGAAAAAAAGCATTGAAACTACCTTCAAACCATCAAAATCAATCGAGAATTTCCTCGAATTCAAAAAAAATAACAATTTCAAATTCAAATCAGTGTAAATTGATTAGAAAAATATCCGAACATTATTATAAAATTCAGTGAAAACTATTAACTTAATCCCTGGAACCTGTCAAAAAGTCTTCAAAATGCCATGATTTTTATAAAGGAAAAAAAGCATTGAAACTTCCTTCAAACCATCAATATCAATCGAGAATTCCCTCAAATTCAAAAAGAATAACAATTTCAATTACAAATCACTACAAATTGTTTAGAAAAATATTTGAACATTATTATAAAATTCAGTGAAAACCGTTAAATTAATCCCTGGAACCTGTCACAAAGTCCTAAGAATGACATGATTTTTATTAGAGGAAAAAAAGCTTTAAGACTTCCTTCAAACCATTGAAATCAATCGATAATTCCCTCACATTCAAAAAGAATAACAATTTTAAATACAAATCACTATAAATTGATCAGAAAAATATTCGAACATTATTATAAAATTCAGTGAAAACAGCTGAATTAATCCCTGGAACCTGTCAAAAAGTCCTAAGAATGCCATGATTTTTATTAGAGGAAAAAAAAGCTTTGAAACTTCCGTCAAACCATTAAAATCAATCGCGAATTCACTCGAATTCAATAAGAACAACAATTTTAAATTCGAATCACTATAAATCAATTCGAAAAATATTCGAACATTATTATAAAATTCAGTGAAAAAAATTAAATTATTCCCTGGAACCTGTCAAAAAGTCCTAAAAATGCCATGATTTTTATTAGAGGAAAAAAAAGCTTTGAAACTTCCTTCAAACCATTGAAATCAATCGAGAGTTTCCTCAAATTCAAAAAGAATAACAATTTCAAATACAGATCACTATAAATTGATTAGAAAAATATTCGAACAATATTATAAAATTCAGTGAAAACCCTTAAATTACTCCCCTGAACCCGTCAAAAAGTCCTAAGAATGCCATGATTTTTATAAGAGGAAAAAAAAGCTTTGAAACTTCATTCAAACCATTAAAATCAATCGAGAATTTCCTCGAATTAGAAAAAAGATCCATTTAAAATTCAAATCACTATAAATTGATAAGAAAAATATTCAAACATTATTATAAAATTCAGTGAGAACCAATCAATTAATACCTGGAACCTGTCAGAAGGTCCTAAAAATGCCATGATTTTTATAAGAGCAAAAAAAAACTTTAGAAACTTCCTTCAAACCATCAAAATCAGTCGAGAATTTCCTCGAATTCAAAAAGAATAACAATTTCAAATTCAAATCAGTGTAAATTGATTAGAAAAATATCAGAACATTATTATAAAATTCAGTGAAAACTATTAAACTTAATCCTTGGAACCTGTCAAGAAGTCCTCAAAATTCCATGATTTTTATAAGAGGAAAAAAAGCATTGAAACTTCCTTCAAACCATCAAAATCAATCGAGAATTCCCTCAAATTCAAAAAGAATCACAATTTCAAATACAAATCACTATAAATTGTTTAGAAAACTATTCGAACATTATTATAAAATTCACTGAAAACCGTTAAATTACTCCCCTGAACCCGTCAAAAAGTCCTAAGAATGCCATGATTTTTAAAAGAGGAAAAAAAAGCTTTGAAACTTCATTCAAACCATTAAAATCAATCGAGAATTTCCTCGAATTAAAAAAAAAGAACCATTTAAAATTCAAATCACTATAAATTGATAAGAAAAATATTCAAACATTATTATAAAATTCAGTGAAAACCAATCAATTATCACCTTTAACCTGTCAGAAGGTCCTAAAAATGCCATGATTTTTATAAGAGCAAAAAAAAACTTTAGAAACTTCCTTCATCCCATTTAAATCCATCAAGAATTCCCTCAAATTCAAACAGAATAACAATTTCAAATTCAAATCAGTATAAATTGATTAGAAAAATATTTGAACATTATTATCAAATTCAGTGAAAAATAATAAATTCATCCTTGGAACCTGTCAAAAAGTCCTAAAAATGGCATGATTTTTATAAGAGGAAAAAAAGCTCTGAAACTTCCGTCAAACCATTGAAATCAATCGAGAATTCCCTCAAATTCAAAAAGAATAACAATTTCAAATTCAAATCAGTATAAATTGATTAGAAAAATATTTGGGCTTCCGTTTCCGGTACTGAATGGTAAAGTACGCGTGTTTTTTCTGTGCTATCTTTTTTGGTTTTGGCGGCGGGCGTGGAGGTGCGATTGAGGTGACATGTTTGCTTCAGAAAAATTTTCATCCGAAAATTGACTATCGAAATTTTGATTGTTATTGTTGTTATTGAAGCCGATAGTGCTTTTGACATTTTCGGGAAAAAATTTGTTCTCAAGAAAATTTTTCCTCAGAAAATTTACTATCGAAATTTTTAATGTTATTGTTGTTATTGAAGCGAATAGTGATTTTGACATTTCTGGGAAAAAATTTTTTCTGCAGAAAATTTTTCCTCAGAAAATTTACCATCAACATTTTTAATGTTATTGTTGTTATTGAAGCCGATAGGGCTTTTGACATTTTTGAGAAGACATGTTTGCTTCAGAAAAATTTTCATCCGAAAATTGACTATCGAAATTTTGATTGTTATTGTTGTTATTGAAGCCGTTAGTGCTTTAGACATTTTTCGGATAAAATTTTTTCTTCAGAAAATTTTTCCTCAGGAAATTTAATATCGAAATTTTTGATGTTACTGTTGTTATTGAAGCCGATAGTGCTTTTGACATTTCTGGAAAAAAAAAAATGTTCTGAAAATTTTTCCTCAGAAAATTTACTATTGAAATTTTCAATGTTATTGTTGTTATTGAAGCAGATAGTGATTTTGACATTTTTGGGAAAAAATTTTTTCTCCAGAAAATTTCACCTCAAAAAATTTACTACCGAAATTTTTAATGTTATTGTTGTTATTGAAGCCGATAGTACTTTTGACATTTTTGGGAAGACAGTTTTGCTTCAGAAAATTTTTCCTCAGAAAATTGACTATCGAAATTTTGTATGTTATTGTTGTTATTGAAACTGATAGTGCTTTTGACATTTCTCGCAAAAAAAAAATTTTTCTGAAAATTTCTCCTCAGAAAATTTACTATCAAAATTTTTAAAGTTATTGTTGTTATTGAAGCTGATAGTGCATTTGAAATTTTCGGGAAAAAATATTATTACTTAGAAAATTTTTCCTCAGAAAATTTACTATCGAAATTTTAAATGTTATTGTTTTTATTGAAGCCGATAGTGCTTTTGTCATTTTCGGGAAAAAATTTGTCCTTCAGAAAATTTTTCCTCAGAAAATTTACTATCGAAATTTTTAATGTTATTGTTGTTTTCGAAGCCGATAGTGATTTTAACATTTTTGAGAAAACATTTTTTCTACAGAAAATTTTTCCTCAGATAATTTACCATCGAAAATTTTAATGTTATTGTTGTTATTGAGGCCGATAGTGATTTTGACATTTTTGGGAAAAAAATTTTTCTGCAGAAAATTTTTTCTTAGAAAATTTAACATCGAAATTTTTAACGTTATTGTTGTTATTGATTGAAATTTTGGGAAAAAATTTTTTCTGCAGAAAATTTTTCCTCAGAAAATTTACCATCGAAATTTGTAATGTTATTGTTGTTATTGAAGCCTATAGCGTTTTTGACATTTTTGGGAAAAAATTGTTTGTTTGGAAATCACTTTCTCATAAAATTTACTATCGAAATTTTGAATGTTATTGTTGTTATTGAAGCCGATAGTGCTTTTGACTTTTTTGGGAAGAAATTTTTTCTGCAGAAAATTTTTCCTCAGAAAATTTACCATCAAAATTTTTAATGTTATTGTTGTTATTCAAGCCTATAGCGCTTAAGACATTATTGGGAAAAAATTTTTTCTGCAGAAAATTTTTCCTCAGAAAATTTACCATCGATATTTTTTATGTTATTGTTGTTATTGAAGCCGATAGTACTTTTGACATTTTCAGTAAACAAAATTTTTCCTCAGAAAATTTTTCCTCAAAAAATTTAGTATCGAAATTTTTAATGTTATTGTTGTTATTGAGGCCTATATAGCGCTTTTGACATTTTTGGGAAAAAATTTTTGCTTCAGAAAATTTTACCTCAGAAAATTTACTATCGAAATTTCGAATGCGATTTTCGTGATTGAAGCCGATAGTGCTCTTGACATTTTTGGGAAAATATTATTTCTTCAGAAATTTTGCCGCAGCAAATTTTCTATCGGAATTTTGAATGTTATTCTTGTTATTGATGCCGATAGTGCTTTTGACATTTTCGGGAAAAAATTTTTTCTCCAGAAAATTTTTCCTCAGAAAATTTACTATCGAAATTTTTTATGTTATTGTTGTTATTGAAGATGATAGTGCTTTTGACATTTCTGGCAAAAAAAAAATTTTTTCTGAAAATTTTTCCTCAGGAAATTTAATATCGAAATTTTTAATGTTATTGTTGTTATTGAAGCCTATAGCGTTTTTGACATTTTTGGGAAAAAATTTTTCCTTTGGAAAACATTTCCTCGTAAGATTTACTATCGAAATTTTGAATTTTATTGTTGTTATTGAAGCCGGTAGTACGTTTGACATTTTTGGGAAAAAATTTTTTCTTCAGATAATTGTTCCCCAGAAAATTTACTATCGAAATTTTGAATGTTATTGTTGTTATTGCAGCCGATAGTACTTTTGACATTTTTTGGAAGACATTTTCGCTTCAGAAAATTTTTCCTCAGAAAATTTACTATCGAAATTTTGAATGTTATTGTTGTTATTGAAGCCGATAGTGCTAGCAATACCAGAAACGATTATCTATTGATGGACAGAGGTGTCAAAATCGTACCCTTGACCAAGTCTAATAAAAATGTCTAATACAGCTAATTGTTTAATTTTGTGATATTTTTTCTATAAGAATACTCAATTGAATATGTAAGCTTTATTTAAAAACGATAAACGTACTTTATTTTTGGAAACCGATGCTGTTAAAACGTTGTTGAATTTTTTGCTATCTACTGTAAGGTGGTTTCCCCTACCCCTAAGCGTTAAAAATTCAGTATACCGTTGAATTTTGAAAAGAATCGTAAAAACTTTACAATGATGATGTAAAACTGCCATGTGAGCAGTACAAAGCCTCACAAATTTTTTTAAAATTGAATTTAACTTTCCTATTTTTCCTATTTCCCAAAACTCACCCGTTAAGACACTAAAAAGTAATTTTTAAGTATCTTTTCCGAATTTTATGAAAGTAAAATGAAAATTTTAGTGGAAAATTATATAAGAAAATGTATTATACAAATATGAAAAATATCGCCCTTAAAATAAACATTTTCCCCCTTTTCACCTTTAATAATCCTTGAAAAATTACATTTTATTTCTTTAAAACTGATTTTTAAAAATATTTAATATAAATTTCTTTATATTGCAAAAAAATTTTAAAGAAAGAAAGGGTCATTTTTTATGGATTATTGAGGGTGAAAAGGGGGATACAGTTTATTTTAAGGGCACTATTTTTCATATTTGTGTAATAAAATTTGTTATATAATTTTCCACTTAAATTTTCATTTTACTTTCATAAAATTCAGAAAAGACACTTACAAATCTCTTTTTAATGTCTTCAGGGATGTGTTTTGGCAAAGTTGGGGGTAAATTAAATCTTTAAACAAATTTTTCAGGCTTCATACTGCTCACATGGTAGTTTTACATAATCGTTCTAAAGTTTTTACGATTCTTTTTAAAATTCAAGGGTGAGACTTTAAAAAATCAGAAAAATAATTTTTTTGGACCACCCTAATATATAATTTATGATATATGAATATATATTGTTTAGGGGAACAATTACAATTGTTTATAAAATGAATTAATTACATTAGAAAAATAAACAATAGAAAAATATGAATACAATTCAAACTGTTTTAAAAAAACTCATCTTTATATTCAATTTTTCTACTATTACATTACATCTTTTCATTAATTTTTTTTATTACTAATTACAGCTACTCTTATTGATACTGAAAACTATGTTCTTCTTTGATATTCATAGAAAGTATCAAGTTTTAAACGAATTTTATTATTTTTGCTATACATAATAATGCAAAAACGGGCAAACCTGATCGGAGCGCCATCTGTTGGATTTACTTAAACTACGATACCCCTCCGGATGTTAAGAGAACAACTACTACATACACATACACGGGCGATGCATAGGGCTGGCTCTGATGCATCTTTTCGGAAACAAACTGTACTGGATGGCGCCACATACAAAAACGTATTGACTAATGCATTAAAAAAAAAATTTGTTTATAAATCATAATTCTTCAGTATTTATGTATATACCCACTCCGGTATGGATTTGCATTGTTGGAATCTTTTAAACAATTTGAAACTTAATCAGTTTTCATTTGTTGAAATCTTTTATTTTTTTCAGTTACATAAACAGCAAAAGAAATGTTTAAATAATTTCACAATTGTAGGAATAATACAGATTTCTTCGAATGTACGGATTGCCTAGAAAAAGAAGGATGAACATGTTATGTTACCAAATTCTCAAACGATTTCAACGTTTTCAGTTACATTACTTTGTTTTCAGAGAATACTGTTAAATATAAAAACAGTATAATTTTTTAACTTTTCGACAGATTCCTATATTTTCCTTTACTACGCCGTTTTTGGAACAATATTCCAAAATTTTTAAACAAGTTTGATATGTTTCAACGTAAAAGATCCAAAAATAGTCAAATTTGGAAAAAAATAAAACTTGTGCTAACTTGTGCTCGACAAATGCAGTCTTTATTCCTTCTGACAAAATTACGTGAGATGAACAGTTCTCATATTAAAACGTAAAACTAAAAAAACATAAAAGATCCAAAAGTAGACAAATTTGGCAAAAATAATACTTGTTCTGGGTTGTGCTCGACAAATTCAGTCTTTATTTGCTGTAAAAAAAGTACGTGAGATCAACAGTTCTCATATTAAAACTCAAAACGTAAAACTCAAAAAACATAAGATCCAAATATAGTCAATTGTGGAAAAATGAAAACTTGTGCTGTGTTTTTCTCGACAAATGCAGTCTTTATTCCCTCCAACAAAATTATGTGAGATCAACAGTTCTAATATTAAAACTCAAAACGTAAAACTCAAAAAAAATAATAGTTCCCAAAATATTTTTTTTTTGAGTTTTTAATATGAGAACTGTTGATCTACCGTAATTTTGTTAGAGAAAATAAAGGCTGCATTTGTCGAGCACAACCTAGCACAAGTTTTATTTTTTTGAAATTTGACTATTTTGGGATCTTTTATGTTTTTTGAGTTTTGAGTTTTACGTTTTGAGTTTTTAAAAATTACAGAATTCCAGAACTGTTACGTATCCTTACAGTAACTGCGTTACAGAACAGTGTGACCTTTATGTTCCTTTCTAGGAACACGTGTGACATTCTAGAGATATAACAGTTCTGTCACTTTGGTCTATATAAGTTACATTACAGAATTCCAGAACTGTTATATATCCGTACAGGAACAGCGTTACAGAACAATGTGACCTTTATGTTCCTTTCTAGGAACACGTGTGACATTCTAGTGACATAACCGTTTTATCACTCTGTTCTATATTGGTTACATTACAGAATTACAGAACTGTTACGTATCCTTACAGGAACTGCGTTATAGAACAGTGTGACCTTTTTGTTCCTTTCTTGGAACACGTGTGACATTCTAGTGACATAACAGTTCTGTCACTCTGGTATATATTAGTTACATTACAGAATTCTAGAACTGTTACATATCCTTACAGTAGCAGCGTTACAGAACAGTGTGACCTTTATGTTCCTTTCTAGGAACACGTGTGACATTCTATTGACATGACAGTTCTATCATTCTGTTCTATTTTGGTTACATTACAGAATTCCACAACTGTTACGTATCCTTACAGTAACTGCGTTACAGAACAGTGTGACCTTTATGTTCCGTTCTAGGAACACGTCTGACATTCTAGAGATATAACAGTTCTGCCACTCTGGTCTATATTAGTTACATTACAGAATACCAGAACTGTTACATATCATTACAGTAACAGCATTGCAGAACAGAGTGACCTTCATGTTCCTTTTTAGGATCACGTGTGACATTCTAGTGACATAACAGTTCTATCACTCTGTTCAATATTGGTTACATTACAGAATTCCAGAACTGTTACGTATCCTTACAGTAACTGCGTTACAGAACAGTGTGACCTTTATGTTTTGTAACTGTTATGGCACACGATTGTAACAATGTTATGTATAAATGTTCCCCTATTGTTATTTAACATTTACAGAATGTGTCTGCTGGAAATGTTCTTTATTGCACTTAATTTATCACAAAGTGTCCCTTGTTTTCTTTTTTTTTTAAAGAAAGGTTATAGTTCACAGTCAAAGTATTTGAGTTGTAAATGTCTTTCCCGCTTCGAGATTGGCACTTGTAACACTATTCCATCACAAAAGTTACTAAATGTTCACAGGACTGTATTGAAATCATAAAGTCACTAGTAAGTCCATAAAATTCTCTTGACGCAAGAATCCCGGGTTCAATAACAGAAAAACTGAGAATCGTCAATGTAATCAGTACACTTCAAAATCCGAATTCAGATTCCCCGCTTTCAGACCTTACAGTTATATTTAAAATGCCGAGTACTAACCCACTCTTGCGCTATCAACGAACAAGAACGAAGCTACAACAGAAAGTCAGATTTTCCTAATCAATAGTTCATAAGTTCCTACGGAATGTATGACTCATCATGAGTACAAAGTCCGGCACAAAGTCCAGGGTTAATTGGTTCAAAGTCCAAGGTTACGTATACATTATTTTATAAACATAAGTTCTATGGTTACAATTTTTCATTTTTACATCCGGTCTAACTGGCGCGAAAATCTCATTATTGATGCTAATTTTATGTTTATGATTCATTAATCGAATAAACAATCCGTATGTATGAGACGCAATTATTATATTCCGACGCAATTTCCTATGTTACAACGTTTTTTGTTATAAAACACAATTTATTATGTTATGATACATTTTGTTGTAAAAAAACGCAACTTATTATAACAGAAGTCTTGGCAGATCGGAGAAAGATTTCACTGTTTCCAATTTAGAATATGCTGAAATATTTCAAAATAAAGAAATCCCACACCCTTTGAGAAAATATAGGGATCTCTTTAAGACTATAAAATCCTCCACTTGAACTAACCCATCCCACTAAAGAATTTGAATCTCGCGGGTAAAATTTGCTATTCTAAAATGGCTACCATCACAGGCAATCTCCCTCCTCATCCCTGGTGACATTGACAAAAAGCGTAATATTTGTGGAATAGTTTGGTGCATGAGCCAATCCACATCAGGTCTAGCCGAAAAACGTTTCATTTTCGTCCAACTCGCGCATACCATCTCCACGGCCATCTTGGTTACCATTTAACACAGTCGCCGCTGTCCCAGCTGTACACTTACTGAACATGGCGGTGTAGCTGATATCGTTGCTGATTGGCTGCAATATTTTTTACTTGCGCGTGGCTAGACCTGGTGTTTGGTTTGGATCACGGTTTGGTGCATGATGGTGTTTTCTTGGTAAGTTGTTAATGCAGTGGTAGTAATAGACCGCGACTTTTTTAACTGCGCAAGCGTTGCGTTGGAAGGGGAAAGCCACGTTAGTAGCCGTAATACGCGCGCTTATTTTATATGCTTCAAATTCATTTTTATTTTCAAGTCGAGAAATTGTAATAATTTATGTTAATATACTTCATATATGTTACTGCAATAACTATAAGATCCATGATTATACAGTATTTTATTATTATTACTATGGAAAATGTAATGTACTTAATATCCGATTAAAATATCAAAGTTGGTCTAAAGGTCCTACTGGGAGCCGATGTCATTTTTTAGATGACAGTTGCTCCCAGTGGGACCCTGCGGTGGTTGTTAACCTATATATATTGATTTCGCTTTCGATTTCTATGGAATCGAACCCAAGGGTCTATGACAAAGTCACCAAACTCATCCTCAGGTTGCGGATACAAAGGTTTACCGTCTATACAAAGGTTACCCTATACAAATGGTTTCTGCTAAATATGGTTATAATAAATAATTACCAGTCGCGGATAATTATCCACGGATGGTCCCTAAGGAATAACCCCCAAACAGACGCATAAAAACCCTGCCAAAAGCTGAATGGCACCTGTTTGAGGTTTTTTAAACTGTGGCTGGAATACCGGGCGACCTCTCAGAGTATACAGCCTTATTCTTGCATATAGGGTTGTACAAGGATGGGCGAACCCTTTCCCTAAATTACGACCTCGGCGACCTCTCAGAGTATACAGCCTTATTCTTGCATATAGGGTTGTACAAGGATGGGCGAATACTTTCCCTAGCTACTTTTGGGATCAACAGTGACACCTTAGAATTCGGGGTGCTGAAAGTAATTGAGAGGAAAACACGAAGATAACCCGGCGCGGCGAAATGTTGACATTAGGTGAATGAATCGACTAAAGGATGACTTGCTGGACTGCTACGAAGCCTGCATTATTCCTGTTCACGCAGGTTTTATAACGCATATGCACACACTGTGGTGCCAGAAAAACGCAGAGCTTCAACACGTTTCGCATCATTATTTGCGAAATTAAGCTGACTACCTCTCGAGAACTTGGTATGTATGCAGATTGCTTCTCCAAACGCTGTATGAACAAACCGAAGACAAAGAGAAAGAAGCAAAATTAAGACCAACCGCAGGAAGCACGCCTCTCGTGAGAGATCATAGCGATTTCTAGACAAGGAGGAACATTAACATCCAGTTTCGTACTATGCCCCAAGATCTAAATGAAATGGATGCTTCCCTTCGTGAGGATATTTCAGAGAGATTTGCCTGATTAAAATCGAAGGTTAAAACCGACGACAGATCAAAAGATCAAAAAACGCTTGCATCAACTGAACATAAAGATTGGATGGGCAAGACAGAATGCGACACATGTTCAGTGTGTGATTGACTACATAACATCTGGTGAGCCATTCACGAAAAGATTTCAAAAGTTCGCCCACGAAGTGAAGATCTACTTTCACATGCGGAACAAGTCAAAGCTGCTGACAATCAGAAAGCACATTGTTGACCAAATACGAGTGTTATCTCACGAAAGAAGGCGAATGCAAAAAAGGGTGGGATGGGTCAGGTAAAATCAACAGTTTCTTGATGACTTATAGGAGTGAATTCCTGTGTACGTGTGTGAAGTTGTGTTTATCTCTCGCCGTCTAATGTAAATAAAATTCATATTTTGAATCATTGGCCTCAGACGTTGGCAATGGAACCAACGGTTGTTCAAACAACGGATCCCTATAAACGGGTTCTTCAGCATGAATGTTGGATCCCTATATGGCTCTCCTGAATGAATGTTTGGATCCCTATAAACAGGCTCCTAGTACAAATGTTGGATTCTTATATGAGGGCTCTCCAGAATGAATGTCGAATCTCTATAAACAGGCTCTCCAGGATGAATGTTGGATCTTAATAGGGCTCTCCATCATGATTGTCGGATCCCTATAGACGGTCTCTTCAGTGTGAGTGTTGGAGAATTATGATGAACTTGCAGCGTTTAGCGATCGTATTTAGCAGCGAAGTACCAGGTCAAGAGTACCTGTGGATGGAAGGTTGTTCCGTTGAAATTATTTTGATGAACGAGTTGATAAATATTTAGTTTCGAAGTTGAATGTTTTTGTTTTTGCTAAATGAACGTTTTAAAATCTGGAAAAAATTGAAGTGAAAAATTTAAGCTTATTGTCTGCCACAGGGGTATATTGCAAAACCTACCTTTTAAAGTTGAAGTCTGAATAAAAATTAAACCATTGAATGCTAGAAATTCGCTGGTAGCGAAAACCATTCAAGAAAGTCTCTTGCTTGATTGCACTCCTGGCGAAACCTAGGAAAGTTGTAAAAAAATCTGAAATGTATGACACACAGTCTTTGCAGTCTTAGCTTTAATTTAGGCCAATAAAACTGATGACTATCAGGCAGTAGCAGCCTTTGATCCTTCCACTTTTTTACCGGCGGGGGGGAGGGACTCTATCACCCTTATGAGACATTTTGGATGAAAAAAAGGCACTGGTCTCTAAAGACCCACCTCACCGATAGAAAATATCTAGCACACTCTTCTAAAATTTCATTTAATTCTCACAATATTTCAGTGTTGCTTTGTGAGCAACATTCTTTTGAAGAGACATTTCAAATATTTACTGATGATATTCTACTACTATGAAATTCTTCTGGATACCTCTGTGGCGACACTAACCAGCGCGAGCATAAGGTCACTACATAAATATCGTCACACTACACTATCATAAATATCGTCAAGAAGTACACAGGAGAGATTGGGATGGACTTTGGACTGGATAAATGTGCCAAAATTCATCTGATCTTTTGGAGGTAAACTCTCTTCTTCCAATTTTTGCCAACTGTCAATGTAGTCATATGGGAATACACCTTTTCTTGTCAACAGTTTAAATTCACTGTCATTTTTCCAACATTTTCTTGTAATTGTTTTTTCACTGTCATTGAGACATGAGGCCAATTTTTCTAGACTGCTGGGCATGAATCGGAAAGAATCGATAAATCTGTGAGTAACATGAGATAAACATGAGAGTCTTTGTAATTGACGTTGCAGCTTCCGTGTGCTGGACCACGGTACTTACCTGTGAAGTGCCAGTGACCGCGATGTTTAACATCATCTTTCTTATATTCTTTTCCACAAATGTCACATACTTTGACATTTAGAAAATCTTGTTTTTGCTTTCGTGTTAATTTTTCCATTGGTACGGGATTTTGCAAACGAGAATTGACTTTAACTGCTAAATCTTTTAATTCTTTTACAAACCATTCGATACAGTCTTTTTCACGATATACTTTTGGTTTTGAAGTTGAATCATCAAGACTGCACTGTGTATAATACGCAACAATGGTAGGAATATGCTTTTGATACGCCGCTTGATCTATT
This sequence comes from Andricus grossulariae, assembly GCA_011634705.1. Classification (NCBI taxonomy): domain Eukaryota; kingdom Metazoa; phylum Arthropoda; class Insecta; order Hymenoptera; family Cynipidae; genus Andricus; species Andricus grossulariae. The sequence continues at coordinate 88,632,965 of JAABKJ010075445.1, read as the reverse complement.
TGTGTATTTGTAACAGGCTCCAGCAAACATTCAATGTCTATATACACTGCAAACGGGACATTTTCTTTGCATCTATAATTTTCAAACTTTAGTATGTTCCCACCCTCCTCCTCTGTTGGGAGTATAACTCTACAGTTATTTAAATTTTCACAATCAGCTCGGTGGCTATTAGCGATTTTTCAAATTTGAAGTGGCACAAGCACCTATCACAGAACCATGTGCGCCGATTTTCTTTTGTAAACTGCGATTTTATGAGTCGAGATAGATTTTTAATCCATGTGAAGTAATACACTGGATTACTTTCCTTGCCATCAAAATCTGGATTTTCAATCATTAAAAGGTGAATTGTAGGGCATCCTGATTTTTCATTGCTTATATACAGAGGGACAATCTCATCTTTTTTTCCTATTTCCTTCGTGTTCTATTCCATAAACATTTATGCGCAATTCATTCATTTTTTCGAATTTTTTTATATTTTCAAAAGTGATGGGAAAGTTTATTCCATCATGCTTGAGTTCTGTATTAAAATGCGGGTACGAACTGACGAGAGATACATGGTCTTTCGCAGGATGAAGAGCGGCCTTTACCGACCAGAGAAAACAGTACTTGTCATTGTTCTCAACATTTACAACTGCTTTTTTGTCTCTAATGAATTTAGGCAAACTGACAAAAGTTGATGAGCCTGCTGTGAAAGGTGTATATTTGTTTATATTTACATTTAAATTTAATATTTCTTTCAATCTCCATCCAGATTTTTTTTTCTGAAAATCCTCTACTTTAGCCAAAAGTTGCTCTCTGACTTTACTCTCAAACCATTCATTAATTTCTGTCGATTCTAAAATTAGTTCATTTTTAGTATTAAAGAATTTAATTGCTTCAATTTCCCTACCCTCTTCTATAGCACTGAATTTTGCGGCAAGAATAACATTCGTTTTTAAACCCCCACCGAAAGTTTTCAAAGCATTTTTTATCCTATGAGTAACCATTTTTTTGGAATCTTCAAAAAAACTATCTAAATCTTTATGTGTTAAATTTATAATCGAACCTGTTCTCACTCGACTCTTAAATGCAGACTCCAGATCTTGCCATCTGATTCTGTCTCCTTTCCTATCCAATCCCTCGTTGACACCAGTTCCACTCTTCTGCAGTTTTTGAATAGTCTGTTCTTTGATGTGAGTAGACCAATGGTTGATAGAAGTTTATTTTTTTCGCCTAGAGATAAATCCTGCTTTCCCTGCCGTAAAATTTTATTGAGCCTCCGAATATCTTGGGTACATTGGTGTGTCCAATATGCGATCTCTGAAGTTGTTGCATTTTCGTGCAAAATATCATATAAAAAATATGAAGGAGCACTAACCGATTTTCAACACGTTTTTTATCTCCAGTCCAAACGTGGTATATGTCACTGAATCTAATTTAGTAATAAACTTTTAAAACGCCGAAAAAACTATATATTAACGTGTACAAGTGTACTGTTGTACGAAAACAGTTCAAGAAATATTTAAAATCACTATATCAACTTTTTTAACTTCACTTTAATTTTTTATGCTTGTATATTTTTTCTCAAATGCTGGGTGACGACTGAGAGAAATATATGCGAAGCGCTTCTTTTATAGATGCACATTTGCTATCCTTGTCTAGTGACATATATCCCTCTTTTTCTTAATGTTCTAGAACGTTCAACATTATAATCGACACGTTCGGGATATAATTTTTGCAACGCAAAATGTAATGTTTCATTAGAATAACCTTGAAGTTATTTACGAAAAATTCTTTCCATAAATTGTATAGTATTGCATTATATGATGATGATTATATGATTATATTATATAGTTAAAAGTTTGTCACAAGGTCAACCGCAGGATTTCGCCGGGAGCAGGTGCTAATCTCAAAAATTGCACTTGCTCCCAGCGAAATCGCGGTAAAATTTCAGCTGTAACCACGTCTCACAACCGTGAGATGGGTGGTTTATTATTATTATTTGAAAGTAGAAGCTTGACAATTTTACGTAATTAAGTTATTGGTTTGAAAGATTGTGGCTTATGTGCTCTATTCGAAAATTAATTAAGATTGGGGATCTTGGGCCTACTGGAATTTCCCTCATTTCATCTTTGGTCAATGGAGTAATCGTGCCACTTTCCATGTTTATTTTTGCCCGTGTTGTATTACGAATCCGAGGATTATATTTATATATTCCAGCAAGAAAACTACATCTGTCCAATATTGCAAGGACATTACCATCAAATGATGATAATACAATTTGTTCTTGGGTTGGAACAGGCCCAAAGCCACCCACTCCTGCAAATATTCGAACTGATTTATCCGCAGGAAAAGTGTATCTTCGAAATTCAAATTGCCGGTGAGGATTCTTATTGGAAGTAAGCCGAATAAATTCGAGTTGATCAATTCCATATTTATGTCCGTCAGAAGAAGTAATGAGCTCGGTATCTGCAGCTATGTGCCTGACATTACCAGGAGGAGACCTTGACCTGGCACGAAGAGTCGCTTCGACAGGAGGAAGAGATCTGGCAGGAGAATGTTGTCTGTCAGAAGTAGAAGAATCCTTTCCGCAACGAGAAACACCAGGAACAGGATCGCCATCAGGTAACCACTTGAACTGTGAATTTACCTCTGCAAGAAGAAACAGAGGATTACAGTTTTTTAAAGTAGGAAAAAATAGTAGAAGAGTAAGCCACTTTTAATGGTAGAACATTTCTAAGGGCGCCTGCTAAGTTTCAAAGAAAAAATAAGTTTTTTTTGACTCATGCAGATATAAGGACTATCTTATAATATCATTGACGAAGTTTCAGTTTTGAGGTATAGTTTTCGTTATTGATGAAATTTTTAGAAAGGAAGAAGATAATTTTTTATGAAAATATTTAATACGTACAAAAATATTTAAAACATACAAAGCATTGTTGATTGAAATCTTAAAATCTAGATATTAGGTTTTATAAATTTCAAAGCTATGTAGCTTATTGAAGTGCTATAAGGGAAAAATGTGAAAATGAATAGCATTATCTCTAGGAAATTCTTTTTTGGGATTTTAAGGTTATTATTAATTGTTACGTAATATATGCTTACATTTTTTTAAAACGATAATCACTATTTATATTCAATATTTTGAAACAACTTTTTATTACATATTAAATTCTATAATAATTTGAAACCAACTGAGTAATGTCTCAGAACAAGTTTTTTAGAGAAATGAAATTTTCAGGTTTATCTCCAATGTTACGTAATGTGTCCTTAACTTGAAGCGAACATCACGAGACATAGAATCGTGAAGCTTCTATAAAAATCCGTCAAAATATATATTTATTTAATTTTTATTCTGATTCACCTACAGATAAGATGTTTTCCAATTTATTCAACTTTTTGGTTACAACTTTAAGTTCTTGCAATGTGATGAAATAATTTTTAAGATTTATACTCATAAACTTTTGCGATACTGTCAAATGAATATTGATACTCAGGGATCTGGATTGCAGTGTACTTGGCCGCCAACTTATTTTTCCTGGGATCACCGACAAATGTTGTACCGAATTTCGGTAAACCTACACACGGCCTTTTCTCATTCTATTCAAAACTTCATTTGTTCACCAAGTTCCCGTGACGAAAAAAAAAATGGTAAGAAATTTATAAAATAAATTGAATGGAATTGCCAGTGATTCCGAAGATCTCAAGGGCTTTTAAAGTATTTCAATGAATTTCACAAGATTTCAAGGAGTTTTAGAATATCAAAGGATCTCAAACATATCAAGAAATTTCGAAGAATTTCAGGGATCTTAATTTTCGGAAATAAATTAGTTTTATTTCAAAGCATTTCTATGGATTTCAACGAAATCAGGTGATATGCATGATATGCATTTCTAAGGATTTGAAACAGTTTAAGTTATTTCAAACGGTTTTAAAGACATCCACAGGATTTCAAAGAATTTTCCCGCAATTCAGATGGTTTGAAGGAATTTCAAAGGTTTTCAGGAGATGTAAGGGATTCTATAGAAGCCCCAAATGTTTCAACTATTTCAGGTTATTTGAATAATCTGGCGGGATTTCTAAGAATTTAACATTTTCCAAAGACTTTCATAGATTTAAAAATATTTCCAAAGGTATCAACAGATTTCAAGAGACTCTCAAGGATTTTCAAGATTTCTATGAAATTTCAAAAAACTTGAATGATATCAAGGGAGTTTGTAGATGTTTTCTGTGTAAATATTATTTGTACACATTCATGATTGGTCTGAAATAAACTATCCCTTTGTAGTATGTATACGTATTCGATTATCTCCTTTAATTTTTTTTGCATAGTTGATTGGAATGTTGATTATCCCATAATGGTTTTTTATACCATTTTTTTCTATGAATTTTCAATATCGCGAAAAAATTATAAGAAATTCATTACAAGAAATTCATTAGCACTTTTGTTATAAGTTTTCATTTGCACTAAGGCTACCTTGATGATCAGCATGTTCGTTACTCTTCCCAAAATTAGCCAGAAAGTCTCTTGTTGAAGAAAATCGCTTCAAATTAAAGAAATATTTTCATTGCAACAAAAAAAACCATTTCTTTGAGTCAAAAGAAAGTTCTTTGAATCAAAGAAATTTCTCGGAATCAAGGAAATTTGTTTGAGTCAAAAGAAATTTTTTGGAAACAAAAGAAATTATTTTGAATCGAAAGAAATTTCTTTTAATGAAAGAAACAGAGTTTTTTATTGAACCAAAAATAAGTTCAAACTATAGAAAATCGTTTTAAATAAAGAAATATTTTCAATGAAACAAAAAATAAAATTTCACCCAAATTGTGGAATTCTCACCCCAAAAAGGCGAATTTTCTTTGAATCAAAGAAAAATAGTTTTTTTATTTAACCAAAAATAACTTTAGAATGAAGAAAATCGCTTTAAATTCAAGAAATATTTTCATTGCAATAAAAAACCATTTCTTTGAGTCAAAAGAAATTTCTTTGAATCAAAGAAATTGTTTCGAGTCAAAGGAAACTTTTTTGAAACAATAGAAATTCTTTTGAATCAAAAGAAATTTGAATGTTATGTTGAATTTTGAATGTTAAACCGAAAACGGTCAATTATAACCAAAAACGGAATAGTTAAATCTTCAGTTTAAAAAATTAATTTTCAACCAAAAAAAAAGGTTTTTAATAAAATAGTTGAATTTTCAATCGAAAAGCTAATTGTTAACCAAAATGTTAGCTTTTAACCAAATAGTTGAATTTTAAACTAAAACTGATCAATTTTGAATCAAAAATGGAATAGTTAAATTTTCAGTTACAAAAATTAATTTTCAAACAAAAAAAAACGATTTTTCAATGAAATAGTCAAATTTTCAACCAAAAAATTCATGTTTAACAATATAAATTTAACTTCCAACTAAAAAGATGAATTCTCAATGGAAAATTGAATAGTTTAAGTTTCAACTAAAAAGGATACATTTTCAATCAAAAATGGAATAATTGAAATAAAAAAAATCGAATATTTAACAAAATAGTTGAATCTTGAACCAATTCAATGAATTGTTATCAAAGTATTTGAATTTTCAACGAAAAAGATGGATCTTTAATAAAAAATGTAGCAGTTTAATTTTTAACTAAAAACGATCAATTTTTAGTCAAAAATTGATTAATTGAACTTTCACGTAAGAAAATTAATTTTCAACTAACAAACGAATTTTAAAACAAAAAGAAAGAATTTTTTAATCAAATATTCAAATATTTAACTAATAAAATGAATGTTTAACAAATTAGTTTAACCTTCGACAAAAAATTATCAATGGAAAATTAATTAGTTGAAACTCTAACTGAAAACGATACATTTTCAACCCAAAAAAATCGAATTTTCATGAATTTTCAACGAAGTAGTCGAATTTGTAACGAAAAAAGACAAATCTTCAGTGCAAAATTGAGTAGTTGAATTTTGAACTAAAAGCTATAAACTTTCAGCCTCAAATAAATTAATTAAACTTTCAGTTAAAAAAATCAAATATCAACTGAAAAACAAATTTTCAAACAAAAAGAAACGAATTTTCAACCAAAAAGTCACAATTTTCAACCAATAAAATGAATATTTAACAAATTAGTTCCACTTTCAACCAAAAAGATGAATTCTCAATGGAAAATTTAATATTTGACTTTTTAACAAAAAACGATATATTTTTATCCAAGAATGGAAAAGTTAAATTTTCCTTTAAAACAGTTGATCTTAAACCTAAAACAAAATCTCATATTAAACAAAATAGTTAAGTCTTAAACCAATGAATTAATTTTTAACAAAGAAGTTTAATTTTTAGAGAAAAAGGATGAATCTTCAATCGCTTGATATACTAAAAAGAAAATTCTTTGATTTGAAGAAAATTTCTTTCGATTAAAGAAAAATAACAATTGACTCTGACAAAGAAAGATTTTTTTGATTCAAAGAAATTTCTTTTGATTCAAAGAATTTTCTTCGATTCAAAGAAATGTTTTTTTTGCAATGCCAATATTTCTTTAATTTAAAACGATTTTATTCATTTTGAAGTTATTTTTTGTTAAATTAATAAAGCTATGTTTAATAAACAGTTTCTTTGATTTGAAAAAATATATTTTTGTGAGTGTTATATTCATGCATTTTGCAGAAAATTCGCCTTTTTGGGGTGAGAATTCCACAATTTGGGTGAAATTTTATTTTTCTTGACTGAAAAATATTTCCTAGTTGAAAATTTGTCTTTTGATTTGGAAATTAATTTTTGTTTGTTTAGAAATGCACCTTTTTGTTTGAAAATAATTCTGTTTTTGTTGACAGTTCAACTATTTTATTTCAAATTCATATTTTTTGTTCAATTAAGATGTTTTTGATTTCAAATTAAGAGTGATTTTTAATAGTTGGACAATTATTGTTTTTCTTCACAAATTTTAATTTGAATAATCACATTGAGTTTTTTATTTGTACCGCGAGTCTTGCTTTGATTATCTCATAAATTTGTTTTCTAAAAGCTTTGTACATGGTACACTAACAAAAATTCTTTGATTCAAAGAAAATATCTTTAAATTAAAGGAAAATATTAATTGAGCAGTCCATTAGATGATTAATAAATTCCTAAAACATTAAAGAGGAAATACAAATTTTCAACAAAATACATAATTTTTTAACTACTTAGATGAATTTTTAAACCAATATAAAAAATAATACATTTTTAACCAGAGATGAATTTTCAAATAAAATGATGAATCTTACAAAAAAAAATTTACAAAATAAGTTCAGCTCTCAACCAAATAGTGTTTAGAAGAAATGTATACGAAAAAAAAATTAAGTTTCGTTAAATTTTAATATGAATATGCAACAAAAAAGTTAATTTCAAGCCCAATAGTTCAACTTTCTATCAAAATGTTGGTAAATTTGTTACTAAGAGATATTTTTGAGTCATGAGAGAAAAACACTTCCAACCAAGCTGTTGGAGTTTCAAGCCAAAGAGACAAATTTTCTGCAAAGCAGTTGAATTTTCAAGCGAAAATATGAATTATCGAAAAAGAAGTTCATTTACAACCCAATAGTGTAACTTTACATAAAAATATTTTTCAATTTTCAACTGAGAAAAACGTTAAATCAGGGCCGATCGAATCGAAAAACCAATCTGACCGTAGGATGGACAGAATGTCGGCTTTTCGGCATTTGATGTACGTCCAATGTCGGTTCGAAATCAAATCGAATTTTTTTGCACGTCTATTGTTTATCCAAGATAATAACAGTTCATGCAAGGATATAACCAAAATATTCATTTTATAGCTTCCCGGATCTTGCATTTTGATAAATTGGGGGTACATGCAGGTCAATTCAGGACTAAATTTACCAATATAAATTTAGAAACTTGTTACAAATTTTAGGGTGGGAACCTAATATTAAGTTCAGAAAATTCATCCACAGGTACTTCGTATCTAGGATCAATAATAAAAAATTCTCAAATCCCGTTATAAATCGTGAATAAAGGTGTCGAGGTATATTAGAAGAGCACACCTGCGAATACTTAATACAATTCAGTACAGTTTGATCCGTAATTTTAGCGCCCCTCTAGAGCTGCGTCCTGGGCAAACGCGCGACACGTTCAGCCCTAAGGTCGGGCCTGCACATAAGGAAGACATTTGTTTGCCTTTATTGAATTTATCACCCTTAGAATTCGAAGGATGCTTTTCTTGTCATCCCTTTTAATGTCCAGTGCGCCACTGGCTAAAGTTTGAAAAAAAAAATAGTATTGCCTGTTTCAATAAACTGAAATGAACTACTTTTGCATAGTCTTTACGTCTTGAGAAAAATGTAATCCTTTGTTTCTCCTTGCAAAGTTTCGTTTACAATTCAAATGTTTACCTGATGGTGAGCCTGTTCCTGGATTTTCTCGTGGCGAAGCATCTTCTTCTGACAGACGACATTCTCCTGCCGATCTTTCTCTCCGTGCCAGGTCCAGGTCTCCTGCTGCCAGGTACACAGCTCCACTCACCACGATTTCCTTATCTGACGGAAGTAAATGAGAACTTCACCAACTTAAATTTATTCGGTTCACTTCCTCTAAATATCCGCATCAGCAGTACGTGCTTCGAAGATACACTTTTCCAGTGGAGGAATTAATTAAATTATTCGCAAGGCGGGGTGCCTTCAGATCCATGCCAACCGAAGATCAAATTGTATTATCATCAATCGATGGTGACGTCGTTCGTATATTGGAGCATAGTGATGTTCTTGCTGGAATGTATAAATATTTCAATCACCAAACTTGACGAGTGAAAATAAACATGGAAAGCGATGAGACTGCCCAATTGATTAGTGATGAAGCTAATAAAATTCCAGTAGGCGCCTTATATTTATTCTCGTCAAATTTTAGAGTACAGCGTGTGAACCGCAGTGGTGGATGAGTGACTTTCAAAAACGAACTATTATCGGCGAAAAAAGCCTGACTCTGTTGAACGATATTTCACGTATCTCGATGAAAAATTTTGTTTAATTGTAAGAGCAACAAATCTCAAAGATATGTCTGTTAAACATTCAGCTGTTCCTAAAGTTTAAAAGATGTTTGTGAAGTTTAGAAAAATTTAACTGGATTATCTCTCTAGCTGTAAATGGATCCTAACTTTCAAAATTAACAAATATCAAAAATGGTTGTAGTAGAAATTATTCTAAGAACAAAAAATTATCTCGGCTTTGAATAGATAGAGATAAATCTAGGTTTAAAATGAAGAGCATAATACACTGATAAAGCTCGGACAATAAATTAGTGACTAAAATTGTATATTTTCTTAGAAAGCGAGTTAGCACCATTGATGAGCTATGGTCTCCTAAAAGAATAGTACTAAAAAATAAAGGGCCATGGTTTGCATCAACCGAGACGCCTCCAAAGGTGAAAACTTGAAAAAACAAGGTGATGTTTTTGTACAATTTACTACATGTAGGTTATAGTACAGGAATAGATCTGGCTTTTAGTTGCAATTTCCTTTTGTGGTAGCAACTTTTCTAAAGTTAGTAGAACATTAACTTGTGATCTAAACACTCCTAGTTCTGTACTTATAGATACAAATTAAAACCTTAACATAAATTAAATACATCACTCTTATTATTGATGTGCCAGTAAACTAAACATTAAAAAATTAGTAACGTTCCTGATTGAGAATTTAAAAATTAATAAACTTCGAAACATATATTTCTGAATTTCAACTTTTTAAACTAACGCAAATTAGGGGGGAAAAAAATGTTCCTATTGAATCTTCTTGTGAAACGCCTTGAAACTTGTTAATATTAATCTTTTAGCAATATTTTACGTGATAAAAAGTATTAAATAATATTAAAATTGCTCCAATTACATTTTTAGACAAATCATCATGGGAAATATTTGTATTATGTTTTTATTATGTTTATTATTGGGTTTTTATTTATTATACTTACTTATCTGAGAGAAGATATTTATAAACATTAATAAATTGTTTAAGCCGCAACTATCTAGCATTAATGAAGAAGAACATAGTTATAAGCAATAATAATTTGTTTAAATAATTATTTTCCCTAAATTTAATTAATTATTAACCCACTCGAATTGGAAACTCTGATTGGACAAAAAGTGTAAAATTTTGGAATAAACCACGACTTTCTAACTCTATTCTAAGAGAAAATTGAAAAAACAATAATAAATTGTCCAAGCAATTTATTTTGACATTTAATAATCAATATAAAGTAGCAGTTTAAGTATTAGAAACAATTTGCATTAAGAAAACCGCAAAAAAATTATAATTAGCGCCAAAAACTCGGAAACCCTATTTTTTTACTTATGGTTTTTTTTTGGGACCCTATGAAGACTTATTATTTTTTTTTTCAAACTTGTCCTTTCATTAAAAAGAACCTGTTTATTTGGCTTGAAAATTGAACATATTGGATGAGATTTTTTTCATCATTGATAGAAAAACTTTTGATTCACATTCTATAGCTAATTGTGAACAGAAATGTTGAGTTCCAACTCACTTCAGCTATTATTGACGATTCTGAATGAAATTTACAAAAACGTCCTTTTTTCTCATGGGAAATACGTGTTAAACTTCATAGGGCTTGAGGTACTTTTAAATATAATTTTTGTGAAAAAAAAAGATTCATTATTGTGCGGATTCGAACAAATTTCCGGGCGCTATGAATACTACAAGAAATTTTTAAAAATCAGATATAACTGTGAAATTTTAATTAACAAAAATATGAGAACTCTTTTTACTATTTTTACAATGCTGAGTTGTCTAATTTTGAACCAATATAGATGAGTTAAAAAAAAAAGTAATATTTTATATTCCGATCAAAAAAATACAGAATGGATTAATTTCCAGCAAAGCATTCGCAATTTTAATTTTAAAAAAAAACACATTTTTACCAACAGAGATGAATTTTCAAACATTTTTTAAACTGACTTGAATTATTCCTAAGATTTTGAGAAATCTTTCCGAATTAAAAAAATTATCTTAAAATCTTCCAGATTATTTTTTGGCAATTTTCTAAATCTTCTTAAATGTTTGAAAATTTGAAACTTGAACCAGTTGGTTGAGGATTTAGCTATTTAGTTAAACTCAACTTTTCCGTGAAAGATTCATATGTTTGAGTTAACTTTTTTTTAAATTAAAAATCCAACTGTTTTCTAAAGAAGTTGGTTGTTTTGTTTGTTGAAAATTAATCTTTTTGGTTCAAAATTAGGCCACTCAGCATTGTACAAATAATGAAACGAGTTCTCATATTGTTGATAGTTAAAATTTCACAATGTCGAAATTCTTAAAAAACCATCTCAATCTTAAGTTTCAGTTTCGCAAATTACAGTCGAACTCGGATTTAACGTCCCCGGATTTATCGTTTCCGAGAATTGACGCCGCGCCAGAAGCTGCGTGGGGTGTCAGGTCCAAGGACAGTCCCTAAACCGACGTTAAATCCGAGTTCGACTGTATTTAAAATTAAAATTAAATACCTTTTAATTAATTCATCAAACAATTTTATCAGACTTTTTCGAACTTAGGTTTGTTTTCTTTGTTTTCAAGGTTTCAAAAATTAAACTTTTTCAGAACTGTTCATAAAAAATTATTATTTTAAATTGAAATTACAGAAATTTTCAAAATTATGAAAATTATTATATCATACAGTATCAAATGACATTCAAAGTGATTGCATATATTTTATTAATTTAAAAAATCTGATTTCTGTACAAAAAAAACATTCTCTGTTATTTTTGCTGTTCGAAATTGAAGAATTTGGAATATTGTAAGCCTTCAAAGTTTAATTATTCCCAAAACTTTGAAAATTATATGATTTCTAATTGGAAGTTTCCAAAATAATCATTTCAAGATTAATGAAATAGTTAAAAATGAAATAATTCCACACTTTTTTTTAAATTGAAGTATTCTGAAATTAGGTTCGTGAGACTAAATCGTTAAAAATGAATCATTTTCAAATTATACATCACTCTTTTTATAATCTGAATCACAAAAGTGATAACTTGAAAATCAATTATAAAGCATTTCCATGCACTAATGCTCTAATAAATTGTCAAAGTGACAGTTCGACAATGTGTATGTATGAATTTGAAGATTATTATAAATAATCTCTTGCAATCATTTAAAGATTAATACTTTTCATTATATATATATATATATATATATATTCTACAATTGAAAATCTTCAAGATAGAAATATTACAAAAAGGCGTTCAAAATTTTATGATCTTAAACTATAAACATTCACAAGTAACCTATTTCGCGAATTTTCAATAATGAAGATCTTCAAAACTGATCAACGTCGAAAATGGAAGACATCAGGAAGAGTTCAATAGGAGGAGAAGGAGGAGGCGAAAGAGGATGAGGAGGAGGACCAAAAGGTGGTCGAGGAGGAGGACGAAAAGGAGGAGGATGAGGAGAAGAAAGAGGGTGATGATGAGGAGGAGAAAGAGGAGGATGAGGATTAGGAGGAGGATGAGAACGAGGAGAAGAAATAGGCAAAGGAGGATGATGAGGAGGATGCGAAATAGGATGAGGAGGAGGAAGAGCAGAAAGTCGAGGAGGAGCAGGAGAAGATGTAAAAAACATCTCATCACGATAAAAAATCCCACATTGACCTATTAATTCCCCCCCCCCTACTTATAATTCCTGTTGAGATAAAGTCTTGTATTTAAATGAAACTTGCATATTACTAAAAGGTCATTTTAAATTAAAACTACATTAAAATTGTGTGAAAGCCGGCGTACCAATTTTAATATTCATTTGAATTCATGATAATTTTTATGAATTTTTATTTAAACATCTCAAAATTGAAATTTTTAGTTGTAAATCATCGAAGCTGAACTATTATAACAAATATTTGAAATGACATCATTTTAAATTATCCATATTCGAAATTGAAGGATCTTTAATTGAAAATCTTCAAGATAGACCTATTTCAAAAAGGCGTTCAAAATTTCATGATTTGACACTATAAACATTCAAAACTAAACAATTTCGCGTATTTTCAATAGTAGATATTTTCAGAATTGATCGATGTCGAAAATATAAGACATCAGGAAGACTCCAAGAGGAGGACGAGAAAGAGGAGTATAAGGAGGAGGAGGAAGAGGAGAAAATAGAGCAAGGGGAGGAGGAGAAAGAGGAGGAAAAGGAGGAGAAAGAGGAGGATGGTGAGGAGGAAGATGATGAGAAAGCAGAGGATGGTGAGGAGCAGGATGATGAGAAAAAGGAGGAGAAAGAGGAGGAGGAGGAAAAGTTGAAAAAGGAGGTGAAGGAGGAGAAAGATGAGAAGGAGGATGAAGAGGAGTGGGAGAAGGAGAAGAAGGAGGAGAAAGAGGAGAAGAGTGAGGAGGAGGACGAGAGGAGGAGGAGAAGGAGGACGAAAAGGAGGAGGAGGTAGTCGAGGAGGAGATGTAAAAAACATTTCAATACGATAAAAAATTCCACAATGACCTATTAATTTTTCCCCCTGCTTATAATTCTTGTTGAGATAAAGTCTTATATTTGAATGAATGTTTCAGATTACTAAAAGGTCAACTTAAATTAAAAGTAATTAATATTGTGTGAAAGCCGGCGTACCAATTTTAATATTTATTTTGATTCATGATTATTTTCATGAATTTTTATTTACACATCTCAAAATTGAAATTTTTAGTTGTAAATCATCAAAGTCGAATTATTATAAAAAATATTGGACATTATATCATTTTAAATTATACATATTCAAAATTGAAGGATCTTTAATAAAAAATCTTCAAGATAGATCTATATTAAAAAGAAGTTCAAAATTTTATGATTTAAAAATATAAACATGCAAAACTAAACTATTTCGCGTATTTTCAATAGTAAATCTTTTGAGGATTGATCTATGTCGAAAATAGAAGATATCAGGAAGACTCCAAGAGGAGGAGGAGAAAGAGGAGTATAAGAAGGAGGAGGTGAAAGAGGGGGAAAAGGAGGAGAAAGAGAAGGATGGTGAGGAGGAAGATGATGAGAAAGCAGAGGATTGTGAGGAGGAGGATGATGAGAAAAAGGAGGAGAAAGAATAGGAGAAGGAGGAGGAGGAAGAGTCAAAAGGGAAGTTGGAGAAGGAGGAGGATGAGGAGAAGGATGAGGAGAATGATGAGGAGGAGGATGAGAGGAGGAGGAGGAGGAGGAGGAGGAGAAGGAGTAGGAGAAGATGAAAATAACATCTTATTACGATACAAAATCCCACATTGACCTACTAATTTTTTCCCCTGCTTATAATTCCTCTTGAGATAAAGTCTTATGTTTAAATGAAACTTGCAGAGTACTAAAGGGTCAATTGGAATTTAAATTAAATTTATATTGTGTGAAAACCGGCGTATCAATTTTAATATCCATTTTAATTTATGATCATTTTTAAGAATTTTTATTTATACACCTCAAAAATGAAATTTTTAGTTGTAAATCATCAAAAATGAAATATTATAAAAAATATTTGAAATTCCATCATTTTAAATTAGACAAATTCAAAATTGAAGGATCTTCAATTGAAAATCTTCAAGATAGACCTATTTCAAAAAGGAGTTCAAAATTTTACGATTTTAAACTATAAAAATTCAACACTAAACAATTTCGCGAATTTTCGATAGTCAAAATTTTCAGAATTGATCGATGTCGAAAATAGAAGACATCAGGAAGACTCCAAGAGGAGGAGGAGAAAGAGGAGTATAAGGAGGAGGAGGAGCGAAGGAAGGATTTCGCCTAACGGCAACCCTCGATTTGTCCACAGTATCCTCGGTGTTCTGTTTGAATCCAGCTTTTAATGGCCATACGGACACAGCAAGACGCTATTCCCAGTACCAGTTCTGGTCCGCCTTTTCGTTGGCCTCGATCCGTGTCTGAGCAGGGACTCATATGAGGGCCGCCTGAAAGACATTAGCATGTCGAACAAGTGGGATCCTTATCACTTTCCCTCTCTTGCTGTCATAAATTCCTGCTCTTGACCCTCCCTCTCCTCTAGAGGCATCCGTATACCATATTTCCCATTGGAGGAAAGGGTTACCATTTGCTTTCCACAGATCCTTGCTTGGGATGCAGTCGCGGACAGCTTTGGCAGAGTTGAAACGTTTTGTTCTTTTATCTTGCCTCATCTGTAGAATCGGCAGAGCGCTGATATCAGTCTTTAGCCGAGTGTGTCTTTTCAACCGAGTCCATCTATTTTCTCTTGCCAGGCGGCCAATCGCGTGTGCCGCTCTAACGGTTAACGTAACATGTAGGAGTTCTTCACAGAGCATGAATCCTATCGCCTCTGTGGGCGTAGTTCTCATTGCTCCAGTCAATCTTCTAAATTCTAGCGTTTTTATCTTCGCAGCCTGTCCTGCATTGTTTTAAGTTCCGTCCGTGGCCACCAGATCACGGCTGCATGTAGGAGGCTAGGTTTTTGGACAGCAAAGTGGAGCCATGAAATATTCTTAGGCCCTAGACCTCACGTCAACCCGAAGGCTCTCCTGCACATACAAAAAGTCATGACAATCTTCCTGCAGTATGTCTCCAACTTTTGCAACTTTATAATTTTTTGTGAAAATAACTAGGTTGCTTATTTCCGGATTACCGAGAGCCCTGAGCTATCGCACTAGAGCTCTACGATGCGCAGTGCTGACCTTATAAGACCTATTAGCGTTTCCAAATGAGCCCCCCTGACTAGGGTTACAAAGTGATTCGCATATCCCTCAGTATAATACCCCTCTTTATTTAGCTTCTTGACAGATGACTTCTGGATCAGTATTTCTGAAAGCACCCTCTATATGCAAGAAGGTGCCAACAGCATACCCCTTTTGTTCCATCTGCTGCTCCAATTTCGCCACAATAGCATAAAGCGCAATTTTTTCTGAGCAGCCTGCCTGAAAAGCATGCTGCCCTCTATGCAGCGGGGAGGCCAAGAGCACCTCATCCCTAATGTATCTCTCGACCAACTTCTCTAGCGTCTTCACGATAGAGGACGTTAGGCTGATTGGTCAAAAATCTTTCACAGCAGTGTAATCCTGCCTTCCAGATTTGGGGTAAAGAGGCCACTCTGCCATCCTTCCATGCCAGCGGCATGTGTTTAAGGGCTATACTTGCCCTAAATAATTTGGTCAGAGGTGGGACGACTAAATCCATGCCTTTTTGTAAAAGCGCTGTATAAATTTCATCCGCCCTGGCAATTTAAAATGGAAGAAGGACCCTATGGCCCATTCCACCTCTTTGTAGTCAGCGACCTTACAGGCGAAGTTTAGTCGGCTCTCTCCACCTCTTAGCCCCAGCCTTCCTCCTCTTGGTGGGTTTAGATTCGTTGAAATTCCGGGAAGTGAACTTCCATCAGGTGATTAAGCGTTGTTTTTTCGTCAACGGCAAACTTACCAAAGTATATTTCTGGGTTTCCTGATCTTGGAAGCCACCGGTTTTCCTAGGGTTAATCAAAACACGATATATTTGTGATCCAAAAGAGACGCCTCATCGGAGACTCTTCAGCTCACTACCCTGCTCTTCAGTACACCTGAGAACAAAGTCAAATCGAGAACCTATCTTCTGGTTTTAGTCTGAAAAGCGGGGTATCACCGTGATTTAGAATGTTTAGCTCTGTGCCTGCTATGTATTCAATTAAATCTCTTCCTCTGTCATTGATGTTTGTGCTTCCCCACCAGTGTGGTGCGAGTTCGCATCACAGCTCAACAGCAGAGGTATTCTGTTCTCTTGACAATGCCGAATTAGAGCCTCCACCTTTCTGGAAGGTGGGGGCACCTCGGCATCGCCAGGGTAAGAAGCTGAGGCAATAAGCGCCTTCAGCCTTTCTTCGCGAATGCCTCTGAGTCTCACCTCTATAACGGCGAGATCTCCAGAGCAGAGTTTAGGCACCACGATCGTCACTATTACCTTGACGGCTATGCATGCCTTTGGCGCTTTTTCTCGTGGCCCCTTTTATATGGAGCCACATCCTGACGAGCGACTAATGCTTTTCTTGTATAACCAGGGTTCTTGGACTGGGGCAATCCCTGCCTGTACCTCTGACAAGCGCCTGGCCAGAACGGCCGAGGCGCCTTTGCTATGGAGCAGTATCATCTGCATAATGGGGATTCCCGACTCAGCCATTGAATGGTAATACAGGGCCCCTACATTTGGTCGGTTATCCACAGCCGCAAGGGCTGCAAAAGTTAGCACCGCTCGTGGTGGACTGCCCCCTGAGGAGGCTTCCAAAACTGGCGGTGGCTTAAAGGAGGTTCCCGGAACAGGCCCCTCATTGTTTTTGTATTGCCACTATATTAATTTTTGATACGCAAACCCTGTTTCCCCTATTTTGGAACGATATTATACTAAATTCTCATTCATTTTTATCATTTATTCTAACAAAAAGTCTCTCAGTGCATCATGATTTACTTCTATTCCTAAAAAGTTGAAACTGAGTACTTTTCCAACCTTGACATTTGATTAAGACAACAATCAAATTCCTGAGTGACTATTTCAGGTTCTAATTATGTTACTTTTATTTCTCGCGTGCTTTCGAGCCGAAGAGATCACCGGATCCGTCAAGCAGCATTGCGGGAGTGTTGATCGATAGCCACCCGTCAGTTGGCACCACTTTTAATTAAACCGCCCTCAAGATTAGTTCCCCACTTTGGCCCCGGCTCCTTGTAATTGTTTTAAATCTCACCCCATCCCAGAACAGACGCACCCTCGGCAGTTTAGCCGAGAAAAAAAGCCACAAACCGTCAGGGTGACAGATTTCACGGCTCAAGTGACATTTATAAGATGCAAAAGGGTTCTTCCACTTCTTCAAAATGTTTCCATTTGCTTCACCACTTAAAAGGAAAGAAGTTGTTGCTTTCTTTCACATTTTAGGGCTGTTGGATGAATTGAAACCTTTTTCAATTCTTACCCTCTAAATCTGAATTAGTAGCAAACTACTAATTGGTAGTAGTTATCCACTAATTCAAATAGTGCCGATTTGTTTACTAGTAATTAGTAAAAATCGACTAATTCAATGAGTAAGAATAACTGAATAAATGAATTAGTAACTATATGGGGGCATGCATAAATTACGTAACGCAATTTTCCGACAATTTTGACGCCCCCCCCCCCCCGTTTTTGTAAAATTTTTTCCGACTTTTCCCCGTAGTTTTTCCAAAAAGCCATAGAAACAGAGGAGCTTGCATGAGGAAATGCATGGACGTGAAGGTAGCTAAAGAGGTATGTGAGGACAGAAAATTGTGGCGACAAATAGTTCAAAAGAAATGCATGATGAAGAGTGTCAGCAGAATGAATGACGCCTGAAACGAAAGAAACTAGATACTAATGGGCCCGAGAGGAAAGCTTTACATTGTCACTCTCTGAATCTGAATTAGTAGAAAACTACTAATTGGTAGTAGTTTTCTACTAATTCAAATAGTGCTGATTTGTTTACTAGTAATTAGTAAAAATTTACTATTCATTGCTGGTTACTATTTTGAACAGTAGTTTCAAGTAAATTAAAATACTTATTTTACCATTAGAAGAATTTCATTGAAATACACTAATCGATGAATTCACATGTTAATTCAAAGAAATTTCCATTTTATCTCCTCATACTTTAAACTCAGTGCATATTTAATTTAAATTAATACGGGTTCTTTAATAAATTCAATTTGAACCGTTCCAAATGTCTAATGTTCATAGTTAAAATTTTGCCTTTTAAACAGAATAGGTGAATTTTTTACCAAATAGTTAAATTTGAAACCAAAAAGATTAAATTTCTACCAAGAAAGACGATTTTTAACAAAATACATGAATTCTCAACCAAATAGTTGAATTTTGAACGGAAAAATATCAGTTTTAAACCAAAAATGGAATAGTTAAATTTTCAATTAATAAATTAATTATCCAGAAAAAAATAACAAATTTTAAAATAAAATGATGAATCTTTACCTGAAATAGATGAATTCTGATCCCAAAGGATTCATTTTTAACAAAAAAAATAACTTTTAACCAAATAGTTCTCATCTTCAATCTGAAACATGAAATTTCAACTACAATGATGAATACTTAACTGGAATACTTAAATTTTCAAACAAAAAGATAAAGTTTCAAACAAGAAGTTTAGGTTTGAAAGATAAAAAATAACTTTCTACCAAAAAAATACATTTTTTGAAGAAAAGAGATGAATTTTCAACTAAAAAAGACAAACTTTCAACCAAATAGTTTTATTTTTAGTTAAAAAAATTGCCTAAAAAAAAGACACACAAATTTTCAGCCCAAGTGATAAATTTTTGAATAAAATGATGAGTCTTTTACTGAAATAGATGAATGCTCAACTGGAGTAGATAAATTTTAAGTCAAATAGATGAATTTTTAACAGAAGAGTTTATCTTTCAAACAAGTAGTTGAATTAGCAACAAAAAGATGAATTTTCAACAAGAATCATACATTTTTCACTGGAATACTTGAATTTTCGACCAAAAAGATGAATTTCCAAACAAGAAAATTAATTTTTATACAAAAAGAATAATTTTCTACCCAAAAATACGATTTTTCGATAAAATACATGAATTTTTGACGAAATAATTGATTTTTGTAACAAAAAATATCAGTTTTCAACATAGAGATTCATTTTTTCTATTTCAATGTTCGGTTGAAAAAAATAATTTTCAACCAAGATTAAAATTTTTCAACTAAAATGATGAATCATTGACTGGAATAGTTTAATTATTAACTCAAATTCGTGGGATTTATAATAAAGATTTCTAGGTTAGTGTAAAAAACTGTTTATTCAGACAACGTGAAATATTATAGAGAAATAAAATGAGAATCAGAAGAAATGAGTGAACACGCAATGGAGACAGAAAGCCATCCACGGCGAGCACCCCAAAACGTTAGATCAACATGAAGTGGATAGTGAGGCATCAAATATTTGGCTGTGAAAGGGCGCCCTATATCCAGAAATGACAGAATTCGTTATTGCGATACAGGACAGGGTTGTCAGCACCAGGAATTATCGCAAACACGTGCTACATAAAGACGTCGTTGACCGGTTCCGATTATGTGGAGATACCAACGAATTCATCGAGCACATTATTGATGGTTGTCGCGTAATGGCTCAAAGAGAATATACGCACAGGCATAATGATGTGGCGGGAATTATACATCAACAACTTACCCTAAACCTAGGACTCTTAACAGAATGGATGCCTTTCTATAGATACATTCCAATGCCCGTTTTAGCAAATGAAGATTACATCTGATACTGGGTTGTTACTATCCAGACGGATCATTACATCCGAGCCAATCGAGTGGATATCGTAATGCGACGAAAAAAGGTGAAAGAGTCTACATCATCGACTACAGGCAATGTGCACGCAAGATGCACTGAATATCTTGAACATTTAGGAGTCAATAGGGTACTGGCAGCAGCTCAGAAGGCGGTTTTATTAAACACCTGTCGCATTTTAAGAAACGTCCTAGACCATTAGGAAGCAAGCGACTAAAAACCTATAGTGATACATGGTAGCTCTAAGAAAGCATCCAGAGACGACTGTTGTCACCTCCAACACTCGCGGCCGCTGTGTAAGCATAACGTGGTAAAAGACGAACTGCAAACTACATCATGCTTCTAATTTTGTACCTACAAAATCATCGCAAATGATTTCATACATCGTATTAAATTAACTAATTACATCCTTATCTCATCAGTCACTCGACTTGGTCTGTGCCTATGATGGAAAACCGGGTTCTTTTTAACTCGAGAACAAGTTTGAAAAAAAAAAATAATAATAATAGCAAAAAATTCGGTCATCCGCGGCTAGAGACCTGACTCCAAGGAACAGTGTTGAACGATGTTGTCTCGCGTAAAGTTCCTACTCTTGCTTACCTTTTAGGACAGAAATAGCAGAAGTGGATGACGCATACGTTCCAGTTGTGTCGGGATTGGTTGCTTTAAGGAACCGTGATCGAAGGTTCCGGAGCCTACAACTTTTCAAGCAAAAAGTTAAATTTTTATATTACAACGTTAAATATATGATTTTCGTTATAAACCTTTCAAGAAATATAATTAATTAAATATTTCCAGCAACATCAATCACGTTTTAAAGAATTTGTGAAATACAGGAAAAGTTTATGGATTATCATCTCATTTTTTCATTATCACTATTTATCTTAACTTTTAATTATATTTATTTATTGACATTGGATATTAATATGTCAAATGTAAATTCTTTGAACTGTTTTTAATAAAAAAAGAGCCATTAAAGAGATGGATATATTATCATTTACTATATCCTACTGGATTATATATTAAAATTAATTTTCCCCAATACCGGCGCCGGAACTTGCGACATACATATTCGTTCAGAAGAATCAAAGTTGGTCTTTACTCGAATGGTGACGTCACAGCGAAGTAATGTGGCATTTAGTCCTCTAGAAAACTAAGTAATGTCATGCGCATCCCTAATCTACCCCTCCTCCCTGAAACTGCGAATCGCAATTTAGATTCTTCTGAACGATTGTTGTCGCTCGTACCGGCGCGGTGATTGGGGAAAGCATTGTGTGCAGCGAGTGGGATACGTCGATCACCATCTCACATGATTTGCCACGCTCGCGTAGTAAACTTCATGCTCGTTGCTAATCAACTACGTATCCCGCTTGTTGTACAATCTACTATTAATTCATTTTTGGCCTCGATTTAATTATTTCTGGGTACAACTTTAATTTGCAGATTCTGTGGACAGCTCTTTCGGTAGCTTTGGGAGTGGAACTTCGAGGTGATTTAGTCAAAGGTGCGCCTTGTATTAAAAAAAATCATCAGCTTTTTTGTCCTACTGCTGGGAACAGTTATCCTATGTAAGTGAATACTGTTTCTGATTTCTAATTTATTAATTATTCCGATCTTTATTAGATTTAAGCGTGTAGTTTTTCGCTTTGAGGCGAAAAATAATTTTTAATACAAAATAAAAACTTGGGACAACTATTTATTTTATTTTTTTTTAGATTTTATTTTATTTTACAGGATTTTACAAAATATCAGAAAAAATTCGAGTCAGTTTAAAACGTATTAAGGACTTTTAGGAACGAATTAAAAGATCTTTGATAAATTGTCGGAAATAATTCCGATATAATGTTATAATATAGAAGTTGTTTGTTGAGAATATCGATAACTAAAGTCGAGTCCAAATGTAAAGGCCTCTCACATCTGTTGATTGGAAAAAGCACGAAAAAATCTGTGTATCGTCTGATAAGTAGCATAGAAAAGCTTAAGGTCTTCCGAATTCAACAACATGATCACTTTTATTGTAAGAAATTTTTCTCAATAGTTAGAGAGCAAAACATCCCAAAAAACAGGGGGTTTCGGCCTCCTTTTTCAAGCGACCACTTTTACCTGTAATCATGGTTTAAAAGATGGTGGAACGCAATGTACTGATTAAATAAAGTTAATCAAGGATTAAAATTTAATCAGGGTTGGTGGAATCGGCCCTAAGTTACCTAAAAAGTTACATTTTTCACTTTCTTAATTTTATAGTTGAAAAATCAAAATAGCTAAAATGATAACTCATGAAAACTTAATTAAAAATAAATATGCATTAGTTAATGTGAGATTTGTCGGTCATATTTTTCAAACAAACATTTATATTCTTACCCAAAAATATAAAATTTGTTTTACCACAAAAAAAAAATTTCAAGCCAAAAGACGTTTTTTCAACAAAAAAGTTACATTTAAACCAAATTTGGACCTTCTACCAAAAATGTGAAATTTTCAACTAAATACATGAATACCAAAAAGATGAATTTTCAACAAAAAAGTTTTTTTGGATTTTTTTTCTACTTTTTACCAAAATACTTGAATTTTCAACAAACTACATGAATTTTCAACCAAATTTTTCAATTTTCATACTAAAAAGATTAATTTTCATCAAAAAACTTCATTTTCAACAAAACAGTTTAATTTTTTACCGTTTTCAAACCTAAAAGTCGAATTTTCAACGAACAGCTAAATTTTTTACTAAATAGTTAAATTTTTCAGAAAAATATTTGAATTTTCCAACATAAAAAAACGAATTTGAAAGAAAATAGTTAAATTTTCTACGAGAGTTGAATTTTCAACTCAAATTATGGACTTTTAGGCAAGCTTCATTTCTAACAAAGTAGGTATACTTTCAAACAAGTAATTACATTTTCTACCTGAAGAGATGAATTAAAAAAAAAATAGCTGAACCTTCTTCAGAAATTTGTTTACCAGAAGAGATGAATTTCCTTAAAAAAAAATCGATATCTTACAAAAAAACAAAGACGAGTTTTCTACAAAACAGTTGCATTTTCAAACCAAAAATATGATTTTTTCATAAAAAAGTTTCTTTCCAACCAAATAAAATACTTGAATTTTTAACAAAATGCATGAATTTTCAATAAAAATAGATGAATTCTCAACGAAAAATATAAAATTTAATATTATTTCTATCTTAAAAGATTTTAATTTGAAATCATAGTTGAATTCAACCAAATAAGACGAATTTTCAACAAAACAGCTGAATCGTCAACCAAATCAGATTAATATTCTATCAAAATAGATAAATTTTTAACTAAAATGCATAAGATTTTGTCACCGAAAGAGATCAATTTTGAAAAGAAAAAGTCAAATTTTGGAACAAGAAAGAAAAAGATTTCCACTGAGTTGTAGCATTTTCAAGCAAAGAAGATGACTTTACTACGAAACAGTTGTATTTTTAAATGAAAAATATTAATTTTTAACAAAGAAGTTACTTTTCGTATAAATAAAATAGTTGCATTTTTTGAAAAATGTATGAATTTTCAATCAAAATAGATGAATTCTCAACGAAAAATATAATAGTTGATATTATTTGCACCAAAAAAGACTTCACTTTGAAATCAATCACAGTTGCATTCAAACAAACAAGATGAATTTTCAAAAAAAAAAAGATGAATCCTCAACTAAAAGAGATTTATTTTCCACCCACAACTGACCCACAAACGTTTCTTAATAGGAGATAATATACAAAAAAAAAACGAAGTAACTTCAAAGTAACCAGAATTAAAGTTCCAAGTTACTACAAAGTTCGTAACTAAGTTACGTTACAAAGTGCTCTTTAAAAAAGTAACGAAGTTACAGTAAAGGTTACAAATAACGTACATTTTTAGTAACTTAGTTTCTTGTAACAAGTTACTACCCAACTCTGCAACGAAGTATCTGAAACAATTAGTGTGTCTCAGAATCACGTGTTTCATGTTTTCTTTCATCGCGCTTGTTTTCTATTATATCGTTATCGAAATTTAAACAAATGAAATGGAACCATTTTTGTAGTTTTTCACAACTTCTCATGGCTCTAGTCCACAGCGCGACGGCCCTGCTCAACTTTGTCGCATCCCCACCACCTCGACCAAATTTGTGGCGCGGAATCGAAGATTCTCACTTTTACGCCGAAATATGAAGTTCCCGCGTCTCATCCCTTCCACGTCACCTAACTCTATCGCATCCCCACCATCTCACCACAAGAGGATAATTAAACACATATAATAAATAAATAATGACTTTATTATTTATTTGTGATTAACATCGAATTTCAAAACAATTTTTTTCATGGGTTCTCTTGGGTCCCTGATTTCATGTCCGTTATTTTTATATTCAACAAATAAATGTCCGATCCTATAAGGTGATGAAAAAGCTCAACGGACACTGTTATATAGCTGTGACGTAACAGTTCTAGAACACGAAAGAACATGTTCTGTAAGAGGATTAGAACATACCTAGTCCATGGTCTAAGTAATGTCGTCCCCAAATGGACTTAGCAGTTCTGTAAGGCTGTTATAGAACCATGTTTTGTCAGAGATCTATAAAAATTCTGGAACAGCGTTATATGTAACAAAAATATTTTTAGAACAATTTAGGAACAGGGTTACAGAGTAACCATGTTCGTTGATAATAAAAACACATCAGTATTTCACAATGAATTTTATTTATTATATGCCAAGTCCTTCAATTTGAACCATCTTTAAAGAAAATCGGATAATTTTTAGGCTATGATAAACCTTGTAGAAGAAAGTGCGCTCGCTATCAATACATAGTATATGATGTGATAGGTTCAAGTTGGATATGTTGCTTAAATTGCAATACAAGATTTATGTACCCCTGCTCTTGTCATGTCTACTAAAAATCATTATTGAGCAGATGATGGCGTACATACATTTATATTCATAAAACACAATTACTAATCAATAATAGTCGAATTGAATTAATACTCATATACACACTCAGAAAAATGCTTGAATTAAACAAATTATCTCTTCGACAAAGAGTCAAAGAAATTTTAGCTATGCTATAGGGTTAAACAATTGTGTCTTCGAATCAAACATTTTTCTGCGTGCATATATTTCTTATTAACAAATTTATGATATTAGCTCAGAGCATGAAGGACTTCAGTCTAGAAATTTCATGATACGCTTGTATGCACCTGGCGTTTGATATACTTTTCCAACTACACTATTGCTTCTAAATCGGGTATGCACCCAAGTTACTACATTTTCATAACTTTATCGCCAGTCTTATCGTCAATTTGGAACAATCATAAGCTTGTTGCAAATCGTTGTATGCAACATTACAAATAAGGTCATCAACTAAAAGGTATGTTCTAGAGCGCGGAACAAATGCAAATGAAGAGGACTCTGAAATTGATACATTTTTCTCTCAGTAGATCAACAAGAAATTGAACTCAGATGTAAAAAGGATAATATGAAGTGTGACCAGTTTATAATTTGATACTTCTATAAAACTGTACATAAATTACTCAAGCCTGCTTTACGAGCGTTTTCAATAGGAGACCTATAAACAATGCTAGTCTGATCATTTATTGGCTTGTTTATATATATATACTTTTTGGGTGGTGGTGATTGGTTATTATGAGTATGATCATTGATATTATATACTTCAAAATGTTCAGCTACATAACATTGGTTATCTGGTAGACGAATATAAGCGGTTATTCGACCATCCGCAACACGGGCTTCACCGGGACATAAATCTTCACTAAGAATCATAGTTCCCACAAAATAGAAGTTCGTTTTCGTTCGTATAAAAAAGTCAAACGTATCGGAATGATGGTTAGGTTGCAGCCAGGAGGGTATATGATTGGCGGGTCGAGGAAAATTGACGTTTCCAGAATAAAAAAAGCCATTCTCCAGTCTTATTCGAATTCTGCTTAAACAAAGATCTGGAAATCCTGGAGCTAATTTGATAAGAAAAAATTAACGTTATTAACATTTTTGTAGACTTGTAACTTCAAATTTTAACAAATTTAAACTATCACCTAGAATGATCTCAAAACAGGGGAAATAGGGTGATTCTTTAAAATAATAAGGATTTAAATTATCTTAAGTAAAATTTATGTATATGTACGATATTAAATTCAACATGAAACGTTTAAGGTTTAATAATAGAATTTTCAACCAAGAAGATTGATTTTCTACCAAAAGAGATGAATTTTCATTAAAAGAGTTGAGCTTTTAAGCTAGTAAGTCAAATATCTTAAAAAGCAGTTGATCTTCAAACACGAAAAGGTACATATTCAACACAAGGGTTAAAATTCTCTGAAAAACAGTTGAATTATGAAGCTGAAAATATAAATTTTTAACAAAAAAGTTCATTTTCAACCAGATAGTTCAAGTTTTTACCAAAAAAGACAAACTTTCCACACAAAAATTAATTCTCAACCTAAAATGGTGTAGTTGAATATTCAGTTGAAAAAATTAATTTTCAGCAAAGAAAGACGATTTTTTAAAAATAGTACAATTTTTAACAGAACAAATTAATTTTTAACCTAAATTATGGATTTTCAAACATGAAAATAAATTTTTGACAAATTAGTTCAACTTTCAAGCAAAAAGCTTTCCAACCAAAAACGATGTATTCTCAATGAGAAATTTCATATTTGAATTTTCAACCAAGAAATATGAATCATTCTGAACGAGAAATTCATTAGTGGAATTTCTAAGTAAAAAAAATACCATTTTTCTCAAAAAATGGAATATTTAAATTTTCTGTGAAAAATATTAATTCTGAACAAAAAAGCGAAAACTGTAAAAATTGATATTTCAACAACAAGGAATTTAATTAATAAAAAGAAAATGGTTGGATTTAACCAACAATAACTAATACAAAAAATGATTTCTTATGAATGGATGATCTTCAACTAAAAAAATTATTTTAAAAAAAGTTGTTCAAACTTCGACCAAATAGTTTAATTGTCTACAAAATTGTTTTATTTTTGTGAATAAGGTTTACTTTTAAATAAAAATTTCATCTTACACCAAAAAAGATGCAATTTTTATCAAACAGGCCAATTTTGGCCAAAAATGAAATAATTAAATTTTCAGTTAAAAAAAATGTATTTTCATAAAAATAAAAAAACTTATTTAAACAAAGAATGAAATTTCGACAAAAAGATAAGTTTTCAACAGAGAGGATTTAACATCGCTGCTTTCATCATCATCCTCGTCATTACCATCATCTGAAATGTCACTTTCATCACTATCATCATCGGCACCTTCACCAGTACCTTCATTTTCTTCAGCTTCGGTCGTCTGTCAAGTTTGTTTTTTGTAAAAATATACAAAACATTGCTGTTTTCCTCGATTTTACGTCTATTTTTGCGTTTTTTGGAAAAATACGATCTAACTTGGGTATTTGGACACCGGATTCAGTTTCAGCGGCCCCAAAAACATATAGATATGCCGGTGTAGTCCGCTGGGCAGACCACTTTATTTTTGTGTGCCGGTGTTATTGTTGTCAAATTTCATTAAATATTAGCTCATTTTGAGTGAAAAGTGGACCAAAAGTTTAAAATTTCAGAAAAAATCGCTATTTCCTGGCATTACTATAAGAGAAGATAGCTATAAAGAATAATTATTCATTTAAACAATTAGGTTGGTTAAATCTTAATAATTATTACTTTAGTGAAAAGTGGACAAAAAGTTTAAAATTTCAGGGAAAGCCGCACTTTCTAATACTATTCAAAGAGAATATGATTAAAAATAATGAGAAATTATTTAATTAATTATTACCTCAAGTTAATTAAAAAGTGGACAATTTCAGAAAAACTCGCGACTTTATAGCATTAGGATAATATTATTGCAAATGAAAATAAGTTTTTTACACAATTATTTTTGTTAACTTCGCGCTCGTTTACTTATTCTTTGCACTGGAATGAAACTTGATCAAAAACATCTCTTTTAGATTCCAGTATTCTTACTCATCTTCATATTCTACATTTATTACATAATTAAGCATTGTTAAAGATTAAATTGCTCAAAGCTCTGTAGGCTTTGAGGTTCATAATCTCATCGTGGCACTCGCGGTACGCGCTTGATTTTTGACTGACATTTTTAAATGAGGAGTCCTGTCAAAAAATGGTCCAAAAAAATGTTGTAAGAATTTTTAAACGCTGAAATTCCTCTAAAAGCTTTTCCCATGTCTCTCGTCGTTTGGCGAAAAATTTGAATTTTTGATTTTTTAAATAATATTTTCGATAAGTAAAGCCAAAATAACAATTTCTATCAAAAAATAAATAAAATTTTTTATGAATTTTCAAAAGCTGCATTTCCTTTTTGAATTTTTTTCCGTATCTAACGCCTTTTTGTTTGAAATTTCGATTTTCTGCATAGTACTTTCGATAAATAAAACCAAAACAACAAGTCATATCAAAAAATGGTTTAAGGAAATTTTATAGGACTTTTTAAAAGGTATAATATTCCTCTTGAAGACTTTTTCTCGTATTTTGCGTCGTTTGGTTCAAAATTTGAATTTTGGATTTGCCCCTAGTATTTTCAATAAATAAAACCAAAATGAAAAGTGCTATCTATAAGTGGTTAAACGAAATGTTGTAGGACTTTTTAGGAGCTGCAATTAATCGCTGATACTTTTTTTCGCATCTCACGTCGTTTGGCTCAAAATGTGAATTTTCTATTCTTTCATGGTATTTTCGAAAAATAAATCCAAAATATCAATTCTTATCAAAAAATGGTTGACAGAAAAATTATAGGTCTTTTTGAAAGCTACAATCCTTCACCTAAACTTTTTCACTTATATGTCTTCGTTTGGCTTAAAATTAGAATTTTCGACTTATTCGTTTTCGATGCATAACACCAAAACAAAACAAGTCCTATCATAAAAAGGTTGAAGCAGAGATTGTAGATATTTTGAAGGGCTTCAATTCTTCTTCGATCCTTTTTTCACGTATCTCTCGTTGTTTGGCGTAAAAATTGAACATTCGATTTTTGGATAGCATTTTCGATGGATATATCCATAAACGTTGGCTCGATTTGATTCGTTCATTTTTTCGAGAGTTATCATGTTTACCGACGCACAGACAGACGCCATCGCCAAGACTTGATTTTCGGCTTCAGGTGGTCTCGAAACATGGAGATCCGTTGAAAATTTGTGGTGTAAAACTTCAGACAATTCCAATACTTTCTGAATCATAAATGATGAGAGTGTACAAATTTGGCCCACCCTAATGGTTATTTAATAAGCATTTGATGAAGCTCCAGTTATGTAGCAGTGACTGTCCAAAAATTACGCACACGTAGGGAAAGAAATCATTGCTAACAAAGTAACAACTTTTTCTAGCAAGCTTTAACGTTGCTATAAAGTTGACAGATTTCTTACTGTCTGGGGACACACTACACGGAGAATATATGCGTGTTAAATTTTACATAACTTAATTCGGTAAACAGAGGACATTACGGCATTATATTAAAATTTCACTTTCAGTTATGTAAAATGAAATAGGGTAAAATTTTATGTGAAAATGTGAATGATTGATATGAATTGATTATCATTTAATTCGCAATTCAGCAAGAAATAATACAACTAGATAATAAAGATTATCTGACAGTTGGGTAAAATGAGTCAAACTGTTAGGTACAGTTTCAATCAAAGAAAACAAAGTCTACCTCTCTAAATATGTGAATTCTACATCTCAGTCATGTAAAATTTCGTGCGCCAGCAAAAAAACGAAGATATTACAAAAATAAAGTTGTGTCCCATGCATTTGATCCATTGTTTTCCCCTCAGCATTCATCGAACTGAAGTCAGCTGTTAGTTGAATTGAAAATACCTAATTACTTGCCTAGAAAAGTTGAAAATTCGAATTAGTTTAATATCAAGAAACTTTAGCTCAATATTCGATATAATACTAAATACTTCTCAAATTTTCAACCTTTATAGACAAATTACATGTCGTTGGAATCGGAAAAACATGTATATTCCAAATACATTACTTTTAAATCGCGGATTGCAGAATTAGGAAACTTTTAATTTCAAATTTTTCTCCCATTTTACAGCAAAGGACCCCTGAGGGAAGGGTTGGTCTGCCCACTCTGCCCAAGCTCACAGGTACCTGACCAGAAACTAGGTCGTTGGTCAGGCCGGTCAGGCTACCCTGGCTTGGTCAAGAGCTTGCCGACTACTGGCATAGAGACGCAAATTTCCTAAGACCAGCCCTGTCAACAGTATTAACTTTATTCAAACCATAGAGGGTAATAGGTGCATGTGATTGGTCAAGTAGCGCCGGGAAAGAAGACACCGATCGACTGAAACGACGTTGTCATTCTGAGGAAAAATAAGGCTCGCAGACGTGCCATAAGGAATGTTTGTACCAAGTTTCAGACACGCATGTATTGTGACTCAGGGGAAAACTGGATAGAAAGAATTTTTACATGTAACTTATAAACTCCGGTTTTTGACCCATTGGTGTGGGTCACTAAGAGTTTGAAAATTGTCGAAGTGCAAAAAGCCGGGCCGGGCTCGAGAATACTCAAAATGTCGAGAGCCTGCAAAAAATCTAGTGCCCGGGTGGTTTCGAGAACCCGAGACAGGTTGGGTTCCCGAAACTTTTGAGTACTCGAATTTTTTCGGGTACCCGAAGATTTCGAGAACTCTACCTGTCTCGGGTTCTCGAAACCAACCAAGTACTCGAAAATTTCAAGAACCCGACCTACCTCGGGTTCTCGAAACCAACCGGTTACTCGAAGTTTTCGAGTACTTGCAGAGTTTCGCGTTCTCGGAGGTTTCGAGTACTCGAATTACTTCGGGTTCTCGAAATATCCGAGTACTCAGATTATTACGGGTCCTCGAAATTTACGAGAATCTGAAACCAATTACAAAGTTGAACTTTCATATAGTTAACAGTCATTTTGACAATTGAAATCTGGAAAGTTTAGAAATTTTTAAAAAATTCGTTAAATTGTGAAATTTTTCAAAGTTTATTAAAAATTTTGAAAGTTTTTGGTAAATGTTTGAAAATTCATCAAAATTTTAATAAATTCTGAAATTTTTGGAAACTTATCAAATGCTTGAAAATTAATCAAAATTTAAAATCTTTTGAGAATTATTTGGAAATTTTGACAAATTTACAAATTTATCAAAATTTTGAACATTTTTGACAAAATTTCGAAAATTTTGAAAATTGATCAAAATTTTGAATACTTTTTAAAAATTTTGTAAATTTCCAAACATTTCCCAAATTTTTATAAATTTTGAAACATTTTAAAATTTCCAAAAGTTTGAAAAATTTTCATAAATTTCCAAAACTTTTATAATTTGGATGAACTTCCTTTTGGTTTTAGACTGATTACTAATCTAAAGTCAAAATTCTTTCATCCGCCCTTTTGGATGCGACATTTTAAATTTTTTGATTTGGACTTTACCTTCGAATTTAGCGACTTCAAAAATCCCCGACTATCAAGTTTGATGCGATTCAAATCACATTTTTGTATTTTCCATCCACCATTTTCGATCTATCATTTTGAATTTAGAAATTTACATTTCGTATTAAAGAGCAGCGACTCTAAAAACGTACGAGTTTTATGCAAATCAAATCAAGCCAAACCTTCTCAAGAACTTGAAATTTTCACCTACTCGAACCTCTTCAAGAACCAAAAATTGTCAGGTAGCTGAACTTTATGTGGAGTACAGTAGGGATATGTATTAACCGATGTTGCTGATCCGAATGATTTCAAAGTGATTTTATAGTGATTTAAGGTGACTGCGTTTGATTGAAACGCTCCCGTCATTGAATTAAACATTTGCTTGGCAAACTAGATTTTTACTACAATATTTTCCTTTGATAAAATTTATTATTTTTTTAAACTAACAAATCATATTTAGGAAGAAATAAGATAAGTTCTTCGCGAAACCATGTCTGTCGAATTCATTTAGAAAAAACGCGAAATTTGAATTTAATATTTCTTTAAAATAGTAAAATCAATAAATAATTATTGGGCTTGAAATTATGTATTAAATCGGAAATTTACGGAAAAGCATCTCGAAGAATGTGATTAATTTTTCAAAAACATAAAAAATCCATAGGCTTTTTTTATCTCGTACTTGGATAAAAACGCTGCAGACAATAAACCACATTGAAAGTCGTGAATTTAGTCGTTATTGTCAATATTCCTATGTGGAAAAGTTAATTGGGGCCAGACTGGGCCCCAACCAGATTGCCCAATTAATAGTTGGGCCCCAACTGGGCAGCCCAATCAATGCCCAATTGGGCTACTACACATCACTACTTTACCACCGAGCAATTCACGCCTACCCCGAAAGGGAAACGGCTTAATGATATAATAATAAAGTTGTATTGCACCGAAAATGACTAAATTAGTCAAAATTGCGTATTCATAATTAATAAAGCAATTTAATTATAAATTCTAATAATAAAATATTCAAATATGACAATTTAGCAGAAAATAGCTACTAAGTAACGTTTCAATGGCCACAAACCCTGTAAAAATAATACAAACAAATATTTTTTGATCCTAAAATACTTATACCTTAGTACTGAATCTGGGTCTGACAACTCTTGAAATATTTTGAAACTTTTTAAACATTTAAAAATTTCTTTAAATGCCTTGAAATATTCTAAAAGCTCTTGAAATCTTATAATTTTTTCTGAAACCCCATAAAATCCTTTAAAATAATTTCATATACTTTGAAAAAGTAATTTTTTTTCAAGTCCGTCATAATCAGTTGAAAGTTTTTTAAAGCCTGTGGAATCCCATGAATTTTATTGAAATCCTTTAAAATCATTTGAAATGCCTCATAATTTATCAAACCTTTTAAAATTACTTGAAATCTTTTAAAATATTTTTCAATCCCTAGAAATCTTCTAGAATTCCTTAAACTGATTATAAATCATTTGAAATCCTGTGAAAACCCTTGAAGTCTTTAGAAGTAACTTGAAATCTTGTGAAATCCCTTGAAATCTTTTGAGAGATTTTAACAAATTTTAAAAAGTTTTCAATGGGTTTATTTTATATTTTATTTATTTTATTATCACAATTAAAGATACACCATATAATAAACGCGCCCAAACTACTTTGAAGAGGTCTTTGGAAATTTTTCCTTTTCAGAGCATCCTCTCTGCAAAGTAGCCTGAATATTAATAATTTAAGTGTGTAAAATTTTCCGTGAAACTAAAAAAATTGAATGATCTACCTATTATAGTTTGGGAGACACGGCCTTGAGAAATTACGTTTTTACTGAAAAATTTGCGTGATTTTTTAAAAATTTTAATTTTTGTAAATTAGCTTATTCCCTGCGCATTGTAGTTGAAAGATAAACTTACATAAATTGAAGTACAAATAAGTTGAAAAATTGAAAAACAAGAGGTAAAGGCCCTTTTGGGTTGATTTCACTCGAGACACACCGCGGGAAGAAGTTTATTCCAAATTCAAAAATATAATAAATTATTTGCGCAAGCTTCACTTTTTTGTGCGCTCCGTTTAACGAATATCATCATAATACCCACTTATTAAAATATAGTATGCCGAATCGGCATAATGAACCAATTTTAAATAAGCTTGAAGTGCATGAAATTAAAAAATAAGCGCTTTTATCAAATAAATAGATCATAAACTTTTAAATAAAACGATACAAAAAAGTCATGCAAATTCTCTATTGAAGGGAGTTTAAGATAATTGCAGAGAATTCAATTAAGACACTGCAAAAGAATTGAATAAATTCGAAGCATTCAAAAGAATTAAAAAGATTTCAGAAGCCGTGTACACCTGAATTCATAAGTGGTTAACCCCTCACATCTTCATTTGTAAATTGTTTAACTTCGGACTGCTTCAATATGAAATGGTTCAATTTTGAAACAATTATTTGAAATTAGACCAATTTGAAACTTTTAAATTAAATAACAATATTAATAAATCGATTAAACAAAATATGTTTATCAAAATCGCAAAATTGCTCGAAATAATCTCTTTTTTACTTTTAATATTCATTAGGGTCACGACACGACTGCAGCTGGAATAAATTGGACGCTTTTTAATTTGGGAAACAATCCCGAGATTCAGGATAAGGTTCATGAGGAACTGGATGAAGTTTTTGGAGATTCAGAAAAACCAGCATCGATTAAAGAAATTACAGAATTGAAATATCTTGACAGGGTGATTAAAGAAAACCTCAGATTGAATCCCTCCGTCCCTGGAATTGGAAGAAGATTAACTGAAGATATCATATTAGGTACAGTAGTCAGTCTAAATTAGATTTCAATGCAACATAACAAATGATTATTTAAAATTCTTTAAATTGAAAAAAAAAACACTCTTTGTTAGACGGATGCTTTATTCCTAAAGGGTGCAACCTAAACTTATCTATCATCAATTTACATCGAGATCCAGAAGTGTGGAATGATCCTCTAAAGTTTGATCCAGATAGGTTTCTGCCAGAAAATTGTATAGGTCGACATCCTTATGCTTACGTTCCCTTTAGTGCTGGACCCAGAAACTGTATAGGGCAAAAATTTGCAATGGCTGAACAAAAAATTGTTCTTACATCAATTTTAAGAAAATGGAGGGTCAAAAGTGCAAAGTCTCAAGCAGAAATGAAATTAAGATCCACTTTTATCTTGAGACCTCACGAGGGGAACCCTATGTATTTTACTCGGAAATAACATAAATTCTTCTAGTGATTTATTTTATATCAAAAGTTTTATTTAGTTTTTAATAAAGTTATTTAACCTTAATCCGTTCGCGTGGGCGGTCAAGTGACCGCCTTTTTGGAATTTCGAATGTCGCGCTCACCAGTGAGCTTTGGGGAACAGAAAAGAAAACTTTAGAAAATATTTCACGTTGATACAGGAACCTTCATTAGTATATTGCAATGACGTGGAAGGGTAAATGAATGAAATGCATACGGGAATATAACAAGGTGACGAATGGAGAATATTCATAGACTCCTCTTAGCAGAAATACTAAGTTTTTTTTACAGTATACGTGCTAAATATATTAACTGAAGAGATTATAATGACCATTGGATAAGGATTCATTTTTAGAAAGTCTGTCTCAAAACGTGGAGATTGGATGAAAACCGACTAAGTCAAATTTTACATAAAACTAATACCTTCTCATTAGGATAAGAATGTAAAAATCAGAATAAGTCATTCTTTATATTTTTAACCGCCAATCTCTTTTTCAAAGCATGCGTTAAGGCTATTTTTGTTGCAATAGAAGATAACTTTCCAATCAGCTGACATCAGGCGTATGCCATCATACGTTCTGCGTTGTCATTGATAAAAGTCAAAGCCATGTTAATGCATAAACCTTCGTTATCATCTTATCACCGCTTTCCCACGTTTCTGGATCAGATTTCAAGAAATCAGCTGAAATTCAAAGTTTCTGCTGAAAGCAGAGTTTCAAGGAAGTGCATCGTATATTTAATTACAAACTGATCTAATGTTCGTGATTGTAGGTTTGTTTTTTAAACTCATTATCGGGGAAAATTTTTTTTAAAGGTTTCTCAGAACCGTAACGTTTTTTAATTTTATGTACCATTTTGCACTTGCATTCGTCAGTATGGAACTAATTTGTCAAAGAAAGCAAATTCAATGAGTTCTTCACTCAAATACCTAAGATAATTTACATTTTTCTCAAAGTAGATTCATACAATTATGCTCTTAAAAGTAAACGCGACTCATTCTGCGGAGAAATTGGAATTTGTTAACAGTGTATATGTACCAATTGACTCATTCAACGTGACAATTTCGTCTTCAAAATCTGGAAACATATGATCAATTTCTACAAAGATAAATATTCTGAGTTGAAAAGTTTACTTTTACAATAGGGTCATTGCACAATTTACAATAACTGCATTTTTCAATAATAAATGACATACTTTTTACATTGATCACGGAAAATGTGACTGAAGATCAGAGAAGAAAAGCGAAGATTGATTTTGATGGCAGATTTCTTGGCGTTGCATATCTACTAAGCAGTGACGGTATTTGCATATTTAAAAATTCACGATATAAAGAACAAAATAAAAAATAGAAGCCTCACGAAAATTCGATTCTTTATACGAACTGTCTACTGTTATGGAATTTTCCGTAAGAACACCCCCTTTCCTAGCTCATTCAGGGCTAACGTTACAGAACTATCCATAATATTAGCCCTAACGCTATACTTGACCGGTTAGTTTTGCAGAAAGTTCTGTAATAATATTCAGTGCTTTCTTTATAGGAAAAGTCATCATCTATTTTTATATTTTAGGTCAAACTTGAAAAACGAGTGAAATTTTTTGATTGCAGCGACCCCGTTTGTATTCAATTCTGTCAAGTTTGTAAGATGTTCAACACTAATACATAAAAACAGAATCTAAATTGTAACCATTCAGTTCAACTATTAAAATTTTAAATTCATAAAATGGTTTAAACTATTCAAAAGAATCCCACATATGTGGGCGTCCACATAAAAAGGGCCCTTATGGCCGGTTCTAATTTAGGAGATATTAACGTTTTTCTAATTTGAGGTAAAAATTATTATGTTGGGGTTTGAGATAAGAGACGATACTAAGACTGATAGTGGATCTATTGGGATTATACTCCCGTGTGGGGTTGCTGGTCCGCCATCGGTCGCCTCCCCAGGTTGCGGATAGGCGAACGCCTCGCAGATATGGGTGGTACCGGGGAAATCAAATACCCGGGGCGGACAAAAACCAGTTAGGGGAAGGAACCCCGAATTTAAACCAATGATGAGTAGATATGTTAAAAACAATATACCCCAAGGGAGTAGGAATCTCCCCACTGATTCCGATCGGGTTCCAGCCCCGGTGGTCAGGGCCGGTTCCATGGATTTTGGGGAGGGCCAAATATACTTGGACAGGAGCGTCTGCGTGGAGTTGGGTGGTCCTTTGGACGTGACAGAGGGGGTGGAAGTGTTCGTCTATAAGATGGACATCGCAGAAATGGATGCTAAACTCTCAGAGATATATGATCTCTTTGCATAATTACGAGGCACCATCAAAGAAATGGCAGATTTTAGCAGGACGAAGAAGAACATGCGGCTGCCAATCAGGGATGGGTTGGGACGAGCGGAGTGACTCGTGGACCAACTGCACGATCACTCTACGATGACCGAAGGTCTTCATAGAGATTTGATCGAGAATGTTGGACGAATTGCCCGAACGAGAAGCATGCCCCGGCAGGAGAAGGCCAGCAAGTAGACAGGTGAGATCTGCACTCAGACTGACGAAGTCGTGGCAGCTCCCACTCCCTGTGATAGAAAGCGATGAAGGGAGACCACCCTGAGTCCAATTGAGAAGAGTACTTCCAAGCCGAGGAGCAAAAGGCCGAGGACCCGTCCTGCTTTTGATAATTTCACGGCTCTTAAAAAATGTGTAATTTCTACAAAAAAAGTATCCTGACCAGTACCCGGTCGGCTCCCCACCATCACATCTAACCAGGTTTGGCCTGGCCGGTAACCGGCCGGCTCCCGACCATGCGATATAACCAGGGGTAGCTCTGCCGGGATCCAACCAGAAACCTTGTTGTAGTAGGGCCAACCGGGGCAATTTCTGCACGGGGAGAGTCCATTGGATAAATATGAATTTGCGAAGAAACATTATTTGCTAGTAGCGACCTGTTTTCGAAAAAGTGTAGTGTTCAAAAATTTTTGTTTTATGGATTAAATTTATTTATTTATTAAATTCTCATGTTAAATTCAACAGTAGGAAATTAAAGAAAATTCAACTGATGTTAAGGATTAAATATTCAATTTTCTGTCATTTTTAAATTTCTTCATTTTTCAGCTAGTGAAAATTCGATTTTTTCAATTTTCAACAGTTTATAATTCAATTTTCAAGTCTCTTCAATTTTCAACAATTGAATTTTTGTCTCTTGAAAAATTATTATCACTTTTCTTCAACTTTCAACAGTTGAAAATTCAGTTTTTAATTTTATTCAATTTTCAGTAGTTAAAAATTCATATTTCAAGAACTGAATTTTCAGTTTTCTTTAATTTAAAATAATTGAATTTTCAAACGTTGTAAATTAAAGTTCAAATTAAATGATTATTTAATATATGAACATTTCAATCCATAACAAAAATTTCGCTAAAAGTTAATTTTTTCAAAGACAGGTTGCCATTGGCAAATAATATTTGGCAAAGTAATATATAGGCATCCAATGGATTCTTAGTGGGGATTTTAAAAGATTTTTAAAAACGTCCCAGCTCTGATCAACCCTTGTTACATTGTTGGAAATCCACTCACGGCGATTTAAAAAAAATTCTAAAAAAACAATTTTAATATGTTTAAAATCGTTCTCATAATCAAGAATATTTTCTCTTTCAAGAATCACCATTATTAATAATTAAATCGTGATATTTTTTCATTCGAAAAATTATTTTAGCTTCAAAGTTTTATTTAAATCCTAAATAGCTTAGTTTGAAATCGGTCAAGTAAACATTTGTAAATATATTTTGTTGATAACATTTGAAAATAAAATTTGATATGCATGTAAGCGTCCCGATTTTGAAGCCTGAGATTTTGATTTGCATTTGCGTGGAATTTACTGAATAAGCTTAGCTATAAATTACATATTTACATTAGCTAAGTAAATATGTAATTTATAGCTAAGTTTCTTTAGTAAATTTCAAGCTCCGTTGCGAAATTTCCCGCGTAATTCAAATACTGTGCAAACACAGGAAAATAGGGGAAAGACTGTGATCCTTGAGTATAGCTATATAATCTAAAGTTTATAAAGAGTATTTTGTCATACATAATATGGCATCAGTAATAACTTTTAATACAGCCTTTGACTTAAACTATAAAAATTAGTAACGACTATGTAGTCCGTCATACAAGACATAAGAAAGTCCGTCAGGCATAAGAATAAATTTCCATAATTTATAATCCACTATTTCTTTAAGATCTAGTAGTTTGGTTTCAAGAGGA
This sequence comes from Andricus grossulariae, assembly GCA_011634705.1. Lineage (NCBI taxonomy): Eukaryota > Metazoa > Arthropoda > Insecta > Hymenoptera > Cynipidae > Andricus > Andricus grossulariae. The sequence continues at coordinate 88,593,768 of JAABKJ010075445.1, read as the reverse complement.
TCTCCTACAGCATATGCTTGTACATGCTCCAAAAAACTCAACGTTTGTATGAAGCTCACAATAAGTGCGAAATCCTCTCATTTGGCATCAGTGATATACTTTTATGTTTAGAATAGATTTTCTCGATTATTCTATACAATGGAAAGTTTTCGTTTTTAGCAGGACAAATCAGTACAACATCTTCTTCAGTGAATCTGATATTATCAACATTTACATATTTTAAACTTTGATGATTTTCACCCTTGTTAGGTAGTACCAACTTTCAGAACAGCCTAGCTCTGTATCCGTTATTTTGAATTTTATTTCATTACAAGCAAATGCCTTTTCTTGCAAGAAGGCATCACAAAGTGTTAACTGATGTTTTTTTGCTAAGGAGTAACATAAATGTTTTCTATTAAAAGTGACTCTTGTATAAGTTTTTAATGGACGATGTTTAGCCTCACGTCTCATACACCGTATACATCACAGTGGTCCAACAGTTTGCATTATACGAGGATAATGCACCATAAAATAATGCTTAGGCTTCAAAGTCTCACCATAAAGATTAATATACATTTTGTGATGTCTGTCAACAAGCTCTTTCATCGTTTTCGTGTTCCACTGTTCGTCGTTGTCCGGAACAAGATCGCCAAATACTAGAGGTAAATTGAGGATAAAATGCATCATTTCCGATGCAGTCATTTTTATATTTCTCGATTTCAAATTAAACTGACTCATTAATGGTGGATGATTACCATCAAAAGGATACCATTTTATTAGGTATTTTCACTTCAACCATCAGCTAACTTCACTTCGTTAAGTGCTGAAGGGAAACAATAGACCAAATGCATGGGATTCGGTCCATTTTTGCTCCATTTTGCTTATATCTTCGTAAAAACTATTTTTACATTCTCATCTCAATGAGAAGGTATTGGTTTTATGTGAAAAATGACTTTCGCGGATTCGATCAAATGTCGACGCACTACTTTACCACCGAGCAATTCACGCCTACCCCGAAAGGGAAACGGCTTAATGATATAATAATAATAATAATGTTGGCTTATTCTTTATAAATATTGAACTTATTTTTCTTGAAAAATACAGATGCAAGTTCAACGACCCCTTACTGCAGAAAGAAGAAACAATTCTGTAATAGTTATACTGCCAACCAATAATAAAATCTGATGTACAACTGTATAAGAATCCTTTCTTATAGGAGGAGGGTCCATAACACCAGTTTTTAAGCCAAGGACAGATTCGGGTAAAAGTTCGTGATTTTGATCCTCTCTCTGTACCTTATAATCCCTCAAAATGATTTCATAAAAGTTCCAACTTCTGAGCTTAAGATGAAGCAGATAAGTTCAGGCTCGATATTCGCGGCGATACGTGTGAAAGAGGGACCCCAAAATAAGCCGAAAATCCGCCTTTTTTTTGCGCCCAACGTAGTTTTTGAAGGAAAGAACATAAGTTGATGCAACAAAACTCAAATAATCGTCGATGCGTGCTGTAACCGGGTTTGTCATTAGTTTACCCTTTCAACCCCTTTTAACACTGAGAAATTGAAAAACTACATCATTACGTTCTTATGCATGAAGTACTTTTCACTACCAATTAGGGGTAGTTTTTCAATTTTCCAGTGTTAAAAGTGGTTGCAAGGGTAAACTAATGTCAAACCCGGTTACAGCATGCATTGGCGATTATTTTGAGCTTTGTTGCGTCAATTTGTTCTTTCCTTCAAAACTACGTTGGGCGCTAAAAAGGAGCGGATTTTGGGGTCCTTCTTTTGCCATAATTTTTTAATGAATTCGATATACTTACTAATTATAAATAAATGGTAACATGACTGAGCGTGAAACTTATCAGTAATAAAAATTCTTATTATTTTAATTATATTCTCATTAAATTTCTTCATCACTTCATTTTGACATAGTTCGTGTTGTCAAATTTTGTGGAAACACACTGGGTTCATAATAACATGGGCCCATTTCAGACAGACGTATTTAAAAAAATGTGTTGAATAATGAAATATTTTCTCTCATAACGTGAACCCCTTTCTAAAAAGTACAGCATTCTATATCACATTTTCATAATAATTTATAGGAAATTTTACGCACCGCCCATCATATTGAACGTAGAAAAAATGGGTTCAAACACAGCACAGAAAATAAAAAATTTCAGAGGTTTGCTGATACATTTATCCCACTGATCTAGATCATGTCTCATTGATATAAATTTACAACCCATGAATCCAAATACTTACTGTGTTCTTTAACCGCATTTACTACAAAAAAATATACATATGTGTGTGTATGTTTGTGTATATATATATATATATATATATATATATACGCTTAAGGTTTATGCATTCATTACATGCACACAGTATTCTCTTCCAAATGACTCATAGCATGTGATAGTAGAAATTTAATTATTTCTCAGAGAAAACTGATAAAACAACAAAATAAGGATCGGAGCAAATGTCAGAATTATAGGTATGAATATTGTGCCCGGACTTGCTTCCAACGTAAATTGCAAACTATCATAAGCTTCTGATATGAAATCATAAACGTAAATGTTATAATTTGGTTAATAAGAAAAATAGAGGTTCTACCGGTTGACTCCGCCCTTTCTAGATATCTACTCAGATACAGCAAAACATGCAAAAACCGTAAAATCCGAAAGCGGCAACAACTACTTACCCCGACAAGACATTCTTTATTTTAGTACTCAATGTTTCCTCTAGTATTCTATTATTAATCTCGAGTAAGATCATTTTTGTAGCTAATTTAATAATTAATAGAATATATTAATAGAATAACTAACAATTATCTACCGACTGACGTAACCGTAAATTGCCATAAATTCAGCTCTGACTACAATGTCTGTCTTCATGAGGGCGCAGTCAGTGCTCCCAACGCGGGCACCTTGCACTACTGCGCATGCGATGCATGAGCCGCTTCATTGACTGCCGTTCGCGCGTTTATTTGAAATGATAAAAAATACACTTTTTTGATTTATTATTAATTACATTATCAATCAAATTTTCATATCCATTTTTATTAATATATAATAGTTTAAAAGCATAAATTGGTAAAAATAATTTGAAAAATAAAAAAAGATTACACAACATAACATGATATTTTTTATTTACTGAATACTCGTTGTATTTTTCAACCTAATGCTCAGAATATATTAAAAACCTTCTACGTACGACTTAAATATGTTAAAATATAATTATTTCCGATTATTAATAATAACTAAAAAAAATTGTATTTTTCAATATTTCAAATAAGCGCGCGAACAGCAACCAATGCAGCACCTCGTGCATCGCATGCGCAGTAGTGCAAGGTGCCTGCGTTGGGAGCACTGGGCGCAGTCTTGTATCAGCATGCGCTGTTTTAAAAGTAGAATGCCAGGGCGCTAGAACCCTATTACTGAATACTTACTAACTAGTACTTTTTTAGAGCGGTAAAGATTTGAAAATAATTCAAATAAAATGGAATATTCAGTAAACCGATTTATTGAATTCTACAAAAAAGTCCTGTGGCACTTTTTTCTGTCTTGCGTTATTATTGAACTATTCGCTAAAATATGAATAATAACGATTTTCCGCTGTCATAAATAATCAAATTGGATGTGAATCGACAGAAAGAACAAATTTTTCTACACAAATTATTCATCAAAGCCTAAATATTCTAAAATAATATTCAATATTCTAAAATAATATTCAATATTTCACTATTACATTTTTTTTATTATTGCATCAATGTCATCACACGCATCATTTCTGACGAGCTCCACCTCTACTCACGAATCGCTACCAATTTTTTTAATTTGAAAAGTCATCATACAGCCGAAAATGGATTTTTTCAGCCACAGGTCATGCAAAAGGTGCCTGTGATGGCATCTGCGGCATTCGTTAAGCATTTTGCAACTGAACACAATTCAAGGAAGTCACATATAGAAGGCATTAAAGGCGCAAAAACCTTTGTCACAGAAGTTAAAAAGTACACCAATGCACTTAAATTACGGTCCATTTCTGCCGAAGATATACAACAATTTCGCAGAAAAAAACGCAGGAATGGAAGAAAGCACCAGCTACTATGGGAATTCAGAAGTGCCACGTATGGAAGCTCGAAATAGGAGAAAAAGGTCAAAAAACTTCCTTCATGGCACAAACAGCTAACCATAATTGGCCACTCGACTGTCGAAGAAAAATGCAAAATAACAATTTTAACAAACATCAGGTAATTTAGGCATATAAAATATTGAATATTCCTTTCGAATATTTAGACTTTTAGGAAAAAATTGTGTAGAAAAATTTGTTCTTCCTGTCAATTTACATCCAATTTGATTATTCATGATAGCGGGAAATTGTGTATTATTCACATTTTAGCGAATAGTTCAATAATCACGCAAGACAGAAAAAAATGTCAAAGGACTTTTTTGTAGAACTTTTGTTAAGGAATAACTTGGATTCTTCAACTTTTGCCATATCTTGTCTTCTTTTTGCAAAAAAAAAATTATTTACAAAAAAAAACTTTTTTCATAATTATAAAAATGTAGGAGCAGAGCCGCGTTTCTTAGTGCTTCTTATTTATTATTCCAAATTTTCAACTCGATGTGGCTATTCGTGTTAAAATAAGTTTACAAATACAAAAAAGTGTCGGTAAGGTAGGAAGCCGGTCGCGTGACCCACTCGTCACTTGGCCTAAAGGAACTAAAAAAGCTTTTAGGGTATTTAAAAAGATTGCAAGGGATTCTAACGGATTTCTTGAGAACTTTAGTTAATAAAAACAGTTATAAACATGATAATACTAGTTTCTAAACAAAGATTAATATAAAAAATATTTTTTCCATACTTACACTTATCTGAAAAATATCGAAAAATTCAGGTATAACAATGTAGTCAGAAAAATCCGATTTTTTTTGCCATTTTCTATTTGCAATAGTCCTGTTGTAAAAAAAGATGTATAAACAAATTTTACAAAAATTATTTCATAACAGTGCTAAATAATGATAGAAATTGTTAACAAAAGGATCATAATCTTTAGCTCATGGTTGATGAAAATTTTATTCGTTTTTTTTTCAGCTACTGATTGTTTCAAATTCAATTTAAATGTTTATACCTTAACAATATACCAAAAGTGTATTTATTACTATTATTTTCTTTTTCAGGACAAGCGCAAGTGTGTGAAACAACTGATTGTTTATAAGAGTTTGTTGCTAAAAATTTTCAAAGATTTTTAAAAATTCGAAAAAAAATTTTTCGTGAAGAAGCTCTACCCATTAGCACGTTTACCCAAATGCAAAATAACTTATGTGTTAATTTTGAAAATATTTTTATTTGGAAAAAAATTCACTCCCCCCGCTCCGCCCCAAATTTTGGATTTTTAATTGAAATTTAATTTGAAAGCTTGTTTTATCATCTTATTATCCCTGTTATATAGGGCGTCCCAGACTCAAGTGCTCGGACTTATATATCTGCATAAAAATAAAAATAATGAATAGAAAATTCCTTTTCCAAAAATCAGTTGATGTTTTATTTTTTAAGTTATAAAATATTTAGGCTGGGCCAATCAGGAGCGCGGCATAAGCAGACGTATGTTCGTGAGCAAGATTCCAACGTAATGTTATTGAAGCAAGCGCCGAGGTGGGGTAGCGACGGGAGAACAGCGTTCACTACACTGCGTTGGGACTCCCGCTCACACACGCGCGACTTTTCATACCGCGCTGCTGATTGGTCCAGGTTAAATATTTTATAACTCAAAAACTAAAACTTCAACTGATTTTTTGAAGAGGAATTTTCGATCTTTTTAATTTTTATACAGCCATATAAGTCCGGACACCTGAATCTGGGACACCCTGTATATATACATATATATGATAACAATAATAATTATTATACATATAATTAAAAAACTAAAGGTTAATAACCACCGCAGGGTGTCACTGGTAGCAACTACCATCTAAAAACTGACATCGGCTCCCAGTTGGACCGCGGTAAATCCCACTCATGGCCACGTCTCACAACCGTGAGATGGGTGGTCACAGGACACGACGAAATCACAAAAAAAATTTATAATTTTAGAAATACGGGTTTGTAGAGAATAACAAGACGGATCTTTTTTCCATTTGAAGCCCCCCCCCAATGAACATTTTTAATAATAAAATTAAAAAAGTGAGAAGAAAATTTCCTCAAATTCAATTATTTTTTAAAACATAAATCATTATAACTCACAATCAGCTAAATATGATTGAAACCATTGGAAATTTAGTACACACACGCAGTATAGTCTATTCATGTCCACAAAATGAAGAAAAAGTTTGAAGGGAAGTACAAAGTTGAAAAATCTGCCCGCTGAGTGGGCACATTCTCCTCTTCGCTCGCGAGTTTGAGTGCGCATAGGGCGCGCGACTGTTGGTTCTTGCGCTTCGCGCTTGATAATATATTTATCTCGCGCTCGATAATGTACTTACCTCGCGTTGCACGCTCGGTCTCTGTTCTTCCCCCATATTTGTGCACAGACTTTTTAAATTTAAAGGTCAAAGCATCGACAAGTGTAATTTGGTAATTGTTAATTCTCTTTTGTTAAAGCTCCTTCGGCTTTAACGAACACATTCTCATCACTTGTCTCGTGCTTCGCACTCGATTTTGTGAAAAATGCGAACTTTTCTACATTAGGTTCAACACTGTTATATCAAATGTATATTAAATGTATTTCTGTACCTCAGCCCGGAATAGCTAATTCAAATATTGCAAAATAAAGTACAAATTTTACTTATCATGATAACTTTAATATTTGTTTCTTATTTTGCATTACATTTTATCCTCAAATACCCTGAAAAATGTATCATTTCAATAAATTTATATTATTAAAATTCATAATATGCATTGATATTGAAAAAAAACGTATGTGCATTGTCTGGTTCTTATAATTGAAAAAAGTGCGCATCCTTTAAATTTTTTTTTTATTTTAGTGCAACTTGTGTCGCTTTTCCATACATTTAATTTGTTTATTTTTAATGTTATTTTTTACGATTTGAACCGAAAATACGCATCCTAGCATAAAGTGGTTCAAATAAAATGTTTATAACAAAAGTCTATTAAAAATTTGTAGATTATTTTTGGTTGAACAACTTTTGTCTTTTACTTTTTTTTCGTCTCTTGCGTGGTTTTTTCAAAAATTTAATTTTCTTCTGCAATACCTGCGCCGGACTTGCGACATACACGTTCGTTCAGAAGAATCTTAGTTGGTCTTTACTAGATTGGTGACATCACAGCGAAGTAATGTGGCATTTAGTCCTCTAGAGAACTAAGTAATACCATGCGCATCCCCAATTTACCCCTTCTCCCTGAAACTGCGGATCGCAACTTAGATTCTTCTGAACGAATGTGGTCGCTCGTACCGGCGCGGTGATTGAGGAAAGCATCGTGTGCAACGAGCAGGATGATTAAAATGATGATGATACGAGTAGACTGGAATACCGTGAACATTTCAAGATGGAATATAAAATAACGATGATGATTATTATTATTATTATTACTCGCATGATTTGCCACGATCGCGTAGCAAACTTCATGCTCGTTGGTAATCGACGCTGTATCCCGCTGGTTGTACAATCTACTATTATTTTTAATGCTATTTTTTACGATTAAAACAAAAACTACGCTTCTTTAAAAAAATTATTTATGACCAATTTTTATAGCTCTTTGTTGTGTGAGCAACTTTTGGCTTTTCTAAGATTAAAACAAAAACTACGCTTCCTATCAAAAAGTAATCAATACAAAATTTTTAGATCTTTTTTATATGCACAATTTTTGTTTCTTCATCTTTTTTATATTTTGCATAGTTTGACCGCAAAATGGAATTTTTTATTTTTCAAAAAATTCAAAAGTTTGTTATGACAATATTGTAGGGTGTTCAAAAAGCAACGTTTTTCTCCTCTTGACTTTTTTTCATATCGTGCGTTTTTTGGATTAAAATGTTCATTTTCGTTTGTTTTTAGGAATTTTGTAAATGCTATAACTCCAGTAATTTTTGTTTTATCAAAAAAAGTCTTGAGGACAAATTGTTCGTCTTTTTGAGCATTACGAACATCCGTACATATAATTTTTAAATCTTAGAAAGAGTGGTCTCAACATTTTTTTAAATGCGCTTACTTTTTGAATTTTTATCCAAAATGGCTGGCTGATGAACTTGACCTTCATTTTAGGACACTTGAAGAGTATACCAAATCCCAATCCAATCTGTCTATTCTTTCGACAGTAATCGTGCTAACAGTCTAAAAATCTACATACACACATGCATAGACAAATTCGCGAAAACCTGTTTTTTAGGTTCAGAAGGTCTCAAATCGTGGACATTTGTCTTAAGAGGAGTGAACTAAGGTTCAAACCTTTCAACCCGGGAGCTTTCCACCGATTTTGATGAAACTTTTTGCATTGCACAGCTGAATCTGTGTAATGAAAAGTTAAACAAAAAATCTTGTGCGCCAATTTGAAAATCTATATTTTTTTTGTAAATTTCCAAAAATCGATTAAAAACTTGACTAACTTGGATAAATTAAGTCCTAGATCAACAAAAACACTGTATATATATATATATATATATATAGTCCATCCTGGCATTCTCGTCGACCCCCACCCCCCTAGCGTACTACGTGGTTCATCGAAAGCCCCCAACTGACAATTAATGTATTTTGTTGCAAATTCGTTTTCTTTTTTTTGGGGGGTAAAGAATAAATCTTTCTTGTTTAAAAATAAAATATTTGGGTTAAAATTTCTTTATTTTGAGTCAAGAGATATGAAGCTAACAATGAAATAGAAAAATGGGGATTAAAAGAAGGCATCGAATTATTTTGGAAAAGAGATTGAAAAATATTGACGTGAATAGACGAGGGATAACCTTTGATAAGAAGGAGGTAATATAAAAATAGGCATAGATTTATTTTGAAAATAGATTCAAGAATATTGATGTAAATAGACAAAGGATAACCTGAGATAAAAAGAATTTAAAAGATAGGCATTATGGAAAAGATACTATCAAAAAGTGTGAATAGATGAAGGATAATCTGGGATTGGGAATAAGGGATTGAAAAAGATTGAAGTGGGTTTGGGTGATGAACTAAAGAGGGTATTGTAAAAGATCGGCACAGAATTACTTTGAAGAAGAGATTGGAAAAAATTGAGGATCGGATGTCTACCTTGTAATCCATTTATTACCAGCATGGTACCATGAAATTTTCTCACACGGGATCCCTTCGCGAAAAAATTTTTTCATGAAGAGAGTTTCAAATCCCATCACGGATGTCAATCAGATAACTCCAAACACAATTAACGCACGCCATTAGCATAAAACCCCCATAAATCGAATTAGCTTTTGAGCGGGTTGGTTGACATGGAAGATTGAGTCATCAATTGCATGGCCCTAAATGTGAATTATCGAGGTACAAAGGCGTGACTTGACGAGAGCACTCGTGCATACAAATACCTATGCGTATACCATGACACAAGAACCTAGCCAGCGCAACTAGAGTTGCATAATCGTTGCACTCCCTGCACACAGTTAGGGTTGGCTAACATGCAGTGTAAGTGTCGGTAGGACGTAATAGGCAAGCTTATACTCGATTTTATAGTCTGTCGGGTGTGTTACACTCCATGAAGGCGATGAAGGCGAATGGCGTTGTGTTGAAGGGACGAAGAGACCCAGTAAAAGTTGTGGAATGGGAAATGGAATGAGTGGTTTCACAGGGAGGTTGATGCAGGCAGGAAGGCGATGAGGGGATTTGGTAAGAGGTAAGGATTGAGGAGCAGAGGGGAAAATGGAGGTTAGTACCATTGGAGCGGTGGCCGGTGACCTTGTGTATGCGCTGAGTGCGTCTGGGCCGATGCGCCGGACGCCACGCCGGGTGAACTTCATCCGACTCGAGAGTTCTCCGCCATTCCCCTGATACCCCGCTTTAGCTCGCGTAGTCGAGGCGAAGGTCCGACGAGTATATCGCTGCATATTTATAAATATCCTCTCCCTCGTCTACCCCTGCCTCCCCCATTCCTCGACCCTATTTCGCATGCTTCTCTTTTTCTTGCACTCCAACTTCGAATCAGGAGAAGGATGTGAGGCTCGTGCCAGAGACCTGTGCATCTCAGGGTTAGGAGCCCAGCAAGGTCCCCAAAGATGAATCGAGACTGCACTTTCAAATCCAGTGAACTGTCGTCTCGGGTTAAGGCCACAATTCCGAGGTCGTAACAAAGGAAACGATGATTCTTGGTGACAAAATTACATTCAGAGTGTTTCATTAAAAACAGATGTTGCACCTTGTCATTTGGTGTAGATTCGAACAACTTTTCTTCAAAATTGTAGAAGGTAATGTGAGGAAGAGTCCAATTAGCAAGGGAAACTGGATGCCTACATTCAACACTGCTTCACGTCACGTTTGGGCGTAGTACTGCTTCAAGTCGTGTATTTAACAGGGATCACAGCCTTTCTTCTTTTCTAACTAATCCCTTTTTTCCTTTCTCAATTCAAAAACACCTAATATTGAAGATTTTGACCCAATTTCCCCCTTCCACCCCTGTCTTTGCAAGGTTTGGATTCATTTTTTAAGAATGATGAACAAAAATTCAATCAGAAAACAAGGCGCTTTAAAAGAGATTCTTTTTCAATTTTTGATGATGGCAATTTAACTTATTTCCTAAACGACTTATTTGCTAATTATGTAGATTTGAAGGACATCGTCGACCTCAAAGAAATTGCTAACGATTCAGTCGATAAACAAAACACGAAAGATAAATTAATTTTGTAGTAGCAAATCAAAAATATTTGTATAGGTCAAAATGCTCTAAAAATAGAGGAAACAAGGAGATTTTTCACAAAAATAGGGGAATATATTCTTCTACATAAAATTAATGCAGACACTGTTCTTAGATTCCAATTAAAAGCATAAAATTCTTAATATTTCAAATAAAAATATTACATTTTCAGCAAGATAGATGAATTTTTAATATAGTAGTTCAACTTTCAACCAAGTCATCAAGTTTCCAACCAAAAAAGATGACTTTTCAACCAAAAAGATGAATCTCCAACCAAAATAGTTATTTGTGATACAAGTGCGCAAAATAGGTGATTGTGTGCGAGTGTGAATTTTGCAGCATAAGCCGGAGGCCCGGTATCCCAGAGTCACAGTTTAAGACACCTCACCCAGGTGCCATTCAGCTTTCGGCACGGTTGCTACGCCTCCACTTAGGGATTATTCCTTCAGGACCATCTCTGGACAATTATCCGCGACGGCTTATTGATTATTGTAACCATATTCAGCAGAAACCCTTGGTACAGGGACCCTCTATCCGCAACCCGAGGACTTCACACCAAAAAGTTCCCTTTTTCCCCCTCTATACATTGGACAGATCTCTCCAAGGTTTAAATATCCCAGAAAATTACTTCACATTATACCAAAAAGTGTGATAAAATAATAATTAAATTCGTTTCGGGTAATCATTATAGTATATTTTTGAAGAGATACGGTAGGGAGAATCGTGTATGAAAAAAATGCAACAAAAGTACAGAGTAAACGAAAATTCTACGTGCTATTACCCAAAAATTGTGTTGTTACGCATTATTACGCACTATTGGGCATTACTTTGCATGATTACGCGTTATTACGCATTATTATGCGATTATTACGCGTGAAGTGTACGGAGTAATACTCAAGTCAATACCCCCTCGCATCGTCTAAAATAAAGCTTAGGATGCATCGCTATTAATTTCTTCAAAACAATGAAAAATTTGTGTTTTCAAATTTGAGGCAACAACAGTAAACATGCTAGTCTTCATTGTTAGGTTACCAAAAAAGGACCAATTTGAAACAAATAGTCAACAATATTTTCGACTAGTGAAATTTTTAATATTATTTACTAGAAAAAAGATTATAATCAGTGATACAGACGTTACAACCTCCATCATCACTGTAGTAGATGAAGTTTTTCTTGATATAAAAGAAATTACTAATCGCCGAAACAGGTTGTATTTGCAACAAACAAAAAATTTCACCTCGTCTCCCTTGTAAGTATTATTTTCTTCAATTGACACATTTTTTTTGTAAATATCAACCTTTTATTTTGTAATCTATTTCTAATATTTTTTTGTTTATTGTCTCATTCATATTTTTTTTACTATATAATATTTTGTTAAGTTAATTTTTAGCTAGACAGAAACACAGTGTCACAAACGTTACCAAGTTCAATTGTTCCTAAGCAAACATTTTCTACAATGTTGATAGAGGACAACAAAAATTGCTTATTATTAATATATATTAAATTATTAATTTAAAAAATGGCCGCGGTACAACTTTGAAAAATACGTTTTTATAAACAAAATTAAAATTAAAAGGTACATTTTCTATATTTAACTTATAAAGTTTATACTTCGGTTTATACAGAATACAAATATGTGATTTACGCAGTGCCGTATTTACGCCAGTGGCCAAAAAGGCCATGGATATTTTTTAGGGGCAGCATGGCGGCTATGAAATTTTTTATCATCATTCATCGAACACGTCTGTTGGAGAGCTAGACAAGGGCATTTTATACGGAGGCGTGATGTTTGGAGCTAAGGAGAGCCAGATAGGGAGATTTTATACTTAGAAGTGATTTTCGGGGCTCGGAAAAGCTGAACAGGGGTTAATTTTCGGGGCTGAGGAAAGCTGTCCAGGCGGATTTGGCACTTAGAGGTAGTTTTTGGTGCTGGGGAGAGCTTGACAAGGGTATTTTACACTTATAGTGATTTTTTGGACCCAAAGAGAGGCCGAAAAAAAGAGAGGCCCAAAGAGATTTTTTTTATTTGTGTGTAGATATCTCAAGAAGTACTTTTTTCTCTACTAATTCAATTAAAAAATCGGAAAATAATAGGAAAATTTTCTTAGAAACTTTTGATATAAAAAGGTTTTTAACTTATTTGATTATTGTAGCTTCTCGAAAATTCAAGTTACTGGATAAACTATTTCAGATTTTCCAGACGGAATAATAAATTGAACATTTTAACAATTTAAAAATATCTAATCTTATAGTTCTGCTCTGATCAGAAATATATGAAGCTTCTATGAGAAGATAATATTTTGTATGTCAATCTTTTGCCACAATCCAAATAATATTCCTAACCGCTACGCTGCTAAAAATATACTCTTGGATCAATGAAATATTGCATTGAAGCATCAAAGGTTGCTTTAATTTCAAAAGCATATGCTACTGTTTCTTCTTTTAATAATTGAGGGTTCGGATCAAAGAATGGGTCGCACGCTCGAAAACGCGGGAAATTATTGTCCACGTGTCTCGTGATATCCAAATTTTAAAGTTTAAAAAAATTAAATTTGAAAAAATATAATCATATATATATATCTTTTGTCCGATAAATATTTTCAATAGTAAAAATGAAAAAGTGAGAAAAAAAATTCCCCAAATTCAATTATTTTTTTTAACATAAATCGTCAAAACTCAGCTAAATAGAATTGAAACTGTTTAAAATTTGGTATACGCACGCAGTGTACCCTAATAATGCATACAAAATGAAAAAAACAATCAAAATGGCCTATTGTTTAGTAATAATTAATTACCAATTGAGACCGGTCGATAAGCACATTTTTTTAGTTTCGGCAAAGAAAAGTATCGAGGGAACTTTAGAGTTGAAAGAACTTTCAGTGAGACATTTGTTCCCCTCGTAGTTCCAGAAAATTTGGCACTTCTCGTTTTGGACAATTGACTCTATCTCCCTTGGAGCATTCGGCAGGGCAGGTTCGCGGCCACTACCGTCAGAGCGACAATGATGGTTATAAAACACTCTTTATGAAGACACTGGAGATCCAGAAGTCCGTTCTGATAAGGTTTCTCAAAAGAGGGGTAATAATTTTTCATTTTTAAATTTATATATATTTGTGGTACTGGAGGTACGAAGTGACCTCCTCTATATATAAGGAAGTGCGTTAGACTCTATATGTACTCACCTCAAGCGGTGCTGCCATGCCTGGGAGGTAGGATTCTTACCTGCGTCCATGTCTCCCAGGTATATATGTGATCTGACAGTCAAGTCAAAATCAGAGAATTAAGCTAATTCAAAATATCATTAGTGCGGATTCCGGACTTGAGTTTAGAGAGGACTAGGACATAATTAACTTGATTTAATATTGCATACAGATAAAAATATTTACTTAAGAAGAAATTATATAAAAAATTTGTTAGTTATTATAATGTATCGCTTCAGTGATATCTTCGTAAAGTCCTAAATTCGCTTTTGGCGCTATTCATGATTTTTTTTGCGATTTTTGAAATGCAAATTGCTTCTGATATATAGAATACTACTTTATACTGATAATTAGATGTTTGAATACATTGTTCACACAATTCATTATTGTTTTCAGAAATGTTCTCTTAGAATTCAGTCAGAAAGTCGCGGTTTCTTTTTTTTAAATTGGACTTTTTGTCCAATTTTCAATAAGAGCGAGGTAATACCTAATTAGTGTTAACAAAAATAATTGTTTGACAAATTTGTTATTATTGTTAAAAATATTCTCTTTCAATAATGCTAGAAATTGCGGTTTTTTTTTTTAAATTTGCAACTTTTTGTCCACTTTTCACTAAAGTGAGTTAATATTTATTGTAACTTAGCAAAAATAATTGCGTAAACAAATTATTATTGTTCTGAACTATCTTCTCGTAGATAAGTGCAAGAAAGTTGCCGTTTTTTCTGAAATTTTCTACTTTTTGTTCAATTTGTAATGAAATTAAAGTGATAATTAGTTTTTTTACCCGTAATTACCTAATAATTATTCAAGTTGAGCAAAATAGTTTTTCAAACAAATTATTGTTTTTTATAACTATCTACATCTATATTAATGCTAGATAGTTGCGGATTTCTCCTAAAATTTTAACTTTTTACCACTTTAAACTTAGCAAGGTAATACTTGATGCAAGTTAACATACTCTTAATAAAGAAGACTTTATTATGCTAGAAAGTTGCGTTTTTTCTTAAATATTTTGTTTTGCTGTAGCTTTTTAATTGTAAATAAACAATACGTGAATCTCAACAAGAATAATTTTTCAAATAGTAGTGTGTTGTTTGAAGTGAATTATTTTCGCTCTTTTCCCAATGTTAAAAAAAATTAAATTACACAAAAATGCTATCTTACACATGATATATAAAACATAGATTGGAATGATGAGGAGTAGGTAGGAGGACTAGATCTTTAAATTACTTGCAAAAGTTATGTTTCGCATTGCAACAAGACGTTTATTGCGAAACATCAAAGAAAAATGTGGAATTGCAAATATTTTAATATCAGCCCCCTTGGAGGGGACTCCTTCCTTGGAGAAAACACGTCTCCTCGGTGACAATATACAATTGAGGGTAGTAAAACAAGGTTTATTTCTTGATCGGTTTTGAAAAAGAGATATTTAGAGGTGGCGCAAGCCCATAAAGTTTAACATATTTCCCATAAGGAAAAAAGAAGTTTTTGTAAATTTTATTCAGAATCGTCAATATTAGCTGAATCGAGTTGAAACTCCACACTTGTCTTCACAAATAGTCATAGAATACGAATCAAATATTACTTATCAAGGATCCCCTCCTAAGGTTGTTTTATACGGTCCCGAAAAAACCCCATAAGCAAAAAAAATAAGTTTTTCGAGTTTTTAGCGCTAATTATGATTTTTTGTTTTTGGTTTTGTTTTTAAAATTGTATATAATAGATATAATCATAATATAATAATAATATTCAATTTGAATAATGCCAGAAAGTTGCTTTTTTCTGAAATTTAGAACTGTTCGCCTACTTTTTACATAAAGTGAGTTAATAATTAAATTAATTTAGCACAAATAATTATTCAAGCATATTATTACTGTTTACAACTATCGTCTTCTTTATTAATGCAATAAAGTTGTGGTTTCACTCAGTGAAGTAATAAATATTGCAAGTTGAAAAACATAATTGTTCAAACAGTCTTTAATTGTTTATAACTATCTTCTCTCAGATAAGTGCTAAAAAGTTGCAGTTTTTCTGAGCTCTTGAACTTCCTGCCCATTTTTCATTTAGTGAGGTAATAATTAATGCAAGTTAACAAACATGCTTATTTAAGCAATGAATTATTGCTTATAACTATCTTCTCTTAGAGAAATGCTAGAAAGTTTTTTTTTTTTTTGTAGTCTTTATTTTTGCTTTGACTTTTCAGTTATGAACAAATAATAAGTGAACCTCAAGAAGAAGAATTTTCGATATCATGATTTCCCTTTGAGATTCAGCAAAAAGAAAAGCAAAAGGTCATCGATTTTTTAAACATGCTCAACTTTACGCCTTACTTCAACCCCTACAATAAGCAATGTAGGCATTATTACATATTTTCCTCTAATCCACGTAACATGAACTTTATTTTTTTTTAAATTCGTTGATTTATCTCTATTCTTTCTCGTTATATTAGATTTTAAACCAGAAAAATGCAATTTGACCTATAGTGCGCCGTTGGCAGCTAGTGTGTCGAACCGTCTAGATTATGGATGGCTCGACACATCAGAAAATCGTCAGAGATCACCTCGTCTACAAAGCAATGTCTGGAAAGCTCGAGAGGTTGAGTTTTAAATATGTACCACTCTAGGTAGAAGTTGAGAATATCGATTCATCTTTTCTGCAAAGCCGTTAGAGACTATATCCAATATCGGTGCTTCTGGAAAGTTTGCGGATATTGAAAACCTCAAAAGCCAGAGCTTATATTTAAGCCCTCCAGAAACTTCAGTGTATAGAAAATCGTCAGAGATCATGTCAAAATTGCCAAAAGGTTAGATTATTTTCTGGAAACCCGGGAATCCCCAGAATGTGATTCTTGGTTGGTATTGCAGGGACCCACCTCGTTAAGCGAACCATGAATTCCTTCCAGCTTTCCATACATTTCGATCACTGTTTAACGACTGAGATGATACAGAAAGTTTATCGAGTAAGAACCTAAGAGGCAATAGATCCACTTTGATCGAAATTCCTAGAAAAGCAAATTTCTACAAAGTTCCAGAACTTGTAGAATCCCTGATCGAATGTGTGCCAGCTAAATAAAAGTGGCTTGTGGGATCGGTCGGTAAAACAGGGACCATCCTTACTGGCCGAGTCCAGAATCTGCGTGAGGGATCTACCTTGCCGACAGTTCAATTACCGACTCTGGGGACTGAACGGTGACGCCATCTGTCAGTGGCAGCTGGAACTACGTAGTAGTGCCACAGAACCCGCCTAGCTTAACTACTTTCAAAAACTCCCCGTTGACTAGTTTTTCAACCCAGAGGGTTCATTTTGGACTTAAGGTGTCGCGAATTTATCTGGCTATATGCCCCTATTCGTCACCCTTCACCAAACTGGACCATAAAGGCTTTTTCATATGCACGTACACACATGTAGTTCTTTAAAGGTAAGTAGGAACTATCACGAGAAAAAGATGGGGTCCCGAGGAGCAGGTAGGATGCATTGGGATAATGGTGTCCCCATGACTAGCTGGAGTTCCATGGGATAGGTGAAGTCCCGCGGGATAGGGGGGCCCCCAAGGAATAGTTTAGGTCCCGTGGGTTAGGTAGGGTCCTACAGAATAGGATTAGTTCAATGGAAAAGGGGGGTCCCGTGAGATAGGGGCCCCTGGATGGCTTTTAGGTCAACTAAAATCAATTTCTACTACTACTTCCTGATGGGTGTGACGCTAGCTTACATCTAAGTAATATTCTACTATGTGGATGGTCTCCTGCACATCAAGAGACCAATACAAGGCAAGAGGAAGTAGAGATAGGGGCCTTCCGAGGGATAGGATGGGTTTGAAAGTTAGGCGTTCCCAAGGGGAAAAGTACTTTGGACGGACAGACACCCGACCGGAAGTATAGGAGTTTCAGCCCGGAGCTGCGAAACTATAAAAACAAGCTTGATACCATTCTTACAAGTACAAGACGCGTTTAATTTTTTTCATATTTTCTTCACTGAATCACTAAGTTTTGTAGACTCAGGTGAAATCCTTTTAAAGCTCTAGAAAATAGCCCATTTTTTTCTACGCTGTTGCCAATGTACCAATGTGTATGATGCATGATGTATCGCTTCATGTGAGAAATGCCGAACTTTAGCCGCCCCAGCACAGCCCTCTTCCGGTCACAGCAAACCATCATCCCTTACACGCCTCAGCCCATACAAAAATTAGGTCTATTAACTCCAAATTATACCACGTCGCGCGCGGACTTCCATCAAGGACGTACACCACGAAGGAATAGTAAGGAGGCAGTAAGGCTGTTGTGTTATCCCCACTCCACTGTCTGAAATTTGCTTCGAAATGTAACATACCGGAGTGACTTCTTGGCGCGGGGACAGCACGTGACACGACAACAGCAATGCGCATATTCACGGAGGCGATCAAAGGTTTGCATGCTTGGCAAACATTAACGATCTTTTGTAGGTTGAACATCCCACTCCCCACGTACAGGCATATTATTCCTTACCACTGCTTACTGTTCCTTCATGACGTACACATAATCCATACGGGCTTTTCAGCATATTACGTAACGCAACTCTCCGGCGATTTTAGACCTCCCTATCTAATGTATTATCAAAATAAGCACACACTTTTTGAAAATATAATAAATCCTTTATTGATACTATGGTGTAAATTTAAATTACTATCTCCGATGTTAATACAGATTCCTATTTAAAAATATTGATTGTGTAACAAATTGCTAAAATTAGCGTATATCAGAAAAACAGTATCTCTCTCTGATCTCTCTGTAGCTCAATTGGTTAGAGCACCTGATAGGGCCCCATGGTATTGATAATTCATTTGCAAAATATTATGCGTATTAAAAATGAAATTAATTTTTTTGATAATTAGCACTAATTTTTTACTTAATATAATATAATTTTCCAATCTAACTTTTCAGACATTAATTCAGCATTGATGTACTTAAGGAGTTAATTACTTACCTAAGTACTTACTTATACATTTGTTTCTTCCCGATTAAAAATTCGAATTTTGAGAATGTTTTTTGACTCTTCTGAAAAATCGTTGATATTGCGCTTAAGCTATTATGGAGATAAATACATCAAGTTTATTTATTCTCGATCGTGCAGGCGTGGATGAAGCGAAAATATCAGCGCAGCCAAAAAAGAATCAAGAGTTCGGTTGGAGACGAACCGAATCGAAATATGAGTGCGGACAAAAATGGGCTAGACGGCGCGCTACGGGCAAAAACGAGTTAAATGTTTAACTCGCTTTGCTTGTAGCGCGTGGCCTAATTCTTTCTTGCGCGAAGAAATAATCAACCCGCTTTTGCTCAGACTCTTTCTTTAGTCCGCTTTTGCTATCAGCCCCTCAAGTGTCTTATTTCTTTGAAACAATAACAACGTTCCTTCGCTTCGTTAATATTTGACTCACTAAAATAATTATCAACTCTAAACAATAATTTCATACTTTCGGTTCAGATCAAACAATTTCTTTGTATTGAACAAATGTTTTATAGGACGTATTCAGCACGATCCTTTCTTTGAATCAAGTAAATTATCTTCGATTCAAGATTTTTTGTTCTCATTGTACTTATACTACTGATAGGGAAATTGGACCCAAAACGACCCGTTTAAGAGTAGAAACGAATATTACTTTTGAATAATAAATAGAAGGTAACATTGAATTGCGTTACAGGCGAGACTTTAATCATTTCTAAACACTGCGAATATTGAAAATCATAAATAAGACACTTGAATAAGCATAGAATATTTGAGAGCATGTCTTAGCCACATATATGGCTAAGAATAAAACTAACAATAAAATAAAAATAACAAAAAAATATTTGCCCCTCTTATATTCCCATACATTTTGTTAGCAAACGTCGTTAAAAATTATTTCTGATAATATTTTGTATATGATAATAACACTTTTGTTTCAAAACGATTATCTACTAATGTAACATGCGCGTTAATGAATTATAAGCAGTTATAGAAGGTTGAAAAAATGGTTTACTTACTTTTTCAAATTAAAAAATATTATTTTTAAGCTTATAAATAAAAATTACGCTTTAGGCCATTTTATCTCACTATCGTCTCACTATCATATGCTGCAGCAGACAATATATTTGAGGCTTAGTGCGAATATATGATATGTATTCAGGAAGTAATAAAAAATATTTTTATTTTGAATATTTAGTTTCGCAAATTAGACATAATAACTTTTTATATTAATCTCTATGTGTTTATTTTCTGGCATCATGTGAATTATAATTAATATAAGTGACTATTGCTCATACCATTGTTTCACCATAAATAATGTCTGGTTAGGAAGTATAAATTGGCGTTGAATAAGGTCGGGACTTGCAGTATAAAAAAGCAGAGAAAAAATAAGGAAAGAGTGAGAGGCTGGTTTTGGTTGACTCTTTCTTTTTTCTTCCTCTTTTTTCTCTTGTAATATATTCGTGTCTAATGAGCCGGAAAGGAGGTAGTTGGAAATCCTATTTTGATTTCTGAGCTTTTTTTCTCCAATTTTGGTAAATAAAATAATTCATAAGAGAGTAGATTTCATTTTCATCATAAAATAATAATTTTTTAATGGAGACACTGAGCTCAAGATTCGTTTCAATCTGCAGGGCTGTCTATGAATACCACTAGGATATCTTTTCATTTAGGCATACATTTTTATCTCAATTTATCGAAAAATATATCTGTTTTCATTCAATATTACTGAAAGGATGTTTTGAGATCAGTTTTGTTTTAAAAGATGGGATTTTTTTGAACAATCACTGCCCTATTTGGAAAATATAATAATCTGAATAGATTGGTTTAGAATCAACCCAAAAAAAAAAAGAAATTTGAACTCGCCCAAATTTTACGAAATATACAATTAAACCAGGCAAAATTTCCCGTAATGATCTCTAAATATGAATCAGTGAAAAATGCACTGATTGAAATATTAGTTGGAGATTTCACTGATTAATTAGTGATTTCAGACTTATTCACCAATCAATTCAATAACACTAGAGTGACACATGTGCGACATACGAGTATAACCTTTTATTAAGTTTTACAGTAAAACGTTGTTATTATCATTTTAATTAAATATCAAAAATGATTTCTTAATTAAATAAATTTCTCAAGTTGCGGGCTGTAAGTATGCTGAAGTAATAACAGCACTAGTGATAGCCGAGGGGCCGTTCAGTCTGAAATCAGACGTATCTTTGCCAACGATTGCATTTGATTTCATATGATTTCGATTCGGATTTCATAAGATTTAATGAGATTTCATACGATTGCTTATTTCTTGTAAGCCAACTATGATTTCAATAGTGACATGACACTAATTTCAATGAACACAGAGCAACTTTCCGAATAAAGTCCGCGGTGTTAACGTTCGCGAAAGGACTCATTATTGAATTACTTCCGAGTTTATTTAATTCATCATCCGGTAAAACTCCGTCGGTGTTTCACGTCGAAAGCGGAGATCCAATCGACAAAGCAGCTCACTCTCACCCTTGCAAGCGTAGAAAGGTACATGTAAGTTTAATTTATGTAACTCGCAACTCTGTTCTTACACTATCTAATAAAATAAGTGTTAAGACAACTGTCTCACACTCATTTAAATACTGAACTCTAACACAGTCCGCGTATGGCTGATAAGTGACACACAAACCCACAATAAATAATTGGTCAAGTCTTATCAGCCGGACATAATCAGCACACTGGTCTCTCTCTTTTCCTACTTTCCATAATACCCTCGCCTTTTGATCGGGACGTGACAGCATTACATGTTTATGACTAGAATTACCGGGTAAAAAATTTAATTTTTGCGTCATATATAAGCACTAAGGTTGCACTAAAGTCCTGTGCAAAGTTGAATTTGATACCACCAATAGTTTCCGAGTTTGACATTCCAGGGTGACCTGAGAAGAGCATTACTACATGTTTTTGACTAAATTTACCGGGCGCAAAATTTTATTTCTGCGGCATATATTAGCACAAGATAAGCACTAAACTCCTTTACAAAGTAGAATTTTACAACACTAATAGTTTCCCAGTTTCACAAACCAAAGTCATCTAAAGCCAGCTTTACTACATGTTTTTGACTGAATTGACCGGACACTCAATGAAATTTTTGCTTCATACATTAGAACTGAGGTAGCACTAAATTCCTGTGCAAAATAGAATTTGATACCACTAATAGTTTCCGAGTTTGACATTCCAGGGTGACCTGAAGCCAGCATTACTACATGTTTTTGACTAAAATCACCAGGAACACAATTTACTTTTTGCAGCATATATTAGCACTAAATAAGCACTAAATTTCTGTGCAAAGTAGAATTTGATGTCGCCAATAGTTTCCGAGTTTCACATTCCAGAGCCACCTGAAGCCAGCATTACTACATGCTTTGGGACTAAAATGACCGGGATCAAAATTCAATTTTTGCATCGCATATAAGCACTAAGGTGGCACTAAATTCCTGTGCAAAGTAGAATTTGATACCACTAATAGTTTTCGAGATTCACATACCAGGGTCACCTGAAGCAAGAATTACATGTTTTTGACTAAAATTACACAGCACAAAATTTAAACTTTGCGGCACATATTGGCACTAAATTAGCACTAAATTTCTGCTCAAAGTAGAATTTGATGCCACTAATAGTTTCCGAGTTTCACATTCCAGAGTCACCTGAAGCCCGCATTACTACATGTTTTTCACTAAAACGACCAGGCACAAAATTTAATTTTTTTGTCATATATTAGCACTAAGGTAACAGTAAATTCCAGTGCAAAGTAGAATTTGATACCACTAATAGTTTCCGAGTTTGACATTCCAGGGTGACCTGAAGCCAGCATTACAACGTGTTTTTGAATAAAATTACCGGACACACAATTTAATTTCTGAGGCATATATTAGCACTAGATTAGCACTAAATTCCTGCGCAAAGTATAATTTGATACTACTAATAATTTTCGAGTTTCACATACCAGGGTCACCTGAAGCGAGTATTTCTACATGTTTTGACTGAAAGTACCGAGCACGAAATTTAATTTTTGCGGCACATATTAGCACTAAATTAGACCTAATTTCCTGTGCGAAGTAGAATTTGATACAACTAATAGTTTCGAAATTTCACAAAAGAGGGACACCTGAAGCCAGCATTCCTACATGTTTTTGAATAAAATGACCACGCACAAAATTAAATTTTGGCGGCATATATCAGCACAAGATAAGCACTAAGTTACCTTACAAAGTAGAATTTCACAACACTAATATTTTCCGAGTTTCACATACCAAAGTAATCTGGAGCCAGCTTTACCACATGTTTTTCACTAAATTGATCAAGCACAAAATTAAATTTTTGCGTCATATATTAGCACTGTAGTAGCACTAAATTACTGTGCAAAGTACAATTTGATACCACTAATAGTTTTCGAGATTCACATACCAGGGTCACCTGAAGCAGGAATTACATGTTTTTGACTAAAATTACGGAGCACAAAATTTAAACTTTGCGGCACATATTAGCACTAAATTAGCACTAAATTTCTGCTCAAAGTAGAATTTGATACCACTAATAATTTGCGAGTTTCACATACGAGAGTCACCTGCAGCCAGCATTCCTATATATTTTTGACTAAAATGACCGGGCACTAAATTTAATTCTTGCGGCATATACTAGCACTAAGGTAGCACTAAATTCCCTGGCAAATTAGAATTTGATACCACTTATAGTTTCCGAGTTTGACATTCCAGGGAGACCTGAAGCCAGCATTACAACATGTTTTTGAATAAAATTACCGGACACACAATTTAATTTCTGCGGCATATATTAGCACTAAATTAGCACTAAATTCCTGTGCAAAGTAGAATTTGATGCCACTAATAGTTTCCGAGTTTCGTTCCGAAAGTTTAGCTTGCGCCATAATAATCTTTTAGCGAAAGATAGTAAGTATGTACTCGTAATACGTAAATTTGGTTTCGATTCGTAATATTCGTATGGAGATATAAAAACGGTATAGGGCTTATGGTATCGCCTTAGATTGACTTAGGTATCGAAAAACGGTATAAGACTTTTCGATATAAATCTTTAGGGAGGAACAGAACTCCCACCAGAACTCCTGGAACTTTTAATAAAAAATTGCCTATATGATTTTACCATATTCAAAACGCTGTAGCCAAGATCAATACAGAGCTCACCAATGAATTTCTTGTTCAAATTTACTTCAAGAATTACACTGACCTCTTGGAAAACTTGGTTAATTTCAAATAACCTTCAACTGACCTGCAACGTTACAATTGACCTATGGCTTGGGTACGTATCTGAACGTAGAATTTTCCGCTCTATCGATTGCAGATTTAAAAAAGTGGTTTCTAATTAAAAAAACAAAGTTGACCTTCAAAAAGCCATGAAGGTCAACTTCAAGGTCAAAATGAAGGCCACCATTGAATTCCCTGTTGAAATTTACTTCAGGAATAACCTTCACTTTCTTGAAAAATATTTTACCAGAGGAAATATCCAACCGTCCCGGGACTTTTTAGACACCCGTATAGAGTCTATGACCTATGCTATGTCTGTAGAGTCTATAATCTATATTTTATATCAATGATACTGAACCCTTCGAAATTTTTTCCTAATACTTTCTCAAACAATAGTCTCTGTCTTCGAAGGACCTTCGGAAGTGGTCGTCACACCTGCCAGCAATAATCATCTCCGCTCCTACATGCTGGCCTCAATTTTCAAATTTACTTGTTTGATGCCTTAAAAACGGCTTTAAATATTATTATTTTGACCTAAAAATTGCGAAATATATTGTACAAATATGAACGAACAATTGAAAGAAGTTTCGCCTCGAAATATTCCCTAAGTGTATCAAATTGTACGCTGAAGTTGAAATCATTTTATACTACTAATTTTTAATGCAAATCAGTTGATTGTTTTTTTAAACAGGAAAATGAATTTGCCCGACTTCAAATCGCCTGATTTATTTCGAAGTTCTTTTCGGAATATTTTCACCTTTTATTTGATTTATTCCGAAATCGCAAAAAAGTATGCCTAGTTTCTTATGGATCTTGGGCCGTCGAAGTGCAGTTATGAGACATGGCTAGGATTGCAGGTGGTTCATAGAGAAACAAAAAGTTCCATAGGTACAACCCTGTAAACTCAGTCCTGTGAGTGCTAGAGTTCTCCAAAGTTCGCACCTGTGACTATGTTTTACTAGATTTGTCCGAGTATCTGCATCCAGGGCACCTCTCCGCGGTAACGGCGATAACGGACGGTACTAAATATATTCTGCTTTACTATCTATCTATCCGGCTAATTCCCTGGACGCGTTCTGTGCCGTCATATCAGAGAACGCAGTATTTTATGTGTATGTTCTAGCCGAGCGCAACGGAGAGGGATCAGACGCCATTAAGGGCCCTGGAAATCGAGTGTAAATTGCAAAAATAGGATTCAGGCCAAACGGTGAAGCCATTTTGTCTGATTTTTTGTATACAGACCCTAAAGAGTATAGGGACTCTCGGTACATGTCGATTATTTCGAAAAAATTCTATTTTCCATGCAAAAATTAAAATAAATTAATTTTCGTCGACAGCATCATTATAGTAATGTGTTCTACTATTTAACGAAGCAGGGAGCAGGTAAGGAAGTTATTTTCCTCGGGTTTTCCTTTTCGCGCTCCAAGCGAGTAAAGGAAAAACTACCTCTGGTTATGACTTAAGTCTGCAGGTAATGAACCACCCACAAAAATTGTTTATTACATTATAAACAATTTATTGAACAAAAGTTCTTTTCGCGATTGGGAATATTTATCTCATTGAAATCCAGAGCTTTGGTATGAAATGTATGAGAAATAAAAGTTTTTCTATTGTTACTTGAAAGAAGCTGCTGTTTGGCAATTTAAAAAAATTCACAGTTTGGCTATTTATCAACGAACAGGCTTAATTTTTTTTATCGGAATAAACTAAGAATGCTTTTTCGGTGACTGTTTGATATGATACTTAGCAAATTTTGAAGCATTAATAATTATTCAAACAATTTTTATAAACAAATTCAGAGTTTTTCTATTTTTCATCGAATAGGCTCAATTAAAACAAATAAACTAAGAATGCTTTTGCGGTGACTGTTTCATATGATACTTTGCAACAAGAATTAATAATTATTTAAACAATTTTTATTGACGTATTCACTTTGCAAATTTAAAAGAATTAATAATGATCCAAGCAATTTGTATGAACAAATTCAGAGTTTGTCTATTTTTCATCGAATAGGCTCAATTAAAAAAAAAAATTAACTGAGAACATCTTTGCGATTACGAAGACCTCGAATGACGCGTGAGGATACTGACATGGTGCTCACAAATTATTACGACTGTCTGGATGCTATTGTATGTCCTAACTCTTCAAGTTCCTGTCATTTAGGTGAGTGTGAAAACTGTCCAGGTTTTAAATTATGTAGCATTTTTTTTAATTTTAGGAAAAATTTGAATCATTTTTAAAGATTTGGGAGGTTTAGTAGTTTTTAAGAGATGAAAAAGATGTTTAATTTAAAAAGATTAAGTTTCGGAAAATGTAGATTTTGGAAGATTTGGAAAAAAAATTAGAAACTTTCAAAAAAATTAAAATGTGTTTTTATTTTAAAAATGAATTCTAAAAGAAAATAGAAAAAGATTTAATAAGATTTTAAAAAAATTTCCTAAAATTCAGAAAAGAAAGTTAATGCAAAGTTTTTCAATTTTGCAACACTACAAATATTTAGAAAAAATTCGAATGAGTTTAAGTTTAATGTAGATTTAATGTAGATTTTAAAAAAATTTTGAATAAAAAGTTTACAAGCGTTTTGAAACGTTTTAAGAGAATAACAAAATTTTCCTTATATTTCTGGAAAAAATTTAAAATGATTTTTTATTTTGAATAATTCATTTAAAGAGAATATTTAAAAATATTTGAAAAAATTACAAAAGATTTCTAAAATTGGAAGCATTTAAAAAGTTTTAAAACGCAATTTTTTAAATTATGTAGCATTTTTTTTAATTTTAGGAAAAATTCGAATCATTTTTAAAGTCATTTGGAAGGTTTAGAAGTTTTAAAAATATGGAAAAAAATGTTTCATTTCAAAAGATTAAGTTTTGGAAAATGTAGATTTTTTAAGATTTTGAAAAGAAATTAGAAACTTTCAAAAAATTTCAAATTACTTATTATTTTGAAAATGAATTTTAAAAGAAAATTGAAGTAGATTTTAAAACATTTAAACTAATTTCCTAAAATTTGGAAAAGAATGTTAAAGCAAAGTTTTTCAATTTAGCAACACTACAAAAATGTAGAAAAAATTTTAAGAGAATAACAAAATTTTCTTAATATTTCTGGGAAAATTTTAAATGATTTTTTATTTTGAAATATTCATTCAAAGAATAATTATTTTGAAAAATTAATTTTAAGGGAATATTTAAAGATTTTAAAGCAATTTTTAAAATAATGCAGCATTTATATTTAACTTTAGGAAAAATTCGAATCATTTAAAATGTAAATTAGTATTTACAATTTTTGTATTTCTTAAATTTACAAGGCTTCCCAAAATTTTTTAAATTATCTAAAAAATTCCAACATTGCACAATGTTTGCTCCCCATGCACCAAAATTTAAAAATCAATGTTTAAAATGAATAAAATAAATTTTAATTCAAATAAACACATCAAATTCCCAAACTGTTTTGAGTTATCTCGAAAATTCCAACATTGCAAATTATTTGCACACGCAGCAAAATGTAAAATTTAAACCTAGTACCAAAATAAATCTCCAAAATGTAATAAAAAAATACAAACGATAATAAAATCGTCATACCTGATGAAAATCAAGTCCGTTGAAAATCAAAATGTTCATGTCCATCGGAATGAATAAAAAACGAAAAACGTGTTTCTAACCTAAAAATCAGGTTCGCCGTCCGAAATGTTCACATGCCAAATTTTCACACATTTTATGAGCAAAAATTAATTAGAAATCGTGTCTAAAACACACTGGCCTGCACAATTTCAGTGAAAACTGAAAAAATCGACCTTGAATTATTACGATTGATATAAAAGCGCCGAATAAAATTGAGAAAAAACTGCTTGGCGAAAGTGCGAAATTTCCGAGAAATCGTCTCTTACAGATTCCGATTTACATCCTCGATACATTTATGGAGAAATTCTCTATTTTATTTATTTATTCTGCAGAGAATCGCAATTTATTTACGTATTTAGCAACTTAGCTGACGTAGCTTTTTTAAATTTTGAGAATTCTGCGAGAATTTTCGATTTTCCGAGCGAAATCGGGAATTTAATAATGCGATTTTATTGGACTTAGTGAAGTTCAGGTTGGGTGGGGGAA
The DNA here is from genome assembly GCA_011634705.1 of Andricus grossulariae. Taxonomy (NCBI): domain Eukaryota; kingdom Metazoa; phylum Arthropoda; class Insecta; order Hymenoptera; family Cynipidae; genus Andricus; species Andricus grossulariae. The sequence continues at coordinate 88,565,429 of JAABKJ010075445.1, read as the reverse complement.
ATCCAAGATGTCTGCAAGCTGAGGGTCAATCAATTGGGTATTTCATGTTGTGACGTCAGCTGGCAAGATGTCTGCACGCCGAGGGCCAAGCAATAATATTTGATAAAATACCAGATAATACCAATTACAGGGAATGAAACTTATTTTTTTTTTACAACTTGGGCAACAATTATTTTTCGGGATGACTGAAAAATTCCCGAATAATAAAATTCCCCGATCAAAAAATTTCCGAATCGGAAACTTCCCGAACAGTTTATAATATTACCGAATAATAAAATTTCCTAATCATAAAATTCCCGATTGATAAAATTTCCGAATCGTAAAATTCCAGAATAATAAAATTTCCGATTAATAAAATTGCCGAATAATGAAATTCCCGAATAATAAAATTTCCGAATCGGAAACTTCCCGAACAGTTTGTAATATTACCGAATAATAAAATTTCCTAATCATAAAATTCCCGATTGATAAAATTTCCGAATCGGAAAATTCCAGAATAATAAAATTTCCGATTAATAAAATTGCCGAATAATAAAATTCCCGAATAATAAAATTTCCGAATCGGAAACTTCCCGAACAGTTTATAATATTACCGAATAATAAAATTTCCTAATCATAAAATTCCCGCTGGCTAACGACATGTAAAAAACGAAAAAATCGGTCGCTAAGAATCCATTTTTATCGCACCTATGACCGACTGGGCGCTGGCAGGATCGGCGTTCCTTCATCGTCTACATCTAAGCTATCATCACCAGTAACTTTTATCACGCTGGCTTCTCACTTGCCAAAAAACGCATTGGGGTCTCGGACTATTACGGCCGGTTTTAGTTTAGAAGATATTTGGTGTTCCCAATATTATTTATATGGGATTTTCAAGCATCCATACTTCGCCAGCCCAGATGGCTTTTGATGATTTTTGGGGTTGCGTGTGTTGATTTATACGTCAAAAGTTACAAATTAAAAATGGAGGATCCAATATGGTAACTAAGCTTTAAAAATTTAAGTATTTTTCTGAAACTTGGTACAAGGGGTATCTTAAAATTGCTGATTTAGCATTTGACGTTGTAAATTATGATTTTAAAATTTTCAAAATTGAAACATTTTGATATATCTGAATAAATCTCTGTGATGAGTTTTTGTAGTGATGCCGTTCAAGATAAGGAATGGCAAGGCGGAAGTCGAGAAACGCTAGAACGCAAGGGCTTGAATTTTTTTCGCCTTGCTTTATTGGCTTGAAATGCGAGACCTGGCTCTTCTTTTAAATAGTGTATCACTGTCCGTTGATGTAACTTATTCCGCGTCTTCGGCGCTTCTGATTCACCTTCTTCGTGGTTCAATTTTATTTGCCTCACTTATACTTCAGCGCTGCATTTCTTAACTACGAAATTTCTTTTCGATTTACCGTCGGTAAATCAACTACTACATAATCCCCCCCCCCCCTTTCGTGATTAGGAGATTATGATGGATCTGATCTCGAAAAATGTATCTCTTCATTCCTTCGTCGAGTAGTGGGTCCTTTTCTTAATTGTATTTTTTACAAAATGTATGTTTTCTTCTTTTTGTAGTTTATCCTCACACTTATTATAATCTCTCTACATAAATTTTTCATTCACACTATTTATTAAAACATATCATTTTTTCCAATCTAAATTTCCGTTCATTAACGTTAACAAATTTACTTATCGTCTAGATATTTCATACTTTTTGTACATAACTTTTACATTATTTATTTAGAATTTTCGTGTTTTCTTCGCACGATTGTCCGCCACCATTCCTCTCTTTTCAGATACAATAGTCATTGTTTTATATATATTATTCTTTCACGTTGTTCTTGTTATGATATCTTTTTAAATCAACGCGATTAAATGTTCCTTTAATTGTATTATTATCTATTTCTACTAATTGGAATGCATTGTTATTATAATTCTTATAGATCCTATAGGGTCCGATGTATATGTGATAGAATTTTTTTTTCTTTGTCTATTGCACTTTACTGGTATGGTATTCGGTGTAAAACTAGATCGCCCTCCTTATTTATAATTTTAAACACTTTTTTTGCTGCTTTCAGCATTTTCTCGTGTGCCTTTTCTAATTGTACTTCTCTGAGAATCCTTTTGACTGGTAGGAATTGAATAAGTTCCTTTATTTCATCCTTTATTGATTTACCAAAACGGAGTACATTTGGAACAAAACCTGAACTTTCATTTATAGCTAAATTTATCCAGTTTTGATTATCTTTGATTCTATCAGCCCAGTTAGTATATTTTTTCGAGCAATATGCCCTAAAAAATATACCTAGCTCTTGCATCGTTCTTTCTACTGGATTCGATTTAGGATGTCTAAGGCTCGTGAAAGAAATTTGGATTCCTTCATTTTCTAACTCTGTTCTCCATTTTGGAGATGACAGTTGTGTCCCGTTTTCTGATAGAATTCGCTCTAGTTCTGCAATTTCAATACAATATAATCTCAAAATTTTTGTTATAAATATTTGTGTAGTTGCTTTTTTTAATTGGACATAATTTGACTAGTTTTGAGAACAAATCTTTTATGACAAATATGTATTTATCTCCAGAAGTCGATGTAGGCAAAGGATCATAAATATCTACGGATATTTACTCATTTGGCTTTCTGGGAATTATTGGATTAAATCTGCCTTCTGTGGCTTCATTAACGTACTTCGTACGCTGACAGATACCACTAATTTGTATAGCTTTCTTGACATCGCGTTCAATTCCCTTCCAATAATAATGATTTTGTTTGAATTTACTAGTTTTTTGTGTTCCCTGATGCCCAATTTGCTCATGTATTGACTCAACGATAATATTTTTTATTGCAGCGGGAATCTCAATACGCAAATTTAAATCAGAATTTGATCTAAAAAAAAATCTGCCCGCTTGGCGGGCACATTCTCATCGCGCGCTTCGCTCCGCTGGAAAGTTTGAGCGCACCTAGGGCGCGCACCTGTTGGATCTCGCGCTTCGCGCTCGATAATGTATTCCACTCGCGCTACGCGCTCAGACACATTTACCTGACGCTTGAAGCTCGATCCTCTAGGTTTTCGCACTTCGTGTACTCGCTATTACGCGCTTCGCCGACAAATACTCTCTTAATAAGCTTCATCGTTATGACCTGCTTTTGTTTTAATTATGCCAATTTTACATAAAAAGGAGAAGCATGGTGCAAATTATGGAGAATCAAAATTAACACATCTAAATGCGAAGCTTTACTATTCTCTGTTAAGAAACCCAAGGAACTAGAGACACCGCAAATGTTTGGACAACCAATAAACTGGAAAGATTCCGTTAAATACCTCGGCCAAAAAATACAAAAACGCAATAAATTTAACTTGCATATCAGAGACGGGAAGGGTAAGGCCATGGGGGTCATCTCTCGTTTACATCCGATTATTAATAGAAATTCAAGTATAAAACCAGATTACGGGATTTTGATTTACAAAATGTTTATTAGACCCATTATTACATATGCATTTTCAATATTCCGTGCAGAAATTTTGATGGGGTGCTGGTGGGGTTCTCGCCAGTTTGCTCTAGTTCTAGTGTGGTCATGGTCTGAAAAGCTGACAAGGACCCTACAAGGCGCCTCACGCTCGCACTTGCAAACGCCTCATGTAGGGCAAACTCGTCAGGCCCTTGTTTGGTTTTCTCAGATTTATCCTAGGGTTATTTTTTTCCTCCGATTTCGAATCAAAATCGAATCTTTATTTTCGAAAAGTATATTTATTGCATTATAAGTTGGTACAAATAGTTGAGGCAAATTCAGGCCGAAATAAGAAAATGTTCCTGCTAACTGTATTAATATTCAAAACAATTTAACTTACGAAAAGAACGAATTAAGTATAATATACTTAAAATATGAGTGAACAATCGTATCATCTATTTCATGCGTTGTTTGCACCCACCTTCCCAATCTTTTGTATTTGACAAAACTGTTCCCATTGCACTGTGAACTTCCCAGCTGAAAATTCCTAGACAGGAACCTCGGAGGATCCTGCACATGTTCATGTACAGAAAACTGCACACGAACCTGTACAGGTAATCTTGACGGTTCCTGTGCAGGAATTCAGCGAAGGGAACTGTACATGATCCTGCAAAGGAACCTGTATACTAGGTAACCTTTGAATGATCCTGTACAGGTTCCTTCACAGAGTCAATTGAGGTGTGAGTTCATGTACAGGAACATGTTCAGGATTCTATACATGAACCTGCGTAGTAACTAATCCGCGAGGGTTCGCTAGTTGCTTGGTTTTTTCGGGGGTGAGTTGGATCTTCAAAGGAATAAAAGGAAGGCATCTTTATAGCTGTAAGCGACATGAGTTTTCACGATGGCTTTCTGCAAAGGACCCTATAAGTGTTTCTGTACAGAATCCTTCCAAAGGTTCCTTTGATGACTTTCTGTGAGGGATCCTATACACGTTTCTGTACAGGAACCTGCGCCTCAATTTGCTTCACAATGGAACCTGTACAGGAAGCCGTACAGGATCATTCAAAGGATCCTTTGTCGGTACAGTTTCCTTTGCAGGATCATGTACAGTTTCCTTCGCCAAATTCCTGCACAGGAACCGTCAAGATTACCTGTACAGGTTCGTGTACAGTTTTCTGTAAAGGAACATGTGCAGGATCCTCCGAGGTTCCTGTACAGGAATTTTCAGGTGGGAAGGATGAATTGTTTGGTGTAATATTTTTACCACATAATCTGGAAGCTTATACATGTGCACGACCAGAGCCCTTTTTTCGAAAAATGGTTTTGCTGTAGTTTTTTTTTTGTTAATCAAAACTCACTTTGAAACCGTGAGCGCCTGTTTTCGATTCACCATGCGTACACTCCCAGTGGCGCGTTGTCCCTTTCCAGGCGCAGAAAATTTCACATATTTTCAATTAACAAAAAAAAACAACAAAAAAACAACAACAACAAGACCATTTCTCGGAAAAAGGGCTATAGTCATGCACATGTACAAGCCTTTAGATTACGTATGGTAAAAATATTATATCAATCAATTCATCCTTGTAGACGTATTTTGTATTATTCTAAAAACCGACTCGTTTGAGGCACCTTAATCCCTCGCTTTCACTAGAACAATAAATTATTGTTTTAATATTCTTTTTTTATTTTACAGCTACCTGTACCTTTGGCAATATCAAAATGCGACTTGGGGATCAACTTAATCAAGCAACAGATTACAATTCCGTATGTGTGAAATGCATATGTGAAGTTCCACCTATTCCCACTTGTCACCGTCTTCCTGATAACGAATGTGTCGTAACTGCTCATCCTCCGTTTCACCATGACTAATATGTCAATTTAAAGATCCTAATGTTATATTAAAAATAATAATTTTAATTTTTGAGTCGCGAATAATTCTACTCTATAAATCCGAATTAGTAGAAATTTTACTAATGCTATTAGTACCATTGTGTCTGACTGCTAAACTAGTAATTTTATCACTTTTCGCTAAATGAAATGGTGAGATTTATGTTGCTAAATGAATAAGTAAAGGTATTCTACTAATCTGCTTAGTAGAACTAAATTACTAATTCAATGAGTAGCAATGATTTGCTACACGGAGAAAAATGAAAGGTCAGTTGGGCCATCTAGATGTGCAGACAGACTATTTTGCAGGGTGAACTATAGGACAGTCCTTGAAGATGGCTAAAGCGACTATCTCTAGAAGGTTAAAACAAGAGGTTCAAATCGATCATCATATATATATATATATATATATATATATATGTATACATTCTACATTTTTAATGCAATTTGCCTTCTTTCGGTAGGATTATAGTGCCCCTTAACACCAGCCACTGCGAATTAGGCGTTTCTGACTTTAAATATGAGGTGAATATGCGGGCCAGATTTTCGTGTGAAGAAGTAAACTTCTCCCGCCAGAAGTTCTTGACACCATCTGCTCCTGCAGCGGAAAAATTCATCGTGGCTTTAAGTGCAGGTTCCATTCTACAAAATAGCAACTGCTCCCGGCAAAATCGCTGTAAAGGTTGAGCTGTAAGCACGTCTCACGACAGTGAGATAGGTGGTTACAGTCTGCGGTAGGTTCATGTCCGGAAAGTTGACACCGCCATTTTGTATTTTCAAACAAAAAAAAACGAAAGCTGTGCTGAATTGTGCTAGATTTTTATTGAACTGTGCTCAAATTTTTTTTCGAAAGAATCAAAATTTGAGCCAAAATTAAAATAAAACTTTATGGTCAGCACCGCCATTTAAAGAAAAAGTTGTGCTAAATTGTGCTAGGTTTGTGCTTTATTGTGCAGTAAAGGATTTTAGAAAAAAATCGAAATTTGTAATAAATTTCACAAGAAAAATGTTTTAAGATGCCACAAACAAAAATGTAAAAAATGCGAATTTTGAAAATCTAAAAATTGAGCTGGGTTGTGCTAGGTATCCAAACAATTACTGTCATATACGCTTTTTAGTCAGGTCTATATTTTTTGGTGAAATACTAGTTGTTGGCTTTTGGGTCAGGTGAATTGAAACGAATTAAGTTGTTTCAATCGTTTCGGCACACAATGGTGGCCCTCATTAGTAAGTTTTATTAAATCTGCGAAAAGTACATCATATCTTATGGGTACCAAGGTGCACAATCGAAAGTGTTATTCATTGTTTAATATCTAAGTTGTGAAACTATAAAAATTATTTAATCTGAAAACAATTTTGATTCATTTAATTTTATTAATAACTATTGGTGAATCTTGCAGTTTCATTGAAACATGGTTTTATTTTAACGAAGTAAAATTGATAAAAAAAACATGGCAATGTGGCAGAAAAATATTTTTCCCCAAATATTTAAAACAAATTTTTTGTTTGAAAAGTTGCCAGAAAACATTGAAATTGTAGAACAACATTTTTCAACACAGTAAAAAGAATACAAATTTCCAATGAACATTGCATTTGAACAATTAATCATTTGAACAATTGCTTTCCCTTGATTTAATGCATACAAATTTTCCTTTGAAAAAGTTTTATGTTTCTGAACATTTTTCAATTTTAATTGTCAAATGTTTTTCAATTTGAAATATACTCAGTTTTCCGTTACCATTGAAAATTATTTCTGTGACAGTAGAATAATTTCCGTAGACACAATGAAGTGACAAATAAATTTTCCAAAAAAACATTGTTGTTAAATAATTATTTGATTATGCTTTAAAATGTAAGAATTGTAGCTAAAACATTCGTTAAATTATGTAACAAATTGAGAGGCTTCCGTTTCCAGTGCCGATAGAGGTTACATGGTGTTTTTGATTGCGATCATTTTTTGGCTGGGGAGAAGAGAAAAGTTCAATGAGGGCGGTCAGGGTGTGGTGAGTAAGGGGGACTGTGGTGAAAGTGCAAGTGTGAATGAAGAGAGCAGTAGAAAGTGCAAATTTAGTATAAAAAAAGATAAACATTGACAAGAGTTGATTTTGTGATTTTGTGAGGGGTGTGAAGGGAGAAGGAGTAGAGGTGGCCGCACATTGCCAAAAAAAAAATCTGTACAAGAGGGTGAGTTTTGGGTAAGATTTTTAAAGTTTGTGGTTGTGATAAAAAGTGAGGGGTGGGAAAGTGAGGTGGCAGGGGAGAGGGATTTGAGGCTAACGGTCCGTTCACAAGGAGCAGTAGCATGCCGGTTACGCGAAGTCCACAGCGTGTTTCAAGAGGGAGACAGAATGAGGTTGGTGAGAAGAGTGAAGCTAATAGAGATAGCGATAGCAAAGAGAGAGAAGGTAGCGTCGTTGACGAGGCAAGCGGTGAGGGAAGCGCAGATGAGACGTTCGCAACACCTTTGAACCCAGTAGCAATAGCAGAGTCGAGTCGAGGAAGGGTACATAGTCGCGGGAGGCCCACTAATTTAGAAAGACTAAGATCGCGCAGTTCGGGATCGAGGGAGCTTCTAGACATGTGGCAACAGTCGGCGAGCGCGATTAGCAGCGAGAGCATGAATAGTGAAGGGGAGAAAACGGGGGACGATAAAAGGAAAAGAGAACGGATTGGCGAAGAGGCGGAGAGGGCAATGAAATTAAAAAAGTTAAAACAAAAAAAAAGAACACCGGAGAGAGATAGGAATGAAGGGACTATGCTCGAAAAATTAGAAGCTCTTATAAAGGGATTTAGAGAGGAGACTTGCGGAAGATTGAATGATATGCAGAGGCAAGGGGAGGAGGTAAAAGATGAAGTAAGAAAAGTGAGACAAAAGTGGGAACAATGGGATGAATTATGGAAAGGAGAGAAAGAGAAGGTATGGAACAAATTGGAAACATATGTCGCGTTGAACCGAGATCGGCCATTTTCACTTACACGCCTTGGCACTCGCGCGCGTCGACCGCGTATTACGTCTCACGCTAAATTCTGTATTACGCCTTGCAAACGTATTAACTATTCATTTGCCAGCTTTACTTTTTCGATACACAACAACCCAACGACGCTCTGGATCCATAACCTAATGAAACAATTTGGTGCAAAAAGAAATTAAAAGAGAGAGAGACGTTCGCTAAAAGCTGTTTATTTGATGAAGGCAAACAAAAGACTAACTGGTTACAAGTTTCAATATATAAAAGATGCGGTCGCGCATTAGTCATGCATGCGATTTACACATACGAAAGAGGCACGAAGATTTGAAAAGCAGAATTCACAAAAAAACCAATAAAATAACAATCAATAATGCTCATGGTACTTGCAAATTTTACTTATAGTGTCTATCTGTGAGTCTGTCAGTCTGTCTTTCAGTCTGTCTGTGTGTTTGTATGTATGTCTGTCTGTGTGCACGATAACTTTCAAAAGAATGTTTTGATTGGATTGACCTTTCGTATTCTCTTTCAGTCTCCTAAACTGAAGGTCAAGTTCTTTAGCGAGCCATTTTGGATAAAAATTCAAGAAGTGAGCGCAGTTTGAAAATTTGTCAGCCCATTTTTTTCACAACTTTGAAATTATACGTACAGCTGTTCAAAGTCTTCGAAAATTCAAACAATTTATTTTCATGACATTTTTCGATGAAATAATAATTTTCAGAGTGACAGCATTTTAAAAATCCAAACGAAGAAACGAAAAGTAACATTTTCAATCAAACAACGCACGGTGCAAAAAAAAGTCAAGATAAGAAAAGTGTTTCTTTTTGCAATCCCTACAAGATTATTATATTGAATTTTTTAATTTTCCTGAAAAATCGAAAATTCACAGTTTTATTACCAAAAACATAATAATAAACAATCAAAAATTTAATTTCACGCTCAAACAATCCAAGATACGACAAATGATGATCAAATGAAAATTCTGCATTTAAAAAAGATCTACAAATTTGTTATCGTTCACTTTTTATTGGGATGTGTAGTTTTTGTTTTATTCGTAGAACATAACATTAACGGTGAAAAAATCTGCCCGATTAGTGAGCCCATTCTCATCAAAACTTTGCTTATTTCATTTATTTTTTATCTCGTGTGTAGCTTTACAATATATTAAATTGCTTTTATTTTTTCAACACTATTTCTAACGATTAAACCCATAAAATAATCATCATTAATGCTCATGGTGCTTGAAAATTTGTATTTTTACATTCTCATCCAGAGAAGGTATTAGATTTGCATAGAATTTGACCCCCCCCCCTCCGCCGGTTTTTGTCAAATGTTCACGTTTTGAGACCCCTGAACCGAAAAAACAGGTTTTTCTGAATGTGTCTGTCTGTCTGTATATCTGTCTGGTGTGCACGATGACTTTCGAAAGAATTGTCTGATAGAATTGGCCTTTGGTACACTCACTGTAAGACAAATTTGAGGTAAATTTCCCATAAATGTATTGGAAGTAATTAATCCATACATGGATCGGATTTTACCGATATAAGGATGGAAATTTTCCCATATCTTTGTATGGAAAAATTTCCATCCTTATGTGGGTAAACTCCGATCCATCTATGGAAATTTTCCCATACTGAGGTATGGGAAGGTTTCCATATGTAGGTGGGAGATGTCTCACACCCGGTTGAGATTATTACTATCTTCAGTCCACCAAATTGGTTGCATTTTACCTATACTGAATTTTTACAACGGGTAAATGAAACACAGAATTAAGATATATAGGTACAATATAATTTAAAGTAAACTATTATATACAATGGGATACATAGCTTCTATAACATATAAAATAAATTTTCAGAAATAAATTCAGCTTTCACTCCTATGCGGTCCGCCAATTTCTGGACTTGAGGATTGACCGTATGGAGGTACCTCTTATTCCTCCCTCTTTTGTGGCCCCTCTCTGGGCTTATTTTTTAGAATAACCTGCAAAAATTGAAAAAAAAGAATGATTGCTTTTGCAAATTATACGATACAAAATAATAAATTAGACTTTTTCCGACCTACTCCAGACAAATAAAATGACCTGGTTGATGTTGGAGATCCTTTATTAACATTACAGGGTGTCTACTCAAATCTTGAAAAAAATTTCCCTGACAATTCCAGGTTATTTCCAGGTATCTCAAATTTTTTCCAGATATAATTTTTTACAGTACCAAAATAGTTACATTTTCAACTAAATAAGATCAATTTTCCATCAAATAGTTCAATTTTGAACTAAGAAAGATCAGTTTTGTACCAAAAATGAAATAATTTAATTTTTAGATAAAAAAGGCCCCCCCCCCTCACCAAACAAATTTATCCGAAAATTATGAATTTTTATATAAAATTATGAATTTTCAACTTGAATAGATGACAAAAAATACGATTTTTTTCACGACTCAGAAGTTAGCTATACATATAGATTTGAAATTTGTACCTTGAATTAAAACGAAAGTAATAGTCCTAACGAAAAACTAATTTAACTATTTCACCTATAGCTAGTAGAAAATTAATTATCTTAGTTGAAAATTCAACTATTTGTTTTAAAAAAAGTTTTTTTTTCTGAAGATTCATCATTTGAGTTAAAAAATTTATTTCTTTGATAAAAACTTCAACTAATTGATTGAAAATTAATTTTTTTCCCTTGTAACTTAATTTTTAACTGAAAATTTATTATTCAATTTTTTATTAAAAATTGACGTTTTTTGTTAAAAATTCATTTAATTAGTTAACGATTCATCACTTTAATTAAAAATTCATGTGTTTTGTTGAAAATTCGCCTTTTTTTATAGAAAATTAACTTTCTTGATTAAAAATTCATCGTTTTTGATTGCAAATTCAACTATTCGATTAAACATTTTTTTTTAATTCATCAGTTTAGTTGAAAATTCACTTCTTTGCTTAACAATTGAACTACCTTGTTGAAAATTCTTGTTTTTTTTTGTAAATTTTTTTTTTATATAAAAAAATGGACGATTCCATGTTTGGCTAAAAAGTGACCTTTTTAATTGAAAATTCAACTATTTGGTTGGAAATTCATCATTTTGGACAGAAAATGAATTTTCTTATTCGAAACTTCATTTTTTTGTTTGAAGATTCTTCATTTTAGTTGAAAATTAATTTCTTTTCTTGAAAATTTCACTCTTTCGTAAAAAAAATAATTTTTTTGGATAATAATTAATTTTTGAACCGAAAATTTAACTATTCGTCTGATAGCTGAAAATTGATCTTTTGTAGTTGAAAGTTAATTATTTTTGTTAAAAAATCGCCTTTTTTGTAGAAAATTAATTTTCTTAGTTGAAAATTCAACTATTTGTTAGAAATTCATTTTTTTATTGAACATTCATCATCTTAATTGCAAATTTATTTATGTTGTTCAAAATTCGTAATTCTTATAACAAATCAATCTTCCTGATTGAAAATTAATCGTTCTTAGTTGAAAATTCAACTATTTGTTAAAAAAAAATTTTTTTCAATAAAATATCAAAGGTTCCCTGTTTGGCAAGAAAGTAACCATTTTAGTTGAAAATTCAACTATTTGGTTCAAAATTCTTCATTTTTGGCAGAACATTTTTGCAACAAATTGTTGGTGAAAATTAGTCTTTTTTGGTAACAAATAATTTTTTTCTGTTAAAAATGCATGTAATTTGTTGAAACTGTAACTAATTTGTATCTGTAACTTTTTGTTTGAAAATAAATTCTTGTTTGGTTGAAATTCTATTTTTTTATGAAAATTAATCTCCTTGGTTGAAAGTTAAGCTTTTTTGGTTGAAAATTTCATTTTTTTGGTTGAAAGCTAATTCTTCAACCAGAAAATTTGATTATTCAATTTTCTGTTGAAAAGTGATCTTTTTTATTGAAAATTCATCTTTTCTGTTGAAAATTCATTTCTTTGGTTGGAAATTTAAATTTGTTGTCGAAAATGTATCGTTTTTTATAAATAATAAAAAATTGCGTAAAAATTTAAAAATAAATATAAATACATTTTTTTAAAATTAAATAATTTTTTTTAATTAACTCAGTAATTTTTTATTTAATTTCAAAAGGAAAATAATTCGAAATATATATATTAGAGTTCTACAATTTTCAAATAATTCAAATCTTTGAAAACCAGGTATCTTTCAATAAATAATACTTTAAGGTAAAAATATATCCATAATGTTAAAATCAATTTCTCGTACTGCAGTTTATTAATTTTGACTTGCTATCAATCTTTATATATAAAAATAAAATTTATTTAAAAAATAAATTAATAAAATAAATTTTAAAAAATAATAAAAACAAATAATTTTGCAATGATTTTTCATAATAATAAATGTTGATGATAAGGTTTTAGTGCATGAATTATGACATTCTTGAATAATAACATTCCTGAATTATAAAATTCGCGAATAATAAAATTTCTGAATAATAAAATTCCAGAATTGGAAAATTCTCAAATAAGAAAATTTCCGAATCCGAAAATTTACGAACAGTAAAATTTTCGAAAAATAAAATTTCCGAATAATAAAATTTCTTAATTATAAAATTCCCGAATCCTTAAATTCCTGAAAAACAATATTTTCGAATATTAAAATTCCCGAATGATAAAATTTTCGAATAATAAAATTCACGAATAATAAAATTCCCGAACAATAAAATTCCCAAATCATAACATTTGCGAACCAAATTTCCCAAAAATGAAATTCCCGAATAATAAAATTTACGAATAATGAAATTCCCGAACAATAAAATTCCTGAATTATAAAATTCAAGAATAATAAAAATTCCGAAAAATAAAATTCCCGGATAATAAAATTCCTAAATTAAAAAATTCCCAAATCAAAAAATTCGCGAATAATGAAATTCCCGAATTGGAAAGTTCCCAAATAATATAATTTCCGAATGGGAAAATTCCCGAATAATAAAAATTCCAAACAATAAAATTCCCGAATTAAAAAGTTCCCGGATGATAAAATTCCTAAATTAAAAAATTCCCAAATAAAAAAATTTGCGAATTATACAATTTCCGAATAATACAATTCGAACGCTTTTAATTATAAATTATACAGTTTCAATTCCTCTGAATTTTAAATGATCTAATTTCCAAAATTCGAATCTTAAAATATTCAATTTTTAACGTTTTAACATTGTCCTATTTTCGAAATTTCAATATGAAATAATTCAATTTCGTGATTTTTCAATTAAAAAAAATTGTTCAATTTATAGCGCTTCGACTTAGAAATTACACAATATTATTTAACTCCTTTTTCTAATTAAATTGTCAAAAATCGTTCTATATATATTTTTTAATTTCTGAAGCTTTTAATGCGAGTTGATTAATTAGTATTTATTGTTTGAAAAATGTTTAAAACATAATATTTAAAAATTGGTTTAATAATTGATTTTTAAATTTTTTATCTGATTCAAAGTCAATAGATTTCTTGTAAAAAAGTTTGCTGATGCTTATCGACTTCCGCAATTGATCATATATGTGAAAAAACTGGGTTTCGCAAAGAGAGTATTTTTTTCTAAACCGGGAGAAATCACGAATATTTACCGAGAGAAAGCCGGGAGACAAAATTTAACAGCATTTAATTTTAAATTGTTAATTTGAAAAGTGTTAGTAGCTTCCATTTTATACGTGTAAATTATTGGGCATTTGAATAAAAATATTTTTAATTAATTTTTTTTTAATTTTAAATTAATTTGATTTTTAATAATTAAAAAGAGTCCTTGAGTCTGATTCTGAAATTTGTAAAATATATCTATACTTTATGAGAGAAAATTTTTTATTTTTTTCCCCATTATAAGGAAAACCTTTTGCAAATTTGTTGCTCTGTGAGATTTTTTTTTGCTGACTTAAGTTTGATAATCGAATTGATGATAGCCCAACAATTTAGAAACAAGCTGACTTGGAACGGGAAATTTTAGAAAATAATTATCGTTTTTATTTTAGGACAGGGAGTTTTGGTAAAGAAATATAATTTCATTTGGAACAGGGAATTTTTTACATGGAACGGGAATTTTTTTAAAGAATTATAATTCGGATTTAGAAGAAAGTAATTTAAAAAAATCACTCTTTCAAAGTCAAAATTCGTCACAATTTGAAAGTTCCCTCTTTTAAATTTGAGATAAAGAAAGTACTTCAAAAGCCGTTTTTAGAGTAGAAGTAGTTTTTCAAAGGAGAAATACTTCTGAATTATAATATAATTTTTTTTTACATTGTTCGTTGCGAATTCATCTTTTTTTAGTTGAAAATCCAACTACTAGGTTAAAAGTTAAACTATTTTGTTAAAAATTAATTTTTTTGTTGAAGATTCATCATTTTAATTTAAAATTCATCTCTGGTTGAAAATGTACCTACTTTGTGAAAAGTCAGTTTATCTTTTTTTGGTGAAAATTCAACTATTTGGTTGAAAGTTTCTATTTTGCATTTTTGAAAATGTATGCACTTTGTGGAAAATTCGTCTTTTTTGTAGAAAATTATTCTTTATGGTTGAAATATAATTTCTTTAACGGAAAATTTAACTGTTCCATTTTTAGTTGAAAATTAATCTTCTCTAGTTCGAAATTCTACAATTTCGATGAAAATTTTATTTTTTAATTTAAAATTGAACTATTTCGTTGAAAATTCACGTATTTTGTTGAAAAATCGATTTTTTTTTGGTAGAAAATTATCCTTTTCTTTGAAGGTTAATATTCTTGTTTAAAAATTAATATTTTCGCTTAAAAATGCAAGTATTCCAGTTAAATATTTATGATTTTAGTTGAAAATTCATCTTTTAGGTTGGAAATAAAATTATTTGGTTGAAAGTTGAACTCTTTTGTTAAAAATTAATTATTTTTTTTGGTTGAAGATTCAGGGTTTTAATCAGAAATCCATTTCTTTGGTTGAAAAATGAGCTGTTTGATTGAAAACTTGTTTTTTCTTTGGATGTTTTTGTGTTGAGAATTATTTTTATTATTTTCTTTGGTTGAGCATCTATTTTTTGACTGCAAATTTAATTATTCAATTTTTGGTTTAGAAATTATCCTTTTTAGTTGGACATTCGTCTTTTTTGGTAGAAATTAATCTTCTTGGTTGAAAATTAATCTTTTTGGTCAGAAATTCAATTATTCCAGTTAATGATTCATCATTTCAGCTAAAAGTTCATCTTTCTGGTTTAAAATTCAACTATTCCAGTTAAATATTTGCATTTTTTTTTTAAATTCATCACTTTGTTTGAAAATGTAACCATTTTTTAATGTTAGTTTTTTGTGTTGAAAGTAATTTTTTGGATTGAAAATTTTAACTTATTCCAATTCCTCATTTAACTTATTCCAAATTCACCCGTTTGGTTTAAAATTAATTTTTTTAACTAAAAATGTTACTATCCCATTTTCGGATGAAAATTGTTATTTTTTTAGTTCAAAATTCAACTATTTGGTTGAAAATTTGTCTCCTTTAATTAAAAATTCAACTATTTCGTTAGGAATTAATTATTTTGTTGAAAAATTTTTTGGTAGAAAATTAATCTTGTTATTCAAAAAATTCATCTTTTTGGTTAAAACGAGTGTTTTACTTAAATATTCATCGTTTTAGTTGAAAAACTTAAACTTTTAGTTAAAAAAATTAATTTAAAAAAATCGAATCTTAAAAAAAATGAATTTTTAACAAAGGAGTTCATGTTTTAATCAAATAATTGAATTTTCAACCGAAATCATTCATTTTCTACCGAATAAGACGAATTTTCGACCACACACTTGGATTTTTGAATAAAAAAATAAATTTTTAACAAAAACTAAAATTAGCTAAAATTGTGGAACATTTAACTGTATTGCTTAAATTATCAGTTGAAAAAAATTAATCTGTAACAAAAAAAAACTATTTTTTAACAAAGTACATAAATTTTTGGTTGAAAAATTTAATTTAAAAAAACGGAATCTTAAAAAAAAATTAATTTTTGACAAAGGAGTTTAATTTCCAATCAAGTAATTGGATTTTCAACCAAAATCGTTAATTTTCTACCGAAAAAGACGAATTTTCGACCACACACTTGAATTTTTAAATAAAAAAACAAATTTTTAACAAAAAATGGAACACTTAAATATCCAGTTTAAAAAATTCACTTTACCAGAAAAAAAAACGAATTTTCGTCAAAATAGTTCCATTTTTAAACAAAAGTGATCAATTTTAAACCAAAATGGTGAATCTTCAACTGGAATAGTTGAATTTTCAACTGTGGAAGAGATTAATTTTCAACTAAAATTGTGGAACTTTCAACAAAGTACATACATTTTTCGTTGAAAAATTTAATTAAAAAAAAATCGAATCTTCAAAAAAAAATGTATTTTTAACAAAGGAGTTAAATTTTCAATCAAGTAATTGAATTTTCAACCAAAATCGTTTATTTTCTACTAAAAAAGATGGATTTTAAACAAAATAAATGAATTTTTAACCAAATACTTGTATTTCCAAATAAAAAAGATATAATTTTTCGTCCAAATAGCTGAATTTCAAAATAAAAAAGATCAATTTTCAACCAGAAATGGAAAAGTAAACTTTCTAGTTTAACGAATTAATTTAATTTGTTTATTTTCAACAAAAAATTGAATTATATCAGTCCACAATGTTGAATTTGCTGTCCAAGTAGAGAAATGTTTAACAAAATAGTTGAATTCCCTACCTGCAAAAATGAATTTTCAACAAAATATTTGAATTTTAAAACAAAAAATCAAACATTAACCAAAAACAGTTGGATTTTAAACAAATAATTGAATTCTCAGCGCAAAATTAAATAGTTAATATTTTAGCCAAACAATATGAATTTTCAACAAAATAGTTAAATTTTCAGCCAACGAGTTGAATTTTCACCAAAATATGTGAGCTTTTAACAAAATAGTTCAATTTTCAACCTACAAAGATGAATTCTTAATCCAAACTGCTACATTTTTAGTAAAAAACAATTCATTTTCAAAAAAAAAACAAAAAAAAAAACGAATTTTCAACTAAATTGGTTAAATTTTTAACCACAGAAATAAACTTTTAACTGATTTGATGCATCTTTAATCAAAAAAATAAAATTTTAAACAAATAGTTAAATTTTCAACCCAGAAGATGAATTTTCTACAAAAAAACAAACAAATTATCAACAAAATTGATGAATTTTCAACCAAGAAAATAAATTTGCAACAAAAACTAGAATAAATTAATATTATGTTAGTGAAATAAGTTTCCAACCAAAGAAATAAAATTTCAACCAAAAAGATTAATTTTCTACCACAAAAGAATAATTTTTAATAAAACACATAAACTTTAATTTAATTTAATTTTAATTTTTGATAAAATTTTCAACCCAAAAGTTTATATTGCTACCAAAGAAAGATAAATTTTCAACAAAATAGATGAATTTTCAACTAAAAAAGATCAATTTTTAATAAAAAATAAAATAATTTAATTTTAAGTTGCAGAAATCAGTTTTTAACCAAATAAAATAAATGTTGAACGGAATAGTTAAATTTGCAACCAAACAGATCAATTTTTACCAAAAAAGATTATATTGCCATAAAAGAAATCTACGAGAAATGGAATAGTTAAATTTTTAGTTAGAGAAATTAATTTTCAATAAAAACCAAATTTTCTACCAAAAAAGAATAATTTTTAACAAAATACATGAATTTTCAACCAAAAATATTAATTTTCTACAAAAAAAGAGAAAAATTTTCAACAAAATAGATGAATTTTCAACTGATAAAATGAATTTTCCACCAAAAATAGAATAGTCAAATTTTAGTTAGAGAAATAAGTTTTTGAGCAAATAAAATAAATTTTCAACCAAGAATATTAACACGAAAGACATAGTTTCAAGAAAATACAGAGATTTTCAAACAAATAGTTAAATTTAAAACTAAAAGAGATTGATGTTCAAACAAACATAATATAATTAAAAATTCAGTTAAAAAATTAATTTTGAATTTAAAAAATCAATTTTGAACCAAATAGATTAATATTATACCAAAAAAGATTCATTTTTAATAAAATACACGAATTTTCAATCAAATAGTTGAATTTTCAACTGAAGAGGATAAATGTTCAACCAAATATGGAATAGTTGAATTTTCAGTAAAAAAAAATAATTAATAAAAAATGTTTGTTTTAAACACTTTCCTTCAATTTCGAAGAAGAGCATACGATTTCAAAGCGAAATATTTTTATTTGGTAAAATTAAAAATAAATAGGAAAAATTAAAATGATCTTTTACTTCAAAAAATCAATGTAAAGAGAATATTTAAAAGGATTTCAAAACATTGCGAAAGAATACTAAAATTGTCAACGAAGAATCTCAGCGATTTTAAGCATTTTTTATAATTTTGCAGAAAAAAAAAAATACGAAAAATTGGAACAATTAAAAAATATTAGAATGTTTGACAGTTTTTAAAGGATTGAAAGAAGAATTATCTTAATATATATGGGAAAATTTTTTATAATTTTCTATTTTGAAAAAGGAACTTTAAGAGAAAATTGAAAAAGATTTCAAAGAAATTCCTCAAATTTCGAAGAAGAGTAGAAGATTTCAAAGAAAAATGTTTTAATTTGGTAAGATTTAAAATTAAAAAAAATTGAGTAAGTTCAAGAAATATTAAAAAGATTTGAAGAGATTGAAAAACAATTTTAAACTATAAAAGATTTTAGAAAATGCAAATTTTTTCAAAAAGATTTCAAACCAAAACTTTAGAGGCTTTAAAAAAAATTTGAAAGGTTTCAAGTTAATAAACAAATTTTCTCAAAATTTCTAGGAGAATTTGGAAGCTTTAAAGTCAATTTATTTTACATTTTGAATGATTTTTCAAATTTTCAAGAGAAATTCGAGTCAGCTGGATATATTTTTAGCAATTTAAAAAGTTTTGTATAGATTGAAAATATTCTAAAACTTAGAAGCATTTCCGAAAATTTATCATATATTTATTCATATATTCATTGGTTGCGTTCACATATTACGTAACAAAAAAAATAGGGGGTTTATTTGAATAGAATAATTTCAAAATGTGTGAAAAAAAAATATGGAAGACTTTGAGACAATTTTTTTAATTTTTCAGGATTTAAAAAAAAACTTTAGGGAAACTAAATTTGACAGGGTGTCAAGAAAATGAAAAAAAAATATTCTGAAGATTTATGGGAAAATGTTAAATGATTGTTTTGTAATGAGTTCCAAGAGAAAATTTAAAAAGATCACAAAACATTTTTAATTACTTCCCAAAATTTGTGAAAAGTGTGTAAAATATTTAAAGACAAAATTTTGCAATTTTGGCATATTACATAATTTTAGAAAAAATATGAGTAACTTTAAGAGATATTAAGGTTTGACAAAAATTAATTGTTTTGGTTCCTAGAAAAAATTTGAGTTATTTTTTGTGGCGAAAAATTAATTTAAAGAGATTATTTAAAAAGGTTTCAAAGTATTTTAAACGATTTCTAAACTTTTCAAATAGTAATCTGAAAGATTTTCAAGCTACTTTTAAATTTTGCAGAAAAAAAAAGAATTCAGGAAAAATTTGAATAATTTTTAAAGATTAGAAGGTTTACAAGTTCTGAAATGATTGAACGAACAATTTTATTAAATTCCTGTGGAAATTTTAAATGATTTTTTATTCTAAAAAATGAACTTGAAGAGAAAATTGAAAAGGGGGACAAAATGTTTCAATTGGGTAAGATTGAAAAATCGAAAAAAAATTAGTAAATTCAAAAAATATTCAGAAAAATTGAAGAGATTAAAAAAGAATTTTACACTTTAGAAGCTTTAAAGCAATTTCAAAAGGTTTAAAGAGAATAAACAAATTTTCTCAACATTCCAGGGAAAATTTAAAAGAATAGAAGGCAATTTTTTAAAATTTTGAATGATATTTCAACATTTTAAGACAAATTTGCGTCAGTTAAAAACATTTTTAGAATGTTAAGACGTTTTAAATAGATTAAAAATATTCAAAAAGTTGAAGAAATTTCAGAGAATTTATTAGATATTTCCTGATTCTTTTTTGACTCAACAAAATATTTGATTGACACAACAACATTTTTTTGTTGAATAACTGAAAATAAATAATAATTGAGTTAGCATTCCTCTAAGTGGATAATGTTGATAACAATAAAAATTGTTTCCAATCAATTATGTTTGTGAAAATAAATATAAAAACTATTAATTCTCTCTAATTGAAAATTGGACGAAAAGTGGAAAATTTTGGAAAAAACTGCGACTTTCTATATCCATTCTAAGAGAAAATTGCTAAAAACAATAGTACATTATTTAAACAATTTACGTAAATATCTAATTATCAGCATAAAGTAGTGTTTTATATATCAGCAATAATTTGCAGTACAAAATTCGTAAAAAATCATAATTAGCGCCAAAAACTCGCAGAACCTATTTTTTTTACTTATGGGTTTTTTTGGGACCTTATAAAACAGACTTATGCGTCTTCTGAATACCATTTACAAAAACGTTCCTTTTTCTTATGGGAAATACGTGTTAAATTTCATGTGGCTTGAGCGACCTCTAAATATGAGTTTTTTTTTTAAATAAGGATTTATTTTTTTGTGTATTTGAACAAATTTCCGGGCAATATGCATACAATTTTTTTTTAAATTTCGGACATTTTAAATTCGGCCATCATGTTGATGGTCTTCAGTTATATTTATAAGTATAATAATAAGTTGAAAATGTAACTATTCCATTTTTGGCTGAAAATTGATTTTTTTTTAAATTGAAAATTCAACTATGTACTCTGGCAAAAGTGGAACCATTTTGTTGAAAATTAATTTTTCTATTTGAAGATTCATCTCTTGGGTTGAACATCGAACTATTTTATTGAAAATTCATTTTTTTAATTGAAAATTTAACTATTTTAGTTAAAAATTCAAGATTCATCTCTTAGGGTTTTTTTTTTATTTAAAACTAATTTTTTACCTGAAAATGTATCTTTTCCATTTTTTGTTGAAAATTCATCTTTTTAGTTGAAACATTTTGGATTTTGGGTTGAAAGTTGAACTACTTTGTTGAAAATTCAACTTTTTTTTTACTCATTCTTTTTGGTTGAAAATTTAACGGTATTGTTGAAGATTTGTCTATTTGGGCAAAAAATACGTCCTTCTGGATTTAAAATTCACTTTTTTTGTTAAAAATTAAGCTGTCTTCTAAAAATGCAATTATTTCTTTGAAAATGCAACTATTTTTCGTTGAAATTGATCTTTTTTGTTTAAAATTCGATAATATGATTGAAAATTCATCTTTATAAGTTGAAAATTCAACAATTCGTTTAAAAATTCAACCATTTTATGAAAAATTTAATAATCTTATTGGAAATTAAATTCAAATCAGCTAAAAATTATATAACTCAGTCAAATATTTACCAATTATAATTTGTTTTTAATTGTTGAAGTTAAGAAAATGGGAAAGTTCGAAATATTTTCGATTGTAGCGTCGTGATTTTTCAACGCGATAAAAGAACAATCACTCAAAAATTTCGTGGAAAGTATTTTTTTACTGTAAAAAAAGGTACCTTGAAAAATTAATTTTTTGTCCTGGAAAACCTGGAAGAGTCCTAGATTTTTTTTTGCAGAAACAAGACACTCTGTTTAAATATTCAAACCAAGGATCACTATCCTTGAAATATGTTTTGCTCAAAATTTCTTACTTGAAGATTGGTTTGTTGATCAATGAAATTAAAAAGTTTGTTTTTATGTTTCTTTATTGTTATTCAGAAAACTATGATTAGGAAAAATCGGATGTTTCAGAGGATCAACAATTTTTAAGGCAAACAAATTTCCATTTCACTTTTTAGTTTGGAAACTTAGGATTTTAAAAAATGAACATGGTTTGAAAAATCCTTGATCAGCATATCCAGCATTGATTGCTTTAGTTTATTTAAAGAATATTCAAATTTTCTATTGAAAAATTTGCTATGAAAACTAAAATCTCTAAATTCGTTACTAAACTAAATTTTTTTTTGTGAAACATAATTTTTTCTATGTACAGTTAAGAACTTTTTTTATGTCACACAATAATTCGATTTTCTTAAAAGCTCAAGGACTATGTGAAAGTTTTATATATTTGAAAACATAATAATACAAAAAGAAAATAATAATGACTTCCAATTTAGTGAAATTGAAATTTAAGAAACTAAATTCATAATAAATCCATTAAATAAAAAAAAAATTAATTTTGTTTTGTTTTGTTTTAACTACAAGTAAAACACATTTACTGTTTTGTAGCATTTCGCAGTTATATTTTTCTAATTAAAAAGTATAAATATCGTAGTAAATTTAATTTAGTTGCACATGAAACAGTAAACGAGGATAAAAGAAAAAAAGTGAAATTTTATTACAAGAAGGCATCAAGTTTCCGTTTGGTTTGAATATCCTTCCTGTACTTAAGATTAGATGAAAAAAGGGATAAGCGCCATCCTAAGAAGAGGATTCAAGACACCTGAAAATAACGGTGGAACTATAAAAATAAATTTTAGTCAAGTGATTTTAAAATCTAAAATTTATATAAATATTAAATTTTCATTAAAAATATCACTTGCTTTAACGTTAACTACAAGCGAAACTTGGAATCAATTTTCCTAAAGCTGTTCTCTTCAAAGTAGGTACTTTTTACTACAATATCATTCGTATCAAATTTCACAAGAAAAAAATGTATTTTTTAAACAAATATAATTATTCTCCTCTTTATTTTAAATTCAGTCTCTAGTTGAAAATAATCATTATCAAAATAATCGTAAAACAAGTTATTAGTATAAATATAAAATATTTATGATAAATACATATATCCCGAAAGAAAAAGTTTTTACGAGAAAGTACAACATTTCTACAAACGCATTTTTTGTTAAAACATGTACTTTTTTGTAAATAAATGTACGAAATTTAGGAAAAAAATTATATTAATACAAAAAGCTAATTTTTTCTTGTATTTTCTTCTAGAAAAGTAACAAAATTAATAATCAAGTATAAGTTTCTCAAATTCAAAAATTTGTATGACTTTTTAATAGAATTTTTTTAATTTGAGTGTTAAATTTTCAACCAAACTCATGAATGTTTGATTTGAAAAAATGAATTCTTAACAACAAGTGTAATAGTTGATATTTTTACCAAAAACATTGGAAAAAAAGTATTTTCCACACAAATTTTTTGCATTTCCTGCCAAAATATTGAATTTTCGACTAAAAAATACGATTTTTGAATCAAATAAGTTAATTTTCTTCAATAACAATAATGACAATAAGCATTTCGATAATAAATTTTCTGAGGAAAAATTTTCTGAAGAAAAAATTTTTTTCCGAAAATTTCAAAAGCATTATCAGCTTCAATAACAACAAGATCATTAAAAATTTCGATAGTAAATTTTCCGAGGAAAAATTTTCTAAAGAAACAATTTGTTCCCGAAAATGTCAAAAGCAATATCGGCTTCAATAACAACAAGAACATTGAACATTTCGATAGTAAATTTTCTGAGGAAAAATTTTCGGAAGAAAAAATTTTTTCCCGAAAATGTCAAAAGCACTATCGGCTTCAATAACAATAATGACAATAAGCATTTCGATAATAAATTTTCTGAGGAAAAATTTTCTGAAGAAAAAATTTTTTCCCGAAAATGTCAAAAGCATTATCAGCTTCAATAACAACAAGATCATTAAAAATTTCGATAGTAAATTTTCTAAAGAAACAATTTGTTCCCGAAAATGTCAAAAGCAATATCGGCTTCAATAACAACAATAACATTAAAAATTTCGAGAGTAAATTTTCTGAGGAAAAATTTTCTGGAGAAAAAATTTGTTCCCAAAAATGTCAAAAGTACCTTCTGCTTCAATAACAACAATAACATTAAAAATTTCGACAGTAAATTTTCTGAGGAAAAATTTTCTGAAGAAAAATTTGTTTCCCGAAAATGTCAAAAGCACTATCGGCTTCAATAACAACAATAACATCAAAAATTTCGATAGTAAATTTTCTGCCGAAAAATTTTCGGGAAAAAAATCTTTCCCCAAAAATGTCAAAGGCACTATAGGCTTCAATAACAACAATAACATTAAATAATTCGATAGTAAATTTTATGAGGAAAAATTTTCTGAAGAAAAAATTTTTTCCCGAAAATGTCAAAAGCACTATCGGATTCAATAACAACAATAAAATTAAAAATTTCAAGACTAAATTCTCTCAGGAAAAATTTCCTGAAGAAAAAATTTTCAACCAAAAATGTCAAAACGCTACCAGCTTCAATAACAAAAATGACAATAAGAATTTCGATAGTAAATTTTCTGATGAAAAATTTTTTTCCGAAAATGTCAAAAGCACTATCGGC
This sequence comes from Andricus grossulariae, assembly GCA_011634705.1. Lineage (NCBI taxonomy): Eukaryota > Metazoa > Arthropoda > Insecta > Hymenoptera > Cynipidae > Andricus > Andricus grossulariae. The sequence goes on along the minus strand of JAABKJ010075445.1, from coordinate 88,540,783 downwards.
TACAATAACGAAACTAACCTAAAATTTCGATAGTAAATTATCTGAGGAAAAATTTTCTTGAGAAAAATTTTTTCCCAAAAATGTTAAAAACACTATCGGCTTCAATAACAATAATAACAATAAAAATTTCAATAGCAAATTTTCTAAGGAAAAATTTTCTAAAGAAACAATTTGTTCCCGAAAATGTCAAAAGCAATATCGGCTTCAATAACAACAACAACATTACAAATTTCAAGAATAAATTCTCTGAGGAAAAATTTTCTGAAGAAAAAATTTTCTCCCAAAAGTGTCAAAACGCTATCGGCTTGAATAGCAACAATAACATTAAAAATTCCGAGAGTAAATTTTCTGAGGAAAAATTTTCTGAAGAAGAAATTTTTTCCCAAAAATGTCAAAACGCTATCGGCTTGAATAGCAGAAATAACATAAAAAATTCCGAGAGTAAATTTTCTGGGGAAAAATTTTCTGAAGAAGAAATTTTTTCACGAAATTGTCAAAAGCACTATCGGCTTTAATAGCAACAATAACATTAAAAACTTCGATAGTAATTTTTCCTCAGAAAATTTTCTATCGAAATTTTCAATGGTATTGTTGTTATTGAAGTCGATAGTGCATTTAACATTGTTGGGAAAAATTTTTCTTCAGAAAATTTTTCCTCAGAAAATTTACTATCAAAATTTTCAATGTTATTGTTGTTATTGAAAGCGATAGTGCTTTTGACATTTTTGGGGAAAAATCTTTTCTTCAGAAAATTTTTCCTCAGAAAATTTATTGTCGAAATTTGCAATGTTATTGTTGTTATTGAAGCCGATAGCGCTTTTGACATATTTGGGGAAAAATTTTTTCTTAAGAAAATTGTTCCTCTGAAAATTTACTAGCGAAATTTTCAATGTTATTGTTGTTATTGAAGCCGATAGCGCTTTTGACATTTGTAGGGAAAAATTTTTTCTTAAGAAAATGTTTCCTCTGAAAATATAGTATCGAAATTTTCATTGTTATTGTTGTCATTGAAGTCCATAGTGCTTTTGACATTTTTGGGGAGAAATTTTTTCTTTAGAAAATTTTTCCTCACGAAATTAACTGTCGAAATTTTCAATGTTATTGAAGCCGATAGCGCTCTTGACGTTTTTGGGGAAAAAGTTTTTCTTCAGAAAATTTTACCTCAGAAAATTTACCATCCAAATTTTCAATATTATTGATGTTATTGAAGCCGATAGTGCTTTTGAGATTGTTAGGAAAAATTTTTCTTTCAGAAAATTTTTCGTCAGAAAATTTACTATCGACATTTTCAATGTTATTGTTGTTATTGAAGTCGATAGTGCATTTGACATTGTCGGGAAAAAAAATTTTTTTCAGAAAATTTTTCCTGAGAAAATTTACTATCGAAATTTTCAATGTTATTCTTGTTATTGAAGTCGATAGTGCATTTGACATTGTTGGGGAAAAAGTATCCATTTTTCAATAAAATATGAAATAAGTCCACGTGAACACAAGGTGTCTGGGCCCCCTTATGATATTCCTTTCGATCATAAATTTTCTCAATTCTTCGAAATCCATTTGAAATGCCTTAAAAATCTTAAAAATAATTGAAATTCCTTAAGATTCTTGCAAATATTTCAAAATCATATCAGATTCCTTGCAGTATCTTAATATCTTCAAAATTCAATGAAAATAATGTGGCATCTAAAAATCCGTCAAAATTCTTTGGTAATTCTTGAAATCCTTTGGATATTTTGTAATCCGATGCATTGTTTTTAATACTTCGAAATCTCTTGAAATCCCTTCAAATCTTTTCTAATACCCGGAAAATTTTATAATTACTTGAAATTTTGTGAAGGTACTTGAAATCCTATGAAATTCCTGAAAAGATTGTCAAATCTTGGTAAATTCAGTTAAAAAATTAATAGCTTTTCAAATAAAGCGTAGTCCATTTGAAACCTCAACATCTCTCAATTTCTGTTGAAATACTCTCAAATCGCTCTAAATCCTTTAAAAATGGTTGAAATCCCGTAAAATCTTTCAAAATATTATGTTACTTCTTCAAGTCCCTTCAAACCTTCGACATCCAAGTAAAATCCCTTGAGATCCTGCAAACTTCGTAAAAATCCTTTTGTTTATTAACAAGAAATGAGCTTTTTCATAGGGTTTCAAATATTTTCAAATATTCCAAGGTACTTCCAACATTTTATTTTTTTGAGTTTTGAAGATTTTAGGATATTGTAGAATATTGCAAAAAAACTTTCATTCATTTTCGCATTTTGAATGAGTTTTACAATATTTTAAAGAAATTATAACGTTTTGGGGCATTTTAGGTGATTTCAAGGAATTTTTCACTTCAGATATCAGAAAATATCAGATTTCATAGAATTTCAGGTCTACTAAATAGTTGAATTTTCTATTTATGAAGGACGAATTTCTAAAACAAAAGTAGAGTTTTTTTATATTCAGGTAGAAAAAAATTACGAAAAAAAACGAAAATTCAACAAGAGTTACATTTTGAAACATAAATGAGAACTAAAAAAAAAGAAGAATTTTTAACCAAGTAGTTTAACTTTAACCCGCAGTAATTGAATTTGCAACCGAGAAATTTTAATTTTAAATCAAGAGAGGAACAGTTAAATTTGCGGATAAAATTAGTTCTTAGATTGATTATTCACAACTGCACAATTGATGAAATTAAAATTGTATGATATCAACATTTTTAACTCAAAAATTGAAGAAAATAAAAAAATAAAAGATTCCTCCCGTTCATCTCGAGGCAAATGTCAAAAATACAAAATTTAAGACAATTCAAGCGACTAACAATGTTCCAAATAAAAAATTTTAGTTAAAAGAAGCAAGTTATATTTCCATTACTGTTTGTGCACGCGGCCTGAAAAAAAATCCTCTGTTGCTTGTTTTAGAGTTAAGTTTCGAGTCTTTACCTAACTACTCTAAATACTACTCTTTGGCCAGATCTAAATGAGGATATGGAACGGTAATTTGGCATACCGATGCAAGATATTTGACTGAGGCAATTGACAAAAGCCAGGAAAAGTTTTAATGTTTTTAAACTGATTGAGAAGGTGTATTTTTGCAGTAGATTCAATGAGTGGTCAAATTTTTAGTCGAAAAAATTAATTGTCGACAAATAGAAAAAGTTTTTAATTACAGATTTATGTACAGAATAATTCCCCCTTTAACTCAACTGAAATATCAAGTTGCATGTTAAAAATATCCTGTTTCAATTCAGAAACAAAAATAACAAACCAAAATTTCCTTTCTGCGAACTCAATATATTCATAAAACGGTTTTCGAAAATTCTTCTTTCATCATAGGTACAATGTTACATAAGAATAAGTCGCTCACTTCAACTCAACTGAAATATTATCAAAAATGTTTGGAATAAGAAAATCCAGAAATCGTAAAGAAAACCCAAAATTTTCTTTCTTTCAAATAATTCAATAGTGAATCATTTCTTGTGATGTTAAATGGCTGACATTAGAAGTACCAAAGTTACAAAGTTGTCAAACTGGAGAAATGCTTGTTACCCCGAAAAAAAATTTATTTTATTTTCGGAGATCATCCTGAAATATTTGTATTAGGAATAGTATTCTTTAGGAAAATGTGAACAAAAATTAAGATTTTCAATATATTTCCAGTGTTTGGTTCATTTTGATCTACTATACATGGTGTCCCAGGCTCGAGTGTTCTCTCGTCACTAACCCCACCTCCACTGAAAAACTAAAACTTCAACTGATTTTTGCAAAAGGAATTTCCGATTTTTATTTTTGTAAATCTATAAAAGTCCGGTGACTTCAGCCTGCGTTCGGCAGGGCAGGGTCGCGGCCAATACCGTCAGAGCGACAAAGATGGTTATGAAGCACTCTTAGGGCCGCATTGTATCTGTAGGCATACGTCGTTCTCGCGTGGGTGTGACACCCTGATAGTATGTGTTCTAGGTAATCAACGTGTGTATGACACGCTCTGCACCTATCGCTTGGAACTTCTTGATTTTCAAAAAATTCTAAATAAGGCAAAATTTATTTTTGAATTTAAAAAATTTTAAATTGTAAATTTAAAAAAGAGAACAGAAGATATTATCACTTCGCTCTATTGAAGATTGAATATTTTTAAATTCACATTGAAAGTATTAATTATAGAAAGGAGGAAATTATAAATCTTGGAATGAAATATTTATGAGAACGATCTTAAAAATATTAAAATTGTGTATTCAACTGATTTTATTTTTTTCGAACTTTTTTATATCACTGCGAATGGATTTCCAAGGACCTAAGTATATCCAATTTTTAAAAATAAATTCTTAAATGGCAGTAATCATTGAAAATTATTTTAAAATATAACATTTTTTATAAAAAGATTGCTTGTTCTTTTTGTCATGTAAAAATACATTTTAATTTATAAAAAATTTTTAATGCAGTTTTAAAGACTTATACAATTAAACATTAGAAGAGTTTGAAATCGAAGATTTAGGGTAAAAAATATTTTCAATTGATCAACTGTGAATATAAATTAATTAATGATTTTTTAAATTGAACTGTACTGTCACGATTAAAAAGTAAATAATTGATTTTACAAGACGATTCGGAATCAGTTCACAATTTGAGAATTTCCAGATTTTAACATTAAAAATTAAACTGTTTCAATTGGAAAGCCTTTTTATTTAAATATAAATGGCAGATTGAAACTTTATAAACCATTCTCAATTTTAAAATAACTTCAAAATATTATATTCATAATTAAAGGATTTTATTAAATTTCAAATAATGTTCCATTTTTAAACCATTCAATTTGAAATTATTTAATTAAGGAAAATAACGATGACCTAATATTTAGAAATAACTGACTGTTGATATAAAATCAGTAATTACAAATCAAATATTCAAAACCAAAAATAAAAAAAGTAAACTTTGAACGTTAAATTTTTAATTGTTCTATTTGAAAAAAAACTACTTTTTAAGTCACAGTATTGAGTTTTGATGTATAAATAACAATTAAACACTTATTATTCTTAGAAAAAATTCGAGTACATTGAAGAGATTAGAAGAAGTTTTGAAAAATTTCAAAATTTTTAAAAAATTTGAAATGATATTAATTAATTTAAACGAAGTTTCTAGGTATACCAAAAAATCCGGAAATTTGGACCGAAATTTTTGTGCAAATAGCCCGCGGCTTAATTTAAAACAAAGTATAGATTTTTGTAGATTTCGAAAAAAAATTTAGAAGCTTTTTAATAATTGTGAAAGGCTTTAAAATAATAAAAATTTCCGTAAGATTCCTAGGAAAATTGAAAATGATTTTTTATTTTGAAAAATTAATTTCATGAGAATGTTTAAAAATATTTAGTAAGATTTACAAAATTGTCAAAAATGAATGTAAAAGATTTTAAGGATTTTTTTTATTTGGCAGAATTAAACAAAAAAACTTTGAATATTTTCAAGAAAAAATGTAGAATGTTTTAAGAATGAAGAGTTTTAAGAGAAAGAAAAACTTTTCTAGATAAAATTCAACAAGATTTCAAAACATTTCGAAAGATTTCCAAAATTGTCAGAAAAGTATGTTGAAGATTTTAAGGAACTTCTTTCATTTTGCAAAATTCAAAATTTTTTTTAGGAAAAATAATACTCATTTTAAAAGATATTGAGAAGTTTTGCAAAGTTTTTAAAATAATTTAAACCTTGGAACGATTTCAAGAAATCTAAAACAAAATGTAGATTTTTAAAGATTTCGAAAAAAGATGCTTTTTAGTAATTTAGGAAGGTTTCAAGGGAATACAAGTTTTCTTTAAAAGATTTCCAAAATTGTCGAAAAAGAATCTTGAAAATTATTTCAAAATATTTCCAAAATTGAATCCCAAATATTTTGAGGCAATTTTTGGTATTTTTCAGAATTTTAAAAATGTCTTAGGAAAAATCTGACACATTTTAAATTATATTGAGAAATTTTGAACAATTTACGATATAATTTCAAGAAATTTAAAACAAAATGTAAATTTTAGAAGACTTCGAAAAAGGAGCTTTTTAAGAGTTTTGAAAGCTGTCAATACAATAAAAAAGTTTTCTTTTAAAGATTCCTGGAAAAACTGTATATCATTTTTATTTAAAAATATCAACTTCAAGGGAAAATGGAAAAAGAGTTTTAAAAATTTCAAAAGATTTCCAACATTGTCCAAAAAATATCTGGAAGATATTAATGCAATTTTTGTTGCTAGATTTAAAAAAAATTATGTTTTAAAAGATTTCCAAAATAATTTCAAACTTGAAACAATTTCAAGAAAATTAAGAAAAAATGAAGAATTTCGAAAATTAAAAAAAAAGGTTTTCTAAACTTATGAAGGGTTCCATGAGAATGAAAAAATCTTCATAAAATTCCTGGAAAAATTTAAATAATGTTTTATTTGGTAAATTAATTTCAAGAGATCATTTAAAAAGATTTCGGAAACTGACTAAAAATAACATGGAAGGATTGTAAGGTAAAATATTTTTATTTAGCAGGATATAAATTGATTTTCTGAAATTTCCAAAAATAATGTAGAAAATTGGAAATATTTCTTTTTTAGTAGAATTCAACTGTTTTCCCCCATTTTTTTATCAATAAATAAACTGTTACATTTTTTGTTTAATTCTAGGGTTTTTTGTTTAAAATATCTACTATTTCATTCGTTCAAAATTCATCTTTTTAGATGAATCCAACCTTTTTTCATTTTCAAATTAAAATATTTTCTTGTTGAAATATTTACTATTATATTTATCGTTGAAGATTCATCTGGTTTGGTTAAAAATTCTACTACTTCGGTAACAATGCAACTTCTTTGATAAAAATTTATTTATTTGGTTCAAGAAATTTCCATTTTTTTTAAATTGATCTTTTTTGGTTAAAAATGCATTTTTTTGGTTCAAAATTAACTTTTTCGTTGGAAATTTTTCTTTTTTGGTAGAATTCAACTGTTTTTTCTTTCAGATTAAAACATTTTTTGGTTAATATATAAACTGTAACATTTTTTGTTGAACATTCATGGTTTTTTTGTTTAATTCTACAGTTTTTTATTTAAAATTAAAATACTTTTTGCTTCAAATATCTACTATTTCATTCGTTGAAAATTCATCTTTTTAAGTTGAATCCAACCTTTTTTTTCATTTTTAAAATTAAAATATTTTCTTGTTGCAATATTTACTATTATATCTATCGTTGAAGATTCATCTGGTTTGGTTAAAAATTCTACTACTTGGGTAAAAATTGAACTTCTTTGATAAAAATTTATTTATTTGGTTGAAGATTTTTCCTTTTTGCTTGAGAATTGATCTTTTTAGTTGAAAATTTGTCTTTGACAGAAAACTAATCTTCTTGTTTGAAATTTCCTCTTCTTTAGTTCAAAATTAACTTTTTCGTTGAAAATTTTTCTTTTTGATAAAATTCAACTGTTTTTTGTTTAATTCTAGGGTTTTTTATTTAAAATTAAAATACCTTTTTAGTTGAAATATTTACTATTACATTGGTCAAAAATTCATCTTTTTTACTTGAATCCAACCTTTTTTTCATTTTCAAATAAAAATATTTTGTTTCGAAATTAATGTCTTTGCTATAAATTTAATCTTTTTGGGTTGAAGTATCAAATTTTACATTTTTTCCGAATTTATTTTTGTAATTTGAAAATTCATCCGTTTGGTTCACATTTTTTTTGTAAACCATGCAACTGTTTTTTGTTGAAGAAGGTAAATAAATTTAACATTACATTATTTTGTTGAAAATAATTTTTTTTACTAAATTTTTAATACATTTTTAAATTTTCTCCCCTAGGTTCCACTCCAGGGCCAACCTTGGTGCAAAAAAGACGTAAATTTTAAAATAATGATTTTCAAACTATCTTACGCAGAATTTGATTAACTTTCGCGGTATTACGACGAAGAAAGAAATTCCAGGAAAATTTTAATGTCCATTTTCAGCTTAAAATTTGACAAAGTTCATTTTCTACCTGCGAGTATGAAGCCTTTGAGGGACATTGTCTTTGTAAGATTTCCAGAGAGTTTCAACCACAATTTCCGATTTTCTTAATGTGAACTTAATTGAACAATTGTATTAATTTATTATTGTTTACCTATGACGTGGAAAAGGGTCAGTTTAATTTGTAAATCTCCCTCCTTGAAGTCAGGCTTAATGATTTCCGAGATTTGAGGTACCTAATCGGCCGCAAAGGTCTCTGACTCATTATAAATTCGAAGATTTTAATTCCTCCTGGAATCAGTCGAGAATTTCAGGCCTTGGACTCACCATACTATTTTACTACTATTTCGAACAAAACTACTGCTATTTCTACCATTTCTTTAGTTTTTCTCAAAAAATATTTTTCAACATTTTTGCTTATTGGCTTTAAATCAGGATGTCTAGCGCCCTCGAAATCCTAGACATCCTGGAAAAATCCTTGGATTTTTCTCTACCTGGAAAAGTCCTTGAATTTTACTCACGGTCCTGGAATTTTTATTCGCTTAAAGAAAAAAAAATTGTTCTCTGCTGAACAAAAAAAGACCTTTTTAGATAAAAATTCAAATATTTATTTGAAAATTCATATATTTTGTTGAAAATTCGACGTTTTTTTTTAGGATTCATCTTTGCAGGTTGAAAACTATTTAATTTTACGCTGACAATTCAAGTATTTGTTGAAAATTCAACTGTTTTTGGTTAATGTTTGATTTTTTTGTTTCAAAATTCAAATATTTGGTTGAAAATTGATCTTTTTTATTTTTAAATTCAACTATTTGGACGAAAATTTATCTTTTTTATTTGGAAATTCAAGTATTTGGTTAAAAATTCATGTATTTTGTTGAAAATTTCTTTTTTTAGGTAGAAAATTAAGGATTTGGGTTGAAAATTCAGTTACTTGATTGAAAATGAAACTTCTCTGTTGAAAATTAATTTTTTTTAAAGATTCGATTTTTTTATATTAAATTTTTCAACCAAAAATGTATGTACTTTGTTGAAAATTTGTTTTCTTTTTGTTACAAATTAATTTTTTTCAACTGATAATTTAAGCTATGCAGTTGAATATTCCACAATTTTAGTTCAAAATTAATCTCCTCCGCTGTTTAAAATAGAAAATTGCTAAAAACAATAATAAATTGTTTAAACAATTCATGAAAATATCTAATTTTCAGTATGAAGTAATATTTCATGTATTAGAAACAATTCTCATTGCAGAAACCGCAAAAAAAATCATAATTAGCGCCAAAAAATCGCAAACCCATTTTTTCACTTATGGGGTTTCTTTGGAACCCTATGAAACAGACTTATGGGGGTGATATTTAAAAAGTGATATTTTATTCGTATTCTATGGCTGATTGTGAAAAGAAATGTTGAGTTTTAACTCGACTGAGATAATATTGAGTATTCTGAATAAGATTTACAAAAACGTCTTTTTTTCTTATGGGAAATACATGATAAATTTCATGGGGCTTGTGGCACCCCTATATATAATTTTTTTTCAAAACAAAAAAAATTGATTTATTTTTGGGTGGATTCGAACAAATTTAGTGGGTGTCCCGATGAAAATTCAAAACAAAAAGAAATCCAATGTCGCTAATGACCACAGTAGTCGATGCAACTCAAAACATCTGATTAATTTTTAAAAAATTGAAAAAAGCAACTAAAAGTCATATTCACGCAGTATCAGATATCAGTATCACTATCAGTGAAAGATATCTTAATACTAAAATTAATTCAATTAAAAAAGTTATAGAAATTTTAAGAATGCATTAAAAAATACAAAATTAAAATTTGGCGAAATTAATATAAAAAAAAAAGAGGAAATCTCGTCAAGTTTTTTTTATGTATTAGTTATTTCTATCTACAAACGCAACACAATTTTTTCCAAAAGCCTGAGTAAACATTAATCATTTCCAAACCACTCAAAAAAAAAAACTGGTCAATAATTACTCAAAATAAAAAAGCGTATTTGTAAAAAGCTTTCTAACCAGTAAAACCAAAATCTAAATGGAAATTCAAACATTTGGTTCCATATAAAATTAAAAATAAATTGATTAATTTGAAGATAAGAATTTATACTTCTAGTATTAATTGAATTAAGATTGTTCTAAAAGTGGGAGATTGTGGATTTTAATTTTTCTCCAAATAAAAACAGGTCAATGGAATTCAATTCAATTGGATACACTTTCCAATATTTAATTAATTTTACAGAATAATTTGTGCTACTAGGAATTATTAATAAACAATACTCAGAGAAAGGGTTCTCTGGATAAATTAGTCTGGATTTTCAAAATTTTTATAAATTAATTTTGTAGTAACCAACAAAGTTAACATTTTTTTTTATAAACATTTCATTCTCTGAACTCTTTGATCCTTTGGCAAAATTAATAATAGATTTGACGGCAATTAATAATCTAAACTATTTTTTAAAACTGATAACAATTGTTGATTGTTTAAATAAATTTGATGAACAAATCAATTTTTAATATCTCGCAAAAATCATTCGCTTATCATGCTTTATCAACCAACAATAATTTTTAATTCCATAAATAATTTGATAAGAAAATTCAAAAATTAATCAACAAGTGGATGCTGTTTTTTTCAATGAAATCAAGTACATTTTTTCTTTATTCAAATAAATTTTATAAACAAATATCGTTTTTATCCCTTTTCAACCAGCAGTTTTTTAATTACTTGAAAAAATGCGTCCCTTACGATGCTTTATTAACAAACAATAATTTATTTTATCAAAAAATTTATAAACAAATTCAAACTTGACTATTTTTCAACAAATTGATATCGTTTTCTTATTAATAAATCGACTGTCAATGACTCATAAGGGACCTTATTTATCATTTAGAACTGATTCCGTTAAAAAAACTAAACCTTCCGGTAGAAAATGAAGGAAAATATGTATTTGTTTATAAAATTAATTTAATAAAATAAGAAACAAATTCACCTGACAATGTCTTCTAATAAATAGGGCCCTTTTTTAGTCATTGATAGTCAATTTCATAAAAAAAACTACATTCATTTGTTTAAAAGTAGTCAAGTTGTAAATTTGTTTATAAAATTGTTTATGGAATTAAAAATTATTATTCTTTGATAAAGTATCATAAGGGATTTTCCCAGTCATCCATAGTTGAATCCATTGAAGAAATGAAATCTGCTTGTTGAAAATTGACGAAAATCTGTACTTGTTTATCAAATTTATTTGAATAAATAACAAATATAATTGTTTAACAAGGTTTTCTAGTAAATAGTCATTTCTGAGTCACTGGCAGTTGATTTTGCGACGAAAGACAACATCCATTTTTGTAAAGTAGCCAAGTTGCGAATTTGTTTATAAAATTGTTTATAAAATAATAAAAATATTATTGTTTGGTGAAGTATCATGAGGAAAGAATTTTTCTGAGTGATATAGAATTTATTTCGTTGAAAAAAACGAAATTTACAGGTTGAATATTGATAAAAATTTATATTTGTTCATCAAATTTATTTAAACAATTGATAATTGTTGTTTATTGTTAACAAATCGTACATATTATTTATTTTTGAAAAATTTTTTAATAATTTTATTGAAGGAACTAAGTTTTTAGAGCGCGAAACATTATATATTATTATTATATTATTATTATTATTATATATATACATTAGTAGTCTTTGTTAATATGTTTATTGAAACACGAGCTTTCGCCCAACGACGTTGAGCCTCATCAGGAATACATAGTAGGAACGACAATTGTTACCTGATGAAAATAAGAAATTTTACATAGAGATAGGTCTCTTTTTTTTGAACAGTAGGAGATATGAATATATATAGTCTGCTTACGAGTAGTTGAACATTTAAAAAATGTTTTTAGAGTTTCAGTTTTAAAAGATCAAATGAACCGAAGTGTGAAGTTAATAATGTATTAAACTTAAGATTTTGACAAAAAATGAGTTACTGGGAAAATTAAGTAGGCTTTTTAAAATGTAAAAAACATATGCTCCTGGACAATCAGTGCATTTTTATGTTAATTAAATAAACTTTCTTGGGCAGCACTCCTTATTACATGGACTGCATGTCCAGAAGTGAGGTTATGTTTATCGTTACATGATGATTTTGAAATGGTAGAACAGCAGAGCCACCTACCTTGTGCTAGTAGGATCAGATAAATTGGAGGGAAAATTAGAATCTTATATAATGAGGAAACTTAAAGATTAATACTACTTAATATTAAACTACGGTATATATCACTAAGGAAATCGGTGTCAGAACGTTTGTTTACAAAAATTACTATGTTTTATAATTTGGAACATTTCTTTGAAGTTACGTTTTTTGTATTTATTTTCTGTACCTGATATTTTAGCATTAGGAAAGTCAAATTTTTAATCTAGAGCATGTGAGTAAGACACTAAGGCAGTACCTCTAGCATCTCTTTTGCAATCATTATTGTGTTCTCTGAGTCTATCTTTAAAATGTCTTTCTCTCTGACCTACGTATACTTGGCCACATTCACATGGGATAATATAGGTGATGTGTGATTTTAGTTCAGTTGAAGTTTTATCTTTATTTTTAGTAAAGCACTGAAAAGGATCATTTTAACATTTAAAAGTTATTGAAATATCAAATTCTAGGAAAGTTTTTTTGTGAAATAAAATAATAATAATAATAGAATAAAAGAATAGTAATGGAGTAAATGTTCACAAAAAAAATTATTGTAATTTTCAAGAAGAAAGGTCACTTTCAGCCAAGAAAAATGAATGTTTTATTCCAAAGGATGAATTTTTAATAAAACAGTTGAATTACTGACAAAACAAGATGACTTTATCAAGATTGATGAATTTTCAACCTGAAAAGATGCATTTTAAACTAAATGGTCGAATATTGAGTCAAGAAGGATTGAAATTCAACCAAAAACAGTTGAATTTCAGAACCAAAAGGACACATTTTTTAGAAAATTGTTGAGTTTTGAACACAAAAGTTGTTTTCAACCAATAAAGGTGACTTTTCTCGTTTTTTGGTCACACGAGGGAAAATAGCTTTACGCCCTTGATACACACCATACTTTTTGTCTCCCTCCTTGAAAACAAAAATGTGAAACAGATAGAGGATGTTTGATGTACTTGACAATTTTAGATTACAGGTGAAGAAGTAGCGTACTTTGCAGAAGGGAGACTGTCGGGTATAGCAATACAATTTTTTCAAATATATAGATCAATTCCTCCATGTTCTCACTTTCGGGGTGCAGTGTATGTGTAGCGGGCGTAAAGTTTCATGTTGGCCAGGTGGCGGAGTGCGCATGTGCGAGCGTCACTGGGCTGGAAGCGGCCACTTACGCCTGCTTGACGTGCATGCAATGGCGCGTTTTCAAGGGGGGTCGGACAAAAAAGAAATGTTAACTATTTTAATCGCTAAACTAAAATAAAATAAGCTACACAGACCCATCTTCCATTCTAGGTATAGACGTAAAATTCTCAAATCTCTCGAAAGTTCAGCATGTAATTCTTCGAAACATTTGAATGTTCAAGCCATTTCTCAATTCTTTTCTGATTTATTTGGACTTTTCTGATTCCGGTCCAAACAGGGTATGTTATTTGTTCTTTCGATTTTGCTGAAAAATCATTTACGCTCTAACCTCTGTATCGCTTCTTATAGAGTCTTGAATACGGACTGGTACCAGTCCGAAACGTTGACTCGTGTTACAAGGGATTTAAAAGGCATTCCGGCTGAGGACTTTAAAAGTGACATCCAGGCATGGCAGGCACGTCTCCGCAAGTGTATTGATGTAGGAGGGGACTATTTTGAAGAATTTTAAACATTTGTAACGATCGGATCAATAAATCAATTTTCATGAAACCCTGTGCATTTCTTTTATAATGAACCCTGTCTACAGACATAATGCGGCCATAAGAGTGCGTTATTACCATTTTTCTCGCTCTTACGGTGTTGAACTGCGATTTTAAGACAGCAGTCTCCTTGGCACACTCGATGTCTGACATTGTTCTCCAAGACTTAGAGAAACGAATTATATTCGTGATCGAATTCATGGCTCCGTCCGAATACATCACTGCCAAGAAGAAAGAAAAGGAAAAAAGGTATCAAGACCTTAAAAGGGGCTGCAACGACTGTGCCCAAAATACCCGGTACAAGTAATTGTCCTTGTGATAGGTGCTCTCGGAGGTGCGAAACTATCACTGGTTCGTAACCTTGAAGCCATAAAATTTATAAAATTTCAGTGACATGAGTCATTTTAGACTGACTGAAATTTCAGGAAATTTCTGACAGTGTGTTTGGAAATTCATACTTCACTTTAAAGACAAATATCAGTGCAGAAACTGAATACACGAATTTATAATTGCAATCATTTGAATTATCAAACAATTTCGCATCAAATCCGCTTACGTAGAAATTATTATAATGAACAAGTCAACAAAATTTAGCTTCAAAGTCAAAATTTTGTTTATTCATTTACTAAAAAAATTGTAGCGTAAGGGGATTCGACGCAGAATTTCCTAATCTTTTCAATGATTCTACTTACAAAGTCGTAGATTCAGTTGCTGCACAGATGTTTGTCTCTGAAGTAAAGTATGCATTTTTAATTTGTCAAAATAAATGCATCCAACTTTCCTTCGGTAGTACATATATATAAATATATATATATATAATTAAGGCTATGCAAAAAAACGGCCCATTCGGATTTTTCCAAATTTGTAGATACCCGAATTATCCGGCTTGAATTAAATTTTTTGAAAAACAATATCGATTGGTTGAATATATTTTCTGAATTTATGCTTTCTAACCTCATATTTTCATCATACATATTTTTTATTGTGTAAATATTAATTTATATTGTAGAATTGTCATTTTCATCAGGAGAACAGAATAACCACTATTTTAAATACGCGAAAAAATAATTATTCCACAATCGAAAAATTATTACAACTTATTTAAGTACTAGGCTTATGAGTTTTTCAGTGATGGAAACATCCAAATACATAAAACTAGGGACAAACTTACACAAACGCAATCAAACAATAAAAACGCGAATGAAACTATGAATTCTTCGAGCAGAAATATTTTTAACTTTAGGTAGCGAAAACGATCCACTTGCTTAATATGACGATTTATGAAATATGAGATGATGCCATTTGAACGGGTTTGATTTTGAAATATCTAAAATATTAATATTTCAGTTTGATAATTAAACTTTACATAATTCTATTTAAAAGCGTCTACAATTTTTAATGGCGGAGATTCGAATGAAACTCTTTTAAATGATTCATTTTGAAGTTCCTAATATCTAATTAGAATTATTTCAGTTTCAAAACTGCACAGTAATGGAAGTGTGAACTTTGAATTATTTTCTTCTGATGTTGGAGCCAGAAGAACACTTGGTACAGTTTACATTGATGCCAGGTTGAAAACTCGCTGTAATAAAAATAAACCTTATCGGGTTAACTTTAGTAATCTCAACTCAATTTTACAATTTCCATTTTTATTTTTTCACATGTATGTTTGTGGGTTTAGATATGTGCAATATAAATATAGGGGAAAACAGTACGAGGTGGATGAAAAAACTTTTCAAGTCATTATGTTGATAAATGATAAACAAGTGAGCACATTAAAACTGGAATATTCATTTTGAACATAGCGCTATGCCATCACATGAATTATATTACTTATTGATCCTGTATTTTATAGTTCTTCAACACGTCGTACTGACTAACACTTCTTATAAAAACGCGTAAAATATATTTTCCATGAAAATTAGGAAAATTAATCATCATACAGTTTTGAAGCCAAATGTTGGACGAATCGAAGGAACCACTGAGCGATTAGTAAAAAAAATCTAGTTCCTTAAAAGATGATAATGTGTCAGAGGAAAAAATTTTCATCGTCATGTCAAAACATATCTTTTAACTTTTCCATTGAAAAATAGCAAGTCAGTGGTAGCAAAGCTGATGATAAAACTAGTTTCAAATTCGAATCCAATAATTGGTTGAAATTGACTAAGTTATCGAATTTCAAGCTAATTTACGTTTAGTTTTTAATGAAATAATCAAATTTTCAACACAAGGAATGAATTCTCAACCATAATCATTAATTAACTTTTGAATAAAAAATAAAACATTTCTAACCAATAATGGAATGTTTAAATTTCCAGTTAAAAAAAATTAATTTCACAAAAAAAAACGAATTATTATCAAAGAAGTTCAATTTTCTACCAAAGTAATGAATTTCAAACTAAAATGATGAATCTTCAACTCGAATAGATGAATTTTCAATCGCAGAAGAGATGAATAAATTTTTAAATGCAATTGTGGAATATTCAACTGAATTGCTTCAATTATCAATTGAAAAAAATTAATTTGTGATGAAAAAAAAAGAAATTTTCAACAAAGTAGTCAAATTTTTAGTTGAAAAAATTAATTTAAAATAATCGAATCTTCAAAACAAAAAAAATTAACAAAGGAGTTCACGTTTCAATCAAGTAATTGAATTTTCAAACAAAACCATTAATATTCTACCAAAAAAGACGACTTTTCAACAAAACACTCGAATTCTTAAATAAGAAGTTAAATTTTCAACTAACCAGGTAGATTAAAAAAAATTAACCAAAAATTAGAATGGTTGAATATATCCAGTTTGAAAAATTCATTTTGAAACAACAAAAAAACGAATTTTCGTCAAAATAGTTCAATTTTAAACCAAAGTGATGAATTTTAAACTAAAATAGTGAATCTTCAACTGAAATAGTCGAATTTACCTAGGCGCGCTCAAACTTGCGAGCGAAGCGAGCCGCGCGCTAAGCGCGCGATGAGAATGTGCCCGCAGAGCCGGCAGATTTTTTTTATTGAAAATTCATCTTTTTTGGTTGAAAGTTAATTCTTTTGATTTGAAAAGTCTACTGCCATATTTTGGGTTCAGGATTCATCGCTTTTGGTTAAGAATTCTATCAATTGGTGGAAAATTTAATTACTGTGGTGAAACTTCAACTATTTTGTTAAAAAGTATTCTTTTTTGGTCGAAAATTCAACTATTTTGTTGAACATTTATATTTTTGTATAGAAAATCCATCCTTTTTATTGATAATTCATATTTTGGTGAAAATTTAATTATTTTGTTGGAAAATTTAAGTATTTCCTGAAAAATTAATCTTTCTTGGTCGAAAATTCAATTATTTGATTAAAAACGTAACTGCTTTTAGTTAAATTTTAATCTTTTTTGTTTGAAAATTTGATCATCCGATTGAAGATTCATATTTGTAGGTTGTAAATTCAATTAATTGGTTAAAAATTCAACTTTTTTGTTAAAAATGCGCATTTTTGCTTGAAGGTTCAACTATTTGATTGTGAATGTAACTGGTTCAAAATTAATTTATAAACAAAAAATGAAAATTCAGTTATTTGGGAGAAAATTGATCTTTTCGGTTTGGAAATGAAGCTTGTTGTTAAAAATTCATATTTGCGGGTTTAAAAGTCAAATGTTTTCTAAAACATTCGACTTTTTAGCTCGAAAATTCAACTATTTTGTTGAAAATACAATATATTTCGACTCAAAATCTTAGCAATATGGCACCTACATCAATGTTATTTAAAAGAATTTATTCCCCTATTTTATTAAAAAATCACTCTATTTCCTATGTCATTTTCGTATGTGAAGTCTGAAATCACTTTTACAATAATTTATAAGTCAATAGGGAAAAATGTAATGTTCAACCGGGAAAAGCGGAAAATAGCCTAGAATTTTTGTGGAATTTTGAGTGTCCACCCTCTTTAATGGCGGTAGCGTTTTTACAAAATTTAACCATACACCTGGAAACTTATACACAGCTAATTCTATACGCGGGAACTCTATACAACCATATTCCATTAACATTAACGAACAAAATAATCATTTATGTGTTACGATTTTGATTAAACTCTATACACAATAAAATTCTGCACGCGATAACCCTACACAAGATAATTTAATTTATATTTCTTTCAAACCCCTACACTATTGGACTTTACATACGAAAACTGTACAGAAAGTTCTGAATTAAATTTTGTGAATTGAAATAAACTACACACAATAAACCTCTTCACGCGAATAATATATACACTAGCAAATTAAATTTAAAAAAAATTAAAGTAATACAAAAATTTAATTCGCTTGCGTGAATATTCTTGTGCATAGCTTTATTGCGTGAAGTTCATTTAAATTCGCACAATTTGTACACAATTTTAAAAATTTTGTGTACAACCTTGCTATTTAGTAACGTTTTCACGTGAAGAATTTTATTTTATAGAATTGATTCAAATTCAAAAAAGTTTTACTTAATGTTTTGTGAAGTGTTTTACGTTGTAGCCACATAGGGTTTTCAGGTATAGAGTTTAATCCTGTAGAATTGCTACCACCCCGAACTTTGTATCGTAAGGTCAATCGAATTAGATTATTTGGATGATTTTTGTGTGCACGCATATTGTTTCCTACAGTTGGAGAGCCCTCGATGGGGGTCACAATTATTTCTAGTTTGATAGGATGTAGTTCGCACGCTCCCCATCCCGATGAGAATGAATCTTCTTTATTCCATAGCGGTCCAATTAATGTGCCACATGACGTTTCCGACGAACGGAAATCGGGGTGGGCTCGGAAGAGGCTGATCAGCAGTTTATAGTATGCCAGACATCAGCCTCCATAAGGGTCGAAGTTAATTGCTAATCACTAAATCCCCTCTCCATGATTATTTTATTTTTATTTTTGACGTCAGATGGGTTCACGATTTTCAGATTTTCCAATTTTTTTGAACGATTATATGGAAATGAAAATAGTCTATATGAATGTGTTTAAAACAATAGTGTTTCTAACACTCAGAGCGAAAAAATTAAATCCTAAAATTTAAATACGCTCTAACGACGCCGCGTTTCAGTAATTTATTATCTCTGAAATCAAATCAGGGTGGCCACCTACCTGGGAGAACCGGGAAAAACCCGGAACTGAAATATTGAATGATCTATACTGAATCTATTGGAACAATAATCATGTCCCGAAAGTAACCGGATAACCGGTTTTGGGGGTTTTCTGGAAAGTTGACAATTATTTTTTTCTCGAAAACGGCTTAACCGATTGTGATTATGGGCCTCTACGGCACTAGGAAAAAAACTTATTTTAATCAAAGAAATCGTAGAACAGAATGTGGCCGAAGAAATATTTTGCGAAAAGTGAAAAGAAATCGAAAAATCTATTTGACATTGTGAAATATACGCTGAGCGAAATAGATTTGTCATTGACTGTAATAATAAGTATTTGATATGATTAGGTGAGTTCCGTTGCAGCAACCATACAGATAATATTCCTCAAAATATTGTCAAAATATTTTTTAAATGTTGTTATGAAATATTTCTAAATCTTGCTTGTAGTATTTTTAAATTTTCCAATAACATTTCACAAATATTTCATGCAAATATTTTGCACGATTTGTGCAAGGGACATATCTTTATTTCAGAAATATTTCTTAGAAATGTTGCAAAAATATTGCGAACCTTACAAGAAATCTTGCAGCAATAATATGTTGTTTGGGATATTTGTACTTTGTAATGGAGGGACAGAGGCGAACTGTTATAATATTTACTACTGTGAGTAATAATTTGTAGCTGTTAGAGATGTACAAAATTGATTGGAATAAAGAATAAAACTATTCCATTTACATCTGCAGAAGATTGCAAGTATTTACAAAGGACTGTAGTAACGTCTTTTGGTTCACGCCCTCAGAGAGGCAACACTATTGAACTTAGCAGCATTAGAAATTATATAAAAACATATTCTTATTAGAAATTATATGTATGTTGTAAGATAAAACAGGAAAAATCGGATTATAGATTAGAGAATCTGGCACGATTTGGCAAATTTTCGACAGGAATCGAACACAGGTTTCCGGGACGGCAGCATGGCGATTTCTCATTCTGATATATCGAATTATCAGAATCGGTATTTCATTGTCCATATGAAATAAATGCTAGAAAATTCATTATTCATAATTAATATATTCATTAATTATTGATGATAATGATGTTTTAATTTCCACAATGTAACAACTGGCATATTTCACATACTCAAACTAAAATATACCTAATATTACTATAAAAAGTAATAAAATTCTGCGTCTACTAAGTCTATTTTCAAGGCAGTACATTTATAGATTTTATAAAAATATTTTAAAACATTGAAAATGGACAATTTCTAAATTAAAATCGTTAAATTAAAATTTTCAATTAAAGTAGTCAAATTATAAACCTATTGATGATGATTCTATTGATGTATTAGATGTCTAAAATTTAAAAGTTAAAATTTGAGATCATCTAATAATGATCATCTAATAATGAAAATATAAATTTTAAGATATTGGTTTTGAAACATTTCTACGTTCAAATTGAATACAATATTTCTCTAATTTTAATATGTGACTCTTAAAAGGAAAACATATTAGGATTAGACATTATAAGCTAAGAATAATTTGAAATTAATTTGACAAGTGATATTGAAAAACTTATTGCATATAGGTTTTTTTAATTAGAGATGTAGAGAATTCCCAGTTAAAAAATAATTCTTGAATAATTAAATAATTCTTCAATTTTCCAGGTATATTGGTTTCTGCATTTAAAAATGATCATTCTAATTTAGACATATTTTATTCTCATTCATTACTTTTTTCAGCTTTAATTGAAAGTTATTATATGTATTTCCATTAGGATGCCCAAAAAAGTGTGTTTTTGAATTTCGCAAACGTCATCCGCTAAATTTCTTCATGTAGGTGAAAATATACTGTCATACATTAAAAAAATTTGTTTCAAAGGTTCCGGTAGGCCGCTCTTGGTCGGAAAATTAATTTTCTTAGCTTTCAATTTTTTTAAATTAAAATTTAAGGCTAAGCAATTATTTACATCCAGAAAGATATTGTTATTAAATGAGGAATAAGCCCTAAATTTTATCAAACAAACCAAAATTCTGGAGAGATTATCGGGTCCAGAATACGAAACTTTTTGTAATTTCATTACAATTAATGGTTTGAAATGGGCTCTAGACATTTTTTTCCGGAAGTAATATTCACAGGATTTCTCCTAAAATACAAGAAGAATATTCTCCATTAAGAATAAATTTAAAATATTTATACCGGGTAACCGATGAAAATCTTGAATTTCGAAATAAACAAAAATACATATTTTTATACTTTAAAGATTCCTTTAATTGTCTTGTTAAACTAATTTATTTAATATTATTATTGTTTATTTTTATTTATATTTTACATAAATTTATCTGATTTGGAAACTGGTATATGTTTTGAAACGTCAAAGTTTTAATTCCGTTATGAACTTGACACAATAAATTATACTATTTTTGTCTGAAAGTAGTCGTTTTGAAATTTGTCACCACTTTCATCTATTATATTCCCAGGCCTTGAACGTAAGAAGGATTTAACATCTCATACTTTCTGCAAAATTTCTAGATTCCGGGCAAAAGCTACAGTCTTGTTCAAAAAGACGCAAGGCTTGCTCTGCGAACCCTCTGTAGTACCCCTCGTCGCGATACATTAGGAAGAAAAAGAGAGACACTAGGAAAAGGAAAAGAAACGAAACACAGTGCATGACTACATATTTGATTACATATCTCGAGATTTCCAAGAAAGAATTTAGATTCTTTTCAAGAATGAAAGGTGTCAAGAGAATGAAAAACTTTTCTAGATAAAATTGAACAAGATTTCAAAACATTTCGAAAGATTTCCAAAATTGTCAAAAAAGTATGTGGAAGATTTTAAGGCAATTTTTTCATTTTGCAGAATTGAACATTTTTGTTAGGAAAAATGCTACTCATTACAAAAGTTATAAAATTACACTGGTATATAAAATGCCCATACGTGTGATTCTTTTTGTCTCAAAATTAGGTCCACATGGATTTAAAATTATGTTACGAGGTTTTGTTAATATACATATGACGGATGGCTCAGTTTTCTATGGACAGCTCCATCCGCTGGTCAATGGCGGCACCGTAGATTGGATGCAACCTACTACGAATTTGCGTCGCCAGCCTTACCAGTCCGCTTATATAGAAACGGAAAAGGAGGAACATAACCAGCATTGCAGCGCTTTTTACTGGGCAAGGATTATTTATAAGTCAGGAACTCATCATTCTATTCTTGAGGTTCCCGAAGTTACAGGAGGTCCTGAAGTTCCAAAGTACGCTATGATACGTATTGATAATCATCCCAGTGATTCATATTTTGCAGCTGAAGGTTTTCAATTGTACGATCGCCAGATATATCATCCACGTGTCGCACCTGATAGGCCATCCATCAACCACATTTTTGTAGCAAGTGCTGGTTCTGTCTATTTTGCACCTGTAACAGGCGTCGACTATGTCCGCCCAGAATATTAACATACCTACCATTTCTTAGTCATTGCAGTGCTACATATTTTTATATGAATTTTGTGAAAAATAGATAAAGCTTCAAAAACATAAGACCGTAGAATTTTTGCTCTGAAAAAGTACAAAAATATCGCAGGTTAACCTCAGTCAATGGCTACACAAAGCTGTTAAAACGATTGTCACAAAATTTCGACTGAACATAAACAGCATTGTTTTCTAGTGCTATTTTCTCGTTGTAAGTAGAACTGCTTTGTTGAAAATCCATTTTATTCTTGTTGATAATTAATAATTGTATTTAAAAATTGATATCGTTGGTTGAAATTTTGAATATTTGGGGACAAATTCACGTATTTTTGAAAAATTCTTCTTGTTTGTTGAAAATTAATCTTCTTGGTTCAAAATTCATCTGTCTAGTTGAAAAATTCAACTACTTGGTTGAATGCTTATGTTAAAATTTCATATGATTGTTCTTGAAGATTTATCGTTTTAGTTGGAGATTTATATCTTTTCTTGCAAATTCAAATATTTTGTTGAAAATTCGTTTTTATTTATTCATTTTTTTGCAATTTTTTATCTGCAAATGTTACTATTTGATTTTTGGTTGAAAATTGATATTTCTCAATTTCAAAATTATCTTATTTAGTAGAAAAGTCAACTATTTGCTCAAAAATTAATGTATTTTGTTAAAAAATGTATTTTTTGGTAGAAAATTAATATTCTTGGTTGAAAATTCATTCGGTTTGGTTTGAAATGCAACTCTTTGGTGAAACATTGATTTTTTATAGCCGAGGATTCAACTATTTTCTTGAAAATTAGTATTTTCGGTTGAATTAAACTGTTTTATATTTAAATTAAAATCATTCTTGGTTAAAATATCAGCTATAAAATCTTTCTTTAAAAGTTCATGTTTTTAGTTGAATAAAATTAAACTTCTTACTTTAAAGTTGAACTGCTTTTTCTTCTGGGATAAAGATTCGTAACTTTAGTTGAAAATTTAACTATTTGGCTGTAAAGTAACTTTTTTGTTATAGAGTAAAATTTTCGGGTTCAAAAAACAACTGTTTTGTAGAAAATTGATGGATTGTTCAAACATTAAAATTTTTGGAAAAAAATTATTCTATTTGGTGGGAAATTCTGGGTGGAATGTTGAGGTACTTGGTTAAAATGATTTTATTCAAAAGATGTACCTCTGGTTGATAATTTAACTATTTGTTAAAATTTTGGATTTTTTTTATTACTAAAAATTAATTTTTTCACCTGAAAAATTAACTACTTTATTTTTTTTTCAAAAATTTTTTCTTCATAATGTTGAAAAATTAACTATTTGGTAGACAATTTATGACTTTTGGACTTTTTTGTTGAAAATTTGACTTTCTTCTGAAAAATTCGTCCATTTAGCTTCACCCTCAGGAGAAACAGTCGCTGACGTCATATAAAATGTACGCAGATGACTTCACACACATGTAAAAAAAATTTAATACATGTATACTGAAATCTCGGTTTAATCGCTTTATGACACTCGATTTACGCGGAGCTCTCCCAAGCTGCCAGTTAAACCGAGATTTCAGTGTACATGTTTATATTGAATGTAATATGAATTTTATCATTATAATATACAGTACATATCAGGTTTCAAATGAATTTATAATTAATTATATGCACACTGATAAAAAATTTATGGAACCAAGTGAATGCATTTACTTGGTTCCAAACAGTATTTATCAGTGTGAATATAAATAACAATACATTTATTTTAGACCTAACATGCATTGTGTATTATGATAATGAAATTTATATTACATTTAATATACGCATTTATATTGAATTATATATATAATATATAAATTAACAATAAATTAATATATAAAAATCTTAGTTCTTGTCATCACTGCTTTCGAAGGCGCGAAACTATTACTGGTTTTTAACCTCAAAGGTTGTTTCAAACCAAAGAAATAATTATTCAATTTCAAGGAATATTCATTAAGTTGAAAATATATTCATTTCAAAGCTTTATTTTTGTAATATCTTCTTAATGAATAATAATTATTATCATTTTATTAGTTCATTAAATAGTTCTAGATCAATAAAAACTATTTTTTAAATACATTTATATAGGAAAAATTAGTTTTTACGAAGATATTAGCAAAATAGGGCAAAAATCGACCGAATCCCATGCATTTGGTCCATTGCTTTCCCCTCAGCACTCAATGAAGTGAAGTTAGCTGGTGGTTGAAGTGGAAATATCTAATTAAGTGAAAATGCCTAATACGTACGCCACGTACCGATCCCTGCATTTGACATTTTCTGCGCCTGCGCATCCTACGCACAGAATAGCAAAATAATGGGTTTGGCTGTCAAAATGTGGAGAAGGTCAAGATGAGAAAGATCATCTCTCCCTGAATAAATCATTTTTAAATACTTTTTGCGTTCAGTAAACGCGATTAGTTTATACAGTGCTCGAAATATGTCTTTTTTATACAGATGGAAGTGAAAAACGACAATGGGATCGTTCAAGGCGTTGATTTCGACTTTTTTATTCTTGCATTACCTTCTCGGCATTTGCAAGACTCACCTACTCATAAACGTCAAAAATCAGGTTGGTAAATCTTAATTTTCTTATACATAGAATAAAATTAATTCGATATTTACTCCACTTTATTCCAAATGCGGAACATTTTCGGAGAAGTGACATCCTAACCTCAAAATTAGGTGTCACAAATTCTAGTTTTTCAGTTTTTCTTAGGTTGTCGCCTACATAAGGCAATAAATTATCAAAACCAAATGTATCATTTATTTTTATGTCAATCGTGGAGTATTAAGTATCATTTTTGAGTATCTGGGTCGAGAATTAAGAGAATTGTGACATGTCAAAACTGTCAACATTTGATGGAGATGTTGAAATTCTTGTAAATTCATGGAATTATTTATAGATATGTTTGGAAGATTAATCTAGTTTTAAATAAATATTCATTCTTCAAAGTTGTTGTACCACTATTATTGATATATCATTTTTTTCTTCAAACATATTTCTGTTTGCGATAATTCACCCAACTTGAATATTAATTCAATATACAATTTAATAATATAAATTGAATAGTTATATTGTTGAATTTTAATTTTTCCCACCTTATAATTTTTTAATTTTTCAAGGCTATCTAATTGTTGGTATATTTATTTTTCAATTACAAAAATGTTCTGAGAAAATCGCATTAGAACAGAACATTCAGATTTTTTTTTCAATTATTGCATCGTAAATCAATTTTATTTCTAGAGTTTACACCTGTTATTATTATCAAAGATAGAATTCTTTGAGAAATAAGATTACTCAGTGTGGTGAATTGACCAGGAATTTACTTCTGATCGCAGAAAAATTCAAGTTTTCATTATTTTACTAATTTTGTTGAATTTAGAAGAGTGATTTCTATTTTGTCTACAGTCGCAGATTTTTCAGATGATCTCAGTTTACTCTAATTAAATTATAATTTATTATTGAATACTTATTATTTTCCATTACATGAAAAACCTGTTGCAATGTTTTGCTCTGTGAGATTTTTTTCGCTTACTTAAGTTTGATAATAATCGAATTGATGATATTCCAAACATACAAAAACAATAATTTTCTCCATTTTTATAAAAAATCGATTTATCACGTTTTATTCGCTTACTTCTCATTTATCCTGACTTGGAAGAGGGAATTTTTGACATGGAACGGGAATTTTTTAAAAGAATTATAGTTCGGATTTAGAAGAAAGGAATTCAAAAGAATCCCGGTACCAAGTCAGAATTTATCACAATTTGAAAGTTCCCTGTTTCCAATTTTAGATCAAGAAAGTACTTCAACTAGTTTTTAGAGTAGAATTAGTATTTTAAAGAAGAAATATTGCTGAATTATAATATAAAATTTTGTTACATTGATCGTTGCGAATTCATCTTTCGTTACTAAAAAATTCCACTTCTTGGTGCACCTACTTTGTTGAAAATCAATTTTTTAGCTAAAAATTTGACTATTCCAGTAGAAAATTTAACTATTTTGCTGAAAATACGTTTTTCTTTTGGTTAAGAATTAGATTTTTTACAGAAAATTTAAGAATTCTATTTTTGGTTGAAAATGTATCTTTTTGGATGAAAATTCAACTGTTTGGTTGAAAATTAATTTCTTCAACTGAAAATCTAACTGTCCATTTTGTGTTGAAAATTGATATTTTCTCGTTCAATATTCAACATTTTGGATGAAAATTTGTCTTTTTCAATTGAAAAGTTAACTGTTTTGTTGAAAAGCCACGTATTTTGTTAAAAAATCAATTTTTTGGTGGAAAATTATCTTTTTCTTTGCAAGTTAATCTTGTTTAAAAATTCAAGTATTCCAGTTGAATATTTATAATTTTAGTTAAAAATTTACCTTTTAGGTTGGAAATAAAATTACTTCGTTGAAAGTTGCACTCCTTTATTCAAAATTTTTTTTTTTTCTTCGAAGATTCATAATTTTAATTAAAAATTCATTTCTTTGGTTGAAATATGAGCTATTTGATTGAAAACTTGTTTTTTCTTTGAATGGGAATTTATATTGACAGAGAGATAGAAAAAGATTGACGTGGATAGAGAAGGATAGGATAAGATTGAGAAGAGGATATTGAAAAAGACGAACGTGAATTTCGATTGACAAAGAGATAGTAAAAGATTGATGTGGACAGATGAAGGATAGGATGAGATAGAGAAGAGGAGGTTGAAAAAGATAGACGGGAATTTAGATTGACAGAGAGATAGAAAAATATTGACTTGGGTAGGTAAAGGATAGGATGGCATACAGAAGAGGGCATTGAAAAAGAAAGACGTGAATTTAGATTGAATAATAGATAGAAAAAGATATAAGTTCACAGATGTAAGATACGATGAGATAGGGAAGAGGAGATTAAAAAAGATAGATGGGAATTTAGATTGATTGAGATAGAAAAGGATTGACGAATAGGATGAAATAGAGAATAGGGTATTGAAAAATATAGAGGGGAATTTATATTGACAGAGAGATAGAAAATATTGAGGTGGATAGACAAAGGATAGGATGAGATAGGAAAGATGTGATTGAAGGATAGGATAAGACAGAAGAGACGGTATCGAAAAAGATGGAGGTGAATAGATGAAGGATATGATGAGATAGAGAAGAGGGGATTAAAACAGATAGACGTGAATAGATAAAGGATATGATGAGATAGAGAAGAGGGGATTGAAAAAGATAGACGTGGATTTAGATTGACAAAGAGATAGAAAAAGATTAGCATGAATAGACTAAGGATAGGATGAGGTAGAAAAGATGGTATTAAAAAGATAAACGTGAATTTAGATTGACAAAGAGATAGTAAAAAATTGACGTGGATAGAATGAAGGATAGGATGTGATAGAGAAGAGATTAAAAAAGATAGACGTGAATTAATATTGACAAAGAGGCAGAAAAAGATTGACGTGGATAGACAAAGGATATGATGAAATAGAGAAGATGGTATTGAAAAAGATAGATGTGAATTTAGATTGACGAGAATGGGATAAATTTTCTCTATCTCTTTCTATCATAAAGATTCAAACTTATTAAAAAAGATAGAATCTCTATTTATTTAATTCCAGCAGGGCCTACCTTCGTAGGACCTCCGGAATTTTTGAAAGCTTTTCTAGCTTGAGAAACCCATCCACTGTCTCTCAGACCAGGAATACTTTCTTGCAAAAAATATTCCAGTTCTGACTCTGAAGAAGTTGGAACAAATCCTCCTTCCGGTCCCTGAGGTGGAGGAATTCTTGAAAATAGAAGACAGTCTTCTGCTTTCGCGATGTATTCGAATCTTTTGTGTCTCACGTAATAAGAATCTGATAAAATCCGATGACGAAGTAAACTTGACTCGTCAACCATATATTTTTCGTGTTCTTCAAGATCTTCTTCATTGTCTTCTTCATCTTCAATGATGCAGAATTCCTGGAGTTTCAAAAGTTCCTCCTGTTGATGAAAAATCAGTTTCTTTTAGGTTCACGGGGATGATCGTCTTTCCCCTATTCCCCCTATTCTCGAAAAAAGTGAAAATAAGGAGATTTTCCCCTATTTTCATAAAAAATCAACCCATTTCCCCTGTTTTGAAAAATATCCCGAAATTGGTAAAGTAGTTTATGGACGGTCCCTTACCTCCATATTTAAAAAGTTGGATAAGGAGATGAATATATCAAGATTCCAGATCATGGTTCTTAGGGAAAGAAGACTCAGGTAATGATACTGAGAATCAGAATTGATTGAGTGTTGAAAGAGTTCGTTCAAATTTAAAGGATAAGTGTTTTCATCCTCTGGTTTCTCCTCAGAATTAGTCATGAATGCTCTAAAACCTGAGAATTCAGTTATTTTCAGATCAATTATATAAAAATTAGTTCAAGTAGCCGCCGCGCGCCTTCAAAAAAAGGTTCCGTAGCTTATGAAGACGTCAATTAGTATATTCAAACCTCCCCCTTTCATACTTTCCCTCCTCTAGATCCCCTATATTCCCCTACTTTCTCTCTCAACCCTACTTCCCCTCCTCATCTTACTTCCCCTCCCCATACTTCAACTTTCGCTTCCATTCACTTCCTCAACTTCTTCCTCATCTACTTCTCCATCTCCTCACTTTCCGAGCCAACCCTCCCATCCCCTACTTCCTCAACCCATATTTTCCCTCCTGTCATTTCCACTACTTCCCATACCCTCAATTCCCTAATTTCCCTCAGTTCCTTACTTTCCCTCAGTTCCCATAGTTCGCCTCCTCGCACTTCTCCTTCTTCCGACATATTTCCTCCCATGTATCATACATACTTCTCTTATCCTCATTCCTCCCACTTCTTCTACTTTCCCTCCGCTTATTTTCTATAATTCTTCACCCCTCATGACCTCTTATTTCCCATCCTCTCTTAACACTAATTTCCTCTCATTTCCCTTAATTCCCTCGGCTCATTTTCCCTTTCTTGCCCTACATCTTCTATTTTCCTTTCGTCTACTATCCTTGCCTCATATCTCCTATTTCCCCTCCCTGCACTTCTCCTTCTTCGCCCTATATTTTCTTTCACGTATCCTACATTTCCTCTTATCATCCCTCTCAAAAATAAAATCTGCAAAAAACAAAGTGCATCAGAATTCTGGGCTTATTTTGGACTCGCAAATGCACCATAGAAATTTTTCAAAAACCACCCCTATGTAAAAAAACCACCCCCTTAGTAGAAACTCAAACCTGGGAAAAACAAAATAGAAAATAGTATTGGGCTTTTCTTGGGCTCTGGAACGCTTGAATTTTTTTTGCAAACCCACCCGTACATCTAGAAAATCAAACGCCTATCTATGAATTCGAATTTGAATTTTCAAGGAGCCCAAAAACCAGACTCTATTGACACTTCAAAATGATCAAAGTGATTATTTTTTGACAAATTCTTGTCTACGTCGTATCCAGGGGTTGTTTTTCAACGCAAAGGGTTGCAGTTCAAAAACCAAAGTTGGTATTTTTGAGGATCCCAAAAATCAGAGACTATTTAGACAGCAAAATTCTAACAAAGATTATTTTTTGTTAAAGTCGCATCTGCGTGATATCAAGTGTTTTTTTTTCAATGTTAAGGGTTAGAGCCCAAAAATCGGACTTGGTATTTTTGAGGAACCCAAAAATCAGAGACTCTATTTACACTGTAAAATTCGGAAAAAGATTAGTTTTCGGCAAAGTCACATCTGCATGGTATCAAGGAGTCGCTTTTTAACGTTAAGGGTTAGGGTCCAAAAATGGGACTTTGTATTTTTGAGGAGCCCAAAAATGAGAGACTCTCTTTACACTGTACAATTCTGAAAAAGATTATTTCTTAAAAAAGTCACAAATGCGTGGTATCAAGAGGTTGCATTTTAACGTTAAGGGTTGGAGTCCAAAAATCGGTGTTGTTATTTTTGAGTAGCTCAAAAATCAGAGACTCTATTTACACTGAAACATTGTGAAGAAGATTATTTTTTGACAAAGATATGTCGACGTGGTATAATCGGGAGTTTTCGGGATGTAAATATTATAACTGTTTTTATTGAAAAAATGTATTGCTGTTTTACATCTAGTTACTTCTGAACTGTTTCGTAAATTTTAATATTATTATAGGGTTGAAAACATAATCTGATATTTTCGGAATGTAAATATTGTGACTATTTTGAGTTAAAAAATGTTCTGG
This sequence comes from Andricus grossulariae, assembly GCA_011634705.1. Lineage (NCBI taxonomy): Eukaryota > Metazoa > Arthropoda > Insecta > Hymenoptera > Cynipidae > Andricus > Andricus grossulariae. Next base: position 88,510,224 of record JAABKJ010075445.1, on the reverse strand, counting down.
CTGTTTTACATCGAAATACTTCTCAACTGTTTCGTGAAATGTACTGGGGGTGGATTTTGGGGATTGTTTAATATCATTATTGGATTGCAAACATAATCTGGATTACATGAATGTAAATATTATTACTGTTTTTAATGAAAACTTGTATTTTCTGTTTTACAAAGGGTGTTGGGTTGACCGGGAAACCGGGAAATGACCGGTATTGTTATTGATCTGGAAAAAGCCGGGAAATGACCGGAAATTTAATTAGACACCCGGGAATTTACTTCTGATCGCAGCAAAATTCAAGTTTTAATTATTTTAATAATTTTGGTCAATTTAGAAAAGTGATTTCTACTTTATTTACTATTTCACGGTTTATGCATCTTAGATTTTTCAGAATATCTCAGTGTACTCTAATTGAATTATAACTGATTATTGTTCAAGAGTACTTATCTTTGTTGACATAAGTTAGTAGTTGTTCCCATGCATCCAAAGAGTTTTTATTGCAATATGAAATTAAGAATATCTTTTAAGATACTTATTATTAATACACTTATTTGTTCACGTGCAGCTATCATTTAATGCACTTGACTTAGAAAATTTAACACTTTTACTGTAAAAACCCGAGAAATTACCGCTTGCTTTTTATTAATTAAAAAGAGAGCTTATCATGCGATTTCAAGAATGTAATGTTCCTTCAGTCTGATTCTAAACATTTTTAAATATATCCATACCTTATGAGAGCAAGAATTTTTTTTCCAATATAAGAAAAACCTTTTGCAAATTTGTTGCTCTGTGAAATTTTTTGCGCTGACTTGAGATTGATAATCGAATTGTCGATAGCCCACACATACAAAAACAATAATGTTCTCAATTTGTTCAAAAAATGGATTTATCACGTTTTATCCGCTTGTACTCCTCATTTATCTGACCTGGCACAGGAAATTTTAGAAAATAATTATCGTTTTTATTTTAGGACAGAGTTTCTGTAAAGAAACATAATTTCATTTGAAACAGGGTTTTTTTTTTACATGGAACGGGAATTTTTCAAAGGAATTATAATTCGGATTTAGAAGAAAGGAATTAAAAAAATCCCTCTTCCAAGTCAGAATTCGTCACAATTTAAAGGTCCCCTCTTCTAAATTTAAGGTAAAGAAAGTACTTAAAGCAGTTTTTAGAGTAGAAGTAGTATTTCAAAGAAGAAATATTTCTGAATTACAATATAATTTCTTTGTTACATGGTTCGTTGCAAATTCATTTTTTTAAGTTAAAAATTCAACTGCTTGGTTAAAAGTTAAACTCTTTTGTTAAAAATCAATTCTTTCTGGTTGAAGATTCGTTTTAATTTAAAATTCATCTCTGGTTGAAACTGTAACTACATTGTTGAAAAGAAATTGATCTTTTTTTTGTAAATTCAACTATTTTGTTGAAAATTGATATTTTGCATTTAAAAATTAAACTATTTGTTTGAAGTGAAGCATCTAGATGGAGTAATGCACTTTCCTCACTTCTGACGTTAAAATTCAGGCCAAGGGTCTCAGCTGCTGAATATATATATATATATATAAGTCCGGGGTTTTTTTGTTGTTGTGAAAATCGACTTTATATATTTTCAAACAAATCTCTGCCATTTTGTTAATCTTTAACTTTCTTCAAAGTTTTCGACGAATTTTGAAGAAGGTCAGTTAAAGTCACCATACTCTGAAAAAAGTTGGTATATCTGAATAGGGTCTAAGACTATAAAAGATCAAAGAGAAAAGTTGTATTTTTTTTAAATATACGTCAAAATTCAAATACTAGTAACTTCGTGAAAAATTTATTTTTCTGAAATTGGAAAAATGCTTGTCGTCCAATTTTCTCTAAAAAACATATTTCACCTCTCAGAGATTTTGCAACTTGACGTATAAAACCTGCCTGATTTTAAATGGATTCGGTCTTATACAATTTTTGTTAGAAAAAATAAAATATATACTGGCAATTTAATTTTAAGATGAGCCCAGGAACGTTGAAGAACGTTAAGTATATTTATATTTCATGAAAGAAATTAATAGTGAAACAGTTTTATTGTCTTACTTCTTTTACATTGTTCATACCTAACATGATATAAATTAAGGGTTTAGTTTTGTAAAGTTAACTTATTTTTTTAATTGATTTAATACAGACGTAAAATCATTACTCTGGTGAGCACGAAGCTTCCACTGATCTTTTACGGCCTTCTTGTTCTTCTTCATTTGACTCTATGTCGATATTTTCTGAATTATGTTCCAATATTTTGAAAAGTTTTGCCAAATCTGAAACTCTAAACTTCATCGAGAATATTGCCTGATCTTGCTTGCATATTGCAGTCGGGACGGAACGAGATCAAACAATTGAAAACCGACAGTTCTCGTTAACAAAAATATCTCGAAGACGAGCAATTTCGTGCGAGATACGAGAAATTCTCCTCTCGAAATATATCTTTACGTGCTTCGCACTCGATTTTTGTCGAAAATGTAAACTTTTCTACGGTTGGTTCTCGCGCTTCGCGCTAGTTTTTGTATTTCTCCCACATTTCAGCAAAGACCTGTTAAAATTATAGTTCAAAGCATCGACAACTGTAATTTGGTGATTGTCAATTTTTTTTTGTTAAAGCTGCTTCGGCTCTAACGACCGCATTCTCATCACGTATCTCGTGCTTCGCACTCGATTTTGTCGAAAATGCAAATCTTTCTACATTATTTTCAGCTATATTACATCAAATATATATTATATTTATTTATGTACCTCTGTCTGGGGCTGCGTAAGGTGGTTCTAAGCAAATTTGTAGATATAACTTAGGCGAAAAATGTTGTTACATATAATGTTATTGTAGCTTGTGTCCTTTTCCCAAAAAGTTAATTTTTTTATTCTTAATATCTTTTTATAATAAGAGTTTATAAAAAATTTGTAAACCTTTTTTGGTTGAAAAACTTTTGTGTTTTCATTTTTTTCGTCTCTTGCGTCTTTTTCCTAAAAATTTAATTTTTTAATTTTCAATCTTATTTTTTACTATTACAAGAAAATCTGCTACAGACTACAGTCATTCATACAGACACCTTCCAAAACATATTTTTTTCTGACTCAGTGAGTCTCAAAACGTGGAGATTTGATGAATACCGACGAAGTCCAATTTTACATAAAACTGATACCTTCTCATTAAAATTTAAAATGATTAAGCTATTCAATTTGATCCTTCAAATATTTAAATTATATCAAACTTATTCATTATTGTCGTGTATTAACTTTTTTGTTAAAAATTCATATTTTTGGGTTCAAAATTCAAATGTTTTGTAGAAAATTCGTCTTGTTGGCTTCGGAATTTAACAGGTTGATAGAAAATTAAAATATTTGGTTAAAAATGACCTTTTTTCATTGAAAATTCATATTTTTCGTTAAAAATTTAACTAATTTGGTAGAAGATTAAACCATTTGCTTTAATATTAAATTAATGATTCTAAAATTAACCTATTTTGTTGAAAATTCGTTTTTCTTGCTAAAACACATTATTTTTTGTAATCTGAAAATGTAGCTTTTCCATTTTTGTTTCAAAATTGTTCCTTTTTAAGTTGAAAATCCATCTATTTCGTGAAAAATTCAAGTATTTTGTTAAAAATATATCTATTTATGTAGAAAATGATCGCATTTGTTGAAAATTCATCTCTTTGGTTGTAACTTCAACTATTTTTTTTTTATTTTGAAAATTCGATTCATTTTCTGTTAAAAGTTAATTTTTAAACTTGAACTTTAGCGATTCCATTTTTGGTTGTGAAATTATCTTTTTGAGTTATAAATATAACTATTTGATTGAAGATTCAGATATTTTGTTGAAAACCGTCACTACATTGACAACCTACATTTGACCTTCCTAATCGACAACCTGAACATCTTTTCTAAAAGTATAATTATTTTGTTTGAAATGCAACTACAGTGAAAACTCTCCTATTCCCCTGACCTTGAAACGAATCGATTGGAAACGATTCTTTTATTCCCTAGCTGGACGAGAATTCTAGATCAATCTAAAATATCCATACCTTAAACCTATATACCTATCTACCCTTCACCTATATACCCATCCGCACATCACTACTTTCCAACCGAGGAATTCACGCCTACCCCGTAAGGGAAACGGCTTAATGATATAATAATGTATCGTTTTAGTGTACATATATTCGTACGTAAATGCGACTGTCCACATAATGTGGATACTAGTACTTTATGGAATGAAAAGTTAGAAAAAAATGTGACTTTAAAATTATTTTATTTATTTAAAACTAATATATATTTAGTATATTACATGTCGTATGTGCTTTTTTATAATAATACAAAAAATTGCAAACGTTTTTTTGGTATAAGCATACAACATATTTCATGGAAATTACAAGTTTAATGCATTGTAGTAGAACAATAATACAAATAAACATTTTTAAGTTACAATGAACAAGTAGGCAAATAATATTGTTAATTTTATAAAGGAATTGAAATTACACATATTTATTATTGAGTGTGACATTCTTTCTAAAATAAACAAACATTGATGAATGGCAACAATTTTTCAGAAAAAATTGTTGGCAATATAAATCCCATAAAATTAGAAGAAGAGACAACTTCTTTTGGACCTTAAACGCCTAAAAGATACATTTTTTTATATAATTTGTTTCTAAAATAAACAAAAATTGATGAATGGAAAGATTTTTTCAGAAAACATCATTGGCAATATAAATTCCATGAGACTAGAAAAAACAAACCATTTATTGTGGACTTTAAACGCCTAAAATGTGCATTTGTTTATATAATTTGTTTCAAAAATAAAGAAAAATTGATGACTGGAAAGAGTTTTTCAGGAAGCGTCGTTGGCAATATAATTCCCATAAGGCTAGAAAAAGAAACAATTTATTGTGGACTGTAAACGCCTAAAATGTGCATTTGTTTATGTAATTTGCTTCAAAAATGAACAAAAATAATTAAATGAAACTTTTTTTCAAAAAGCATCTTTGGCAATATAATTTCTCATAAGACTAGACAGAAATCAATTTATTATGGGCTGTAAACGCCTAAAATTTGCATTTTTTTATAAAATGAAAAAAAATTGATGAATGGTAACATTTTTTTAGAAATCATCATTGGCAATATAACTACAACAAGACCAGAAGAAGAAACAATTTCTCTCTGCCTATAAATATCTGCGATGTACATTTGTTCAGAAAATAAAAAATTTCATGAATGGCAAATTTTTCCAGAAAACATCATTGTTAATATAGCTGCAGCAAGTGTAGCAAAAAAAACAATTTCTTGCTGTCTATAAATGTCTGTGATTCACATTTGTTCATATAATTTGTTTATGGAATTAGTTATTAACATACGATCTTAAATTTTATTGGCCAAGTATCATCCTAACGATAAAAGCAAGCAACTTCAGAGCAGAAATACACTCAGAAGACGAATAATTCCGAATGTCGATTATTTGTTAATACAATTTGTTAATAACAATTAACTGAACAAGTTCATATTTGTTTTTCCTTTCATATACCCATGTGCATTGAATCTCAGTGACGACAAGTATAAGAAAATTTTTTTTTGGTCCTGACGTAGTTGCACGATGGATTGGTGTACAGTGTACACATATGTAGACAAACATGAATTATCTTGCAAATGCATAATATTTAACTTCTTGACATTGATCTTGTGGTAAGTTTTTCGCCTGCGCAAACACTACCAAAATTGTATGATACGACACAATTGTAAATTCAATATCTGTCCACATATGTGGACATCGGTCAGAAGAGGTTAAAATATCAATAACGTACGATTGACACTAACATAATTGGTGTGTGTCTGTGTGTGGTTATGTTTAATGTTCATTAAAGCAGAATTTAAATCCAGCATGTAAAGGATTTTCAATATGAATTTTCGATCGTGAGAATATAACTTATGAACAAACTTTTTTAAAACTTTGCTGCATGTATTAGATATTTTGACCTGAAATAATATTCTTTTTTATTTTATAAAAACGATTTTTACTACCTTAATCATATATATTAATGTCTTTAGTTTTGCGAAGTGTCTCGTCATCCCGAAATTCGAGATGAATAGCCGAATATTTTTCATGAGATTGGCTATAGTCGTCCCAAATTTTTGGGTTGACTTTTTTTTAGTAGTCTATCCTCTTTTCCAACTCCGCCCATTTTTCGGGATGACTAGACGCAGACCAAAAGCTATTCAGTAGTAGACATCAATAGGTCACCCGTGAATAAATCAGTCATCAATAATAAAGTAACACGCGATTCTATTATAAATAAACTTCCAATAATATTGCATAACAATTATCGACAAAAAATTGTAAATTGGCCACATTTAATAACTAATAATGCATTTCCAGTTGTGAATAGACAATAGACAATTATTATCAATAATCGGAAATCGAAATAATAATATCGAAAAGGCAATGGCGAATGTTGAATAGGTTATGACTTATTATTATATCATTAAGCCGTTTCCCTTTCGGGATAGGCGTGAATTGCTCGGTTGGAAAGTAGTGATGTGTGGATATGTATATTTGCGTATATATATTTATAGTATCCTTCTGTTGATAACCTGCACCTAATTATGTGTATTATAGTTTATTTCTTTACTCTTGTTCAATACCTATTTTTTATTTCAATCGTCTAATTGATCGCCGTTTACAAATACATATTAGTTTCAGAGAAATATCTTATGAATTTGAATTTAATTGATTGATTTAAATGTCATAAGTTAGTCTAAGTCGAGGGGCTATCCACTGAGAAATCAGGGAATCACAAGAACATGAATGATTCCTTTGTGACTCCTATTATTGCCCATTGATGGTTCCAAAGAATCCGCTTCGGATTTTGCTTGAATGGCAGCATCGCCGTGAAACTGTCACCGGAACGTACGGTGTATCACCATAGTTGCCACATATAAATAATTTGATTAATTTAAAAATAATAAGAATATTGATTTACAAAAGTAAGTTGTATTTGTTTATTATTAGGTGAAATGAAGAAAAAACACGAGAAGAGATTGGCAATCGTCCAAACATTATTTTCAATTTATTAGAGAAATAAAATAATTTCAAATGGGAGATTTTCTAAGAAAATAAACTTTTAAAATTTCCATACAATCATCCGTTGTTGTGTCTTTTTATATTTAAACAAAATTTTAATTAGATCTACTAACATATATTTATTATATATACATATGCATTTATTAATATATTACATATATTAATCACTAGTCAAATGAGTACCTGAATGACAGCAATGAAGACTGAGCTGTAGAGGCTGTGGAACATTTAATTAATAAATATAAAACGTAATTGCGATTTCATTAATGTACTTCAATTTATTTCAATTCAAATGCCATCTATGAAAATTTTCTACATGAAAATTTGTTTACAACACAATTAGCATAGAAAATTAATACACATTTTCTTCATCGGGATCGGAAACATTCAAAATATGAGGCTGCAAATTAGCCAAAACTGCACACATGTATGTAATATCATTTGCGTAAGGCAGGCAGAACAACAGGGCAAAAATTAAACATTTATTTTTACATGTCGAAAAGAAAAAATAACCTTTTAATAAGAAATTTTATATTTTAAATAATTTTCAATCGTTCTCATAAATATTTCTTTCCAAGATTTGTCTTAAAATGTCTTAAAATTGAAAAAATTGAAAAATAAATTTTGCCTCATTTAGAATTTTTTTTAAATTTACAAAAACATGTTTTTTGGATTGATTCGAACCTGAAATTTCTCCAGCTTAAACTAAAGAAACATATTATTATTTTTTATTCATGGGAAACATTTTTTTCTTGGTGTTTATAACGTTCCAAAATCGCAAAAGAGAACATGAAATCCCAAAAATCCCCAATCTCGAGAAAAGTTTTTTCCGAAAAAGAAAATAATAAAATGTTTCTTTGGTTCAAGCTGAATAAATTTCAGGTTCGACATATTCAACGTTTTTTTTAAATATGTGCATATGACTGAATAAAAAAACATCTTTTTGCACATTATCAAAAAATTGTTATTGAGCAAAAAATGTATGTTTAAATTTCGTAATTTTGTATTATTGTTCACTAGTAAAAGCTGTATACATGACAAATTCATTATAATAAAATTTTTGAACCAATAGGAAAAATTCATAAATAATTTATTTAAGTGCTGTAATTTCTTTAATTATTATTCAATAATGGGTACACTTACCAATTTTCCGCGTGATTCGAATATTGTATTTTCAAATATAGTATATTTAAAGAGAAAAGGGGAAAAAGGGGATGTTTTTGAGAATAGGGGGAAAAAGGGGTCCATCAAACTAGCACCTCCACAATCGAAATTCCCAAATTTCTTTGTATCAGAATTTTGGGTTTTTTTTGGGCTTTTTTTGGGCTGTATTGCCAATTTTTGGGCTAAACTACTTTTTTTGAAGATTCAAATTTGGAGTGGAGGTGCTGACTTGACTCAAGCCAGCACCTCCACTATATAAAAATTAAAAATCAAGCATGTCAGAATTTTGGGCTTTTTTTGGGCTCTTAAATGCGCTAACAACCAATTTGTAAAAACAACCCCTACTGAAAATAAAACTACCCCCAATGTACAAACCCAAACGCGGAAAAAAAAGGTACACCATAATTTTGGGCTCTCAAATGCACGAAAAAAATTCAAAAAACCACCCCCTATGAACAGAAAAACCACCCCCTTGCAAAAAATAAAATCTGCAAAAAATCAAGTGCTTCAGAATTTTAACCATACTTTGGGCTCTCGAATTCACAAAACAAATTTTTCCGAAACCACCCCTATATACAAAAAAACACCAACCCCTTAGTAAAAACTCAAACCTGAGAAATACAAAATCAAAAGTAGTGAAGGGCTTTCCTTGGGCTGTCGAATGCCTAATTTTTTTTGTTGCAAAAACTACCCCGACATCTCAAAAATCAAAACAGGCCCCAAACTTCAGTGTTGGTAGTTTTGAGGAATCCAAAACTTAAAGACTCCACTCACACTGTCAAATTCTAAAAAACATTGTTTTTTGACAATGTCGTATCTACTTGGTGTCAAGGGGTTGCTTTTCAACTATATATATATATATATATATATATATATTCTTCTCTGATAAAAATGTAAAATTACTCAAATCTCCAGCTAAAAATAATTTTCTTTGTACATTTTCCGAAAAATACACAAATTTATATTTTCATTATACGGTTCGGATACTTCAAATTGGGCTAATAAATAATGTGCCATAAGTGTTTCCCCATAGAAAACAGAAGATATTAACGAATTTCAAATTTGTATTGACTTCTTTCGAATTTCAGAAAAACCAACTTTATAGCTCTGCCTGATATACCATAACTGTTTTAATTATGCATATTAACAAATTAAGTGAATAGACTAATTATAATAAATATGCAATTAAATAAAATGATTAAATTATATGAATACGAGGAAAGCACATAGGTCGTCAGGACGTATGAGAATCAAAAGAGGACGTCGAGGTCCAATGGGATGCAAAAGAGGACATGGAGGGCTAAGCAGGACTAAAGGAGGCCTTAAATGGAATCATGCAGGGCTAATATAGGGCCCAAATTTCGACACGGGAGTATTTTTCTTTCTTGTATTTTTTACGTGCTTTAATATTTTACTGCAACTTAAGAGTTTATTTCTCTGGATTAACTTCAGATAAAAATCATAAAAATCGTGGGCAATTGTTTTAAATACTTTAATAATACTTGCAGAAATCTAAGAGTTTCATATCACAGAGCGAAAGCTCAAAATTCAAAAAATGATTCAAAACTCTCAATTTATAGTATTTTCTCGCCAAACTAAAATTCTTCAATATAGAATTACAAATACACATGTCTATTTGTACAATTTTAAATAGAATATTCAAGGAAACATCATGAGAAGTAAAAATGGAATGAAAGTGAAGGGAATCAAAAGTTAAAATTAAATTTTTGCTGATGCAACATTTTAGTTTTGAATACAAAATTTTATGATGAAATCGCTAAATAAATTAATTACAATTGTGATAACAAATTATAGAATTTATCATAAATAATTCTGTAGGTAAGTAAATTTGCGCAAAAAAGATCGATTACAAGAAAAAAGAAGAAAGTTTAGAAATCAAAAATAAAATTTCAATACGTACCTGCTTCAAAATATACTTTTTTATTAAAAATCTCCACTGAAGTTATAATTTTTTCTTCTAAATAATCTTTGAAAACCGTTATAAGGATTTGTGCGAAAACTAACGATAAATCCTGTTTTATTGAATTAATTATTTATGCAGGGACTGATAAAAAGTGAAGAGATAATAAATACACAAATTAACGGGTTCCGAAAATATATTTTTCATGGATTATAAAATCTCTGAATATTAAAATGACAGGATCTTAAATTTACCGCAAAACTAAAAATCTTAATAATATTCGAAATCTAAATTTACGGAACTATATATAATTGTCCAATTATTAAATTCTAAAAATTTTGTTAATTCTCTTATCATTTATAGGTATGTATTTTGTAATAAATAAAATGCTGAATTCATTATTCTATTCAATGACTTCTTCACTTTTTATTACGTCCTATATTATAGGACATTTTTATCTTTTTTCAGTCATAAGAGTAAATTATATGTACTACAAATATTTTCAAATAGGAAAAAGTCCGTTTCAGTCCTTTAATATACATAAGTAATTCATAATAATGCACAAATTTTAAATACCCACTCGGCATTTATTGTGCCGCCTTGCGGTATGTGGTAGAAACAATCCCTGTAAACGAAGCGGCAATGCCGAATTTAGCCGAAAAGTACCGAATAAAGCCGAGAAATTACTAGTCTAGAGAGTATTTAGTAAAAGGGTCTTAGCGCCCTGAAACATTAGTTCTTAAAAAGGCGCATGCCGTTACACCTCCCCCTTTACTTAAAAGTTGTCTCTTTTTTTTAAACCGAGACAGCTTTTTATTTACAATAATTCGTGGCTATTCAACAAATTACTCGGTGCCTAAAGACTTTCATAAGCCTTCTCGAAAGTGTCAGATTTTTGACGTTTCAAGTCAGGTCACGTGACAACTGTTTATCCTGCTTCAAGTAAGCAACGAAATTGAATGTGTTTTGAGGAAGAACTGTAAATATTGTTAAAAGTAACGAATGTCAAAGGACCAAATTTTAGCAGTAACAGAAGTGATCGATAGGATTTTTGAAATCTTTATGAAAGGAAGATTTTCACCGATTTCCTGCCAAAAGATTCCAAATCATGTATCTAAAAATCGCCATACTGACATCAACTTCCTGGGTTTCTTATTGGGTCTGAATCAAATCCACAATTAGATAGAAAAATATTTGAATCTATAAGAATCAATTTGAAAAGGCAGTATTTAACCTAATAATAATTTTAAAAAATCAAAAAGTGGAACGAACTATCAGAGTAAAACAATAATAGGGAATAGAATAACAGAATAAAGAATTTGTTCACGTATAAAGTGAATTTACATTTTAAAATTAAATTTGTAATGTCCAAATAAAAATAATAATATCTCTAAGTGAAGAATAACAAAAGTAGAAAGGATAAGAATATGGAAGAGAAGAAATTTAGTGGATTCAATTATTGATTGTTATTTTACTTTATGATATTGGATAAGCATTTTTATGATGGTATAAATTGAAATTGGATTTCAATCTGATTCGGAATTCCCACATTTTGTTCAAAATTTTGAACAAATTGTTATATTTTTCTTGTACACGAATATATTCAACACAATAGTGTTATGAATAAAATACATTTTCCTGAGATAAGTGAAAATGCTCAAAAGAAGTTTGATTTAAATACGCATAGAGAGAAATCTTAATCACGTAATAAACTTTTGTTATTTCCATCAATAAATTGTTAATTTTTCCTTGTCTGCATGTTTCGAGAATATTAAACATTCAGGGTTATTTCATCGCCAAAGAATTAAATAACATAACAGTTTTATTTAAACTATGATAATACAGCGAAGTTAGAGATATGTTTCGCGTGTCTAACGTGAAGAAAAATAATGCTAATAAAAAGCAGAATATTTTTTCAAGAGTAAAAATTTTTCATTATTTGCGATAACAAACAATAGACTGAATGATAAAATAATTATGTATAGCATCTTGAATATTTCACTAAATATTGTTTAAACGTAGGAAATAATTATTTTGCGTCTGAATATTTTTAAAAGGGTTAAGTTTGTGTTATATTAATGCAAAACTAACTTTATTGAAATAACAAGGATTATTTTTATTATCCTAATGGATGCAATTGCCAATTTATTTTTTTCTATTTGAAAATGAGAAGTCGTGAAGTAATATCTGACCATGAAAGTTTTATAATTATTGGAATAAAATTGTAGCCTACATACGACTTTCTGTCAGGCGTTCTTTTTTTTGCATTTGTTGGAAATTCAATTATAGCGCATGCTTCAAATGTGTTATTTGAGATCGTAAAAAGATTAATATTCTATCGAAGAAGGTGAATCTTTAACAAAAAACATAACAAAAAACATGTAGAAATTTCAACCAACAAAATAATTAATTTTCAACAGAAATGATAAAATTGCAATCAAGTAGAATAATTTTCTACCAAAATGGATACATTTTTAACAAAATACATGAACTTTCAACAAAATTGTTAAGTCTCCGTAAAGAAATATGGATACTCGAAAAAAATTAAATACATCGATTCTTGGTTAAAAATTGATTTTCAATAAAAAACGAAACTTTAACAGCATAGTTGAAATTTGGAACAAAAAGATCAATGTTCAACAACAATTATTATCTTTGTACCGAAAAAAATGAATCTTTCTTACAATACATGAATTTTTAATGAAATGGTTAACTTTTTAACAAAATAAATCCATTTTCAACAAAACTGATGAATTTTTAACGAAAGACTAATTTTCCACCAAACGCACGAATTTTCAACAAAACACATGAATTTTCCACTAAGAAAGATACATTTCCAGCGGAAGACAGAATAGTTATATTTTCAGTTAAGAAAATCAATTGTTAACAATAAAAAAGAATGTTCAAACAAAGAAATGGATTTTCCACCAAAAAGACAAATTTTTGAGAAAAGAAAGATGATAAATACTGTACCACAAAAGACGATTTTTTAACAAAATACATAAATTTCAAAATTAGAGAAAATAAGATTTCAACATAATGGTCGAACTTTCAACAAGCAGAACATTTTTTAAACTAAAATTTTCAACAGAAGAAATAAATTTTCAACCAAGAAGAGGAATTTTTCAAGCAAAGGATGAATACTATACTACACCTAACAATATCTTAACAAGTAACAAATAACAAAAAAACAAAAAAAAGATACTAATGTAATAAGGTAATGAATAAACCTATGAAAGAAATTTATGCGAATGATGTTCACAAAATAATTATTTATTTGTATTCTATAGCTGATTATAAAGAGAAATGTTCTCTGAACAAAATTTACAAAAACGTCTTTCTTCATGTGGGAAATAAGTGTTGAACTTCATGGGGCTTGTGGAACCAATCAATACAATTGAAAAAAAAACATTGATTTTTTTGTGGATTTCAAATAAATTGGGAGCGATATGCATGAAAATTCGAAGAAACAAAATTTTCTAATGCATTTTTCAATCACTCTATTGTACCATATATTGGTATATATGTGAATCAGAAATCCATATAATTTCAATTTTGAAATAGTAATAAATAAGTAAATAATTTTTTTGGAAGATTGTAAATTTTTTCTTATCCACATCGTTCGACAATATTAGAAATTCAGGGTTACTTTATCAACAAAGAACGAAATAATGTGAGAATTTTATTTGAATTATGATAATAGAGCGAAGCTGAAGATTTGTTTCACGTGTCTAATGCGCAGAAAAGAAATAACTATTTTTGCAAATTCCTCGCTGGGAAATAATTTTCTCAGTTTGCCTATAAAAATATTTTTGAGCTTTTTCACTGGTTGGCTCGAATAACATAACCGCTGTCTCAAATATCAAAATTTTCAAAGTTTTCACAATTTTAAATATTTTGAACATTACACTCTAGTTTTAGTAATATAAGTCTGAAAATAATTCATTTTACAAGACGATTCTGAAACTGTTCAAAAAAGTAATGATTTACAGATTTTAACGTAAAAATTGAACTATTTTATATATATATATATATATATATATATACACATATATATATTTACATATATATATAGGTGTCCCGCGAGTTATCCGTATCCTTGTAGGCAAGGGTAGAACAAAAAAAAATTGGTCGAAAAGTCCCACAAAATTTTTTGGGTCCGATACATATTTTGGGACATGCAGAGCTTCGAAATTGTATTTAGGAGAACTGCTTTCGTGACAGTGTGCGTGCATGAAGACTAGCGGATGTCAGCACCATATCTTCTCTAGCGCCAAATTCACGACGTTCGAAGTGTACAAAAAAGCGAAATCTAAACTCGATCAACCATCGTGATACGGGGTCGTTTCCTGGGGATGTGAGAACATTAACCCCTGGCTGACTGAGCTATTTAAACATAAGTGGGGCTAATCAATTTGATGATTGTGTAAAATATGGCAAGATGTCCGAACACTTTTCTAGAAAAATTTATATCGGCCTCATTGATGCAAGAGTTGTTTTCGAGGGGAGGGGGGTGTTGGAATATCATCCCGGGTAAAAATATTTAATCTTGATTTTGTCTTGGGTAATAATTGTGTTCTTTGGAGGTCGAATCCAAAAATGCTGTCCATTTGTTCCTATCCCCAACAGTTGACTAGATACTTCTAGAAAATGACAGTTTCAATATTTTTATGGATCATTTTATATGCCTACAGTTGTTGAGACAGACAGGTTCCGAAATTCTGATTTAAAAATTAGTTATTACAAAATGACAAGTTTTATCGATTGTAAAATTTTAATCCTCAGCAGATGTCAACTATTTGGGCCTAACTAAGCTACCTGATTCCTGGGAATGGCAGGCCCTACCAGTGGGCTCCATAATTTATAGAGTTTGGAGTATAATGACAATACTATTTACAAACGAAACCTTTTGTAATTTTGACCCTAGCAAATCCTAAAGCCACAAATTTATAATATAATTTTTCTTCGTCCTCTAGCCGAAAGTATGTTTTCTCGGCTACATTTCTGTCCGGTAACAGTGGCTTTTGCGGCCTGCTGGAGTTAACGCGATATCTGATTGGCTGCGAGATTTTTGTGGCTCACTGACGTAGCAACGCTCACTCAGTATTGGGTTATTATGTACTTAGCCTCCGAAAAAAATTTATCTGGACAGGTGAATGGAAAAAAGAGAGCGTCGATGTGTTCAACCTCAAAACTTATGGTTTGAGGTTATTGCGATTTTTGTGCATAAGAAGTCGACACAAAACATCAAAGATCGTTCACTCTCCGTCTGAAAATTCTGCGGACGAGGAAGAAATATTACGTAAAAATAAAAAATGTGTTTTTGATGCCCGGTCCGACCATCAAAACCTCGGCTCCGCATCGGCTTTGCAAAAGTGGGGCGGGCGACCTCATCCCATGCATCCGCTCGGCTGACCGAGAGCAGCGGCGCAACGGCACTACGTACTTTCGGCTGGAGATGAAGGAAAATAGTATACGACACACGGCCAGAAATATTGGATGTCCTGGCCTGCTTACCTGGTATGCTTACCTCGGCCTTCATATCATGCACGCACGGAAATCCAACTTTCTGGCCTTGGTTCGTAATATACTGTTCATTAAGGGCGATTCGGTATATTCATCAAGACTGTCGCTTCTTGTCTTAAGACAAGTCTATCTGGTCTTGTCTTAGGACAAGACTACCTTATCTTGTCTTGGCACAGCTACAGCGATAAATGCAAGAGAAGTCTGTATATCTTCATTGGCTGGCTGTTGAGACGGAACCAGACATCATGGACCTAAAGACATATTGAAGACATTCAAGACAAAATCAAGACCAAATATTTCTACCCGGGATATGTCAGGTTACTATGTTCATAAAAAATCATAAGGACTTTGGCTATTATGAAAATTGTTCGATTTTCGTATGTGATGCAAAAATATCCCTAATACACATGGAGGCAAATTCATACACATGCCTGCGTTGGGGTTGTTTTTCTGGGGATGTTTGAACATCACCTTCGGAAGCATTAGGTTGATAAAAAAATCAGTGGGATAAACCAATTTGAGGATTGCAAAATTTTTTCGATTTTCCGTAGTAAGACTTTTCGCACAACTGTGCACGTGTACAGTTGTACCAAATTCCGCCTGGACACGTGCTCTGTCGGAGACAAATTACTGAAGGTGCAATTCACTTTATTTTATTAATTTCAATAATCAGTTGGTGAAAGTTTGAACTTGTCGAGCGAGCTTAGATTTTGATTTTTTGAACATCTGGAACGTCATGAACTTGGCACTAGTGGGGAAGTAGTGCTGACGATTGCTTGACTCCATGCACGCACATTGTCACAAAAGTGGCTCACCTGTATACAATTTCAAAGCTCTGTAGGTTCCAAAATACGTATCGGACCCGTAACGTTTCTCGGACTTTTCGACTTATTTGTTTTTGTTCTATCCGCTGCTACAAGAGTAAGGACAAGTCGCGGGACACCGTATATATATATATATATATTTAAAAATTAAAGGTTAACAACCACCGCAGGGTCCCACTGGGAGCAACTGTCATCTAAAAAATGACATCGGCTCCCAACCAACTGAGCTACAGAGAGATCAGAGAAAGATACTGTTTTTCTGATATACGCTAATTTTAGCAAGTTGTTACACAAGCAATATTTTGAAATAGGAATCTGTATTATCATCGGAGATAGTAATTATCGATTCGTTGAGAAATCCAATCACGCATACTGTGAATAATGGAAATTATTTAAAATATGAACTATGTGCAGCAATAATACAAAAAATACTTTTTTGTCACATATCGTTGTAACACTGTTACGGAATTGTTACAATAAATGCAAAAACGTTGTAGCACCGTCATGGAATTGTTACGGATCGATTACAGAACAAATTTACATCGTAACCCTGTTACATATTTGTTACGGCACTATTACGGAACAATGTTATTTTGTAAACCTGTTCCTAAATTGTTCTAAAAATATTTGTGGACATATAACGCTGTTCCAGAATTATTACAGAACAATCCCAGAATAAATTTACATTGTCACACTGTTACATGTGCGTTACGGTACTATTATAGACCATTGTTACTCTGTAACCCTGTTCCTAAATTCTTCTAAAAATATTTTTGTTACATATAATGCTGTTCCAGAATTGTTACAGACCTCTGATAGAACATGGTTCTATAACAGCGTTGCAGAACTGCTACAACCATTTGGGGACGACATTACTTAGACCATGATCTAAGTATGTTCTAATCCTGTTACAAAACCTGTTCTTTTGTGTTCTAAAACTGTTACATCACAGTTATAAAACAGTGTCCGCTGGGATATTGAATCCGCCATATTTGAACCTCCATATTGGATCCGCCATTTTGTATTTCTCAATTTTGACCCTTGATTCGTCATCAGCGACCTCAAAACCCCTTATGAAATAAACTTTCATGATGAGTGCGGTATTATTTACTTCTACCAGTTTTGTCACACAACATCGATTTCTAGCCCAACAGTTAACTGGTTAAAGATCCATCTTACTGGCGAGAGAGCCAAGCCACTAGCGAACCCTAGTTGATTAGTTATTATGCAAGTTTATGTACAGGATCATGCAAAAGTTCCTGTATAAAAACCGCCGTTTCCATTCACTTCCTGAAAAAAGCTGTATAGGAATCTTTAAATATTCCCTTGCAGACGGATTCCTTCGCCAAATTCCGTGTTCAGATTCGAAAGTAATTTTTTTTAATCGCCATAATGTGAGCACTCGATGGTATCGACTTCTACATCTAAATTTAATTTCTAATTTAGTTTTAAATTTACTTTGAAATTTTATTTTAAATTTAATTTTAAATTTAATTTTAAATTTAATTTTAAACCTAATTTAAATTTTTTTTTAATTCAATTTTTAACTTAATTTTAAATTTAATTTAAAATGTAATTTTAATTTTATATTTAATTTTAAATTTGATTTAAAATTTAATTTTAAATTCAATTTTAAACTTAATTTTAAATTCAATTAAAAATTTAAATTTTGAAAATTTCATTTATAAAATACTTATTCTTTTAATCTCGCGACTCGACCTAGGCCATCAGACTAAAGTTAAGGTATTATGGGTGCGCAGAAACAGTTTACTTACTGATTTTCTCAAAATTGGTCTATAGGTTAATCAGAATCTTAGCTACAATTATCTGTAAATTCCTCCAAATTTGCAGATGGCGGTGATCAAGGAAAACCAGGATTTGCTATATAAAAATATTTATTGTAAAGAAAAGATTTAACGATTTTTACATGGCGAGATTTTAACGACTGAATGCTTATGAATGCATAAAAACGCATTGGAATGGTGCTAGATAGCTGATCGGTTAAAAGTTACGACAGCGATCAATCGTCATTCATCTCTATAGCCAGTACAGTAGGGCGTAACGAAAAAAAAAAGTTCTTCATTGGTAGTTCTAATAGGTAGAGAACTTTCTTCGGGAGTCAAAAATACTCCTCTATAGTTTAATTTAATGAAAAAAAAAATCTTCAGTCTCCACATCGTAGATATAGTCAGAAAGCACTAAGAGCTATACACTTTTTCTTATTTAAAGAACAAGAAAATTTGCTAAGAGATCTAAGTTACAAGAAAAAATAGTTCAGAGTAAGTGAATTTATACTTGTATAGCAATAATGCCATTAAATTTTTAAATAAATTTTCTCAACTGTTTGATCACAAAATGTGTGATATATGTTATAGAAAATGTATTTATAATACGTTTCAACAATAATATATGTAAAAGGTTGAGATTCCCTACTAAAAAAAGGTCAGGAATCGTCAGAAAAAAGTCAGGACTTCTGACCATTTCTTACCACTTTTGTTACGTTTCTCGACAGAAATCGTCATGAAAAGTCAGAATTCATGAGATATATTCAGAAATCGTCAGAGC
This sequence comes from Andricus grossulariae, assembly GCA_011634705.1. Taxonomy (NCBI): domain Eukaryota; kingdom Metazoa; phylum Arthropoda; class Insecta; order Hymenoptera; family Cynipidae; genus Andricus; species Andricus grossulariae. Next base: position 88,491,143 of record JAABKJ010075445.1, on the reverse strand, counting down.
TTGGGTTCGAAGGATAACCCTTTTTATTAGGGGTCCACGAATAGAATGCCATAAAACCTAATCACTTGTATATTCCTCAGGTTATTCATATTATTTATTTTTATTTATTTATGCATATTATATTTTTACTTATATTTAATTATTAATATTTATATATTAAATGACTCTGAAGGTGAATCTGAAAATTTTGTCCGTTTTGACGTTAAAAAAATTTGCTTTAACTGCATGTGAAAAACCGCATAAATATGGTTAAAATTCAAAACTTTGCAGAGTTGGTGTGCAACAATATCGAATAGGTAGGGGCTAAGATGGATTGAACTTTGTTGTGGGTACCTCAAGGAATCTTTTTCGACCGGTTATAACCCTCAGGTTGCTGAACTCCTGAAGACCTTCCCTTGTGAGAGCATCAGCCTGGAATGAAGATGAGAGGCTTAAAAAACAGGAAAAGCAGTAGAGATGGGTGGTTCAAGTTCAAGAGGAATTTTATTGACGTGAGGAAATCCCAACCTGATCTGGAATTTCTATAGAGATGGGGTCTTACTCCTAATTTTACGGTTGATTTACCATGAGAACGTCAATTTTTGTTTGTATTTTTATCTTAGTTTTAATATTGTTCAACCGGAGCGGGTCCTAGATTCGCATCAGTGAATATAAATCACAGATTGCGATAACCATCTGACTGTCCGCACGATTAAAAGGCGATGGTGTTCAAAAACTGTATGTATTGTATAAGAGAAGATTTTTCCGTGTTAATATAACACGTTGCGTGACAAGTAACTAACAATTTATTTGTGAATCATGCAGTTAATTTATTGGTATACGGTTATTTATGGATTTTTGCTATTGCATATCACATGTAATAAATTCATTGTGCTCATAGTTTATTATTATTTCTATTTTAAAAATCCTTTTGAATAAGTTTCAAGTAGCATCAAAATGTTGCAGAAAATTGACAACTAAAGTCGGGCCAAAAGTCAGGGCCCCTCACTTCTTTTTATTGCAACTCGCTCAAACAATCTCTGAATTGTTTAAGAAAAAGAATCTGAAAGCTCAAAGTCTTCCAACGATATGACTACTTTTATCCTGAAAAATTGTTGCCAATAGCTAGAGGGGAAAACATTCCAAGAAACAGGGTATTTCGGCCTCTTTTTCAAACATCGACTCTCACCAGTTCCCAAAACGAGGTTGGCGTTAGGACAAATCTGAAAAAATTCTCAGATATTCCTTCAACAATATTTAACGTAATACATTTTTCAAAATTCTGAAATATTCAGTAATTTACTTTTTACGGGGATTTATTCGCAAATACTTTATCTTGAGAATTATTAAAAGTAGGAAACAGCTTGATATCTTCACATGCGCAGATTTGTGATGCGAGTGCAGTTAAATAATTAAATTTATGAAAAAATAGCTCTTACGCAAAAAATATAATTTTGAATATTTCGCAATTCAATCAGTCTTGGGACGTGGAAGGTACAACAGGAAAAGTGGTAGAAAAAAAGTATCCTTTCGACCACAATAGTAACTCCAGAAAGGAAGCAGGGACATCGCACAGTGGTCTGGATTAGTAATATACTATTCTAGATCACCCTACAGCCTACAATTCTTAACCGACTTTCAATTTTCTTCTATAGAAATAATCAGCAATAGTTGCACAAGAGCGTCTATGGATTGGATTGTTCTATTTTTTTATATAAATAAACAAAGAGTGAAAGAGATACTTTTTTTAATTATTATTTTTTTATCTTTGAAAAAAATAACTCAATTATGCCATTCTCAATGAAAATTAATTTCAAAGTATCTAAAGAATATAAATAACTAGCAGGATATCGGATCTAATTGTTGTAGACAAATCATATTAACAAAACTCTAAACATAGATTGCTTGCAAAGTATATTTGTAAGTTTAAATTGCTTGATTTTATTGACAAGAAGATACTTGATCATGAAAATTTATTTTTCTTTCGTATCGTCTTCAAATTATACTAGTGGTTATGCTTAGTGACGACGACTTGTCATTCGATATTATTTGTTTATTTTATAAACAAATTTTATAAACAAATGCACAGTTTGGCCATTTATATACAGAAAGTAATCATTTTTCTTTTTGAACGTCTTCAAATTATGTAAGTGGTGATGTTCAGTGATGTTCAAGAAGAATTAGCTTCCAATTTGCGCTTGCCAAACTTTTCAATAATTTCAGGATCCATTTCAATATCATTCTTGATCCATTTCTGCCTTAAAGAGGCAATTAATGGATCAGATGACACCAGGAGCTTGTATATTAAATCTTCACTGACCGAAAGACGAGAGCACTTTTGTGTGTTATACATGAAACAATATGCTTCAACGTGTTTTTTTGCAAAACGTGCGAAAAACATGGCAAAAATAAACAAATTATATGGAATACACTAAGCATCACCTTTTATATAATCTGAAGACTATTAGAAAAAAAGATTACTTTCTGTCTGTGAATGGCCAACATGTAGGTTTTTTCTAGATAATTTAAACAAACTAATAGACCATTTTCATGCTTTGTTCGCCGAAAAATGCTTTGCTATCTAAAATGTACAGAAGTGGCTACTAAAGCGTAGTAAACTTCAAAAAATGATTAAACTTTGAAACTTAGGTTTGTTATAAATAATTTGAGTTAACAAATATAAAATTGTCATCCTTTTTTCTCGGAAAATTTTTTTCTCTCACTCATATACATATAAGATATATATATATATATATATATATATATAAGCAGTTTCTCCCAGTGGGAGCCTTCGGTGGTTGTTAACCTTTAGTTTTTAATTATATATATATATATATATATACACACACACACACATACAGACACTAGAACCCTGATTTCGTAACCTCCGATTTTGTAATTCCTAGCACTGCTGGTCCACGCAGTTTCTCAAGGGGCAGGACGAGAGACGGTTGCGACCTTGCCCGAAACACACCAGCAGCGTAATGGAAAGGCGCTGCGTGTGGGTACTCGCATGCTGAGATTGCGCAATATTATGGAAACGGTTCAGGCGGCCCCGACTATTTACGTTTCGATTCCCCCGATTTAGTAACAAGGCCATTTGCAGGCAACTACAGACACTGTTCCTAAATTGGGGTTCTGGTTTATCTAGGTTATAGCACGCATGTGAAAAAGCCTGGAATAAAATGCACGCTGTCTTATCTCTCGGTCGAGTCTCGAAATTTTTTCTAGTATCCTATTACATTTACCTCGTCGAGAGGTTGATGAACCTCTAGCATATGGCAGATTCTAATGAAATGCATGCAGCCTTAGATGGCCAGAGCATCAATGTTTCTAAAATCAAAACGTTTAAACACGTCTGGATGTTATCTCTAGTCCACGTTTGATACTTTATACCAGAATAAAGCGATAAGAATCCCGAGTATATGACCTACCATAAGGAATGCCTTATTTCTTTAGATACCCTTCTTACTTATATTATTCGATACATCTAGAAAAACGTAAAATTCTTTTCTACAATTGCACAATATCATTTAAGGACGTCATAAAAAATCTTATAGAAACTTAGCACGGAGAACGAACCACTTCAACTGTAGAATGTTCTCTAATAATATATCTGCCTCTTTATCTGAAGTTCCAGAAGGTTCTAAACTGCAGAATGTTTTTTTCACGAGTTATTTGCGCACTAAATAAATGAAGGTAGGATTTTTTCATCATATGTATAATCTATGAGGAAGAAAAAAAAATCAAATTAATAGACAAATTCTATATCAAATTTTACTTGTACAACTGTTCAGTTCCCCCGGGGTTTTGACCACAAAAATTAAAAAATTTAAAAACTGTATTTGGAGATGCTATAAAATAGAACAACAGACGTCTCCGAACTCTTTTTTGAGGGATAATAGCAAAAAAAATGTATTCTGCTAAATAAAAATTTTCTCTATGTGCACTATTTGGAGGTTAGGATTCGTTTTTGAGGTCTCTGCCCTTCCGATAATGTCAGTCTCTGTTGTACCTCAAAGTACACACATACTAATCAAATTCAGCAAAATGAAATTTTTTAAAAATATTCCACAACAGAAGAGTTCGGGGACGTCCGTTAGCATATTCGCTGTCATTCCTCAAATTTTTAAGGCAAAATCTTTATTGTTGTAGGAAAAAAGCCGGGGGAACCTAACACTGCTAAAATCGAAAATTTTCTAAGTATCACATGCCTTTAAGGTAAGAGAATTACGAGAAACTATGCACGTAAGGAAGCTAGATACTTTATGTATACCTGAAACAAAGAAAAAGGGATGTGACACTAGAAACATAGAAAATGGGGTATTAAATGGCGGACTTGAAATATGGTCAGGAGTAGATAGTGAATCACATCGTAGTCAAGGGGTCGGTTTGATTATGAATGAAAGAGCAAGGCAGCATCTCAGAGATCATTAATCTGTATTCCCTTCCCCAGATTGCTGTGGGTTAGAATGAAAATAGGAATCAGAAGATTATTTGTCATCGCGTACTACGCCCCAGTTGGTGGTGACAGCAGTGAAGCAAAAGACGCCTTCTGGGACACTCTAATTGAAACTATAATTACTTGCGATCAGAATGGGTGATAGGTAATTTTGGGGATCCAAAAATGAATAACAACGGGGATAGATTGTTTATCTATGTTTAGAACAGGGATCGTTTATTACAAATACTTGGTTTAGGCATAAAATGGTCCACATGTACACCTGGGTTAGGGATGGAAAAGAAAGAAAACCAAAAAAACGAAACAAACGCGAATCAAGATTGAAAATTTACGGAAACCGGAATTGCGAATAGCTTTTCTGAATAAGATAAACGAACACATAAATCAGGCAACTTGGGAGGCGCTAATAGATAATAAAAATATAGAGGGCGCATTGGCTTTATTTGAGGATGTCATTGTTAGGAGTGCGAATGAAGTGTGTGGTACTGCGGTTGTAGGAAGAATGTCTGGCGATGCATGGTGGAATGATGAAATTCAGGCAGCCCGCCAATAAAGGAAAAAGCACATGAAAGAAGGTGGGAAATCACAGGCACTATCGATGAGGAGAGAAATAGACTTGAAAATGATTACAGACACAAAAAGAGAAAAGTTAAACTACTAGTCAAGGAAAATAAGGATAAAATCAGAAAAGAAGAAAATACAAAATGACTTTAAAGGAAGCAAGAAGCTGTTATATAAATGTATAAAGGGAAGTAAAAGTACAGAGTTTGTCAGCATGAGAAATAGCAAAGGTGAAATGCTATATGATACAGACGGGATAGTAGACGCTTTAAAAGACTCTTTTAAAGAATTTCATTCGCGACGTATTTCGTTTTCGGTATAGAATACGTTTATAGTCCTTCTTATATCCTTCTCTCATATTCAACAATCGCTAGGTATATGATTAGATTTATGAAAGGATTCTTTAATCCGATTTGCAAAGCGGGTCTATTCAAATTCAAAGGGGAGAGGGAAATATAATTTTGATGAGAATGGGGTTCGATTATTGTGAGTAATTGAAGAGATTCATAATTTCATATCAAGAGATTTGAGAATTTTCAATCGCACATAACTGATGTTTAATTATTAGAAGTACAAAAAAAAAATTGAACACTTTCAAAATACAGTCAATCCAACAAATCACTGTTATTATTATTTTGAAGTTTCCTAATATATTTTATATTCATTCTCAATTTGTTTATGTTACCAATTCTTCTTCAGGAAAGAATCCCAGTAGAATGTTTTCCCTAAAAAAAAAAAAAAGAATCCACATAAGGCAGCTGAGCGGACGTGACAGTCACGCAATTCACCTCACCGTATTGTGATCCGGGGAAGATTCCGGATTTTGAAAATCCTCCCGAATAAGGGAGAAACATCGATTATTACTCATCCTTAATCTTTGCCCATAGTAGAGAAATTTGCCATGGAACGTGCAAGAAGTCAACAGCAAGTGTAGGGCGACCCTGAATTTGCAACGGACCTTCTGAATTCATTTTCAAAGAAAGGAAGTCGTTCTCTTGATTTTGAGAGAGCGAGAGAGAAAAACAGAAAAAACAAGATCGAAGGATTGAAGCGACGAAGGGTGGGTTCACCTGGAATAAGCACGAAATTTCCACGCTCGACCCTTCCAGCCCAAATTTGAGGCAAACTTGCTAAATAGGTCCTTAATGTCGCACCGGGTCTTTTGTACCTGCGGTTACGCAATTCTTTGCCTTACACGGGTGTACAATAACACTGGATAAATGGGATCATCCCTAGGGACCCAGCACAAGGGTAAAGGAAAATCAAATAATCGGGCCACGTCACCTAGAAACAGGAACTCCTTTTTTTTACCCAAAAACCACACTGATGACAATCCTGAAAGAGTTTACTTTAGAAAAAAAAAACGAATTGCCTATAGCCTATAGTCACGTCAAACGTAGAGATTTAATCATTTACTACGTGAGAAAATTGATGGAAACTTTTTTAAAGGATAATATTAACTTATGAAGAAAAATAAATAAATATAGTTAATACGATTAAGTAATATTTGCAAGAATAATTTGTTTAATTTGTTGTATATTTCTAGGACTGTATTACTTTCTTCAGTATTGTTCATGATACTTCTTTTGCTATTAACTTTATGAACAACAGTTTTGAATAATTATAATTATATATAAATAATTATGAATAAATTATAAACATAATGAAGTGCATTGACTTCAAAAATCATTAGTAATCATCATAAATCAATATTCATTCCTGAATTACCTGAAAAGTCCTCTTAAAACAAAAAGAATACGTTGAATAATAAATCTAAGATATCAAGACATGCAAAACAAAAAAAGGCAACCTAGACTAAAAATTTATAATAAAAAAGATGGAATCCTCTGTAATAACACAACTGAATACTGGAAATAACTAATAATTAATTGTTCAAATAATTGATTGATGTAATAAAAAGAAATTATGTTTCAACAGTTGTAATACTTATACCAGAAAAGAGAGAAAATTTCCGAAATTCCTGGTAAATGATTGTATGAACAAATTTAATTTGTTCAAATAAAATGAAGATTTGGTCAATAATTGAGATATCGAAAACCTATCAAATATATGAAAGTCAACCTTGATTTTGATTCTCTTAGAAAGAGCCGACTTTTTGAGAAAAAACAATTATTTAAACACATACCATTGATAGATAGCATTCTTCGTTGGAAAGTCTTTCAAAAGTCCTTTGAGTTTCCTCCAAAATTTTCCTAAACCCGCAGAAGTTATTTCAGAAACCCGAAAAAGTCATTTTTTTCCATGTATTTTCCATGGGGAATGTCGAGGTCCCGGTGGTATTGGTTAAAATAAAAATTTTGAAACAATAAAAATAGGCAATTTCTTTTTTGTTATTTGAAACCGAATTGCGAGGATCATTATCCGTTATAAAAAGGGAATTTTGAACCATCCTATTGCAGAGTATAAGAGGATATGAGGGCTATCTTTTCGAACATGGATTTATCAGCTCAGAAATTATTTAAAAGGTCTCCTCGAAAATATTCTTTTCAAATTTTCTCTTTCTCCAAATGAAAAAATTGTGTCGCTACGCACTACTTTCTTCTGCAAATTCAAAATTGGATTCATTGCCCACAAACAGGTTCTAGATAAAAGAACATTATCCGTGTCTCACTTTAACATTAAAATATCTCAAAAGCATTTTCATACTGTTTTTAAAATTTGAAACGAGTCTTTTGAGTTCCCCTTTTTGCTCTCCTTAAAAGTTGCTACAAGGTCACTCATTCTTATTCCAGGAAACCCTTAATTTAACCATGTTAAACCAAAAACATTAAAAATCGAAAACTACCAAATTAAACTTACAGCATTCCAAATTCTTAGAGATTATTCATCATAGCGTGCTACGCGCCAGTTGATAGCGACCCGAGAGAAGTCAAAGACGCCTTCTGGGACACTTTGAATGATACAATTAGTACTTGCGATCAAGATAGAAGATTAAGTTTGCCAGGAGATATGAACGGATGGGTCGGCGTCCAACGTCAAGATACAAATACAGAAAGGGTACTAGGTAAATTCGGCGATCCAAGAAAAAATTATATATAAATGTGGCAACTTGGGAGGCGCTTAAAAGCAATAAAGGTATAGAAGGCGCGTGGACTTTGTTACGGGATATCATTGTTAAAACTGCGATTAAAGTATGTGGCACGGCGGTTGTAGGAAGAAAATCTGGTGATGCATGGTGGAATGATGAAATTAAGACAGCCCGACAAAAAAAGAAAGAAGCGTACGAGAGAACGTGAAACATCACAGGTCTTAGCGATGAGGAGAGAAATGGATTTCAAAATGTTTACAGACATAAAAAGAGGAAAGTTAAACGACTAGTCAAGAAATGTAAAGATAAAATCAGAACAGAAGAAAAGAAAAGAAGAAATTACAAAACGTTTTTCAAGGAACCATGAAACTATTATTTGAAAAGATGAAGGAAAGTGAAAGTACAGAGTTTGTCAGCACGAGAAACTGCAAAGGTGAAATGCCATATGATACAGACGGGATAGTAGACTCTTTAAAAGACTCTTTTGAAGAATTATTAGGAGGTGAAGTACATACATACCTCACAGGTTGTGCGAATTGATTAATTTATGTATCGAGACGGAACAAGTCTCAGAAGATTGGAAAGAAGCGATTATCGTACCAGTATACAAAAGAAAGGGATATGAAAGCAACTGCAATAATTACAGAGGTATCAACTTATTAAGTACTGTAAGTAAAATATACCCAAAAATACTGATTCGTAGGGTGATGCAAATTACAGAAGAAAAAATATGGGAAGTCCAAAGTGGATTTATGCCAGGAAGATCATGAACAGATCAGATATTTAGCTTAAGATAGATCACAGAAAAAAGCTTAAGAGTAGGGAAGAAAGTTTTCTGTGCATTTATTGACCTAGAAAAAGCATTTGACAAGATAAATATAAGTAAACTTTGGGAAGTCTTTAAAGAGTACGGAGTTCACGAATGGCTCCTACAAGCAATACAAACAATATATGCAGGCAGTGAAGCGAGTGTAAGGGTTAATGGGAAACAAGATTGTTATGGCAAAATCAATCGAGTACTTGCAAAGAATGCTGAATAAACTTAATACAAGCATGAAGAACATGGACCTCAAAATTAACGTAAATGAAACTAATGTAATGGTGTTTGAAGGAAAAAGTGAGAAAACAATGTGTGACATTGCCCTAAATGATGAGAGATTAGAGCAAGTTGACAAATACGTATATCTGGGTAGCCTATTCACTGGTGACGGAAAAATAGATTAGAAGTTAGATAGATGCATAAATGAGGGTAAGAAGGTTATCGGTAGAGCAGGGTCTATTCTCAAAAATAAAAACATATCAGAAGGAGCTAAAATGACCATACATAGTCCTATATTTGTATCGCCTGTACTATACGGTAGCGAAACATGGACATGTCAAGAAAAGGACAAGAGTGAAATTTACGCAATTGGCCCAATACACCACAATACACAATACACATAATACACCGCTGCGCACAATATGCGGGGAAACACTGATGGACAAAGTCCGAAACGAAATAATCCTCAAAGAATGTGGTACAGGAGAGACACTATTTTACATATGGGAAAGAAATCAGTTAAGGTGGTTCGGACATGTTGAACGAATAAAAGATGAACAACTGACCGAACAGGTGTATAAAGGTAAAGTAAATGGCAGAATGCCCAGAAGTAGACCGCCGAAAGAATGGCTAGAATCTGTGAATGAGACATTTAAACGAACAGACATAAGAAGCTATAGAAACACGAGACGTTGCATGAAAAAATGCATGAACGAGAAGGAAGCTAGAGTAGTATGCCAGGACAGAAAAGTGTGGCGAAAAATAGTTTATGAAAAGAATGTGAATAGAGTGAATGACACCTGAAACAAAGACCTTGGATACTAATGGGCCCAAGTGGAGAACCACACATCACAATTTCGTGAGGCTTTCCACATGGGGTGATCGCTAGAGAGATTCATCAGCAATCTGGGTCGGAGCAGTATTGCAGAACGAACATGTCATTTAAATAAATAACACGAGAATCCTAGATCAATTTAAAATACGCCTAAAATCGCCTCTAAAATCTTATACCTATATACCCATCTACCCTGTACCTATAACCCAACCACACACTACTACTTTCCAACCCAGCAAGTCACGCCTACACGAAAAGGGAATTGGCTTAATGGTATAATAATAATTATATATATAATTAAAAAATAAGGTTAACAACCACCGCAGGGTCCCACTGGGAGCAGCTGTCTTCTAAAAAAGACGCCAGCGAAACCCTCGTGTGTATAGCTTTAAGGTTACGAACCAGTGATAGTTTCGCACCTCCGAGAGCACCTATCACAAGGAAAATTACTTGTACCAAATAGTGAGGGCAGCACCTCGATATGGCAGAAAATGTGATGTCCTATATATATATATAGTTCCCCCACTCTGACACCCCGTGCCGCATCTAGGCTTATAATATCTTTGAATCGACGCCCATCTTCTATGCCAGATAACACAACCTCTCATTCCAATTTCAACGAATCCGAGCCGATTAGTTCAACGCTAGCATCGCAACTAAACGTCTTCGAAAATTCTCAATTCGATTTGACCGGGAGCCAACGTGATATAAGCGAAATTGCCGAAGATAAGACGATCACGAATGTTAACGATCGTTTACAGACAGATAACTTCAATTTACAAAACGCACCTAACTGCAATCCGTAAAACATACAGAACAATTTGTCACCATCCTCGAGTTATGGTCTCTAAAAATTTTGAACCTTCGAATCAAGAAGTACCGAGGTCGCACGCGACGCGTCCGTTAGAATGTGCCCCGAGCAGGCAATTTCCAGAGTCTGTTCCGCCATTACAGGGACAGCAAGTTTTTAATGTTCAGTCTCAAGCTGCAAATACTTTGTCCAACTATGATCAAATGATGAATTAAATCACTCAACAAAATATAACGCTGTAACAGCAACTCGCTCAAGGCCAGGCGGCTCAACGCAAATTCCACATTATGCCAGATTTCTCAAAAACGATTGAAACTTTCGATGGGGAAAAGGGTCCTCATGAGGCTAAGCTGTGGCTCTAGCAGGTTGAAACAGTAAATAAATAATAGTAAATAGAAATAGTAAATAAAAATAGTTCTAGTACAAACAGTAAAATGCCATTTAAGAGGGGCAGCGCGGGCTTGGTATTTGGGTCGACAACACGAATTGACGAACTGGCCATTGTTGCGACAAGCTTTTTGTAATACTTTCCTTCGAGAAATTGACATGGCCGAAGCATTTATATAAATGCAAAACCGAGTAAAAAATCAAAATGAGACCTTGTCTTCATATTTCCCTGAAAACGAAGACGAGCTTTTCGCGGATCTTGAAAGGTTAGATCGAACGGTACAAAATTTTTACAAGAATAATAGCCGGATCGACAAGAAGGGCGACGGAAATACCGTTAATTCTAATATAACAATAGACTCGAAATTTAAAACTCCAGGAGTTTCAAAGGAAAAAGAAAATAATGACGGGAAAAAGGACAAAGTCAGGTGTTACAATTGTCAAAAATTTGCGCATTTTGGACGCAAATGCTCAGAACCAAAGCAGGAACACTATTGCACAAATTCCAAACAAAAGGAACACGGTTAAAACCAGAAGCGCTCCGAAAACGGCTTTCATCACTCCGTATGGTACGGGTGAGATCACTCGCGCAATATTCGGTCTGATGAATGCCTCTTTTTACTTTGACGCTGAATCTAGCACCCAGTTATCAGCACCAAGTTAATTTTTTATCAAATGTAGGTTAGTATCAATGAGCAAAGAAATGAGTGGCGCCTGCGCTTTGGCAATGTTGACATTTGTGTTCTCCCTGACCTCCGTTTGACATTTCTCGACGATATGTTCAAAATTTCCATATTTTTAAAGATTTATTAAGGGATGAGAGTTGATATTGGAAGGAGGTTCTTTTCGATAAAATCGCAATCGAAAATATAATATTTATAGGTAGGATTTGAAAGCTCAGTACTTTTCAGAAATTACATATAATGCTTTTTTTCTTCTCAGACTCAGCGTCATCGCTGGAATTGAAGAATATTCACTTCTGAAACCTGCTGACCACGAAATATCAAGGGACGCGACTCTGGACTCCGGCGACGATGTTGTCGAGGAAGTGAAAACCGAAAAATATCCCCGGTTTTTTCCTTGACTAAGTTTAACTAGTGCACTGAATTGGGTCTTACAGAATATTAACTTCTGAAACCTGCTCACCACTAAATCTCAGGGGACGCGACTCTAGACTCCGGCGATGACGTTGTCGAGGTCGTGAAAATCGAAAAATGGCCTTGGTTTTTCCCTTGACTAAATTTAACTGGTGCACTGAGTTGGGAATTGAAGAATATTCACTTCTGAAGCCTGCTGACTGCAAAATCTCCGGGACGCGACCCTGGACTCCGGCGATGACGTTGTCGAGGAAGTGAAAATCGAAAAATGGCCCTGGGTTTTCCCTTGACTCAATTTAACTGGTGCACTGAGTTGGGAATTGAAGAATATTTACTTCTGAAACCTGCTGACCACTAAATCTAAGGGAACGCGACTCTGGACTCCGGCTATGACGTTATCGAGGTCGTTAAAATCGAAAAATGGCCCTGGTTTTTCGCTTGACTAAATTTAACTGGTGCACTGAGTTGGGAATTGAATAATATTCACTGACATTATTTTCTGTTACACTTCTCAAAACAACAGCTCCCAACTATACTAAAACAGGCCGACGGCACAACACTACTATTTAACTGTGGTTGTTGCCAAGTTACCACCTTTTAACTTTGAGTTCATTTTGAATTTTCGCGCGCCAGCCGCGACCTTCGATGAATCGATACATCGATGGGTTGATTAGTTGCTGCTCACGCCACAGCGCTGCTCTCAGACGGTTGGGAGCATGAATCCTATCGCCGCTGTGGGCGTAGTCCTCATTGCTCCAGTCAAACCCCTAAATGCTAGCGTTTGTAATCTTTACAGCCTGTCCTGCATTGTTTTGAGTTCCTCCCGTGGCCACCAGACCACGGCTGCACGTAGGAGCCTGGGTTTTAGCACAGCAGAGTAGAGCCATGCAAGCATTTTAGGCCCTATACCCCACGTCAACCCAAAGGCTCTCCTGCAAATCCAAAAAGTCATGAAAACCTTCCTGCATTGGGTCTCCAGGTGCTTTGCCTAGTTCAGCTTGCTATCTAGGATTACTCCCAGATATCTAACCGAATCTGGAAACGTCAGCTTTCCACCGAAAAATACAGGAGCGTCAACTTTTGGAATTTTATAGTTTTTTGTGAAAATGACCATGTTGGTCTTTTCAGGATTTACCGAAAGCCCTGAGCTATCGCAAAAGAGGTCTACAATGCGCAGCGCCAACCTCATAAAACCCATCAGCGTCTTCAGATGAGCCCCCCTGACTAGAATTACAATGTCATCCGCATATCCCTGATTATAATACCCCTCTTTATTAAGCCTTCGAAGGAGGCCGTTCACAACAATGCACCTCAGGAGGGGCGACAGGACACCCCCCTGTGGGCATCCCCGCGGAGCTATTCCCCTTACTAGGCCCTTACCCCATCTGGTTTCGAGTTTTCTCCGACGTGAAATGCTTCCTATCCAGCGTAAATGCTGGTCCGGCACGCCACATCTCAGAGCCTCTCCACAGATGACTTCTGAAGGAGTATTGCTGAAAGCACCCTCTATATCCAAGAAAGCCCCCACAGCATACCCCTTTTTTTTGTTCCAACTGCTGCTCCAATTTTGCCACAACAGGATGAAGCGCAGTTTCTACCGAGCAGCCTGGCTGAAAAGCATGCTGCCCTCTATGCAGCGGGGAGGCCAAGAGCACCTTATTCCTAATGTATCTCTCGACCAACCTCTCTAACGTCTTCAGGATAAAAGACGTTAGGCTGATTGGTTGGAAAACTTTTGCAGCAGTGTAACCCTCCTTCCCAGGTTTGGGTACGAAGGCCACTCTGCCATACTTCCATGCCGCTGGCACGTGTTTAAGGGCTATACTTGCCCTAAATAATTTCATCTGAGGAGGGACGACCTAATCCATGCCTTTTTATAAAAGCGCTGGATAAATGCCATTCGTCCGTGGTGATTTAAAAGGACAGAAGGACCCTACGGCCCATTCCACCTTCTTGTAATCAGCGACCTTAGAGGCGAAATTCCAGTCGGCCCTCACCACCTCTTGGCCCAAGCCTTCCTCCTCTTGGTCGGTTCGGATTCATTGAAAACCCGGGAAGTGAACTTCCATTAGGTGATTCAGCCTTGCTTCTTCGTCTTCGGCTAACTCACCATTATCGAGCCTTCTGAGCCCGAGGCGAGCTTCCGGATTTTTCGCGATGATCTTGAGCAGCTTCGCTGTTTCCGGAATGTTTTTAGATTCCTCGCAAAAGCCCCTGCAATCTTCCCGCTTATACTTTCTTATGTTTTTATTGTATTCAGACTCCGCCGTCTTATATATGTCCCAGTCCGAAGGCAATTTAGTTCTATTTTCCCTATTGCACAACATACTTGTCTTTTTACGGAGTCTCTCCAGGTGTGTATTCCACCATTCTGCTTCCTTCCTAGACTTAATTGTGCTTGTAGAGCAATTGTTCTCATATGATGTAGTCAGAGCCCTTCAAAGAATATCCACGGTGTGCTCTAACTCATCAACGGCACTATTGATTGAGGGAAATTCCGCAAGCCTCCCTTTAAGTCCCTCTTTATACGAGTCCCAAAGGGTATTTCTGTGGTTTCAGATCTTGGAAACCACCGGTTTTCCTAGGGTTAATCGAAACACGATGTATTTATGATCCGAGAGAGACTCCCCATCGGAGACTCTCCAGTCCACTATCCTGCTCTTTAGTGCACACGAACATAGAGTGAAATCGAGAACCTCACTCGTGTTTTAAGTCTGTAATGTGGGAGTATCACCCTGATTCAGAATCTCTAGCTCTGTGCCTGCTATATATTCAAATAAATCTCTCCCTCTGTCGTTGATGTTTATGCTTCCCCACACCGTGTAGTGAGAGTTTGCATCACAGCCCAACAGCAGAGGGATTTTATTCTCCTGACAGTGTCGAATTAGAGCCTCCACCTCTCTAGGAGGCAGAGGTCCCCCGGCATCGCCAGAGAAATAGGCCGAGGCGATAAGCACCTCTAGCCTTTCTCCACTACTGCCCCTGAGTCTCGCCTCAATAATGGTGAGATCTCTGGAGCAGAATTTAGGCACCAAGATCGCATCCATATCCTTGACGGCTATGCATGCCCTTGGCGTTTTCTCGAGTGACCCCTTATATATGGAGTGACACCCTGCAAACCACAAATACTTTCCCTGCATAACCGGGGTTCTTGGATTAGGGCAAGCCCTGTCTGCACCATAGTCATGCGTCTGGCTAGAACCGCCGAGGCGCCTTTGCTGTGGTGCAAATTAATCTGCATCATGGAGATTCCCGTCTCAGGTCGACCAGAAATTGTGTTTTTGTCACCGTGTCGGTCACGAAGAGGCGGCGAGACTTCGGGCAAGGGTCGCTGGCCTCATTCAGCGCCGGCCCAGGCCGTTTCCCTGTACGTAAGTGCACAGTTTTTTGCAACGTTTTGCGTCATCTCCGAAACGCACGTGGTACCAACAAATGCCATCCTTTTTTACTGGTCGACTGCGGCTTCGGTTTCCCTGGTTATACCGTCCGCGAGATTGAGAACGACCGCGATTAGACGAACCAGAAGCTACCTCCTCGATTGCTGCCGTTATATTGGCGAGTCTATTAGTCACAAGGGAAAGCTGCTCGAAAAGGGCACCGAGGTCTATCTGGCCTGGGACCGTTTGTATCGCCTGTGCCGACGCTTCCGATACTTGAGTCTTTGGACCTAGCGTCGTCGCGATCGCGTCCGCGAGTTGTGAAAGTTTGTCTAGATTTGTCTGGTCCTGAGTTGCCAGGATGGCTTGCGCGGCTGTTGGCAGTCGACCGAGCCAGAGAGGTCGTAACACGGTATCTGGGAAAACGTTGCCTGCAAGTCCACGCAGGTGTCTGAGGAACTCTGATGGCCTCCGGTCGCCGATTTCTTCATGCTCCAAGAGGCGCCGCGTTTCCTGGTCTTAAGATGCACTTAACCGGTCGATAAGCTGCGCTTTCAAATCCGCGTAGGTCCTACCGTGGTCTCCCTCGGGCAAGGTCAAAATATCGCTAACTTCAGCGGCGTATTTAGAGTCTAAGTTTCCCGCGATATAATTAAATTTTGTCGTGTTATTCTGTACGTTGGATAGGGAAAATTGGGTTTCTACTTGCGCGAACCACATTACTGGGTCTGTGGGCCAGAAAGGTGGGATTCGCACCGTGACATGATACCAGAGATTATTGAGTCTGCTGCTTGGAGCCTTCGAAGACGTTGGCGGTGTTAGAGTAGAAATAGTTTCTGTAGCGGTGGTACTCATGATCGCGAGAATGCGGAGTCAAAGAAAACCGGAAAAACAACAGAAGAACTACACTATGTACACTAAACAAAACAAAAAAAGCACTCAGAGTTGGGAGTCACTGCACAGAGAGAACGATCACTTATTCACTGAGTTTGAGAGTCACTGCACTGAGAGGGAGTGAGAAAAGGAGAGCACTGAGAAGAGAGGATAGACGGTATGGGTCATATGCGTCGCGTCGGAATCCTTCTCGCCCGCTTCGTTTTCACTAACAGTTTTCCTCGAATTTTCACTAAAAAAAAATTGCTGCGTGCTCAAATCACGTCGGTGTCACCACTTTAGGGATTCGATAGTTTATGTTAATAAAACGAGGAATGCACGATTTAATAAAAATGCATAAATAACTTTATTTGTAAAGGAATATAAATTTGGCAATGCGGGGGTGCGACACGGTTCCCGGTCAAATGCGTACTACCTTGTCTCTCGAGGGACGTACACGTCACAGGGTGAAGCGTCCCTGATAGAAGAACAAGATTTGGGACTGATAGCTGTCGCCGCTTCCGGCCGGTAGTCGACAACTAGATTTAATAATTATCTCAAACTTTAAAAACACATGAAAACATACTTGAGCAATGTGTGGCTTGACGCCACATCGGCCATAGGTTGTTTGATTTTGAATTTTGTTCCACCTTTACCGATGGTAAAAAAAATCAATCTGAGTTTATTTGATTTTCGTGATCAGCATATTGGAAAGTACTTATTCTATCCTTCATAAAGTTTAAGGTAACGATTTTTTCGTCGATTAAACGATCAAGTATTTCCCCAATTGTGTACACAGCTATGCCTTCGGACAAATCGTGCATAACGTCTACCGTAATATTTTCACAAATATGAAAATTTTGGATCGCATTAAAACACATTCTTCCTTTATTTCCGATTCCGAGAATTTGCCTTTGAGTACATTTTCGTTGTACGAAATTACACTTCTAACGCGATTATTATCTTCATATGGCATAATTGGACATTCGTTAAATTGTCTCCAAGTATGAAGGCAACAATTAAAGTAAATGACGTGCGTTTGTCTGTCGAAATTGATAGTTATCCCATGTGATGATAGCATATTCAAATCTTCTATGACTTTTTGGAATATCATTTTTTTGCCCCTGGTAAAGATAAAACTTTTTTTAATTTTCGTGTCCTGGAACATATACACTGTAAACAGGTTTCGTGGTAACTTCAATGTAACCCTCTTGACTGGGCTTTTTTATATGCCTATGATTTAGTCAAAGTTTGTAGCTCCAATTTCATTTAACATTGTATAAAGGGAACACATGATTCGGAAATAAAATCGTTAAATCTAGTTATACAAGGGCTGCTTGATAAGTCAGTGACTTTTCGGCTAAAAGATTTTTTTTTCGGCAAATGAACGTTTTAATTCTCAACATAATCTCTTTTTAGCTCGATACATTTAGTCCAGCGTTTTTCAAATTTTTGTATTCCTTCCAAATAATAGGGTTTCACAAGGCCCTCAAAATAGGCGTTTGTTTCGGTGATAACCTCTTCATTCGACCCAAATCTCTTACCGCCCGGCCATTTCCACCCAGAGCTCTTGCATATTTCGCATCAACAAATTCCAAAAAAGAGGTTATGTAAGCGGAGCGCCTACCTTACTGCGGCCACAACAAGCCGGCAACACAGAAACAGAGGCGAAACTAAGACCGACCGCGGGCAGGCATCCAATAGAGGAAGAGCGATGTTTTAGAACTCGAAGAAACATAAACATTCAGGTTTCTTTCAAATACAAAGATCTGGCTCAACTGAATGATGAGCTTCGTAGAGATTTTTCCGAAGAGTCCGACTTCTGGACTATCAATCATAGTGTGCAAAATGTAGCGAGAGGTTTGGCCGATGCTACCCGTAAAACAAAACCAACGGCTGACCATAAGAACAAAAGACGAATGCATCAACTCAGGACAACTATAGGCTGGGCAGGACAGTACTCGTGCCGCATTCAGTGTGTGATTGACTACATAACATTTGGAAGAAATTTTACTGCCAAGATTTGACTGTTCGCATGCGAACTTCGGATCCGTCGTCACACACTCATCAAGTCAAAACTGCTGACCATCACGCAGCATATTGTTGATAGAGTGTGAATACTATCTGACGCTAGAAGAAGTCTAGAGCAGATGAAAAGGTGGGTCAGAGAATATGAACAATTTTTCTCTGACCCATATTGATTTCCCCAAGATCATCCCATAACACCTGAGAAAGAATACCCACCTATCACTACCGAGGAGGTTAAAAATGTATCAAGAGTCATGACGAGCTATACCGCTCCAGAACCAGAGGTATCAAGACCTCCTAGTGGAAGGAGTTTCCTCTAACCCACCAGAATCTAGATGGTTTTTTACCTTATATCTAAAGTCAGAAGAGCCTATTTTGGAGTGGTTGGTAGAAGGGCATACAGTGTTTCTGCCAAAGACGGGCAACTTAAATGATCCTATGAATTACGGGCCGAAAACTTGTCAAAACACACTGTAAAAGATCTTTACAGCTATCCTAAATGATAGGATTGCACGGAAAATCGGACCTCCCATTGACTTATCATTTGTCTGTTGGAAAGCTTAAAGGTTCATCCACACATCGTGAGGTGCATAGAGAGATTGATGCCGCTATCGAAAACCAGATATACTATCTCATCTGGAAAACATCGCGTGATAACCAACAGTATTACCTTTCAGAGAGGTTGCCACTATCTCTCGCACTTCGCAATGCCGAAGGATACTTCTGTGGCAAACCTGGAAATCGAAAGCAAAGGTTACTCATGTATTTTACATAGATGATCTTGAGATCTATGCTAAAAATTAAGAGCCACTAAATCTAGATGTACGGATTGTTAAGAAATACACTCAGGAGATTGGAATCGAGTTTGGGTTGGAAAAATGCGCCAAGGTTTATTTCAAGCGTGGAAAAATTAATTGCATCCCCGAAGACTCTGAGCTCGTCGATAAAGCGCTATACGACACGTTGGTGCTGAAGAGACCTTTACATACCTGGCCGTGCCAAAAATCCACATTCAGGACGTGCAATCTATGAAAGATACAGGTACACGTCTCATCAAAGGGATTTGGTCTTCCGAACTATCAACGAGGAACAAAGTATCTGCAACGAACATGCTTGCCGTCCCAGTAGTACTCTATTCACTTGGAGTGGTTCCAGGGACGAAGGACGAGCTCAGATACCTCGATATCGGGTAACGAAAGGTTATGCAGATGAACAAAAGTAAGCACCTAAAGTCTTCTGTTCCGCGGCTTTACATCTCAGGCTGTCAAGTTGGTCGCGGAATACTGAATTTTGAATGTCTTCATAACAGGATTATTCTGGGTACAGAACATATAGTCGCAAATAGACGCGACCCTGTTTCTCAATTGTCAGGAAACACGAAGAAGTGGGCAAAAGAGCGTTTCTGTAGAAAGCAGCGAACGAGGCTGCTGAAACACTTGGTCTTGACGTCAATATCAGGGGTGAGTAAAATGCATAAAACATTATCCGTCTCGACTATTCACTTCTCAAGGCCCGGATCAACCAAACACATGAGAAAATCTTTCGCGAACAGCTCCTCGACAAGAGGATGCATGGGATCTTCCACAGAAGTGTGAAAAATCAGTCGATGTCGTATGAGCTAATGCTTGCTTCCCTAAATCACCCAAATTGAAGTCGGGCACATAGGTTTTCATTTTGGTGTGTCAAGACGTCAAGACTTACAAGAAGGTCAAGCATACCGTCGACACATTTTAAGCTAAGACACTTCCGATTATATTTGCTGAACGTACCATACATACCCTAAGCATCTAGGACACAAACTATCTAGTAGTCCAACTCATGCGGGAACGACGTACATTCAAAGACACAATGCCGCACTAAGAGTGCTTTATTACCAACTCTGTCATTCTCACGGTATTATCCCTAATACTGCTCTGCCAAACGCTCCTAGGGAAATAGAGTCAATTGTCGAGAATGAGAAGGGCCGCATGTAGATACAATCTTGTCCAGCACCGGAGAACTTCTTTGTGCCTCTAAGTGCTTTTTTCACCTCTTCGGCAGTGATTGATGGACATTCCTCCTCAGATTTTATGAGGTTGATCTCCCCCCCCCTCTCTCTAAAATAAATATATATATATATATATATATTATTTTTTTTGTTTATTCCTTGCTGTTTTATTTTCTTCAAATGAAAAAAAAACCAGGTTTTTGCTGACAATAAACCGACAACAAAAACCGAGCAACCATCTGCATCTAAAGTGTCTAAAATGACAGAGAAGGAGTCATTGACTGAAGCAAGTGAGCGAATGGCAGGTCAGTACTATTTCATTTATAGAAAATAATTTTTTGTGTCAAATTTCTAATAGAGATAAGTGTCGAGCGCAGGTTGGAAAAAAACCTAAGCGGTTTGCACCGACGCGACGGTTTATGACTTTACCTCGAACTTTACGTTAAGTGAAAAATCTTAAAACATGGGAAGTAGGATCATAATTTTCTGTTTGAATTCTAAAAACGTGAAGATTTTAGTTTCACAAGGACAATTTGGATGTTGGAACATGGAAAAACCGCTTTTCAGAAAAATACATTTACAGTTTGTGAGTGGGATGCATATCTATAGTTTATTGAGAACTTTCTACTAATATCTCATAATTATATTAGCCTTTTTTTAGGCTTCTAAGGCTCATTTCGAAATAAATATTCTACACAAATATTATAAAATTATCCTTGTATATATAGCTACATACCTGTTCACATTGTTTAAAATGTTCAATTTTTGAATTTTTTCGAAAAGGTTCCCGCACCTTTCTTGGGGAAATTGGGCTAAATTGGCCCTGTTTGATATAATTTCCTGTAATCAATAGGCCCGGTCGGGCCTCGCCGCCAAATAAGAAGGCGAACCGACCGGGGGTATAACTACTGAAAATATCGCGTTCCCTATGGCTTATATACGGAGAAAACTTTTACGAAGTATGACTCTTGATCTTTACACCATAATTTCTAATAGTGTACTGAACATTATAATTTGTTGCAAACGGGTAATAAAAGATCAATAATTGAGGTTTCCGCTGATATAATAATAATAATGACTGGAACATTCTCGGTAGGGGGGCAGGGATACGGTATCTTACAGGCAACCAAGGTTCTTTATAACTTTGATCCCGTTTATTTTGTTCGTGCCTTCATGTGAATGCTTCTGTCCTGCTTTATTAGTTACGCTTTACGCGAATCCTTCAGTACAGTAACCGTAGTCTTTTATCTCTGTTCTATTCGTCTACTTCAAGATGTGGTTACCGCATCCATAGCATAATTTTACTTTTAAATTATTTTTTAATTATTGATTATAATGAAACGTATATTATTTCGCATTTAATCACTGTCGAATCTTGTAACTATAAGTAATGGAGAATAATTTTTTTAATTTGTTAATCTTTTTAATTAATGCGATTAATTACTTTGTATTCTCACTTTAAAGGCCTCCCCTACTAGGGATATAATATAATATGTGATTTTTGTTCTAAATGTGAAACAATAATAAAAAATTGAAATATAACCTATATTGGATAATAATTAGTTATAATCAATAATAGAATTGAAATATGGAATTTCAAGTTTCATTCTATAAGAGCTTACAATGTTAATTATGAAATCGAATTTTCTACACAAAAATACGAAATTTTAACAAAGTACATGAATTTTGTAAAACCAAACATGAAAGTGTTGAATTCTCATTTAATATAATTAATCTCAGGGATGCCAGTCCATCCTCTTCTTCCCCTAATCCCCTTTAACCCTTTTTCCCCTTAAATTTGAAAAATCCCCTTAAATCCCTGAAATTGAGCATTTTGACCCAATTTCCCCCTTTCTTTCACAAAGTTTAGATTCATTTTTGTAAGAATTATCACATAGTTTCAAGACATTCAAAATCACGCGCCACAATTAATATGCCACCGAACGCGTCTTCGGGTTGCGGATAGAGGGTCCCTGTACCAAGGGCTTCTGCTGAATATGGTTACACTAATTAATAAGCAGTCGCGGACAATTGTCCAGGGATGGTCCCGAAGTAAGTAACCCCCAAGCGAAGGCATGAAAACCGTGCTGAAAGCTGAATGGCACCTGGATGAGGTGTCTCTAACGGTGACTCTTGGATACCGGGCGACATCTCAGAGTATGCAGCCTTATCCTTGCACGCGGGGCTCTACAATAATGGACGAACCCTTTTCCCTAGCTACTCGTGGGAACAGCAATGATAACACCAAACGTAGTTGTAGTAAGTGCGGTTCAAAACAATCGAACGCGCAGGACTCCCGACAATGGGTCGGACAGCAATGCCGACTATCCTAGAGTTGGGGGAGCCAATCAAGACAGACTCATTGTGATGGACGGGCAGAATCTCATTACTTTTAAGTGGACGGATTGACTCAGGGACGACCTGCTGGAGTGCTATGATAACAGTATGGCCCCTGAACGAAAAGGTTACATAGCGCGACTGTATACTCTGTGGTGCGCGAAACATCCAGAGCTCTCGCATTTTTCGCATAAACGTCTGCGAAACCGTGCCGAGGAACTCTGGAAAAGGGGTTATATAAGCGGAGCGCCTACTCAACCGCAGCCAGAACAAGCCGGCAACAGAGAAAGAGAGGCGACAAGACGAAGTTGGGAACAGCAGTACGCCGAGTCTGGGCCGAACTCTGGCTTTTCCTCTTAAAATATGGTTTGCCGTAGCAAAGGTCACACTGGGCCCAGTGATGCGACTTTGTCAGGCCAGCCTCAGGCTTTTCCTGTTGAAACATGTTTTGTCAGAGTAAAGACAAAGTTGGGAACAACAGAACGCTGAGTCTGTTCCGAACTCTGGCTATTCCTCTTGAAACTTGATTTGCCGTAGCAAAGGTCACACTGGGCCCAGTGATGCGTCTTCGTTACGCCAAACTTGGGCTTTTCCTGTTGAAACATGTTTTGTCATAGTAAAGACGAAATTGGGAACAGCAGTACGCCGAATTTGGGCATAACTCTGGCTTTTCCTCTTGAAACATGGTTTGGCGCAGTGAAAGTCACACTGGGCTCAGTGATGCGCCTTTATTGGGCCAGACGTTGGCTTTTAATATTAAAACATGTTTTGCCAGAGTAAAGACGAAGTTTTGAACAACAGTGCGCCGAGTCTAGGACGAAATCTGGTTTTTCCTCATGAAAAGTGGTTTGCCGTAGTAAGGGTCACACTGGGCACAGTGATGCGCTCTTGTTAGTCCAGACTTTGGCTTTTTCTGTGAAAACATGTTTTGTCAGAGTAAAGACGAAGTTGGGAACAGGAGTACGCCGAGTCTGGGCCGAACTCTGACTGGTCCTCTTAAAATATGGTTTGCCGTAGTGAGGGTCACACTGGGCCCAGTGATTCACCTTTGTTAGGACGGACTTTGGGTTTCCTGTGAAAACATGTTTTGTCAGAGTAAAGACGAAGTTGGGAACAGCAGTACAACGATTCTGGGTCGAACTCTAACTTTTCCTCTCAAAAGATGGTTTCGCGTAGTAAAAGTCACACTAGGCTCCGTGTTGCGCCTTTGTTAGGCTAGACTTTCGCTTCGCCTGTTGAAACATGTTTTGTCAGAGTAAAGACGAAGTTGGGAACAGCAGTACGCCGACTCTGGGCCAAACTCTGGCTTGTTCTTTTAAAATATGGTTTGCCGTAGTAAAGGTCACACTGGGCCCATTGATGCACCTTTGTTAGGACGGACTCTGGGTTTCCTGATAAAACATGTTTTGCCATAGTAAAGACGAAGTTGGGAACAGCAGTACGCCGAGTCTGGGCCGAACTCCGGCTGTTCCTCTTAAAATATGGTTTGCCGTAGTAAAGGTCACACTGGGCCCAGTGATGCGCCTTTGTCAGGGCAGACTTTGGCTTTTCCTGTTGAAACATGTTTTGTCAGAGTAAAGACGAAGTTGGGAACAGAAGTACGCCGAGTCTGGGCCGAACTCTGGCTTTTCCTCTTAAAACATAGTTTGGCGTAGTGAAGGTCACACTGGCCTCAGTGATGCGCCTTTATTGGGCGAGACGTTGGCTTTTGATATTAAAACATGTTTTGCCAGAGTAAAGACGAAGTTTCGAACAACAGTGCGCCGAGTCTAGGACGAAATCTGGGTTTTCCTCTTAAAACGCGGATTGCCGTAGTAAAGGTCACACTGGGCACAGTGATGCGCCTATGTTAGGCCAGACTTTGGCTTTTCCTGTAAAAACATGTTTTGTCAGAGTAAAGACGAAGTTGAGAACAGGAGAACGCCGAGCCTGGGCCGAACTCTCGCTTGTCCTCTTAAAATATGGTTTGCCGTAGTAAAGGTCACACTGGGCCCAGTGATTCACCTTTGTTAGGACGGACTTTGGGTTTCCTGTTAAAACATGTTTTGTCATAGTAAAGATGAAGTTGGGAACAGCAGTACGCCAGGACTAGGCCGAACTCTGGCTTTTCCTCTTAAAACGTGGTTTGCCGTAGTAAAAGTGACACTAGGCACAGTGTTGCGCCTTTGTTAGGCCAGGCTTTGGCTTTTCCTATGAAAACATGTTTTGTCAGAGTAAAGACGAAGTTTTGAACGACAGTGCGCCGAGTCTGGGACGAAATCTGGCTTTTCCTCTTGAAACGTGGTTTGCCGTAGTAAAAGTGACACTGGGCACAGTGATGCGCCTTTGTTAGGCCAGACTTTGGCTTTTCCTATTAAAACATGTTTTGTCAGAGTAATGACGAAGTTGGGAACAGCAGTACGCCTATTCTGGGTCGAACTCTGGCTTTTCCGCTCAAAAGATGGTTTGGCGTAGTGAAAGTCACACTGGGCTCAGTGATGCACCTTCATTGGGCCAGACGTTGGCTTTCAATATTCAAACATGTTTTGCCAAAGTAAAAACGAATCTTCGAACAACAGTGCGCCGAGTCTGGGACGAAATCTGGCTTTTCCCCTTAAAACGTGGTTTGCCGTAGTAAAGGTCACACTGGGCACAGTGATGCGCCTTTGTTAGGCCAGACTTTGGCTTTTCCTGCAAAAACATGTTTTGTCAAAGTAAAGACGAAGTTGGGAACAGGAGTACGCCGAGTCTGGGCCGAACTCTGGCTTGTCCTCTTAAAATATGGGTTGCTGTAGTAAAGGTCACACTGGGCCCAGTGATGCGCCTTTGTCAGGCCAGACTTTGGCTTTTCCTGTTGAAACATGTTTTCTTTTTAGTGACTTTATGTTATCTACATATTAGCGAAGAGTCGTCATTCTAGCCTTCATATCTTCGGTTACGATCTTCTGTTACTTAGTCGAAAAAGTCGATGGTAAAATATTAGGTTTATGTACGAGTCCAGGCATATTTGTAGTTCTGAGATAAATTCGTAAAGTACAATTTCTTTTTCACTATGCGGTTCAAAGAAAACTTTAGGCCTGGCAGGCGAGTGATTTTAGTATTCAGAGAAACTAACGCAGTTACTGATAAAATGCTATTCAAATGGAAGCCAGATCTAAAGGCAAATATATTTTGGACATACTACATTGGAAGTCTACAAACTAAAATTATGCGTTCCAATAAGGAAAAAAATTGCACCATGCATATTGATTTAAAACCCATCAAAATAATTCTTCTCGCAATCTTCCTGAATTATGTGCAAGGTATTGTTAACACAACAACAATACAATAAAAATACAGCAACAATATTAAACAATATTCCAAAGTCTTTCAAATCTTAGTTCCTCTACATGACACTGTTAGTGATGAGAAAGCTTTAATATCAAATGACATCTTCAGTAAAATTGCAGGCAGTGTCCCTACTAAGATAATCAATTCCATCAAACTACACAATACGCAAGGCCTAAGATCTGGTAAATGCAGAAAACGTTACCAAACTTATCTTATGAAAGTATTTGTCACGGTACAAATGAAATAAAAAATAGTAGATTATGTACCTAGGCAATAAAGCTGAAATTTATACAAGTATAAAAATTTAACGTCCAAGCCGATACTTTATATGGAATAGTCCAAATAAGCGCAAACTCATCTGCCCAAGGCTAGGAAGTAAAATGGCGCTTGATTGTCCCGCGGACGCACGCGCTGGATTCGAATCCATTGTCAAGGTCAGTTTCAGGTCAAACTTACAAATTTCATCGCCTACCATTTGAGTCAGGGTAGCTGTAGGTTTTCAGGGTCGCTGTATTGAAATCCGTTGTTTTTTTGGTCCCATAGGATCAGGATCAAGATCAATACAAGGTCAAACCTACAAAATGCATCGCTTACCAAATAAGTCAGTGTCTCTGTAGGTTTTCGGGGTCGCTGAATTCGAACCTGTTGGCCGTTTAGTCCCATCAGGTCAGGGTCAAGGTCAGTTCAAGGTCAACTTTACCAAATTCACCACTAACCAATTAAGTCAGGGTACCTATAGGTTTTTGGGGTCGCTGAATTTAAATCCGTTTTCCTATAGTTACCGTGACTCAATTGGTTAGCAATGAATTTTGTAAGTTTGACCTTGAACTAACCTTGACTCTGACCTGATGGGATCAAACGGACAACGGATTCAAATTCAGCGAACCCACAAATAGAAGACCCACGTAGTCTGGTCCGTTTTGCAGGGGTTCAGATTTTGTGGTCCTGTGTTATTATGTGAAATCCTGCTCCTTTAGAAATTATTGAAATGAGAAAGAAGTGGATCAGAAGACGTACAATTTTTGGTGAAATGAGGTACGAGAAAGGACTTGTGATTTGGTGATTTCTTACTAATCACATGAATCCATGTTCCCTCGCTAAATAATGTAATGGCCCTGAAAAGTGCCGATGGATTTGTGTTCTAAAAAGAGCCGTTGAAGATGGAAGCACTAGTGGGCTAATTAGACTCTGGTTACGGGAACACAGTCTCAGGCGCAAAGATTGTGTCGCAAGCGAAGTACTTTGCAGGAAGTCTGCCCTTGTCATTTGGTACTCCTACCCGACCTGTTTATTTTATCAGAAATGAAGGAAAATGTACATAGTTAGACTATTAATTAATTGAACGGAGTAGAAAATAGATTGACTGAATGAACCTGCTTCGACTTTTCAAGAAGTCTAGACTCAATCAACTGCGCCAAAATTGAATCAATTCGTCGAACATAACGTGATATAGGTTCTAAAACGTTTGGAACGCCAATCAATAGAATTCTTCACGATTTTATTCAAACAACAGATATCATGGTACTTCTTCCTTACAAAATCACTGTAGGGTTTATCATTTTGTTTTTTGTATTTGCGAAAAAGCTAATTTTACATTATATATTCAAATGCATTTGAAGAAATAATCAAGGGGGTGTTGATGTGGATTAGACTGATTATCTCTGTATCCAAAAATACCAATACCGAGCCTCTTTTATAAAGCAGATTGCCTTGATTTAAATGAGGAAATGTATTAGAGCGATTAAAAATTTTCGATTCCGATTATAGACCACAATTCACATGAACCTGAATTATTCAATTTTTGGAATTAAATAATTTATATTTACTAGATTCTCTTTTCTTGGGTATAATGGTATACTTAAGAAAAACTGGCGTTAGTCGGTTCGCGATTTCGATTTATTTCTTTGTGCGTAGCAATGATAAATTCGACCTAACCAGTAATCTCACTCCCGTAACATTGTCCATAGAGTGCCAGCACAGTAAACCTGAATAATATATTTTGCAAATTAGAGCGAAACTATATGTCTTCAAATAATGCAGAAAATGGTTGTTGGAATATATAAATTGTAGCGCAAGTGCCAGTGACTTATGAGACTGATGAGAGGCTGAGACTGATGAGGCTTATAAGGCTGATGAGAGGATGAGAATGATGAGAGGATGAATTCGATGAGGCTTATAAGACTAATGAGAGCCAGAGACTGATGAGGCTAATGAGACTGATGAGGCTTATGAGATTGATGAGAGGTTGAGCCTGATGAAGCTTATAAGACTGATAAGCGGATAAGACTGATGGGAGGATGAGAATGAGAAGAGGATGAAACTGGTGAGGCTTGTTAGACGGATGATAGTATGAGACTGATGAAAAGATGAGACTGATGAGGCTTATAAGACTAATGAAAGCCTAAGACTGATGAGAGTTATGAGACTGATGAGGTTTATGAGACTGATGAGGCTTATGAGACTGATGAGGCTTATGAGACTGATGAGAGGCTGAGACTTATGAGGCTTATAAGACTGATGAGAGGAAGAGGCTGATGGGAGGATGAGAATGATGAGAGGATGAAACTGGTGAGGCTTGTAAGACGGATGAGAGGATGAGACTGATGAGGCTTATGAGACTGATGACTGATGAAAGGCTGACACTGATGAGGCTTATAAGACTGATGAGAGGATGAGACTTATGGGAGGATGAGAATGATGAGGATGAAACTGGTGAGGCTTGTAAGATGGATGAGAGGATGAGACTAATGAGAGGATGAGACTAATGAAAAGATGAGACTGATAAAGCTTATAAGACTAATGAGAGACTGCGACTGATAAGGCTTATAAGACTGATGAGAGGATGAGACTGATGGAGCTTATAAGACTGATGAGGCTTATAAGACTGATGAGGCTTATGAGACTGATGAGGCTTGTAAGACTGATGAGGCTTACAAGACTGATGAGAGGCTGAAACTGATGAGAGGCTTAGACTGATAAGGCTTATAAGACTGATGAGAAGATGAGACTGATTGGAGGATGAGAATGATGAGAGGATGAGACTCGTAAGGCTTATAAGACTGATGAAAGGTTGACACTGACGAGAGGAGAACACTGATGAGAGGATGAGACTGATGAGCAGCTGATACTGATGAGGCTTAAGAGACTGATGACAATCTGAGACTAATGAGGCTTATGAGACTGATGAGAGGCTGAGACTTAGGAGGCTGATGAGAAGCTGATACTGATGAGAGGATAAGACTGATAAGATGATGAGATCTCTTTTTGTTAAAAATTCTACTTTTCGGTTGAAGATTTAAATATTTTGATGAAAATTCGCCTTTTTAGGGTTGAAAATTAATTTTTTTCAACAAAAACTGAAACTATTCAATTTTGGGTTGAAAATAGATCCTTTTTAGTTTAAAATTAATTTAATAAAATTTTCATCGATAATTCAACTTTCTTGGTTGAAAATTAAAATATTTGGTTGAAAGTTGAACTACCCTCTTATACATTCATTTTTTTTTTTTTTGGTTGAAGATTTAACTATAATGTTATAAATTCGTTCTTTTTTGAAAAAACTTATTTTTTTTTACTAAAATGTAACTCTTCCACTATTGGTTGGAAAATGATCTTTTTCAGTTGAAAATTGAACTAATTGGTTGAAAATTAATTTTTGTTGTTGAGAAAACCAGTTTTTTCCTTTTTTGTTGAAAAGCAATCGATCTTGATTGGAAATTCAACAGTTTTGTTGAAAATTTATTCATTTTATTGTAAATTCGTCTTTTTTGTTAGAAAATTAATCTTCTTAATAGAAAATTCAACGACTTATTTTAAAAGTCCAACAACTATTCCAAAAAGTCATTTTATTAGTTAAAGATTTATCTCTTGGGTTGAAAATTTACACTATTTTTTTAAAATATTTTTTTCATACATTTTTTTAAATAAAAATTTAATTTTTCTATTGTTGGTTTAAAATTGATATTTTTACTTCAAAATTGGACTTTTGGTTGAAAAAGACCTTTTTTATTGAAAATTCGTAATTTCCGGTTAAAAATTACTCTCTTTTGGTAGAAATTTGATCTTTTTTGGTAAAAAATTATATTGCTTGGTTCAAATTAATCTATTTTGGTTGAGGATTCAACTATTTTATTGTGCTTTGAAAATTAATATTTTTAAATTAAAACGTCAACTGCTTAGTTGAAAGTTGAACATCTTTATTGAAAATTCATTTTTGAGTTGAAAATTAAACTATTTGGTAGAAAATGAAACTTTTTTTGGGTAAAAGTTAATCTTTTTTGTGTAAAAATTAGACAATTCAATTAAAAATTCATCTTTGTATGTCGAAGATTCAACCATGTATTTGCAAATTTAACTATTTACTGCAAAATGCAATTATTTTGTAGATAATTGAACTATTCTTTCCAAAAGTCATTTTTTTTTTATTTGAAAATTAAACTGTATTGTTAAAAATTGGTTGTTTTTTGATCAAAAATAAATTTTTCGCCTGGAAATTTAATTTATCCATTCTTGGTTGAAAATTGATCGATTTTAGTTGAAAATTCAACAATTTAGAAAAATCAACTACTTTTGGTTACAAAGTCTACTATTATATTTATTGTTCGGAATTCAATGTTAAAAATTCTAGTATTTGTGAAAATTTAACTATTACGTTAAAAATTTATTTAATTTGGTAAAAAACTTATTTCTCTAACTGAAAATTAAACCATTCTATTTTTTGTTAAGAATGTATCTATTTTTGTTGAAAATTCATTTATTTTGTTAAAAATATATCTTTTTTGGTAAAAAAATTAATCTTTTTGGTTAAAAAATCAACTATTAGGTTGCAAATTCTATTAAAAATTAAAATATTTGGTTGAAAATTCATGTATTTTGTTAAAAAACACTCTTTTTGGTAGAAAATAATCTTTTTCATTAAAAATTCATTTCTTTGGCTCGAAAATTAGGTTTTTTTTATAGAAAATTCATTTTTTTACTGAAAATTCAACTATATCATTTTTGTTTGAACATTAATCTTCTTCATTTGAAAATTCAACTATTTGTTTGAACATTTCTGTATTTTGTTGAAAATAATAAAAAAAAAATAAATAAATAAATAAAATAATAATCTGTATTTTGTTGTCTTTTGTGGTAGAATATTATTCTTCTTGGTAAATAATACACCTTTTTGTTTGAAGCTTCAACTATTAGGTTAAAAATTTCAGTAAAAATTAAAAAATTTGGTTAGAAATTAATGTATTTTGTTAAAAAATATTCTTTTTTGGTAGAAAATTAGTTTTTTTTTATTGAAACTGATTTTTTTTTATTGAAAATTAATTTTGGTTTGGTTGAAAATTAGTTTTTTTATGGAAAATTAATTTCTTTAACTAAAAATATCTTTAAATTTATTGTAGAAAGATTTTTTTTTATAGAAATTTAATCTTTTTGGTAGAAAATTCATTTGTTTGGTTGAAAATTTAACTATTACGTTAAAAATTTCTTTTACTTGGTAAACAACTCATTTCTCTAACTGAAAATTAAACCATTTTATTTTTTTGTTATAAATGTATCATTTTTTGTTGAAAATTCATTTATTTTGTTAAAAATTTATCTTTTTTGGTAAAAAATTAATATTTTTGGTTAAACATTCAACTATTTAGATTGCAAATTCTATTAAAAATTAAAATATTTGGTTGAAAATTCATTTATTTTGTTAAAAATTACTCTTTTTGGTAGAAAATTAATCTTTTTCGTTCAAAATTCATTTCTTTGGCTTGAAAATTAGTTTTTTTTATAGAAAATTAATTTTTTCAACTGAAAATTTAACTATATTATTTTTTTAACATTAATCTTCTTCAGTTGAAAATTCCACTATTTGTTTGGAAAGTTCTGTATTTTGTTGGAACTCGTCTTTTATGGTAGAATATTAATCTTCTTGGTCAATATTTCACTTTTTTTTGAAAATTCAAATATTAGATTAAAAAATTTCAGTAAAAATTAAAATATTTGGTTAGAAATTCATGTATGTTGTTAAAAACTTTTATTTTTTGGTAGAAAATTATTTTTTTTTATTGAAATTTTTTTTTTTAATGAAAATTAAATTTTGTTTGCTTGAAAATTAGTTTTTTTATGGAAAATTAATTTCTTTAACTAAAAATATATTTATATTTTTTGCTGGAAATTTTTGTTTATAGAAATTTAATCTTTGTGGTAGAAAATTCATCTTTTTGGTTAAAAATTTAATTATTACGTTGAAAATTTATTTTATTTGGTAAAAAATTTATTTCTCTAACTGAAAATTAAACCATTCTATTTTTTGTTAAAAATGTATCTTTTTTTGTGAAAAAATTCATTTATTTTGTTAAAAATTTATCCATAGCAGAAAATGCGGAACTCAGGGAACTGTATGGTTGAAAATTTAACTTTTACGTTAAAAATTGATCAGGTTAAAAATTCTATTAAAAAATATAATTTTCCGTTCAAAATTCATTTCTTTGGCTTGGAAATTAGGTTTTTTTCTAAAGAAAATTAATTTTTTGACTGAAAATTTAACTGTATCATTTTTGTTGCAACATTTATCTTCATCAGTTAAAAATTCAACTATTTGTTTCAAAATTTCTGTATTTTGTTGAAACTTTGCCTCTTGTGGTAGAATATTAATCTTCATGGTAATTATTTTTTTTATTGAAAATCTTGGTTTGGTTGAAAATTAGTTTTTTCATGGAAAATTAATTTCTTTAACTAAAATATATTTAAATTTTTTGTCGAAAATTTTTGTTTATAGAATTTTTATGTTTTTGCTAGAAAATTCATCTGTTTGGTTGAAAATTTAACTATTATGTTAAAAATTTATTTTATTTGGTGAAAAACTTATTTCTCTAACTGAAAATTAAACCATTCTATTTTTTGTTAAAAATTCATATTTTTTCTTAAAAATTCATCTATTTTGTTAAAAATTGATCTTTTTTGATAAAAAATTCAAATATTAGGTTGAAAATTCCATTAAAAATTAAAATATTTTGTTATAAATTCATCTATTTTGTTAAAAGTGTAAAAGAAAAAAGTCAAAATTAATTTCTTTGGCTTGAAAATTAGTTTTTTTTTATAGAAAATTAGTTCTTTTACTGAAAATTTAACTATTACGTTAAAAATTTATTTAATTTGGTAAAAAACTTATTTCTCTAACTGAAAATTAAACCATTATGTTGATATTTTATACCGGAAATAGGTAATCGATTCGAATATCTGAACTTAGTCAGAAACTATAGAAGTTTAAAGAAAAAATTGATCTTTTTTTTTAATTGGTGTCAAAATTTATATTTCACGTAATTTTCTTGGAAAAAAATCTATTCGATTGCTGAACGATTCTGCGATAAAAAGTGTAAAACCTGCAATTTTTAGGTTATGTTGGTGTATTTCACCTGAAATTGGTATTTTAAAACGAAAATCATTATAATTTGAACAAGATTTAGAATTTTTCAACAGTTTTTAATTATATTCGTCTTTTTGGTCGGAAATTGGTATTTAAGAAAATTTTATTTCAAAGAAGATTCTTAACTGTTTATCAATTTAAGTTATGTTCGTGTTTTAAACCGAAAATCAGTATTTTTAGTAGAGAAATCCTTAGATTTTGAAGATGATAAATAATTGTTGTACAATTGTAGATTAAGCTAACCGTTTCGAACGAAAATGTCGATATACATAGATTTTAAAGAAGATTTAGAATTTTGAAACAATTTTAGGTTATGTTAGCATTTTGCATCGAAGAGTAGATAATTCAGGTCATTTCTAAGGCAAGATTCCTATTATCAATATGTTACCGACATCTAGACCATTCCATAACTCAAATGGTTTGTGTACGTGCTAAGTTTCTAGAATATTCTCTAAGGCTCAATTAGTATAGTTATGAAAAAACAAGGATGATTTATTGCTTACTTATAGGTAATACATTTAATTTTCTGATAATTTGAATTTTAGTATTCTTGAATATATTATACACAAGGAAGCAATAATTCATACTTGTATGTCTCATAACTATTCAAATTGTCATCGGTAACCTTTGAGAAAATTCTGGCAACTTAGCACAGGTATGATCCACTTCAAGATTCCTATTATCAATATGTTACTGACATCTAGACCATTCCATAAGTCAAATGGTTCGTGTACTTGCTAAGTTTCTAGAATATTCTCTAAGGCGACCGTTGACGTCATCAAATGATATTGCGAAATTTTGTGAAACTAATTTTGCCTAAACAACTTCAAGATTATTTATTACCTCAATCGGTACAGTAATGAAAAAAACAAGGATGATTTATTGCTTCCTTCTAGATAAAACATTTAATTTTCTCATAATTTGAATTTCATTATTTTTGAATATACTATCTATAAGGAAGCAATAAATCATACTTGTATGTCTTATAACTATACTAATTTTCATCGGTAACCTTTGAGACAATTCTAGAAACGTAGCACAGGTACGATCCACTTCAAGATTCCTATTATCAATATGTTACCAACATCTAGGCCATTCCATAGCTCAAATGGTTTGTGTACGTGCTAAGTTTCTAGAATAATCTCTGAGGCGATCGATGACGTCATAAAATTATGTTGTGAAATTTGGTGATACAAATTTTGCGTAAATAACTTCATGATTATATATTATCTCAATTGGTATAGTTATGAAGAAAACTAAGTTGATTTATTGCTTCTTCATACATAATACATTAAATTTTTCAATAATTCGAATTTTATTATTTTTGAATGTATTATCTATAAGGAAGCAATAAATCATAATTTTATGTCTCATAACTATACTAGTTTTCATCGGTAACCTTTGAGAAAATTCTAGAAACTTAGCACGGGCACGATCCACTTTAAGATTCTTATTACCAATATGTTACCGACATCTAAACCATTCCATAGCTCGAATGGTTTGTTTACGTGCTAAGTTTCCAGAATATTCTCTGAGGCGAGCAATGACGTCATAAAACGATATTGCAGAATTTGGTGAAACGAATTTTCCGTAAACAAGTTCAAGGTTATTTGATAACTCAATTATTATAGTTATGAAAGAACAAGGATGATTCATTTCTTCCCTATAGATAATTCATTTGACTTTTTAATAATTTGAATTTTATTATTTTTGAATATATTATCTATAAGGAAGCAATAAATGTGTCTCATAACTATACTAATTGTCAATGGTAATCTTTGAGAAAATTCTAGAAACTTAGTACGGGAAAGATCCACTTCAAGATTCATATTATCAATATGTTACCGACATCTAGACAATTCCATAGCTCAAATGGTTTGTTTAATTGCTAAATTTATAGAACATTCTCTAAGATGACCGATAACGTCATAAAATGATATTGCAGAAGTTGGTGAAACGAATTTTGCGTAAACAACTTCAAGATTATTTATTACCTTAATCAGTACAGTTATAAAAAAACAAGGATGATTTATTGCTTCCTTATAGACAATACATTTAATTTGTTAATAATTTGAATTCTATTGTTTTTGAATGTATTATCTATAAGGAAGAAATAAATCATACTTGTATGTCTCATAACTATACTAATTGCCATCGGTAACCGTTGAGAAAATTCTAGAAACTTAGCACTGACACGATCTACTTCAAGATTCCTATTATCAATACGTTACTGACATCTAAACCATTCCATAGCTTAAATGGTTTTGTGTACGTGCTAAGTTTCTAGAATATTTTGTAAGGCGACCGATGGCGTCATAGTCTGTAGTCTGTAGTATCGTGTAGGCACGATAACTTTCGAAAGATTGATCAGATTAGATTGTGCTTTAGCACACTTCTTGAAGGCCTAAAAAGAAAGAAAAAGTTCTTTAACCAGCTATTTTCAATCAAAATTCAAAAAGTGAGCACATTTAAAAAATTTTTGAGACCACTGTTTTTCAAAATTTGAAAATTCTATGTACAACTATGAGTATTACTCCAGAAGGCAAACAATTTATCGAAGTGAAATTTTTTGGTGAAATGAAAAGTATCAGAGTTATTGCATTTTCAAAATCCCAAAAAACAAACTAAAATAATTATTTTAAGCCGAAAACCGCATGATATAAAAAAAAGCTTTGTGAAGAAAAACGTTTATTTTTGAAAGCTGTCGAAAAGTCCTAAAAATGCCATGATTTTTATAAGACGAAAAAAAAAGCTTTGAAACTTTCGTCAAACCATTGAAATCAATCGAGAATTCCCTATAATTCAAAAAGAATAACAAGTTAAAATTCAAATGACTATGAATCAATTGAAAAAAATTTTCAACATTTTTATAAAATTTAGTGAAAACCATTAAATTATTCCCTGGAACCTGTCAAAAAGTCCTAAAAATGCCATGATTTTTATGAAACGAAAAAAAAGTTCTGAAACTTCCGTCAAACCATTAAAATCAATCGAGAATTCCCTCTAATTCAAAAAGAATAACAATTTCAAATTCTAATCACTATGTATCAATAAGAAAAATATTCGAAAATTATTATCCAATTCAGTGAAAACCATTAAATTAATCCCTGGAACCTGTCAAAAATTCCTAAAAATGCGATGATTTTTATAAAACGAAAAAAAGTTCTGAAACTTCCGTCAAACCATTAAAATCAATCGGGTATTCCCTCTCATACAACAGAAATAACAATTTCAAATTCTAATCACTATATATCAATCAGAAAAATATTTGAACATTATTATAAAATTCAGTAAAAACCATTAAATTAATCCCCGGAACCTGTCGAAAAGTCCTAAAAATGCCACGATTTTTATAAGACGAAAAAAAATTTTTTGAAACTTCCGTCAAACCATTAAAATCAATCGAAAATTCCCTATAATCAAAAAAGAATAACAGTTTCAAATTCAAATCAATATAAATCAATCAGAAAAATATTCAAACATAATTATAAAATTCAGTGAAAACCATTAAATTAATCCCTGGAACCTGTCGAGAAGTCCTAAAAATGCCATGATTTTTATAGGACGAAAAAAAGCTTTGAAACTTCCGTCAAACTATTAAAATCAATCGAGAATTACCTCTAATTCAAAAAGAATAACAATTTCAAATTCAAATCACTATGAATCAATCAAAAAAATATCCGAACATTATTATAAAATTTAGTGAAAACCATTAAATAATTCCCTGGAACCTGTCTAAAAGTCCGAAAAATGCCATGATTTTCATAAGGCAAAAAAAAAGCTTTGAAACCTCCGTCAAACCATTAAAATCAATAAAAAATTCCGTATAATTCAAAAAGAATGACAATTTCAAATTCAAATCACTATAAATCATTAGAAAAATATTCGAACAATATTATAAAATTCAGTGAAAACCATTAAATTAATCCCTTTCTTTCTTAATTAATTAATTAATTAATTCCATTCACAATACTAAAACACAGTTCACAAGTATGAAATAGTATAATCTACTCATCTGGCAAAGTGGACTCCAACATTTTCTATTTTCTTTCTGATTTTCAGGTTCACTGTTACAAATAATCAAACTTTAGGATTGAATTGTAATAATACAAAATCATTGAAATAATAGATTTTTCAGGGTAGGTGAGGATTGAAATAAGTGCAAAATAAGCAGGAAATATTGAAGTAGTCATGAAAAATAACATTTGTACATTATTTTTCAAAATCTGAATGTCCGTGGGAATGAGCTCATTTCCTACATAATGATATATTATATAAATTACAATGAAAGTTACATTTTTGATTTCCAAC
The DNA here is from genome assembly GCA_011634705.1 of Andricus grossulariae. Classification (NCBI taxonomy): domain Eukaryota; kingdom Metazoa; phylum Arthropoda; class Insecta; order Hymenoptera; family Cynipidae; genus Andricus; species Andricus grossulariae. The sequence continues at coordinate 88,453,290 of JAABKJ010075445.1, read as the reverse complement.
CCTTTCAAATTAATCAAATTTCTAATCTCATTTCGGCTGTATGCAGTCTGAGGATAGTAATAGATTCATCTTAAATTCTATAAGGGACCAAAATTGAAACATTTTAGTATGAAGCCTTTTTTTAATTTATTTACTAATAAAACACAATGTTAAAAGTTCGAATAGCCGGTGCGGATTCTTATAGGACGTAAGCCGAATAGATTCAAGTTGGTCAAGTTCATATTGAAGTCCGACAACAGAATTAATTCTGGTAGGTGGAGTAATGAGCCTATCAGAAGATGACCTGGACCTGACGTGAAACGCAGGCTCAGAAGGGGAATAAGGTCTGGCTGGGGAAAAAGGCCCAGCAGGAGAATGATGTCTCTCTAATTTGAAAGAAGATTCAAAACGCGGAACACCAGGAATAGGTTTGTGGTCAGATAAAGAATCAAACTGTGAGCTTCAATTTGCAAGAAGGAACAGAGGATTATTATTCTTTCAAATGTGTAGGTATATCATGCAAAAATGCAAGGCAAAGCTGAACACCGTCAGGAAAGATTGCACCGGGAGACTAATATTTTCGAATTCATATTCTTTTCCCTATTCCCCTCTTTTCCCTTTTTTAAAAAAGTTCTTCTCATTCCTTTTGTTTCCGAAAATTTCCCCGTTTTTTTGCTTTTAATTTTTGTCGATTCGTTAACAGATTCAAATCATTCAAGGAATTCGGAGAATACAAAGAATACGTAGAATTCAAGGATTTCAGAGAATTCAAGAAATCCAAGGAATTAGGAGAATTCAAGGAATTCAGAGAATTGAATCAATTCAGAGGATTGAAGAAATTCAGAGAATTTGAAGAATTTAGAGAATTCAAGGAATTTGGAGAATTCGAAGGATGAAGAGAATTCAAGAAATGCAAGGAATGAAGAGAATTCACGGAATTCAGAGAATTGAAAGAATTCGGCGAATTGAAAGAATTCAGAGAATTCAAGGAATTCAGAGAATTGAAAGAATTCAGAGAATTCAGAGAATTCAAAGAATTCAGATAATTCAAGGAATTCAAATAATTCAAGGAATCAAGAGAATTCAAGGAATTCAGAGAGTTCAAGACATCCACAGAATTCGAGGATTTAAGAGAATTCAAGAAATCCAAGGAATTAAGAGAAATCAAGGAATACAGAGAGTTGAAAGAATTGAAATAATTCAGAGAATTCAAGGAATTCGGAGAATTTAAAGAATTTAGAGAATTCGAAGGATTCAGAGAATTGAAATAATTCAGGGAATTCAAGGAATTCAAAGAATTCAAGGAATTCAGAGAATTTAAAGAATTTTGAGCATTCAAGGAATTTTGACAACTCAAGGGATTCAAAGAATTCAAGAAATTAGGAGAATTCAAGGAATACAGAGAATTAAAATAATTCAGAGAATTTATAGAATTCAAAGAATTCAAGGAATTCAAAGATTTCAAGGAATTCAGTGAATTCAAAGAATTCAGAGAATTCAAGGAATTCAGTGGATTCAAAGAATTCAGAGAATTCAAGGAATTCAGTGGATTCGAAGAATTCAGTGGATTCAAATAATTCAGAGAATTTAAGGGATTCAGTGGATTCAAATAATTCAAAGAATTCAAGGAATTCAGCGACTTGAAAGAATTTGGACTTGAAAGAATTTGGAGAATTCAAAGGATTAATGGAATTCAAAGAATTCATGGGATGCAAGTTAGTGGATTCAAAGAATTCAGTGGATTCAAATAATTCAGAGAATTCAGGGAATTCAGTGGATTCGAATAATTCAGAGAATCGAAGGAATTCAGTGAGTTAAAAGAACTTAGAGGATCCAGAGAAATAATGGAATTCATAGAATTCAGAGAATTCAAAAAATTCAGAGAATGCAAGGAATTAAGAGAATTCAAGGAAATCAGACAATTCAAGAAATCTCAGGAATTAGGAGAATTCAAGGAAGTCAGAGAATTGAAAGAATTCAGAGCATTTAAAGAATATAAAGATTTCAAGGAATTCAGTGAATTCCAAGAATTCAGAGAATTCAGAAAACCCAAGGAATTCAGAGAATTTCAGGAATTCAGAGAATTCAAGGAATTCAGCGACTTGAAAGAATTTAGAGAATTCAAAGGATTAATGGAATTCAAAGAATTCAGAGGATGCAAGGAATTCAGAGAATTCAAGCTATTCAGAGAATTCAAGAAATCCAAGGAATTATGAGAATTCAAGAAATTCAGAGAATTTACGGAATTCAGAGAATTGAAATAATTCAGGGAATTGAAATAATTCAAGGAATTCAGAGAATTTAAAGAATTTAGAGAATTCAAGGAATTTAGAGAACTCAAAGGATTCAGAGAATTCAAGGAATTAAGAGAATTCAAGGAATTCAGTGGATTCAAAGAATTCAGAGAATTCAAGAAATTCAGTGAGTAAAAAAAATTCAGAGAATTTAAAGAATGAAGAGAATGCAAGGAATTCAGTGAATTCAAAGAATTCAGAGAATTTAAAGAATTAAGCAAATTCAAGGAATTTAGGGAATTCAGAGAATGTAAGGAATTAAGAGAATTTATGAAATTCAAGTAATGCAAGGCATTCAGAGAATTCAAGGCATTCAGAGAATTCAAGGAATTCAGAGAATTTAAATGTTTCAGAGAATTCAAGGAATTCAGAGAATTCAAGGAATTCAGAGAATTCAAGGAATTTAGAGAATTCAAGGAACTCAGACAATACAAGGAATTCAGAGAATTCAAGGCATTCAGAGAATTCAAGGAATTCAGCGAATTCAAAGAATTCAAGGACTTCAAAAAATTCAGAGAATTCAAGAAATTAGGAGAATTTCATAAATGGAATTGTCTAGCGTATAATGACCTAGGTTCTACTTTAAGTACAATTGCGCCATTCGAATGCGTAGGTAGGCTAGTCACGCCCGCACGTACGATACCACAGTATAGGTACATAAACAGCTACGTAAACAGCTTTACGCGTAGGTGTGCAGGTACCCACAGCATAAAAATCTACCAGCCGATGACTCTCCACATTCATACAATATCGTTTTCACTCACAACCTTTTCGCATCTTCTGCGACAAAATAATTAATCAATAATACATTTCTTAATAATTAATTTAATATTTACAAAAACGTCTTTTTTTCTTATGGGAAATGCATGTTAAACTTCATGGGGCTTGCGGCACCCCTAAATATAATGAAAAAAAAAAAAAAATTAATTCATTTTTGGGCGAATTCGAACAAATTTGGAAGGTGTCCCCATTAAAATTCGAAAAAAAATTTTTTGAACCGGTTTTGGATCGGTCTTCTACTGTACATTCAATTTTAGACCATTAACAATTTGAAAATCTGCAATTTTAAAGAATTACAATTGAAAATTCTTTATTTTCGAAAAGGTAGAATTGCAAATTACTTAATTTTCAAGATTTTTATTTGAAAGTTTTGTAAGCTGGAACATTGTGTTTGAAATAGTTCAATTTTGAAAATTTACAATTTAATTTTTATAAATTTTATAGATGTATGAATAAAAATTCTTACATTTGGAATATTTTAAAGATCAAAAGTCAAGTTTTTAATTCTAAATCTTCAAAATTGAAGAAATTTCGAATTCTATATTATAAAAATTATACAATTTTTAATTTTAAAACTTAAAAATTGCATAATTTTTTTATTAAAGCTTTTCAATTTTAGATATTTACTTATACATGCTATTTATTTACTTGTAAATTAATTTACTAATTAAGAATTGAAAGTTCTGCAATTTTGAAGAGAGACAATTGAAAACTTCTCCACTTTATGAATGTATAAATAAAAATTATTATAACTGGATGGTATTGAAAGTCAAAAGACAAGTTTTTAATTTTAAATATTCCAAATTGAAGAAATTTCAAAAGTAAATCATCAGAATTGCAGAATATTTAATTGAAAATGTTTCAAATTGAAAAATCTTCAATTTTAAAAGATTTATAATTCAAATATCTTCAATTTTGAAGAACTATAATTGAAAATTATTGATTTTTGAAAATGTAGAATTGAAAATTGTTCAAGTCTTAAGATTTTTATTATAAAGGCTTGTAAGTTCGAACATTTCATTTGAAATAGTTCAATGTTGAAGATTTACAATAAAAAATTTTTTCATTTTAACGATTTAAAATAAAAATTTTAAGATGTTGAAGAGTTGCAATTGAAAACCTCAATTTTAAATGTTTTAAATTTGAGTTTTCAACAAAAAGGATTAATTCTCGGCCAAAAATATAATTGTAGACTATTCAACCAAAAAAATAGGCCAACAAAAAATAGTTTGATTTTCTTGTTGGACTGTACTAATTACTCAGTTCGCATTCAAATGGAAAAACGTCAAAAAGGGGAAAAGGAGTGAATAGGGAGAATGTGAAGCCTGCTTTAGTTAAATAACATTTTTGAAAGTTTTAGGACTGAAGAATAATAGTGTAAATAAACATTAAAGTTACAAAATTGGAAATTTTGCTCAGAAAATAAAATTAGTTTTCCCCTGCACTTTATCATTTCGGACTCATCAGTAAGGCAATGCGAATCTGTCCGCCTGAGGCACTTTCGAATTTAATTGACCTAATTTCCATTATACTGTATATTTTCAAATAATTTTTTAATTTTTGAGAATTTTGTAATTAATATTACTACATAATTTAGGAGAGTTAAAAATCATTTGAAAATAGACAGTATAATGGAATTTAGTTCAATTAAATTCTAAAGTGTCTAAGGCAGGACTGACTCACATTGTCTTACTGAGTCCAGTGAGTCAGTCTGGTACGAAACGAGTTAGGTTTCGTATGATTGAAAGAAATTATTTTAAAAAAAAATTAAAAACCGAACAAAAAATAAGAATTATGGACCCTAATGACAATTAAAAGATTCTTCTTCGAAATTATGACACTTGAGTCAATTAAAAACGATATCTTTCGAAAAAGCAGCAAAAATGTAATTTAAATACATTTAAAAAAATGTTTGAATTTTAAAAACCAAGTGATAAAAAACAATAGGGAAATAATTTAATTTTCTTTTTGGACTCTATTAATTATTCAGTTCGAATTTAAATGGGGGAATAGGGAAAATGTGTAGCCTGCTTAAATAAAATAAATTTTTTTAAAGTTTTCAGACAAAATAATAATAGTTTAAATTAACACTAAAATTTATATTCAATCCTTTTAAAATATTAGCTTACAAAACTGAAAATTTTGCTTAGAACATAAAGTTGGTTTTCCACTGACATTGTTGATTTCGGACCTAATTTCCATTATACTGTATATTTTTAAATAGTTTTTAATTTTTGTAAATTTTGTAATTAATATTACTACCAAATTTAGAAAATTTACAAATTATTCAAAAATATACAGTATAATGGAATGAAAGTAAATTAAATTTTAAATTGTTTAAGGGGACAGACTCGCAGCTGATGAGACCGAAATCAAAAAGTGCAGTGGAAAACCAACTTTATTTTCTAAGCGAAATTTTCAGTTTTATAACCTTATATTTTAAAAGGATTGAATATAAATTTTAATGTGCATTTGAACTGTTATTATTTTGTCTATAAACTTTCAAAATTGTTATTTAATTAAAGCAGGCTACATATTTTTCCTATTCACCCCTTTTCCCCCTTTTTGTGGTTTTCCATATAAATTCGAAACTGAATATATCCAACCGAGCAATTCACGCCTACCCCGAAAGGGAAACGGCTTAATGATATAATAATAATAATAATAATATAAAAATTGACAGTAAAGTACAAGTGGAAACATTGATGCGGATTCTGAAAGTGTTTGTGAAAATTTATATTTTTTTGTTTAAATTTGTACATTTCTACAATAAACTACCAGTGTATAAAACATAATTTCACCTACAGTTTCCGAATATTTTATCTTTTTTATATATTTTCAATAAATATATAATATAATAAAAGGATTAATTGATAGTACATAATATTGCATAGGTTTTGCTAAAAATTTAAAAAAGTATGAAGAACATTAAAAACGAACGTCAAGGCCTTGCTATATTTTTTTATAATTGAAAAAAGAAATTTCTGTTTCACCAACCTAACATATTACGTTAATGAAATAATATTTAATTAAATTCCTCTGTGTCCAGTATAATTGCATCATTGCTCTTCCGAGAGGATAACCCGACACTAAATTCAACAACATAACATTAAATTATTAAATTTGGTTTGTTTCATTATGCTCTATTTGTCAAAGGTTTCAGATCCAATAATGGAGTTTTAAGTCGCTTAATTGAATAGCAGCGGAAATGTTTCTGTCGCGTGTTGCAAACTATACAAGTTGGCTCTTAATTAAAGTTCACTACTCGACAGATTAGTTTGCAAAGTTTGGAATTTCTTGTTAAGTAATGAAGATCTGCGTTTGACCCTTTCGAAGGATATTTCTATCAAATTCAATATCATGACATTAAATCTCTCTAGTTATAAATAAATTTAATATTATTAATCATTTTCTAATTTATTCATTTAAAGTTAGCTGAAATAGTCTAAATAGCGCTAAAATTAACTTTTTTCATAAAGTTCTTGAATGAAGAGAGAATTTTATTTGTGAAATGATTTCTGTTTGTAGCTTTCTTTTGTATAAACAGATACATGCGAAAAAATTAATCGTAAGATTTTTATATAAATGTTGAAAATCTTTAAAATCGAATAATATAAAAATTGAATTTTCATATTTATAAAACCAAAAACTTAAACCCTTGAAATTAAGCCTTTTCTTCATTATCAATTGTGAATGGGATCTCTTCAAATACCTATAACCAAATTTTGTATTCAAATTTTTGAAACCTAACTAATTAAAATTATACAAAATTTGACGATTTTCGTAATAAAGGTTTTAAATTTCATCAATTTTGAATTGTTAATTTTAAATTATATAATATAAAATATAAAATCATTTTAACGAATTAATGTCACCAACTCACAATCCTTATTTGAAAATAGTATCTTATTTTGAAGCTCTTTGAATAACACTTATTCAAATAAAAAGAATATTGAATATATTATATTTTTATATATAATATATATTATTAAATATTATAATTGAATTATTAATAATAATAAATTTCAATGAGTAATAAATTATAATAATAAAATTTAAAGTGTTTTGATTTTCCATTTTCATTGCCTTAAAGTTTATAATATTTTAGGTTTTAATGCTCCAATTCGTATTTTATAAACTAAAGTTGTTTTTCTTTTCAAAATGTTAATTTCCTAATTATATTGATCAGCGAAAAAGAGATTCAGAAATTTGTTGTCAAATATTCTGGCAGATGACAAATAGACTTAAGAAGTTTCTTACCAAAGCATTTTTAATTTCGATGAAAAATTCAAAAATTATATATAGGATTTTCAATATTTTTGTAAAATACCAAAAATAATTATTTTAACCTATTAGGAAGTTTTAGTCGACATTTTTAGGATAGCAAATATTTTTTAAACTTAACTGAATGCAATTTTTCGATTAGAGCAAAATTCATACTTTAAAAATTATGAATTGTTTTAAAAAAGATGTAAAAGTTATTAATACAATTTTTAGTAGACGTGAATGAGATTGATAAATTATCTTAATTAATTTTCTAAACTTCTAGGATTTCTAAAATTTTTAAAATCTACCGAAAACCAACTTTTAGCAAATTCACTTTAAGCCCAGTATTTAGTAAATGTTAAAATACTTTTAATTCAAAAATGTATTCCTTACAACATTTAATTATTTTGAAAACTAATCAGAATTTAAAAAAAATGTTTTAAATAAAATCTCAGAATAAAAAAACATACGAATAAATTTATTATATTGCAAGAAATGAGAATCGATCAAAGGTTTAATTTAATTTTTTTGAATAAAAATTTAACATTTTCATTTTTTTTTGAAGAGTGAACATCTTTGGTTGAAAACTTAACTTTTTGTTGGAAATTCGTTTCTTTTCGGTTGGAAAATAATTTTTTGAACAGAAAATGTAACTATTCTATTATCGGTGGAAAATTCATCGTTTTTAGTCGATAATTTAACAATCTTCATACATTAATGTATTTTGTTGTAAATTCATCTTTTTTGTGAAAAATAAATCTTCTTGATTGAAAATTCAACTATTTGGTTAAAAGTTAAACAACTTTGTTAGAAACTTAATTTCATAATTTGAAGATTCATTTATTTGATTGCAAAATAAATAATTTGGAAAAACGCTTTTAATCTTTGTAGAATGTTATGAGGAACAGTGTTGTCGGACCAGATGAAGTGATCCCAGAAGAACAGCCTTTTGCATCTGGTTCGCGATGGAATGAGCCTGACGCTGGCAAGCCGGAATCTTCTTGAGTCGGCTAAGAAATAGGCATTGGGGTAACTCGCCAATGCAACGAATTATGCGGTTACCTCCCCAGTATCGCGTAGTGCTACCCACGATAGGCCTCTATCGGATGGATGCCATGGTTCCGTCGCGAGTGGCAATAGGACCGAACCGAGGCGACGACCAGGCAATGATCCCGGACATCGATTTAAGTGGTCGGTCCAACTCAGGAGGGACATCCTTACCTGTTACATGACCGTTAAGTCAATATATACCCGGAATATGCTCATAAAACGCCTCAGTATTTAAGAGATCAGGTATCTTTTTTGCGCAAAAACGGATGTGATCGAAGGAGATCTATCCATCAAAAAGTCTTTCTAAGGATGGATATTATCCGAAGCTAATACTGCTCTCCCTGATTTGCTCCACGAAGATGTTAATCTGTGGAATCTGAATTTTGTAGTTTGCGAGAAGGTGGTCCCACTGCTTAGCGATAATAGAAGTAATACTACTTCAGTACGCCTGAGTAAGATTCGCGAGCGTATTGCACAGCTTCAGTTTAAAATTTAAACGGTGAGACGCCATGCATAAAATATTCAGTCCGTGATTAGCTACATAACATCAAATAAAAAATGCACTCCAAAAGTTAGGGCACTTGTTCGAAACTGAAGGAAGGCAAATCACTCGCTGAACAAGTGTAAACTGTTGACCATCAAGCAGCACTGGACGCAAAAAAAAAGATCTCTTGTAATAGCGAAACAGCGCCTTGAACGTCGAGTAAAGTGGATTCAGGAAAAATCCGCTTAGCCGAGAAGAGATTCAAGTATTCTGGGAGCAAGTATATAGAGACACTTATCAGCTAAATGAAGACGCTTCAGATATATCACTCTTTCGTAACTTTTGTTAAAGGCAAAGGTTACAAGGTCCATAGGATGATTGTCCACTAATTACTGCTGAAGAAGTAAAGAAAGTTATCGCTAGAACTAAGAACTTTTCAGCGCCAGGGTCAGATAAAATCAACAACTTTTGGTAAAGAAGTTCACTTTCACGCACCAACATCTTGCTCGCATATTTACTACTTTCTTATACGGAGAACAATCCATCCCGCAGTGGCTAGTGAAACGACGCACGGTATTGATCCCTAAGACTGGAGATTTGTCAAGTTCGAAGAACTACATGCCCACGGCTTGTTTGAACACCAGCTAAAAGCTATTCACTGCCATCCCTAAAGAGAGGATATTAACATCTGTAGAGCCGGTATGGAGTGGAATAGTTGAACAACGTGGATACAAGAGAGGGCTGGCAGGCTGCAGGGAGAACCTGTTAATGGACGTGCGTATTACCCATGACTCGATCAGGTATCGGCGCTATCTGTCCATGGCTTGGATTGACTACCGTAAGGCATGTGATAACACGAATAATGACTTACTTATTAAGCTCCTTGAGTGCCTGAAGGTGCATCCAAAAATATTGAGATGCATGTAAAAGCTTATGCTCTTGTAGCAGAGAAGATTTGTCATAACATCTGACAAAAGTCAAGTGACCGAGGCAAAAGCTCTGGATACTTATGTGACCAGCCAAACAGAAGAGAATATAAGGTCAACCACCTTTTATACATGGACGACCTTAAACCCTTTGATCAATCGAAAGAGGACCTTAGCATCCTTGTGGAGGCGGTCAATAGATACTCTAAAGCGATTGGCATGAGCTTCGGACTGGAAAAGTGTGCCTGCCTTCACCCACAACAAGGAAGACTAGAAACTACATCATCGCGTGACGACTAGGATGTTCAACTCATAGGCGGAAATACCATTCAACGTCTTGGTGATGGAGAAACATATGCATATCTTGGAATACCGCAAGCGCAAACCCAAAATGTGCGTGTGTTAAAAACGGCACTTGAAAAAAGATATCGCCAAATTCTCAGAAAAATTGTGGGCTTCCGAATTATCTGAAAAGAATAATATCCAGGCGACCAATATGCTGGCCGTTCCTATACTGCTCTACACGTTTGGTGCAGTAAAATGGAACGTCTATGAGTTGAAGCATCTTGAACGAAGCACACGCAAGATGATGACAATCCATCGAAGTCATAATCCTAGATTTCCGTACCTCGAATATACCTCCCTGGAGATAAAGGGGTAGAGGCTTGCGGAAGCTGGAGTTTCTTCATCGAAGAACGGTTTAGGCTACAGCCTGCTCAGTTTTAAATAGTGCATATTCTCTTATGCGACTCGTACATCAACATAAGGTCGTCAATGCTGCGGCGTTTCTATACCGTGCCGCATATAGGGCTGCAGACGAGCTTGGCTTCCCATTTGACTACAGCGATACTACAAATGGCCTAGCATCACTTACATCTTCGGTGCTCAAAATCCGTGTACAGGAAGTAGAACATACGCTTCTACTAAGAGAACATGCTGATAAGCCCCTTCATGGTAAATTATACGGCGAGGGCTGTTTCTTGGTCGCTATGCGGGCCGCAGGTCATTCCTGTCCCGATTTCAAAGCTGTAAATCGGTCCGGCAGGGGCCTCGACCCAGGGAACCAGAAGGCCCGTGTTAGCTAGGCTCTTTCACCCTACTACCATACCGTAATCATGCATACCAGGAGAGCCAGTTTATAGGGATCCTTTCATTCATATCCATACGCATGCGGGCCGAGGTACTTTTGACCCCCATGTCCCACACGCTTAAGCCTTCCCACCAACTACAAGGTGTTACAGCCCCTAGGGGAGGACCATTCAAGTTGATGATGCAGAGTTCCCGTAGTATTTATCAAGCCTCTCCTTTCAATGGCTATCAAACACAAAATAAATGACTCAGCTCGCTCAAATTTCGCCAGGAGTCTATTCATAGATGGCGTTGACGGGATCTGTAGTGCATTTGAAGTAACTCCGAAAAAAAATTCAAAAAGTCACTGATTTATCAAACAGCCCTCGTATTTTTTAACATTTCACATATGTGCGCGAACGGCAGCCAACGAAGCCCCCTATGCATCGCATGCGCAGTAGCGCAAGGTGTCCGTGTTGGGAGCACTGATCCAGAGTCCAACTTTCTCAAGCCGTATCCTTGTTCTCGTAGGTCCTACGTTACGAATTTCTTACGTAAACCGCAACCAGCCTTCGAGGACCCTTACCCCTCTTACCATGACTCTCGTCGCTCCCATTACGACGGTTATGCCTCTCCATCTTCTGATGCAACCCGGACGTAGGAGATTCTGCGCAAGTGAAATATTAAATATTTCGGCGCACGCCATGAAAATTAGAATGCATTCTTGATGCCCATTCAGGAAGGCCCCGATCTCGTATCTATTGATGATGCTGATTTTTTTAGAGTGATCCCTTTTTTTCTATCTGAAGGTTCGGATTTGCAATCCAAACTGAGACAGGAGTTTGATCATAGAACTCAAGGTGAAAAGGAATCTGTCTCCGATTACCTGACATTCAAGAGCGGCATGCTCGATAAATTAAACCCTAGGTTGCCGGGATGTGACGAGGTTATCTACGCGCACAGGAATCCTATACCTAGGCTACACTTCGCCTGCATAGGAATGATATTCGAGATTTCGCTGACCTCGAATATCTTGCCAATGTGGCACAAAGAAGCTATCACGTGGGAATAAATCATAAACCTCTCCCCGTCATAGAGCTTCCGGAGCTAGTATATGAAGATCTCAACAATAAAAGGTCCGCCAAAGGATACGATACGCGTCAAGAAAGGCTCGCATAGATATACCGATTGGCTTCAAGGGTCATTATATGCCTAAAGATAGCGATATATCTCTTTTAAATTTTGACGGTAGGATTTTCATCACGGAAAAGAAAATCGAAGTGGCTTCCAATATCTCAGAAGTTCGAATTAAAACCAGAAATTTTCAACTACCTTCAATTCTTCAGAGTCATCCTTTTTTAAGGGACCTTAAACATCAAGATCAATTTATTACCTCTAGTTCAGATTTGAAAACTAAAGACATTCATTTCCCTTCTAAGGAATCCTTATTCCCTGATAATTCTGTGTCACCGATCCCTGTCTCGAATACTGTAACCTTAGATCCCAACCCTGCTTTACCTAATTCATTTTTGGAACCCTTTTTCCTTGATCTAGAACATATTAACCCTGACATTGATCTACCGGAAGCTTTTTATGACATTCTTGAAGTGGAATCTCATTCCAACACCATCCCTGTATATAATCCCTCTGAACTTCCCTATCTCCCATCCACTATTTTGAGCACTCAACCAGTAATTTTTTTTATTTTAAAAGTCCTAGAAAAACCAATTACAGCTCTATTCGAGAGTCGTGCTTCTCGCGCATTTCCAGAGTTGAACGGCTGTAGATTGGTCAAAGACTTAGAATTCAAAACGGTTAATAGGAAAGGGCCAGTCCTGGTGGCGAACACTCAAGTAGACTCATTGTTATACAAACAAAAATTTTCATTTATTGTAGTGAAAATTATTTCTAATATACCGGAATTATTGTAAGAAGTAAAGAATATAAAACATATTGTAGAATATACAATTTGTCGAATGAATTCACACACTGAAATTTCAGTTTTTCAATATTCATGTTGATATTGTTACCTCAAATGTGGATGTCAATTAAAAAAAACGGTAATTCCATGACAATTCAATTTACCAAATATGATCATGCGAATCATGAATCGCTCGACGGACCCTGCAATGTTTTCACGTGTACAACCCTTCCACCGAATGAAGTTCTCGATCTTGACAAAAAGTTGACTAAAAAATTATTTTCTTGTATATTGTTTCATGAAATTGGACATCTTCTTGGCTTATAGCATACACATCCTAATTTGAAGATAATGATTCATTGGGATTACGTGCATTTCAGAAAGTAGACTTGATTAATATTAAAAAATATAGTTGAAAGTTTGTCATTAGGACAACCGCAGGATTTCGCTGAGAGCAGGTGCTAATCTTAAAAATTGCACCCGCTCCCAGCGAAATCGCGGTAAAATTTCAGCTGTAACCACGTCTCGTTTGTGCCATAAAATTTGTATCGCTCCCAGTTTTTTTACCCTTACCAGGTATTTAAAAGGTTTAACTCAGTTTTAATACCTGTAGTGCAAAAATGACACTTCCGTTGATGAGACCGAAAAAAGGGCGTGTCTTTTACAATTCTGAGTGGAGAAGAAAGAAACTGGAGGAAAACTTTCGGTCCGAGTCCCTGGCTGCAAGATTTCTGAAAGGTTTCTTGTAAGATTCGCAATATTTTTGAAACATTTCAAAAAATGTTTCTGAAATAAAGATATGTTCTTTGCACAGATCGTGCACAATATTTCATGAAATATTTGACAAATAATATTTTAGTGAAACATTTCTGCAATATTTTAGATTTACTATCTGTAAACATTTGATGGAAATAATTTTAAAACATGTCTTCAAACCCTGTGTGCAACATTATCAAAGGTTTCATTGTAATATTTCATTATATTTTCACTGCAACATTTCATGCCGTGTCGGCTGTATCGCCGGCAAGTGCAAAATCTCCCTTCGTTTTAACTATAATTTCTTCTATACTTACACAGCTTCGGAATTTCTAAATATTAATATCGTAAAGCTACCTTCACGTTAATAATTTCGACATACCTTTGGAAAAGAAGACTTCGCAGATCCTCGCAGAAACAAGCCGAACCCTTTAGCATCACATGTGAACTCGAACAAATGCAGCAACATGCGACAAAGTATAATGAATTTAGTCAACATATAGAAAATGTAATATGCCTGTGTTAACTATAATTAAAAACATTTTTAATAATGTAGATCCGAAACCAGCGACCCAAAAAAATATATATATAAACATAATTTGAATTCACTTTCGTACATTTTGATGGGCTTGCTGATTTTTCGCCACGGAAATGGGTCACCTGGCCCGCAGTCTATTGTAAGGATATGTAAGATTTTTTTGACAATTTATACATTCTTTTCACTTTAAGCGTGATGACGGTAGATTTCAGGAGATTTTTAAATGATTTTAACGATTTTAAGAAATACCGATAGATTTTGACGGATTTTCAGAAATTAAAAATTATTTGATGAGATTTCTTCATATTTCGATATAAATCACGGGATATGAATTCAAGAAGTACCGAAGTATTTTGAGGAATCTTGAAGGATGTCAGAAAATTTTGTGAAAGAGATTTTAAAAGGTTGTTACGGATATTAATGGGATTTTGAAAATTTAAAGTGATTTCCATGATTTCAATACATTCACGGAATCTGAGAGAATTTGAAGGGATTTTTTAACTATTCACAAAAATGAGGGATTTCAAGGGAACTCATGATTTGGAAGAATATCCAGAGATTATGTAAGGGTAATGTACCATATTCTATTCGAAATCAGTGATTTATGAGACTGTCAGGCCATCTGAACAGTGAAACCTCATATTGATGATATTTTTGTTTGTGGAAACATACGACTGACGTTGCAGTCATTTGCTTGGCTAGGATTATTAATCTCCCGGGTTGCAAGTGACGAAGGAATCAAACAACAAGCGTAGGCCTAACAATCATGCCCAAAGATAAATAGCATCTAGGTGAGGTATCTCAAATGTTGACTCTGGGATACCGAGCGACCTCTCAGGTTATGCAGCCTTATCTGTGCATGCGGAACTCTTCACGGATGGACGAATCCTTTTCCATAGCTGCTCGTGGAACAACAATGATAACACCGAACATAGTTGTAATAAGTGCTGTTTGAAACAATTGAAGGCACAGGGCTCCCGACATTGGGTCGGACAACAATGCCGACTGTTGATGAATCGTTTATGTTCTACTAATACGAATCGATACCGTCATATAACGCAAGTTTACCATTTTATCTAGTATAATCATTACCGTGAGACTGACGGAATAATTACTATCAAATATATTTGATATTTTTCCGTATTCTTGGTGCAGGCAGAGGCATGTCAGTCGTACGAATCATAGCGTACCACCTATAAAGCATCTTGAAACACGCCTGCGTTTATTCTCAAGGTAGTAGTGCACGGAATCTGAATACATTCCCCGAGTTAGATCTCAGTATATTTCCTTGTTTCCAAAGGTTCGGAAATATACCATTTGGGTACCAGGCGTACCCCATGGGACAGTGAATGACTTGAACAGGTTTACAGAGCAACATGAGCCTCACCCACTCTGCCATCCATCAGCCTCTCTGGTCAGGCTATGAAGAATGTGGCCAGATCTGGCTGAACGAAGCGGTCTTCCTCAGGTCATTAGTTATTTGCTCGTATTCAACGCAAGGGCTTGGTGTGTTACGTACGTGTATGAGCATATGTCTTCATTACTTGAATTTGACCAGCGACCTCTGAGCGATAGATCCCACGAAATGAATTCCCATCTCAAGGTAATCGCGAACCCTTTCCCGAGTCTTCTCAAACTCGACTAGCGATACACAACCAATTTTACCTTAACATGGAGCCTCTTCGTTGAAAGATGAATAGTCAATTTCTCTGCCATTTCCGGTGCTTCCGGTATGGACTTCAAGAACAGTAGAGGAGAAAGAGTGATTGTAGCAATTTTTCAATTATTTATTGCCTACATTTTGAGTGTACACCAGAGATTAAGATGACAAAGGTTTCTAAACGCTTCACAAAATTTTGAAAGATTTCAAAAGATATCTTTGGGTTGTAAAATGCTTAAGCAGTCCAAGTTTCCTAAATGTTTTAATCGGTTTCTGATTATTCAAAGTCATTTTAACAGATTTTATAAGATTTCGCAGAATTTTGCAGAATTTTAAGGAAACTCATACCTGTTTCAGAGATTACAGATAATCTTATGGGTATCACATTCACAGTTGTTGTTGTTGTGATTGGCATATCCCCCCTTTGTTTCCTCTCGTTCAGATATGAAATGAAAGGCGGTAAAAGAAAGTATTTAAGAAAAGTGAATAATTATTTATTAACTTGGAATCCCGTGGTCTGGTAAGTACTGTAATTCAGACCTGATCACTTAAACTTTCATTTTTTTACACGTGATGAGTTTTCTTGCTTCAAGCTTATTTTATTTGTAGTGAAATAACTCCCATATTCTAGGCTAATATTTTATTTATCATTGTAAATTTCATTGATATCAACAAACTAATTAAAAATTTTATTTTTACTTCAAATTCCTGACACTTGAAGTGTTCTTTTTTTTGTTGCTCAAAAGATTTTAGGGATTAATTATGATGATCTTTTACTGAATTTTATAACAATATTTTATCACTTCCTCAAAGCATTTTATTACACTAAATCAAGAATCGCAAATTCCACAGACTATTACATTATCGAGAGTATATCCAAAAAATTCCTAAATCACTCTTAACTGCCGATATTTAAAGTCGAGAGGCGACGAAATTTGAAACGAACTTTGAGCACATGGGCATTCTTTGTCCTTTAAAAAAAGATGGTCCCGCGCCAGTTTTTGGAAGAGTTGGTCGATATTCGAACTGTGAAAGAAACCAAAAATAAAATTCTAAAATTTGACTAGTTTTCGTTTAATCTGTAATTTTGTATGAAGGAATTTTTCTAAAAGATTGCTAATCACGCCTATCAAGTGCAATTTGGAGATTGAAAAGAAAATAGAAAAATCCTGAAGCCTTTGATACAGATAAGTTTTTTTTTTATAACAATACATATTAATTAATTTTCTGTTAAGATATAACTTTTTGATGCTAAAAGCTTCGAATAATACTGCCAATTTCTTTTTTGATAACATTTTTTTACATCCGCCCCTTATGTGATGATTGTGAAGGGGGGGGCGGTTATATATATGGTTCTTCTTCTTTCATTACAAAAATTTTCAAATACTTCAAAGGTTCTTGACTCTTTTAATTCTTATGATTCTGAATTATTTTTAAGGCATTCAGGGGAATTTTCGATTAATTTTAATGATTTTAAAGGGAAGTTCAAAGAACGAACAAACAAAAATGTCATTTTTACTAAAAATTCCTGACACTTTGAGGGTTCTTATTTTTTCTTAAAAGATTACAGGAATTAATTAAAATGATCTTTTACTGAATTTTATAATAATATTTTAACACTTTTCCCAAAAATTTAATTACCATAGATCAAGAATTGCACAGTATTTCACAGATTTCTACATTATTGAAAAAAAAGAGTTTTTGGTTCCCTGCCTAGAGGTAGGTCAGGAATTTGCAGACGGGACAATATGAACTCCTATCTGATGCAACGCTGCTGAAGAATTGTGACCTTCTCAGCATAAAACATCAACCAATTGCGACTCTCAGTTTCCTATCCTTACCCCTCCTCTCCAACCCCCATCCCTGCGTAATGGAAGTTTGATGTGACTGACGTTACAATAAGACTCTCCACCATACGACTTAAGATGAGAGAACTACGAGAAAATATAAACGTGAGGAAACTAGATGTTTTATGTGTACCTGAGACGAATAAAAAGGGTCGCGAATGTAGAAACACAGAAAATTGGGTGTTGAAAGGCGGTTTTGAAATCTGGTCTGGAGTAGGTAGTGAGTCACATTTTAGTCAAGGGTTCGGTTTATTAATAAATGAAAAAGCAAGACAGCATCTCAAAGATCATGATTTTGTATCTCACAGATTGCTGTGGGCTAGAGTGAAGTTAAGAATCAGAACATTATTCATCATAGCGTGCTACGCCTCAGTTAATAGCGACCCAAAGGAAGTCGAAGACGCCTCTTGGGACACTTTAAATGATACAATTAGTACTTGCGATCAAGGTGAAAGAATAATTTTGTTGGAAGATATGAACGGATGTGTAGGCGTCCAATATCAAGACATAGATACATAAAAGGTACGAGGTAAATCCGGGGATCAAAAAAAAAAAATTATGACGGGGAAAAGTTAGTTAACTAATGCTCGGAAAAGAGCCTTTTTATTACAAATACTTGGTTTCGACATAAAATGATCCAAACGTACACCTGGTGTAAAGGAAATAACCGAGGTATAATTGACTTATTAATTGCAGATAAAAGACTAAGGAAACTAGTTGAAGATACAAGAGTCATGAGATTTATTTGAAAATTTACAGAAACCAGAAGTGCGTATAGATTTTCAGAATAAGATAAATGAACGCATAGATGAGGCAACTTGGCCCCTTGCCTCTGCATATCATTCAGTCTTCCGCAAGTCTCCTCTCTAAATCCCTTTATAAGAGCTTCTAATTTTTCGGGCATAGTCCCTTCATTCCTATCTCTCTCCGGTGTTCTTTTTTTTTTGTTTCAACTTTTTTAATTTCATTGCCCCTCTCCGCCTCTTCGCCAACCCGTTCTCTTTTCCTTTTATCGTCTTCGTTTTCTCCCCTTCACTATTCATACTCTCGCTGCTAATCGCGCTCGCCGACTGTTGCCACATATGTAGCCACATATGTAGCATATGTGCAAAAAAACGCTTGCTTTGAATTGCAATATATAGTAAAGTTATAATGAACTTATATTAATTATAATTTTATAATAAATCTATGTAAGATATTTACAATACTCCAGAACATCAAATTCTGACATGAATGATTTATTTGAATCATATTGAATATTTATTAAATTCTTGAATAATAATTAGGCCTTACGTATTAATTATTTAAAATGATAAATAATAATTTCCTTGTAGCTCAATCGCAAGTACAATCATTGCAACTTTATTATTTACAATGATTTTTTCACACATAAAGCACTTTCAATGTTCAAAAATGGTTCATGTTGAATTGAAATAAATATTGCGTTCGAATGAACTGTAATTCATATCCTGAAATTTTTCCGGAAGCATGCATTTCGTCAACAAAAGTTTCAATCCGGTCTAAGCCTACTCTATAGTTTGTATTAATCATTGTTTAAAGTATACACATAATTACCGATTTGATGCAAAAGGAATACAGAGATATAAACAAAAGAAAAATGCGTTACGTATTATGAGCACGTCCCCAAGTCCTTGCAAGGTGGTGAGTCGAGTATGACAGCAGTCCCAACCAACATTGGTCAATCGAGTGGAAGTATGGGGATAAAAGTAGAACCCGAACAAAACTTCATAAAGTTTCATATTGACCCATAAATTTGATAAATTTTCATAAATTTCGTAAGTTTTAATACATCTTCATAAATTTAAAAATAAATTTAGAAATTCCCATACGTTTCATGAATTTCTATAAATTGCCATAAATATCAAAGATTTAATAAATTTTAAAAGTTTTTTTAGAAATTCCCAAAAATGTTATGAGTTTCCATCAATTTTCGTAAATTTCAATAAATTTCTAACATTTTTGCAGATTCTAAAACATTTAATAAATGTTCATACATTTTCATAAATTTCTATACATTGTAAAAATTATCATTTCCATTAACATTTCGAATCAAATCAAATATTCTCCTTGAGTTTGGTGCCGGAAATTGAATTTGAAGTCAAATTTGAATCAAATTTATGAATTATTCTCCATGATTTCAGTAGGAAATCAAAACCTTCACTAATCGGAAATTTCAATTTAAATCAAATATTCTTCTTCATTTTAGTATCGGAAATTAAATTTTGAAACAAATTTGAATACACAATATTAATACACGGAAAAAATATTCATCTTGATATAAGTTGCGAGAGAAATCCTAATCGACTGATCGTAGATTTTTTATATGTTACGTATTATGCAAGATGACGAACTTTTGTATATATTTTAAAGAGAAAGAACTTTGTTGTATGACGTTTTTTTGTATCTTGCGTACTTTTGGATGTAATAAGACTACTGATGATGTCAATTTAAGTGAAAAACTTTGCTTTTATTGAAAAAATTATAAAACTTAAAAAAAAATGTATTTAAATAATTGTTTTCGCAATTGAATTTTATCTTGCTATCGCTTCCTATACATTTTAAATAATTAGTTGAACTGTAATAAAGGATGGCTCAATTTTTTGTAGAAAACATTCTCTATAACTCTGCTGTTTTCAATTTTTCAAATGAATTCTTCTGTGGTTGAAATGGTTCAAGAAATTGTTTACAAACTGATTTTTTTTAACAGTTAACTGTATTTGCAGATCATTTACTTATTGTTCAAACTGGAAACAGTACATTTGTTAAAAATATTTTTTTCGATTGAAATATTTTTTTGAAATCGGTAAAAAGAGAAAAAAAGTAAGAAAAAAAGTAAAAAAGAAAAAGTAAGAAAAAATTCCATGACCAACATACGCCAACTATTGACCAAATCATTATTTTTCATAAATTCTAAGCTTTTCTCGTAATAAATCATGCTTTTCTTTCATAGGTAATTATTGATAATACTTTTTTTCTTAATCCCCGAAATTGTAGAAAAAATTATTTTTCCAGAGATATGCTTTCTGATTTTTCAAGTGATTGGATAGATCTTTCGTCAAAAAATATATAAAATTCTTAGACAAAACGAAATACACGGTCATTTTCCGTTTTCAGGTTTTATTGGTTTTCGGGTCCAGAAGCGATCCTGAAGAGGGGATTCAAAATCACAAAGTTACTGTTGTCACTGTTCTGACCTTTAATTTTGATAGGCCTATATATAAGCCTAAGGTTCACGTAACATTTTAAAACACTTATTGACTCTGTTTCTCACACCTACTATACATTTCGCAATTTCTTCTGGGGTCAACTCTTCAACCGCGCCGCTGTCTATGTTTATTTTTGCCCGTTTCTAAATTCAAAGGACAAGGTACTTTTCAAAATTATCAATCTCAGGCCTGACTGTTTGAAAGGATAGTTTTCCGTAAGATGCATGGGCGTCCCAAAAATTTTCTACGCCACAGGCGTAAACTTGTCAAGTCTTGCAAGGGACCGTCCCTCCGTGCTTGAGATACACTAGCAGCTAACTCCTTGCTAGATCCCCTATGTGCTTACGCCTTTGGCGTAATATAAGTTTAGGATGATGTACAGAGAGCCCAATGCCGCTTCCGGAGAACTAGCCTTTGTAAAAATCCTAAGAATCCATTATAGTTTGACAAAAAAATTAATGAACTTTAATAATAAACAAAGAATAGGTGATAGAAACAAAGTACAAAGAGTTATTATTTCATCTAAAAGTAGCTAATGCCAATTTCCTAATGAAACTTTACATTATTGAAGTATTAATTACCACATGATTTTATTTAAAATCGCTAAAGATCTAGCACGTCAAAGTATGGCCATTCAAAAATGTGCATTAACTTATTTAACTTGTGAAATAAAAAAATGAAATAAAAAAATGAAATAAAATAATATATAAGAAATTATAACTTATTGTTATATATAAAAGAAGACACAAAAATGAGTATCTTTTATCTCTTTGAGTTTTTTGATAAAATTGCTTGCAGTACAGGAAAACAACTTTCTATTCTGACTGAATTTTTTATTTCTTCAATTGATGTTTTCTTAAAATTGATCTTTATCAAAAACCTTGATATTACTCAAAAATATTCCCCTTAGAGTTGTCCAACTTTTTTAAAAAAACTTTTGGCTGCAGAATCAATATTTTAACAAAAATACACACACTTTTATTTTTCCTCATTTATTACCGTAACTTTTAATTTTGTATGTGAACAATCGACTGAATTAAAAAAAGATACAGGAAATTTCTCCTCGGAAATAGGTTCCCTAACCAGAGGACTATTGCATTAATTAAAAAAAAATAAATAAAACCCCGAATATCTCGAAACGGGTCCATTTTTCGGCGGGGTCACTCTACTACCATCAATTATTGAATCAAATTTTAATAGACTGCATTTACTTCATAGCTTGGATCAAAATTATTCAATTTTGTTGAGTTTGATAACATTGGAAGTGGAACTTCAAGTTTTTAATACAACATTGAAATTGTAAAGCACCAAAATTGCTTATTTGTTAAACTAAAAACTTGCATGGTTATTAATTGTAAAAAATGTCAAAATTAAAAGCTCTTCCATTTGAAACATTTACCATTAAAATTTGTACAATTTTGAAGAGTTGCAATTGAACTTTTGTATTTCAAAGATATATAAATAAAAATTCTTCAATTTGGATGATTTGGAAGATTAAAAACAAGAATTTTCTAAACCTTCAAAATTAAATAAATCTTTGATATAAACTGTAAAGCAACCAAATTGCAGAATATTCAATTGTAAAAACTTAAAACTTGCAAAATATTTAATTAAACATTTTCAGAATTAAAAGCTCCTCAATTTTAAAGATTGAAAGTTCAAACTTCTAGCATTTTGAACAGTTAAAATTAAAACATCTCAAATTCTTAAGGTATAGAATATAAAGGTATTTAATTTCTAAACATTATATTTGAAAGATATGTTATATTTAACTTTTCTTTTCATAGTTAAGCGTTAAAGATTTACAAATGAAAGTTCTTCAATTTTACCCATTTGCAATTTAAAATTCTTCAATTTTAAGCATTTGAAATTGAAAACTATTAAATATTTTATGGGTGTAGTAAAAAATGATGCAATTTTGAATGGATCTTTCTGTAATAGTGCCATTAGGAACAATAAAAATGAAGTCGTTGATTTCTTTTTTGAAAATGCTTATAATTTTTACATAATATATGTTTCCGTATATAAAAAAGAAACTTTGCAGGAACTTCAAGTTACTTCAATGAGCGACTGGAAATGTATCAATATACTATTTCTATTTACAAGAGGTAACTGCATCTGTAATTATTTTTTTTTTTTAAGGAACTTCCCTAACACTGCATCTATTTTCAAATCATCTTAAGTCAGATAAAAATAATTGTTATGCCGATTTAACATGCTGAGAAATTTATATTTCTATCCAGACTAAAGAATTTCTATTTTATCGCAAAAATTTGAAATAAAAACAGAATTTTATAATGTCAAATTGTCGTATCTTAATAAGCTGGCAAACTGATTGAATGAAAAAAAAATCAAGAGATACGCGTGCAACCGATAAGTTTGCACGATAAGGTTGCACGCGATAAGTGAGCGAAACCATGGGAGCTTTAATGTGGATAATGAATGCATTTGAAGATTATTACATGCAGGTATATATCACACGCGACCAAGTCCATGTATTTTTATTTTTTTACATGTCAAATATAAACAATTTGAAAATTCATTATCAAGAGAACGGTCAAATAGTAAGATATTTCCAAAAATTTTGTACGAAATTTAATAATATAGCAACACTTTTTTTTATTTGTAAACTTATTTTCACACGAATAGCCACATCGAGTTAAAAATTTGGGATAATAAATAAGAAGCACTAAAATATAATATTGTTTGTCTTCTAAATTCAGATGAAACCGTTACAAGTAGCTTGTTATTAGGAACAATAGAAACAGGCATTGTATTAGAATAATCTAGGTTTCAATCTTTTATGAATTCCACTGTCAATGTTCTAAATTAATTTCTAACAAGAAAGCAAGATTCTTAGAAACTATAATAATCTACGAATTCATGCATTTATTCATAATTCAATCATTCCGACAGGGCTGGCACAGACACATTCACTCGAGAGAGATGGAAGAAGTCACCAACTTCAGCTAAAAAGTTATTTGAATAGCAGCAATTGCCCAGTTTTATATGAAATCAAGCAACCTGATCCTATTGATATGATGGCATTGTTTTTGATTGCAAGATATTGTTTCCCAAAGCAAAATATAAAAAATGTATATTTTCTTTCCATATGATTTAATTTTAATGTCGCGCAGAAAGTTGCCATGCGTGCAAACTTTTTGCTTTTAAA
The DNA here is from genome assembly GCA_011634705.1 of Andricus grossulariae. Lineage (NCBI taxonomy): Eukaryota > Metazoa > Arthropoda > Insecta > Hymenoptera > Cynipidae > Andricus > Andricus grossulariae. The sequence goes on along the minus strand of JAABKJ010075445.1, from coordinate 88,429,322 downwards.
ACATTTTCTAGAACGAAAAAAGTCTTTTCGCTTTGTTCTTCAGATTTTAAAACCTAAATATTTGACATATTTAACTATTTCTTGAATGTGTGTTCATCACCCAGGCGTCAAAATTATAGTTACACGCAAAAGACTATTTGTACATACATTTAATTGCGGTTTGAGGCCCAAACAAAGAACATCCGTGTAAGGAAAAAAGACTTAAAAAATATTTTCAATTTTGTGAAATATGGTGATGTTGGGGTAATAAAAGTATAAAAAAACAATACAAATTTTGCATGTGATGACCATCCATTAGAAGATAACACAGCATATGTTGATTAATCATAAAATAAAGTGCAACCGTGACGTCTGTAGCCAATCAGAGCTCGTTGCTGTAGAAAAATATTAAACAGAACTTGTCAATTGTAGTCTATTGTAAAAAATTCATTATTTTGGCTTGAAGAGTAAAAAAAATATATTCTATATAATCAAAGTTCTGTGCGAATAGATTTTATCTTCAGCATTTATGGTGCCTGCCGATGAGAAGAATTGGCAAATTTGGTTATAAAGGACGTTCATCATAAGAGTGAAATCCTTGTCTTCAAAATCACTGACGATGTCTGTCTATTTACCAGAAAACTTGAAAATAAAGAAATCAATCGCGTTTTCTAAATAACCAATTGTAACATGTATATAAATTATCTTTATCTTTGAAAAAAAGTTGCATCGCTGAACACAGCAGTCTCCCTTCTGGTAAGTACTCTATTTCCCTCTTTTGCTTATAAACTAAAATTATCAAGATCACCAAACATCCTCTATCTGCTTCCTATGCTTGTTTTCAAGGAGGATAATTTCCCTAGCAGACACCCGACAAATACCAGATCAGGGCAGATTTGTACATCAGTATTGATAACACTGCCTGAACTGGCTCAAGATATCCGCACGGCCGGCTGCGCAGTGGACTGACGTGGTATTGCTGGTTGCGCTCCAGAGTTATGTCATACTTCCAACTGCACAATAGACTTCTGTAGCATTTCTAGTTGCGCGCTTATACTTTATCGTATTTCCAGCTGCGCAGAAGACTTTTCTGCCATTCGTGGTTGATAACTGAGTTATTTTGCACGTCCATTATTTGTTTACTAAAAAAAAAGTGGTAAGAATCCTGAGAAACTTTGTTTTTTATCACTGAATATATGAAGCTACCTATAGAGAATTGCCTTTTCTTGGCTGCATTCAAATTTCCAGCTTTTTTATTCAAATGTATTATGTGTTCACTCTTAGCAATATTTTAAATAAATCTGATGCATGCATTGAGAAAACGCTTTTGTTTCAAATCAAGTTTATCGGTAATATCATCATATACTTACTAGCCCTAATTGAAAATCTCTAGAATGAGGCTTTTTACGAGGAGAATTCAAGTGGAAACGGAAAGAGAATTTGTGTTCCTATTTACTTCCTGATGTATTCGGAAAGTTTTTCTAGATATTTCACAGATTGCCTCCTTCCAAGATAATGCTCGATTCATTATTAGGCCCAGATCAGAAACCGACTGGACGAAGGAAATGTTGAGTCCATTAACCTGTGATGGAGGCAGAGTGGCTAGTATCTCAAAAGAGGGTGATTGTTGGGGCCCTATGACAATTTTTTTTGTTTTACTAGGGCTGAAAGCTAATTCATTTTCCACAGCCCAGTGTGTCACATAATCAATATCTTTCTGTACTTAACTCAGATGCACAAGACAAAGACCGTAATTTCCCTTATATAAATAGCCAGTTTGAAGTCAGTAGTAGCTTTGAGTGATGCCCAAATAGTGATGTGTCCTCGACGAAAGCCGGAGTGGAGAGAATCAAAAAGGTTTTTGGAATTGATGTTTTCCGTTAAGTGGTGACGGAGAGTACATTCTAATGACTCAGCGATTGCATTTGAAATGGAGATAAGATGAAAATTTTTGGCAGAGGTAGGGTTGCATACCTTTAGAATTGATCGGATGACAGCCATTTCCCATGGTCATTCATTTTTTTTAAGGAAAGTTCAGGAGAGATCTCTGAAGAAAAAGTCAGTATCATCGAAAGCAGGTGGTTTAGTTTTACAAAGTGGTTCAATTTTAAACCGAAATAGATGCATTTTCAACAAAATACATGAATTTTTAACTAAATTGTTGATTTTTTAAGCCAAAAAGACGAAGTTACTAGAAAACATTTGAATTTCCAACTCGAAACTATGAATTTTCAACAATAAGTTAATTTTTTACCAAATAGTTAAAATTTCAAAGAAATCCTTCAATTTTCAACCAAATAATTGAATTTTTTAACAAAAAGGACGAAATTTCTACAAAATACAAGAATTTTTAAACAAACATTTGCATTTTTACCCAAATTGAATTTCATTGAATTAGCCACTCGAAAATATGAATTTTTGACAATTTTCAACCAAATATTTAATATAATTGTTTAACAAATTATTGAGTTTTTAAGCCAAAAATACCAATTTTCTACAAAACAGTTAAATTTTCAACATAAAAGTTAATTTACGACCAAATAGTTGAATTTTTAACTGAAATGATGAATCATCAACCAAAAAAGAAATAATTTTTTACAAAGTGGTTCAATTTTAAACCGAAATAGATGCATTTTCAACAAAATACATGAATTTTTAACTAAATTGTTGAATTTTCAAGCCAAAACGACGAATTTACTAGAAAACAGTTGAATTTCCAACTCGAAAATATGAATTTTCAACAAAAAGTTAATTTTTTACGAAATAGTTAAAATTTCAAAGAAATACTTCAATTTTCAACCAAATAATTGAATTTTCTACCAAAAAGGACGAAATTTCTACAAGAATTACAAGAATTTTTAAACAAACAGTTGCATTTTTACCAAAAAAAGATGGAATTTCAAACCAACAATATGAATTTTCTACAAAACAATTGAATTTTCAAACCGAAAATATATTGAATCGAAATTTTTATTTAAAAATCACTAGATTTCAAATAAGATTAATAATGTTTGAAAAGTTTTAGGTTACTTTGGCGTTTTACAATCGAAAATTGGTATTTTCAAACAAAAATCATTACAATTTCAACAAGATTAAGAATCTTTTAACAACTTTAAATTATGTTACTGTTTTTCGTAGAAAATTGGTATTTTCAATTTAAAAAAAAATTATATTTCAAAGAATATTCACATCTTTGAACAATTTTAAATATTTTTGTCTAAAATCGCTTTTGTTTATAAAAAAGTCATTAGATATTAAAGAATATTTACAATATTTGAACAATAATAGGTTCAGTTATAATATTTTTTAAATATTTTTTTATTATTTAATAAATTTTCTTACCATATCTCGAGTTCTGGTCCACTTCTGTAAGTAGCGCCAGCTTCTTTTGCATTTTGGATACTCTGCAAAATTCTCTTAGAATTTCCCTCGAAATCCAGAGCCCATTGATTAAGAGTGCAAACGGCGACTGTCACAGTCCTGCCCATGATTTTGATCTTTTTTTCTTTGGTAGAGCTTACAAAGAGTCTGAAAAAAAATTAATTAAATAAATTAAATAATTTTTCACAAAAAAAAAGTTGAAAATAATTAAAGCAATTTTAATTGCACAACCCTAGGAGAAGGAGCAAGTTCTGCTTATACTAAACAGTTGATTGATCAATATCGCCAAAGCAGCAAATTCAAACTCTGATACTGCGAGCTCTCATAATTGGCTTCAGAAAAAAAAAATTGCATTTAGAGGAATTTAATTAACATCTTCTGAATTAACTTGAATTTTTTTTTAAATTTAACTTTAATTCCCCGAGGGAAGGGGAAAAAACTATTAAAAACAATAAATTTTCAACAAAGTAGTTAAATTTTCAACTGAAAAACACAGATTTTCAACCAGATAGTTAAATTATCAACTGAAAAGGATAAATTTTCCACCAAAAATTAAATAATTAAATTCTCAATTGAGAAATTAATTCTCAGCCATAAAAGAACGAACTTTCAATCAAAAAGCGAAAATATTTTAATCACAGAAATGAATTTTTAACTTAACTGATGAATCTTAAACTGAAATAATTGAAATTTCATTAAAAAATAAAATTTCAACCAAAAAACATGAAATTTCAATCAGTAAAATTAATTTTCTACCGAAAAAGATAAATTTCTCACCAAATAGTTGAATTTTTGACTAATAAAGATAAAACGTATTATTAAAACATATCCTTTTTGGTGGAAGAATCAAATTTTTGTTGAAAATTCATCTTTTTGGTTGAGAATTCGACTACTCTGTTGAAGATTCGTCTTTTTTGGTTGAAATATCAACTATTACATTATTTTCGTTGAGAATTCATTTCATTTAGTTAAAAATTATTCTATATGGTTTGTAGAAAATCGAATAATCATATATTTGGTTGAAAATTAAACTATTTTCTTAAAAGTTCATCTATTTTGTTGAAAATTTCTTTTTTTTTTCGTTGTAGAAAATTTCTTTCTTTTTTCATTGTAGAAAATTAAGTTCTTTAACTGAAAATTTACCTATTTCATTTTTGATTGTAAATTTAATTTTTTGTAGTTGAAAATTGATGTACTTTGTTCAAAATTAAATTTTTCGGTTGGATATGTATCATTTTAATTGAAAATTCATCTCCTTAATATATAAAAACTTTACAAAACCTTCAATGTCTGAAAATACTTATCTCAACATTACAAAATTTAGTTTTTACAATTTCATTTTAATTGTAGAATAATTGTAATTGGAAATTAATTGTAAATGAATGAAAATCAAATTTAACCAAATTTATTTTATAGAGACATCTCATGATTTTAAAAGGACGATACAATTTTTAAAGGTAATTCTTTGTATTATTTTAATAACTAATGAACATATTTGTAGAATATTTCTCCTTGATTCTGTCCTAGGGTCAAACATGGTACAAAAAAATGTCGTGATGTTTCAAATAAGATCTGTACTATGTATACATTATTTTTAAAAATAAAAAATATTAAAACTTTCTGTAAATATTCCTAAATTTTATTTGAATATGTTACACATTGATTTTTATTTAAAAGATTCTTGTAAATAGTTGGTCATTTTATAGATTGTACGTCCTTTTTTTGACTATGTTTGACCTTATGGAATAAATTTGAAGATTGAAATTATAAACATATCTTCATTAATTAGTGTTTAATTCAAAATTATACTTTTTGTTGAAATTTTTATTTGAAATATCTGAAATATTGAAAAAATGTGTGAAATTTTGTCAAGAATCATGTGAAAATTATATTTATATAACTTCAGAATAAGCAAACAAAAAAACTTATAACATAAATAGTTATTCCAAATTTTTATTTTGTATACAACAATATTTTTCGCCTCAAATTATAATTTTGATGAAATTTTTCTTTTTGCTTCACTAAAAAATTTTTTGATTTGAAATTTTTTTTATTTGTAATAAATTTTTTTTATTGAAATAGCAATTATCACATTTTTCGTTGAGAATTAACCTTTTTGCTGAGAATTAACCTCTCTTGCCTGAAAATTAAACTATTAGGTTGCAAATGTAGTTGCAAATGTAGGTAGAATCAAAGAAAAATATTCTAAAAATTAAATTTATTTTACAATTATTTACAATTAATTTGCAATTAAAATTATTTTACACTTGGAATAAAATTGTAAAAATAAATATAAATATAAGTCTTCTGAGATTCTTGAAAAAATTTTGAAATATTTTCTAAGATTTCAGATATTTTAAATCAAAATTTGAAACAAAAAACAAACATTTTCAACCTTATCGTTTAATTTTCAGGCAAAAAAGGTTCATGCTCAGAAAAAAGGTTAATTCTCAACGAAAAATGTGATAATTGCTATTTCGAAAAAAAAAATGTATTAAAAATAAAAAAAATTTCAAATAAAAAAATAGTTTAGTTTAGAAAAAAGAAAATTTCATGAAAATTATAATTTAAGGCGAAAAATATTGTTGTATACAAAATAAAAATTTGTAATAACTATTTATGTTTTAAATTTTTTTGTTTGCTTATTCTAAGGTTATATAAATATAATTTTCACATGATTCTTGACAAAATTTCACAAATTTTTTCAATATTTCAGATAAAAATTTCAACAAATAATATAATTTTGAATTAATCACTAATTAATTGAGATATGTTTATAATTTGAATCGTCAAATCTATTCCATAAGGTCAAATATGGTACAAAAATGACGTAAAATTTATAAAATGACCAACTATTTACAAGAATATTTTAAATATTCTAGAAATATGTTCATTAATTATTAGAATAATACGAAGAATTACCTTTAAAAATTGTATTGTCCTTTTAAAATCATGAGATATGTCTCTATGATATAAATTTAGTTGAATTTATTTTACAATTATTCACAATTAATTTCCAATTATAATTATTTTAAAATATAATAAAATTGTAAAAACTAAATTTTGTAATGTTGAGATAAGTATTTTCCGACATTGAAGGTTTTGTAAAGTTTTTATATATTAAGAAAGCATATGAGATCAAGTTAATAACTCTTTTGCTTTTCTCTTAAAATTCTAAAAATTGTGATTATAGGCTAAAATAGCATGAAAAGAAAGGTAAATATCAGAAGTAAGTGTACAGTAAAAATGTTAATTAATTTAATTATTCAAAAATAATTATCATTTATTATTGTTTTGGCTTTACAAAATATTTAAAATCAATTGAAAAATAAAACATAAGTAATGTAAAAAGAAATTGCAGAATCGGATAGTCTGAAACATTCCACAGTAATTCCTAAAATACATAATCATTAAATATCTCAAGACTTCATTACATGTTTTGAAGTTTTTCTTCAAGGTGTCAATTTTTGCAAACGGAAATCAACTCAAACCTAATAGCCGCCGAAAGCGAATTGTGAAGTCAGGGTCGGGCTTCGGGCGTGCTCGGCTACGTGCTCGTGCATTTTCGGCTTTACACGAGGCTGGCCGACTCACCAACGCTACGCTTGCATGTATTCTCCCAGATGGGAAAGTGATGGGGGCCGGAAAATCCCACGTTCTGGAGACACTGACGAGTGACAGTGTTGGACAGTTCTGAGCGCAAGTCGCTTGTACTTGCGCTCAGGCAAAATTATTATTATTATTATATCATTAAGCCGTTTCCCTTTCGGGGTAGGCGTGAATTGCTCGGTTGGAAAGTAGTGAACTATTTACTTTTGGTTCAAAAGTTATCCTCATTTTAGTCGAAAATGCAACTATTTGATGTGACATTAATTTTTTTAGTTGACAATACTACTATTTGGTTGAAAATCCAGCGTTTTCTTAAACAGTTTCTGTTGATCCTAACAAGTTGTATAATGTCTTCCAAAAGTTAGTGTTGGAATCAGGTAAATAAATCTAATGGAATTTCTTTAGAAACGAAAAAGGAATTTCCAGAGCCATCGAGCTTTATAGCCCAATGTAGGAAAATTGGAATTTTTCTCTCACCCTAAAATTCAAAATTTTCTAAAACATGGAATGTTTTACAAATCGTATGCCGGTCATGACTAACTCGATAAAAAGTATAACAGCTGCCACTCGACGGATATGAATGAAGTGTTGTAAAAATAGATTGTGGATTCAGAATATTGGATTATTTTGATCTGAATTTAATAATTGGAAGCTAGGGGAAAGTATGCTAGAGTATCTTAGAAAAAAATACCTGAATATTTTATATAATTTATAATAAATTATTGAGAATAGTAATTTACGATTTGGAAAGACTCAACTATTCATTTAACTATTTCTGTTCAAAAACGGTCAATAAAATCTATTATTTATTTGTTTTTAATCTTTTTAAGGAACAATCTCGAGGTACTTTTCCTAACCTCTCTCCAATTCCGAATAGGTCGTCGCTTCTGGTAAGAATTGTAAAATATTACATATATTGGCTTCCGAATAAAACGATTTTAAACTAGGGATTAAATTCTGTTTTAGGTCATTTTCTTACAAACTCATTTTGACAGTTATGTTTTCTCTCTTGATCAATGTAAAAACTGAAAAAATAATTGAATTGCTTTCAACGTTCGTATTTCTCAATATGAATTATGGTTCAATTTTGTTTCATTACATTTTGACTGTTTGGCATGTTGGCTGCTGCTCAAATCCTGCCATTTTTTCCAGGGATAAACTGACTTTTATGATTCATTATCGAATGAAAAGATAATTAGTTGCGATTTTCATTGGCTTCGGCAATTACCCTTTCAATCGATTTCCCACGAGAGATAATCGATCACGATAAAAGTACGAGGGTATAATTGAAAAGTGTAAAACCCTGCGGGCGGAATACGTTGTGCTTGATGTCTCTTGCGGTTTAGAAATTAATATCTTCTCGTTTGTGAGTCCAGGGAGCATTATCATCATCATCATCCTCGCTGACTTAAATTGCCTCAATTGGTCAATAAATGCGGGTCTCTTGTGCGAGATTCTTCTGTGCCCATTGTTCCTTTCGTGAGTCACAGTCATCCTTCCTGCAGACTCCTTCCTTCATAAGATCGTAAGAGCAACTTACGATCTAACTTTCACTCTAAGGCAAGGAAGAGTGAAGTCCTTGTCGGCGACGATGATTAATCGATTGTGTTATACAAGGCATCGATATATTGGAAATTCGTTGCATTAATAACTGTCCAGCTATTGATCGGAAAGTCATCCAAGTGTTAAATTCTCAGGAAGAAAACATTGCTCTGATAAAAACAAGAGCAATTAGAGTAGAGAGATCGGTCCGGTCCTCGGATTCACCATACTGTTGACTTTATTTGACACTTTTTTCGAGCGATGACACTATTTTGCTACTACGAAGTCTGTCTGGAAAGTATCCGACTTTGTGGTGTACAAGAAGTAAGAGTTAATTTTGGCCAATGGCGATGATATCCCCTTCAAATTAGTCCCCTCTGGAATCATTAAAATTTTTGTCAAATCTTTTTAATTTTTGTAGTCCTTGACATTATTGAAATCTTTGACAATAAGTCTTTGAAATTTTTGTGAAATCGTTAACATCTTTGAAATCCTCGCGACATTTTTTGAAAGCTTTGGAATCTTTGAAATCTTTGCGAAATCTTTGTGAAGTCTTGGAAATCTTTGTGAAATCTTTTGAAATTTTTTAAACTCTGTTTGAAATCTTTGTGTTTCAATTTGAGGCTTCCCCGAGGAAAATCGGACTGAAAGAAAAGCTTCCAGCATAGGGGTCTAAAAAGCCAGATTTCCAAATTTCTATATTTTTTTTAGATTTTAATGACTGATAAAAAAACATAGATAAGCGGATGAAAATATTTTTCATCGAGTATAGCGACTGCTGGTTAACATCCATGCCATGTAGTTCAAATTACAAAGCTTTCCACAAGTCATCTTGAAATCTGGAAAATCTTTGTAAAATCATTGAAATCTTTGAAATTTTTGAAGTCTTTGAAAACATTGAAAGCTTTGCCAAATCTTTTTCAAATCATTTGAAATCTGTGAAATCTTTTAAGTCTTTGAATTTTTTTCGTTAAATCATTAAAATCTCTGAAATCCTCTTGAAATTTTTTGAAATCTTTGAAATTTGTGCGAAATGTTTAAAATTTTTTTAATCTTTGTAAAGTCTTGGAAATATTTGTGAAATCATTTAAATGTTTTGCAGTCTTTGTGACATATTTTGAAATTTTTTGCAATCTTTTTGTAATCTTTGAAATCTTTGCAAAATCTTCTGAGATTTTCTGAAATATTTTGAAATGCCTTATAGGGATCCTTTTCCTCTCATCCAGGAGAGCCCGTTTATAGGGATCCTTTCATTCATATCCATACGCATGCAGGCCAAGGTCCTTTTGATCCCCATGTCCCACACGCTTAAGCCCTTGCTCGCACATCACCACATTCCGACGCCATAATTCCAAGTTCCAGTGTACTTTTGAAATCTGCATTAAACATTTTCCAAATTACACAGCACTCACAAATATGCCAGCACAAAAAAATGTAAATGAAACCGAAATTCATGGCAAAATATGGACAAAATGTGAAAGAACACCTCTAATGTCTATGTACATACTTATTATGTTTCGTAATTCCTGACTTCGAAAGTATTATAAAATATCAAGGGAAATTTTTCAATCTGGGCTAGAAAAAATGCTTTTGGACCTATAAGAAATGGATTGGTGGTTAGTTTATGAGCATGGCCGATTTTTGAAGCATACACTAATATTTCACATAAGTTTTCGAAAATGGATATTATTGCACTTCCTGATTTTCTATACGGTTTGGTGAGAAATTTGGATTTGATTGTTTTCAGGTTAGCTCGTGGTCAGGAAATATAAAATAAAAATAATATTTCTGCTATTCAGATGATTAAGCAAAATGGTCAGCATATTTTTTAACCCTCAAGGAATATTTTCAATGGTTTGGAAATTTAGTTAGTCCAGCCTGATTGAAAGATATTTGTTCAACAGAAGAATTAGCTACATATTTTGAGTCTCTATAAATCTGAATTAATGAAAATTTTACAAATTGAATTAGTACTTGAGTGTTTGACTAACGAAAGAATAATACTTTAGAATTTTAATAATAAAATAGTAAAAAATCACAAAACCTGCAGTCGAACAACGTAACGTGTGTCAGGTTTGCTGTTGTGTTTTTTCAAGTTTCATGGTGTGTCTGTGAGTGCATGCAATTAAGGGATTATGTTTATCGTGAATAAAGTAGCAATTCTAAAATAGATAGTGGAAGCCCTTATCAACGACGCAGAATTTTAATTGAAAAATAACCCTGACGATGATTTTTTTTTGAATCTAAAAAAAATCCTTGACGAATCAGGCGCGTGCGATTTGGTAGATTTAACTACAGAAATCACAAAGATGATTAGTATAACGTTTTGTTACTATATTATTAAAAATAAATGTTTTCGTAATTTCAAATAAAGTTGTAAAGTTAGCTAAATTAAGAAATACATTTTAATTCTCTTCGACTTTTCGAAAAACGTATGACGTATGGATATTGTATATCTGTATTTTATATTTTAAAATAAAATATAGTGAATATAATAACTAAAAAAATTAAACGATTTTAACATATTTGACGATTATTATGAAAGTCACTGCAATTTTTTTCCACCTTGGTGTTCAGTCCTACGCGATTTGATAGGAATTAGGAATTGTAGCAAAATTCCAGTTTCAGTATTAAAATTGAAAACGAATCAAATTAGAGGCCTGGTAATTCTCAATAGTAAATTTGGAAGCCTTAAATTGCACGGTTCAAAATTTTGAAGGACTTTCAATTAATTTCTAAAAACGGACATGAAAAATTGAAGCATTTACGATTAACTTTGTTAAAAAAGAAATCGTTTAGATTGGAAATGGTTCAGGTAAAAAATATTAAATTATATAAACACTCTATGTTTTTTATCCAATTATAAATTATCACAGCCCTACAACAAAAAGATTCCTTTTCCAATTTCAATCGTTTCAGTACTTGTAACATGTAACGCCAAAATTCAGAATTGTCAGATTATTTTTGTGCTATAATTGTATCCTTATTGTTTCTTAATTGTTTCTTAAATTTTATTTTAAAAATTTCCCGATTCAATCATTTTTTGAGCAGTTTTGAAGTCGACACCGTGATAGATTTAAGAAGTCGTAAAGTTTAAATACTTATTTCAACATGCTAGAACGAACATTCATGGGTTGCCTCCCGTTTCAAATGACTCGAACCCTCGAAAGGGATTTTCGTACTAAAAATTGAGCCAAGAACGCAACCAACTGAGCTACTCTGCCTCCCAACTGACCAGTTCTTCTTTTAAAAATGGTTAATTTTATAATAGCGCTGGTGGGAATCCGGTGGGAATCCGGTGGGAATCCGGGAAAATTTAACAAAATTAAACAATTAAACTTCTTACATCAAAAGGTTAAATTTTGCACTCTGAAATTTTGCCGATTCAACACTTTCTATTTGAACAATTCACTTTCAAATTGTTTAATTTTGAATACTTGATTTATAATTGCTTAGTTTGAATAAACAGATAAATACTGCTAAATATTTGAACAATGCCTTTATGTAATTAAAAAATTACAATTCGCAATGGGTTAAAAATGGAACATTTGAAACTGAGAGAATAGTTAAACTTTTATCATTTTAAATTGAATAAAAGAGTTTAGTTATGAGTCTATTCACTTTAAATTATTTAAAAATTTTAAAAAGTTTTTTCGAATTTTACTTTTTACTCATGTTTGTATCTATTTTAGTGATTGTTGTACTATTTTTAATGAACGCATATATGGTAGAATTTTTACCCATCATAACTTAAGACTATTGATCGCAATGTTAAGCCAAACACATTGTATTTGGTATCGCATGTACTGGTCGACGATTATTCTTAACATCTAGTAAAAAAAATACAAGAGGTGTTTACAATAGTTCAGACTCTGGATTTTTTACTTTCTTGAAATCGCTAAGATTTATGAAGGTGCGAGTTTGCTAAACATGGTAAAAGGTATGAAATTCACTGCGGATCTTCCGGTATAAACGACTGTTAAATAGTGAGTGTAAAAGAGGTTGAAAATAAAAAATGCAATGCGCCTGGTTGGCGAAAGGATACAAACTAGTTGCGTTATCAAGTGCAAAACATGGCCACTATAGTGGACTTGGTAACAATTAACGTTTTAAATTGATTAAAAGATTAAATGCAGTCGTTAGTGCGTGTGTGAATATCGTACAATCGGTTAATCACACACATAGGAATTCTAGGTTCGGCAGGTCACTTTCTTTTTGGCATAAGTTCGCAAAAGAGGAGCTGGACCAGTTTCGTTAACTGGATCACTTTGGATTGGCAGGATGCTTTCGACGTCGTCACGCATGAAAAATGCTGGTTTCAAATGGTAAGGCCGCTCGAGAGATTTCCTCGCGTGCTTGCACATGAAAACATGCGAGCAAACCATCAAATCTTTAAATAAGAAAGGTTTGCGTTTGTATTTCTGACCGACTCGGATCGGCTTAATCTCGCGCATATGTTCTCGGCATTCATCTACAAAGATATGCTGGTTGGGAGCGTAGTCGTCAGGAAGTACAAATTCGCCGGGAATTCGCAGGGTAGTACCGAAGACAAATTCGGCGGGAGACGAACCGATGTCTAAGACGTTAGACCTAAGTCCCAGAAGGACAGTGGAAAGTGATTGTGACCACTCTTGGTCAGTATGGCACATGATGGCTACTTCGAGGCATCGATGCCAACGCTCAATCATACCGTTAGCGGCAGGGTGGTAAACGGTGATGCGGATTCTATTGCATCCGAATAATTTGAGTGAGGCTTGTAACACCTGAGCCTCGAATTGGCTACCTTGATCGGTACTTAGGGTTTCTGGTGTACCGTAACGAGCGATCCAGTGATCGAAGAAGGCTTGATAGATCGTAGGAGCTTCGATGTTGGAAAGCGGTATTGCTTCGGGCCACCGGGAGAAACGGTCTATGATGGTGAGACAGTAGCGATGTCCGTCGTTTACGGGCAATGGGCCCACAATGTCCATGTGGACGTGGCGAAAACGTCCGTCTGGTGACACAAAGTCAGCTGGTAAGAGGTGGTTGTAGCGCGAAACTTTAGACTGATGACAAGCCGTGCACTGCTTGCACCAGTCCGTTATGTTCCGACGCATGAAGGGCCAGACGTAGCGCTTTCGAATAACACGTTCAGTTATTTTTGCGCTGGGATGCGCTGGGTTGTAGAAAAGGTGAAAAATAAGTTTTCGCGATGTCAGTGGAATGTACGGGCGTAGTGTTTCGCCCATCAGATCGCAAAAAATGGACGATTTACCGGAGTCCCACTGAATCTTTTTAAGATTGAGGAAGCACTTAGGGTCTTTGAGGAGAGCTTTTAGTTCCTCGTCAGATTCTTGCGTCTCGGCTAGCTCGCAGATGCCAAATTCGGTCGGGATTTGGATGGCATCCGCTCGTGATAAGGGGTTGGCAACGGAGTTTTGCATCCCAGAGAGATGTTCGATCTGGGTGGTGAACTGCGAGATGAATGACAGTTGTGGTTGCTGTCGCTGAGAGGCCTTTTCGGATTTTTGTGCGGAAGCAAAAATTAACGGCTTATGATCCGTGACGACCTTGAAACTTTGCCCTTCGAGAAAGTATTTAAAGTAGCGAATGAAGTCGAAGATGGCCGTCAGTTCCCGATCATAAGCGCTGTTATTTTTTTGTGCGGGAGAAATCTTTCTCGAGAAGAAGGCTAGTGGCTTCCACTCCATGTCAGTGCGTTGCTCAAGCGAGGCTTCCATGCCGGAGTCTGAAGCGTCGGTGACGAGACGTGTCTCGGCATTGTGAGAGGGGTGAACGAGAAGTGTCGCGTTAGCCAGGTCTTGTTTGACCTGCTCGAACACGTTTTCTGCCTCGAACGTCCAGGGAATGACCCTCTTGTCGTTTCTGCGCGAATCACTGAAAAAAACAATTCAACGGCGCTTGTTTTTTAGCCGCGTGAGGTATGCTGCGATGATAAAAATTGACCATGCCTAGAAATCTGCCGAGCTCCGCGACGGTTTTGTGCTTGGGAAAATTCGTAATGGCCTGAACCTTTTCGGGAGTAGGTGCACAGCCCTCGCAGCTGACTGTGTAACCTAAAAATTCCAGTTCTCGGCAACCGAACTGGCACTTGGCGACGTTAATGCGAAGCGAGTACTCTCGTAGCTGTTGAAAGACTACTCTTAAATGGCTCTCATGCCCTTCGTCGTTCGAAGACGCAATGAGGATATCGTCAGTGTAAGCGAAGATGTAGTCAAGGTCACCCAAGGCTTGATGGATGTACCGTTGAAAAGTCTGCCCAGCGTTTCGCAACCCGAATGTCATTTTCGTGTACTTCATTTTTTAGATGACAGTTGCTCCCAGTGGGACCCTGCGGTGGTTGTTAACCTTTAGTTTTTAATTATATATACTGTTGTAATGATTGTGAAAAAAGCTGAAATTTTGAAGTCGAAATGAAGACAAAAATACATTAGTGGACATTGAGACTTTAACTTAATTTCTTCTTCATTCACCTTCATTGATGAAGGTCAAAGAAGTTGAAACTGACGACGAAACTTCGACTCGGGTAGTATCTAGAATCATCAACCAAGCGCTGTTCACCCCTTGAATTTCTTATATGACGGAACAAAATAATTTGTAATGCAAAAAAATGTACCATTTTCACTAAAGTTAATCAGTGAATTTTCATTTATACGGATTTTTATTTCTATAAAAATTTAACTGCTAATCATTGATAAATAAATTGGAAAGAATATAAAAAACCGGTCCTAAAAAAGTTATTTATAAGAGATCGAGTTGAATAAAGTTAACTCTTGAGCTAATTTTCAAAGCTAATTTCGATTTTTCAACACATAGCATCATCTATGACACCGTCAGTTGTCCTAATGAGGGTGTAAAGTCTTTAGAACTGTCATAAATATTACATTAGAATCATTCAATAATATATCACATTTATGTTCACTGCTTTCAGTATCTTAAAGTAAAACATTTTCAAAATCTTTTTGAAATTAAACTATTTCATTGAACATAGAAAAAAAGTTTCAAACCTGAAAAAAATTTTCAATTCAAGTATTAAATACTTAACTACAAAATCATTTTCAAAAAAATGTATAATTCATAAATTTGTCAAACTTTTAATAAATTGATATTAAAATTAGCAGACTTTTAATGTATGATGTATTATTTCTCAACTACTATCTATTTTCGTGATTTATAACTCTTTTAATACTATCATTTTCAAAGTTTTTACTAGAAGAACCTTTTCATTCGAGCTTAAAAATCTAATTAAAAATAACTGCTATTGCAAAAGGACATTTTTTTATTTTTAACATTTTTATTGAATTGAAAGGCAGGAAATTTTGGTTTTTCTTTTTTCTAAATTAAAGAAAGTGGTTTTTTTATTTTAAATATTTTGATTATTATTTTAATTAAGTTGAAGAGGGACAGATTCTTTATTTTCAAAATTTTTCACATGATAAAAGGGTTGAATTTTTTATTTTCAATCTTTTTCTGAATTGGAAGGGGGAAATTTTTTATTTTTGACATTTTTATTCAATCAAAAGGGAGAACATTTTGGTATTTAATTTTTTTCTGAAAGAAGGACCTTTTACACTTTAAAAATTTGGCTTCATATTTCAATTGAGTTTATAGGGATCAGATTCTTCATTTTAGGTATTTTTCTTCACACCCGCGTAGAATTAGCCCCAGTCGGGGACTTGTCGGAGAAATTTTGTAGGCAATGTCCCTAGTCGGGACTGTTCGTTCGCTAGTCAGGTTCTTTTTGGTGAACATTTCTAGTCAGGGGCTGGTCGTGGTGTAGTCAAGCTATTTCAAAAAAATCTTTATCCTCTGTGTAGGCTATTTTTATGTCAAAGTTCCCAAGCGGGCTCTGGTCGGGCTCTGGTCGGGATATTCTTGATTTAATATAACATTTTTAATTTCAATTCAAGGATTCTTTAATTCTGTTCTTGTGTTCTAAAGTTTCGAAAAACTATAAATATTAATATCGCGAAAATAGTTATTTTTTTCTGTTTTTTTTTTCTTCACGGAAAACAATTCTAAGTTTCATCTTTAAGATAAATTGTGAATGTTCAGAAAAAATTTAATTTGATGTAATTCTTCATCGTCGTAAAATAGTCTTAAACACCTATAAAGCAAAACGTTATCGGAAAGTTTTTAAAAATTCGTTATTAAAAAAATGGTAGTAGTACGCGATAAAATTTCTAAGTTCTTTCGATAAAAATTTTAAATGCTCATTAAAATGACATTTTATGACATTATCAAAAGTTGTAAAATGGTATAATACGCGAAAAAGAATATAACACGAATAAAAATTGTAAGCGATTTGAGTTATTTATTTAAAAATAATCTTATTTATGTTTCTGTGAACAGTTCATTCATTCTACATTTATATTATGTCGTATAATAATAAAAATTAATGAGAAAAAGAGTTAAAAAATTGTTGTCAAAACTTTTTTGAGCTGTGGCTTATGGGGATATTCTTCTCATTGACTTTTCATTCTGTATATGTAGGTATAGAGTACTGGTTAAGCCTACCGACTGCTAGGCGACAGATTAAGGTATAGATGTAGGTTCGAAACCCCGCAGCGTTAAAAATTTTATGTATGATATAATGTTAAAAAATATTATATATATATATATAGATGACCTGAAGATCTATGCCTCTGGTAATGGCAAATTTCAAACTTCCATCAATATCTTCGAGAAGTACACAGGAAAGATTGGCATGGACTTTGGATTGGATAAATGTGCCAAAATTCATCTGAAGAAAGGAAAGATTGTTGAAGTTCCCAAGGACCCTGAGCTTGTGGATATAAGTGTTATTAGACATCTTAACACTGGAGAGACCTATACATACCTGAGGACATTTGATTGAATCCGCGAAAGTCATTTTTCACATAAAACCAATACCTTCTCATTGAGATGAGAATGTAATAAAAGAAACGAACTGAATAAGTCCTTAAAATTATAAATCTCAACTCCAGCCCTAGTTATGGAGTTTCCGTGCCACAGACGCGATTTCTGACCTTTTAAAATTAAATCTATGAATTTACGAAAAATCTCTAAATGTCAAATAAAATTTTATCAATTAGAATCTGTGAGTTGCAAGAATTTTGCAACGTCACAGGTATTACATTTTAGGGAGATAAATTTATCATCAAATCCGTCGAAATTTTTTATAAATTGCGCAGTTATGTTTGGTTCATCATTTTGAATTTTAAATTTTTGACTCTTAGATTCATAATGATCCACCTAAAAACCCTTGAGTAACCAATTTTAGCCATATTCGTCAAAATTTTTAAATTCGTGCTAACGTATTGGGTCCGCGATTCTGAATTTAGAAATTGTGATTCCAGTTTTGCAATCAGCGCCCAAAAAAAAAAAAAAAAAAAAAAAAAAAAAAAAAAAAAAAACCCCCGAGTAATCATTGTTAGCGAAATCAGCTTTTTTATTTTCGCCGCCATATTGGATCCGTCATTTCTAATTTTTGACTCCATATTCATGATCAGTGATCTCAAAAACCATCAAGTAACTATTTTTAGCTAAATTGCTCAAATATTTTTTATTCTTGCCGTCACATTGGGTCTGCCATTTTTACCTTTTTTGATTCTAGATTAGTATTTTGCGACCTCAAAAGCCCCCATATATACATTTTCAGCTAAATCCGTGGAATTTCGGATTTTTTGCCAAAATTTGAGGTCGCCTGGCCCATAGTGGAAGGGTGTAGGTGTCACATTCGTAAAACCAGGCTTATCGGGGATTTAAGGTAGTTCAGTTTTCAAGAAGTCTTTGATTATTTAAGCCTCCCGTGAAGTTAATTAGTTTAAACCGCGCCATCTGTCGCCAGACCACTCTTCTAATTCAAAGTCGTAGATTTTATGAAGATCTTTAAAAACCTATTTGCGGTCTACCAAATCTATCTGCTGTTCAACTCTATTGGGGACAAAACTTCCATACCTTTCGGTCCAATAAGCGTGCTTGTGGTAGCGCTTTCTATCATCGCTTTTATTGGGTGGCCTAAAATATGGAGGGTAACATAAATTAGGGGTTCGGGACCGGTTAAGTGGGTGGGAAAATAGTGAATTTTATAAAGGGTAAAGGCTGTGACAGGAATAAGTTTATCAGGAGTGGCAACGTCAGTATGATCTGTGGTATCGCTAATAGGATCAGGATTATCGTGATGTTCGATAACGCTAACCGGATTCGCGTGTTCGCTACAGGATCGGTATTAGGGTTAGACTGGAATTCGGCAAAAGGATTGAAGCTTGGGTTAATTTGAGGTCTAATGGATGGATCATCTGGAGTAGGGTTCAGGAATGGGTTGTTAAAGTTGAATTGGACTTCCACAACTCCCTCCTCACTCCAAAAACCTTAAAATGAGCTACCGAATTGGAATCCATTACAGAATTACTACTTGAGGACTCTCTGGATAAGGCAGGAGTCGCCTCAGTCGTTTCTCGAACATTTGGTTCAAGAGGGTCTCATCACATCTTTTTTACCGTAAGTGAAGCAAAAAATGCTCATGTTGTTGTTACAGTTTTGGCGACGGTAACACTTCTGGTCGAAGTTCAAACAAATCAGGGGTTGGTTCGAGGGTCTAATTATATCTTAATCGAAAGTTACGGGTAAACATGATTCTGTAGGTAATTCGGGATTTTAGGTATTTTTTAAAAGGATTTTCTTGTAAGATATTTTATTATGACGGTCAGGGTTGTGCTTTAAGCTAGCGTTAGTATTAGGGTTTCGGTTGGAAACAGGATTACGAATTGAAAATTCGCGATGGGTCAGCCTCCTCTGCCAGAAAGATATATTCTAACAGGTCCTCCCATTTATATACTGGTTCTTCGGCCAATAAAGCTAGTGTTTCTCTGCGCTTGGCGTGTATATAATTGGGATCATGATAAGCCAGATCTGGTAACAATGCACGCTCAGGTTTAAGGGGTATTTTCAAATTCTTAACATAATTTTTTATGGTGGTCCAAAAAAAGCGACTGTTTGAATATTGATGGGCTACTAGAAATTCGTATAGCCTAGGCAAAATGAGAATATGCCTATTTTTGTTTTGTTTTGTTGTAGAGTCTTTTTTCAGCTCGCTAAAATGATTTAAAATTTTTTTACAAAGTAATGTTAAAGTGATAAACTTGTGAGTCCACTCTAAGGATTCACCTGCCTGGCCTCTGGCCACTAATTAGCTGTTCTTTTCTGTTATTATTACGCTTTTCTACCTAGAGACCTACACCCTAAGACTTTATTACAGTACAAGTCCGATAATTTGCCGTCCGATAAGTGTAAACTCCTCTTAAAACGTCATCACACGCACGGCATGCACACTGATTGGGGTTCTCCCACTACGTGTGCTATTTTGCTTATGATTGGCGCATCATTCTTACGCATGCGCGCACCTAATATCCAATAATGGGTACACTTACTAATTTCAGAGAATTTTCCGCGTAATTCAAATATTGTATTTTCAAATATCCTATATTTGAAGAGAAAAGGGGGAAAAGGGGAAGTTTTTTGAGAATAGGGGGAAAAAGGGAATTTCAAGAAAAAAGTGGAAACTAAGAAAAAAAAGGGGAAGACTGTGCACCCTGTGATAGCAGCTTTCTGATATTTTGAGGTTAAGATTAAATTTTAGAATGCAAGAGCAAAATGCCAGCAAAACTACAAAATTCGGGTCATATCAAACCGTTGTAATACTGCATTCTTTTGTTGCAACTTTAATGTAAATCACTTGTATATCTACAAAGATCTATAACAAATTATATATTTCTATGAAAAATGACAAAAAGGTACGACAGAAACTTTACGGAAGTTAAGATTGATCTTAATACGAAAAAGCTACTCCGTGTTTGAAATGCCCGGCAAATTCGTGAAATTTCCCATACAAAATTCAAATAAATTTCATGCAAATTTGTAAAATTTTTCGTGAAAAAACATAGAAACTATTTTAATCACGGTTGAAATGGAAAACAGCTTTTTATGTTTTTATCCTACTTCTTTTCAATACATTTTTACTGTGGGCAGTTCGCTCTCGTATTCTGAAATTTAATCCTAACCTCAAAATCTCAATAAGCTGCTACCCCATTTTACATCAGCAACCCTGGCGGACCGGCCAAGCGCAAGCATTACGCTACAGCGTAATGCTCAAGTAATGTGGCATTATAATTAATAAAAGAAGCAAAATAAGTGTAAACTGTTGCAATTATAATAATACGTTAAAATTTACGTTAAATGGTCATCCCGTAATTGCAACAAGTTTCTTTTTCAGTGTTGAAAAATGAAAAAATAATGTGGCTGTCATTGCAGTCTGCTACCGGCGGCTTCAAACGGATTGCCAAAGTGCAGGGGCCCGACTTCAATGACAGCCGCTTTGTTTTTTTATTTATGTTTTAACACTGAAAAAGCAACTTGTTGCATTTACGGCATGACCATTTAACGTATTATTATAATTGCAACAATTTACATATTTATTTTGCTTCTTTTAATAATTATAATGCTATATTACTTTAGCATTACTTTAGCATTACGCTGTAGCGTAATGCTCGCGTTCGACCGGTCCGCCAGGGAATGGAATTTGAAAACAAGAATCATAACAAATTCCATGCTTCACAGGAATATTACTTAATGTTAATGTTCATATTAACAGCAAATAATAACTAAAAATACTAACTTATAATTAAAAATACTATAATGTTATACTAACCTCACTCAGAACCAGAAAAGTATCATTGAACTCCTTACACTTCAGGTTTACCACAAAATCAGCTTCATAAAATTTATAAGCTTCCAAACTTTTATATACTTTTACTCGATTTGTGGTGTATAAACTGTGGGATTGAATAAAATGACAATATATCCGATATATAGTGATCAATGGTACTGCACTCACATTTTCACTAAAACCTTCGTCTTTCATAGTATACTGCTCAAATTTTTTTATTTTGTCAATTTTTCTGATGTATCGGGTCTTGACATCTCCTGACAATTTTGCTAAATACTCACTCTGCATTTCGAAAAAAAAACAATTTTAAAAATCTCCAGCAACACGTGTAAACTATTGGAAATGGTGGTCGATCATTTCGCCATCTGGTGCCGAAAATCAGAACTAGAAAGAGTAGATATAATTTTAAAGATTCATTTTAATTTTTACATAAAAGTGTTTCTACAATAGTTTGTAGAGTTTAAAACCATGATTTACTAGTAAAAATAAGTCTTTATCCAAAAACAAAGCGTTTCGGATAGAATTTCCATTTCTACAGTGAAAAACCACATTTTTGTCAAAAATGTTTTTCTACAAAAAAAAAACAATTATTTTATCATGGCATGTAAGTTTCAGTGCATTACACGATTAAATAAACTTATTTTAATGTGTTTAGCGAAAAATTTGATCTAGATCATGCCAAAAATATGAATAATAGACGATTGGAATTGAAATACGAATCGTAACATAACTTTTAGGTCAGATTTTTTAGATAGTAAATCTTTCATGTATAAATTCACAGAATTCACGTGTGCTTAAAAAATAAGCTCATTTAAGCTTATGTGTTGACATGTACAATAAATAGTACGATAATTGTTTTTTGTAGAAAAAAATTCTTGTAAAAATATGTATTTTTTCACTGTATACATGTAAATTCCATCTGGAACACTTTGTTTTCGATGAAGCCCAAATTTTAGTACGCAATAAATACTTTAAACTTCATAAAAAATCGCATTGGAGTGATGACTCACTTTTTAAAGACGAAGTGGTGTTTCTCTAAGTGGCCACCTGAGCGCGACGATCTTGGGGTAGATACAGAGGGTCCAGAGACAAAATGGCAACCTAGCCAGATGCCGCTATTGTAAGTTCTGGTTCGCCGAGGTATATATATAGTGTAGTATATAATTAAAAACTAAAGGTTAACAACCACCGCAGGGTCCCACTGGGAGCAACTGTCATCTAAAAAATTACATCGTTATATAATCCACCTAATCCACTTGTAATGCGTCGTAATTGCAGTATTCCGGAGTAATCTGCTTTCCATCCAAAGTAATCCACTTTCAATCTGAAGTCATCCACTTTCAATCCGAAGTAATCCACTTGAGTTCTGGAGAAATACAGTTCCAATCCACATTAATCCTCTCTTAATCCAGATACTTCATGACGTATCTATCTCATCCCAGAAATCCAGAGTAATCCACTTGTAATCCTTAGTAATTAACTTTATATCCAGATAATTCGAGCTAATTTAGGTAAACCAAGTAATTCACTTCTTATCCAGTATAATTTATATAATCCACCTAATCCACTTGTAATGCGTCGTAATTGCAGTATTCCGGAGTAATCTGCTTTCCATCCAAAGTAGTCCACTTTCAATCCGAAGTAATCCACTTGAATTCTAGAGAAACACAGTTCTAATCCACATTAATCCACTCTAATCCAAATAATTCATGACGTATTTAGCTTATCCAAGAAATCCAGAGTAATCCACTTGTATTCCTTAGTAATTAACTTTCAATCCAGATAATTCGAAGTAATTTATGTAATCCAAGTAATCCATGACAATCCATCTATACCCCTGGGCAATTTACTTGTAATCTACATAATTATAAGTAATTTAGGTTAACCAAGTAATTTAATTCTTGTCTAGTATAATCTATGTAATCCGGGCAATCCCCCTGTAATCCGGGTAATCCACCTGTAATCCGGCGTAATTTTACCATTCCGAAGTAATACATATTTAATCCGAAGTAATCTACTTGCATTATGGAAAAATCCAGTTTTAATCCACGTTAATCCACTTTTAATCCAGGTAATTCATGACTTATCCAACTTATTAAAGAAATCGAGAGTAATCCAGTTATAATCCTTAATAATTAACTTTTAATCCAGATAATTCGAAGTAATTTAGGTAAACTGAGTAATTAACCTCTAATCCAGGGTAATCCATAATAATTTGAAGTCATCCACTTGTAATCCAAAATAATAACATTATTCCAAAACAATCCACGTATATTCTGAATAAATCTACTGGTAGTCTGAAGTAATTTAGTTCTAATCCACGTTAATCTACTTACAATCCAGATAATTTCAGAGTAATTTAACTAATCCAAGTAATCCAAAGTAATACACCTATAATCGTGGGTAGTTTACTTGGAATCCAGATAATTCGGAGTAATTTGAATAAACAAAATGAATAACTTGTAATTCAGGAAAATCCAGCATGATACAGGATAATCCACTTGTAATTTTGAGTAATACTAGCATTCCAACGTAATACACACATAATCTAAAAAAATTGACTTGTGATTCGGAATAATCCACTTGTAATCTGGCGTAATCGAGTTCTCGTATGGAGTAATCCACTTTCAATTAGGAGTAATCCACTTTTAATCTACAGTAATCCAGTTGTAAGTCTGAGTAATCCATTTGATATCCAGATAATTCCTCAGTAATTCAGGTAATCGAAGCAATCCACAGTAATCCAACTATAATCCTGGGTAATTCACTTGTTATCCAGATAATTCAAAGTAATTTAGGTTAACTGAGTAATTAACTTCTAATCCAATGTAATCCACTATAATTTGAAGCAATCCACTTATAATCCAAAATAATAACATTATTTCGAAGCAATCCACTTGTATTCTGAAGAAATCTACTTGTAATCTGGAGTAATTTTGTTCTAATCCACATTAATCTACTTTCAATCCAGATAATTTCAGAGTAATCCAGACATATCCAACGAGATCCAAGATAACCCACTTGTAATTTTGAGTAATACTAGTATTCCAATGTAATCCACTCTTAATATAAAATAATCCACTTGCGAGCCGAAGTAATCCACTTGTAATCTAACGTAATCCAGCTCTTATATTGAAGCAATCCACTTGTAATCCAGCTAATTTCTTACTACCATTAAGCCTCTTGTGATCTAGATAATTCTACGTAGTTTACGTAAATCAAGTGAATAATTTGTAATTCAGAGTACTCTAGTGTAATTCGAAGTAATCCACTTGTAATCCGTTGTAATTCAGGTATCACGGAGTAATCCACTTGTAATATAACATAATCCACTTGTAACATAAAATAATGCACTTGTGATATGAAATAATCCAGATGTAATCCAGAGTAATCTAGTTATAATCCACATTAATCCACTTGTTTTCCAATTAATTTTTTAGTAACTCAGATACTCCGAATAATCCAGGGTAATCCACCTATAATCCTGGGTAATTTACTTGTAATCCAAATACTTAAAAATAATGTAGGTAAACCAAATTATTAGCTTGTGAATCAGAGTAATCCAGGTCATTCGTAGTAATTCGCAAAGGTAATCCCGATAGTTTTCAAGTATTTGCTAAAAAAGTCATTTTTTGGCTGATAACACAGGACCACAAAATCTAAACCCTTGCAACCGTTTGGTCCCATCAGGTCAGGTTGAAGGTGAATTCAAGGTCAAACCTACAAATTTATTGCTAACCAAATAAGTCAGGGAACCTATAGGTTTTCGGGATCGCTGAATTAAACTTGGGGCATCAATAATCGATCCTAGAAGAAAATTGGCTCTTATACTGTCACTGCAAATTTCCAATTTTTTCACTTGGCTCAGGTGCCCAAACGCCTCAGGCAGGGCGTCTAGCATTTCTGGGTTTCGAAAGAAGGGTCATTTCTCAGATATATTCGCCAAAAACTAGGACTTATACTTCCACTTCACGAAAAACTTAATTAGCTCTTGGACTATAACTGCCATACAAATGTTCTCTCTTGTTAATAGTGGCGTTTTTTCTCAACATAATTTTTATTAAAGTTAACTATTTTATGATTCCGTAACTCTTTGCAGCTAAATCAAAAACTCTAAGCGGTCGCTGCAGTAATAGCCTGAGTGGTAACCAAAATATTCGACGAACAGCATCTTTAGATACGATTTACTTGAAAGGACAGTGGCCCCGAGATTCCTATTATATTCACTCCAGTCTTTTAGTAGATAAAGCTACACAGGTAAGACAGTTTTTTCGGGCTATTAGTCTTTTTTTATTTCTATCCATGTACACCTTTTGAGGTTTTTACATATTATTTCTTAAGTAGGGCACTATTTCTTAAGTGTAAACACTCAAAAAATCAAAGTTGTCTGATGTAAGACAAACTTCAGCAAAGTGTTTTGCTATTGGATAGTTGTTGATGGGAACAAAATTTTGTCATTTGGAGAAATATTTACCCAGTGGTGAGTGGGTGAAAACTGGGATATTCGTGGATATCGTCTATTTCGGCGATATTTAACTCTTATAATGGCGATACAAAATTCGTTCAGTACAGTTTTGATAGGTTTTTTCACTCCCTTTCTAATAATCATAAGCATTTAAAAAAAAATGAAAACTGTTCCTTTAAAAATGACAATCAAAAAAAAAATTTGATTGTTTTGGAAAAGAGGCTTCGGCTTAAGGCCTTGTCAGGGTGCCGCATGATACCTGGCGGCTTAGCTGACCTTCCTATTGTAAGGCGTTCGAGCTCGTTGCTCAGCGGGGCGATGTGATGCTCAACCGGAGGCTACAGTAATATGTTGCGTTTGCATGTTTAAATTAAAGCGAAATTTTAACCAGCCGATACTAAAACTTCTGTATACAACTCTGTATGCAATTCTGTATACAATTTTTGGATAATTTAATAACGTACGCTACTACTTCTCAGATATCATAAATTCCAGAAAATTCTTAAAATTCTTAAAATTTAAGAACTGTCTAACGTTACGGCATTATGCGTAAGATTAATTTGAAATATTAGAATAGAATATATAATTAAGAATTGCTATTATTAAAATTATAATATGTTACATAAATTTTATTAGAAATTCTAGATGCTTATACAATTTTTAAAATTTAAAATGGTAATTTTTTCGAGCTGTAAAAGGGAAGAGGAAAGTGCTGTCACAGCCTACGCCTTTTCCATTTCGAAAAATTACCAATAATTGTTCTTTTTGGCATTTTTGATAACTTTTTTTTCAAATTGATACTCTATAGTGAATCACTCAAAAAAATTTATGACTGTCAGATAGCAATATACACACGCAAGGTTTAGAATCGCAATGGTCGATAGTAAAAAAAAAAACGTGCCTTCGACTCGACCTCCATGGTGGTGCGGAACAGAGTTCATTAGGCAACGTACTACAGTAGCCTCCGGTTGAGCACCACAACTCCTCGCGGAGTTTCGAGCTCGAGCTGGAGCGCTGGAAGGGTCAGCTAAGCCGCCAGGTATCATACGGTACTCTGAGAAGGCCTTAAGCCAAGGCATATTTTTTCATTTTTTATTCAAAAGAAAGCTTAGTTTTTTCCCTTTAAGAGTTTTGAGGATAAAAAGTGGGATTTTCATTGTTTATTTATAAAAATATGCGATGAGTGGTTTTTGAGAAAATACCATCTGATTTGGTGACTTGTAACTCTTCTAAGGCTGGTAAAGAATATTTTGTCTAGTATAGTTTCTATAGGCTTTCTGACGCCCTTTTCATTAAACATAATGAGGTTTTTCTGTAAAAAAATAAAGAAAAAAAAATTCAATATTTTTCATGCCATTAATCTGGGCACACTCTTTCGAGCACCCTCTGGGTGGCCTCCCTGAAGAGCTCAAACTGCCCCGCAGTATAAGCAGTGAGTCTGGGTAGCTCTTGTCCACCACTACCACCGTCAGGGGGTTAGCTTGTGGCTCTTCAAAGGCTAAGCCCCCCCCCCTTCCCTCAGTGGGGTTTTCTCTGAGCCCCTCCCTCTCTTCTGGGCCTTGGTGCTGGTTATCGGCGTTGTGGAAATAAACAATTTCTATGTTTTTCGAACCACTAAATGTTTCTTTTCTGTCAGAATTTCCGAACAAACTTGTATTCGCTGGCGGACCAGCCGAACGCAAGCATTACGCCACAGAGTAACGTTGAAGTAATGCTATGGTAATATGGCATTATAATTATTAAAAGAAGCAAAATAAATATGGGAACTGTTGCAATTATAATAATACGTTAAAATTTACGTTAAATGGTCATGCCGTAATTGCAACAAGTTGCTTTTTCAGCGTTAAAAAATAAAAAAACAAAGTAAAATATAAATACCCGTAAAAGTACCTGAAACGAAATACAGTTTGAAATTAGATTTAATAGTTAAGAAGAATTGTAGAAAAGATTCATAATTATTGGTAGACCTAGTTAATAATTTGAACAAGTGGATCAGTCGTGCGACGCTAGGCTAGATAGATAGAACGGTACAAGTAGCATAATTTAAGATTGTAAAATACATTGCGTATGTCAAAAGAAAAAAAAAAAAATTTGAGACAAATAATAAAATAAAATATCTAAAAAAAAAGAGAATATTAAGAATTAAAACAACAATAAAGACAAAAATCAGAAAAGAGATAAGCAGATTGAACAAAAATAAGGACAAAAAAACAACGAAACAAAAAAAAGAAATACCACAGTTACACGTAAGTTCATAAGAAAAATAACTTAAGAAGTACTAAAAGCGAAAAGTTTTACCTTCTTACTGGAATCGGAAAGTTTGAATATTTTACTACAAAATCGTGAAAATAAAAAAAAAAGTAAAACTAAATCTATGATTTACGCCAAAACAACCCTCTAAATTAAAGAAACCCGATTTTAAATATTTCAACATTGCAAAAAAATTAAGTAATCCTAAAAATTGACCGTTTAATCATTAACGAGCAAAACAAATATGTTAGATTCCAAATATATTTAATCTTCTTTTGTCTCATTAGATCCAATGCAGAAGCATAGATCTTTCAGTTAAAGGGCATCGAAGCCTCACGTATGAAAATGAGACTTTTATCATTATCTGGCCAGCCAAGATTGGACGTAGACAAGTCTCGTGCTTTTTTCCTTTGCGAAAGCGAGAATGGATCTCAAGGGTAGTTTGAAGCACAGCTTGCTCCTGATGGTTGAGGGAAGCTTCAAGTGAGGTGACCTGCAATTCCAGCGAGCTTGCCTCTGTCTTGATCTTAGAGACGTCATCCGCACTGCTAACAGTTGAACTAACAAGCCAATTGATTCTGCGAGAATTCTCTGAAATGCCTGCTTCAATTTCCTGAACCGTAGTGTCAATCTTAGACATCCACTTATCCTAAAACAGGTTTCTGATCTGTTCCTGCGCCTGCAAGGCCGCTTCGCTCTGTGCTTGCTATACCGCACTGTGAATCGCCTTGATGTATCCAGGCGACTGGGCGAGGAGCTTTAATCTAGTCCCGAAGATGTATCGCTAGCATTCGGTGCTTTGCAGTTCATGCAAATAAAATGAATTAATCCTTTTTTTAGATCAAATGAATTATTGCACTCGGGAAGAGCACCCATAGTTAGATATACGTATTAGCTGCACGGGAGCTGTCGAAATCCGAAACTGGCAAACAGTCTTTTAATCACCAAGGAGCCCAAAAATAACCAAATGCAACATATGGGACAGAATACGTCAAGTGTTTCTACCTGAAGTTATTGTTTTTTTTTTGTTATATTTTTGATCGGGTTGAAACTTGCCTAAATTATAGTACTAGTGGACCTGTATTAATACACCACACCATAGGTCCATTTATCAAACGGTTGTCAATATACAGGAGCCTGAAGCTTTCACCTTTTCAGGTGCTTTTTCACCTTCACGTTAGTGTAACTTCTTTTAGGATTATCCGATTGGACTTTTATTATAGTAATTATATAGTATAGTTTCCGGCCATGAAGATGTTGAAGGTCATGAGAAAGCTGATGCACTGGCTAAGATAAAAGCTTCAAATCCACGGATTGTTCCAGCACCCTACTGCGGTTTCTAGTCCACATTGGCAAAAGGAGCCCTTGGTAAATGGCTCTCTGTGGAGGATGCGAGATATTGGAAGGGAACAGAACGAATGGTGCATTCTATGAATTGCGTATCTGGTACATGTACTGAGAGGACTAATGAACCCTTGAACATGGAAAGAAGACAGATTAATGTCGCAGTAGGGATTCTTATTGGACACTGCCCACTGAGAAAACACCTGAACAACATGAGGATTGAAGACAACCCTCGTTGTCGAAAGTGTGATTTTCGTGAGTAGGCAGTTCATCGCATACTTTGTGAATACTTTGTAACATCTCCTGCAAATCAGTGTATGCCTTTATTGTAAAAACTGACCTTATAGGAGATAGTTAAATTTTAGGGTAAAGTACTGTAAGTTTTGTCACGTTAGGGCTTAAGCTTTCCTAGCATGAATTCAACAGCTATGTTGGCTGTAGCATTGCTACTGACAGGATTTCCCATGCCAGACAGACATAAAATGAAGAGGAAAGTGACTAAGATACATTTTAATGGAGAGTCTTTTGAAAATTTTGAAACGCTTGTCACTTCCCGAGGATCACCAGAGCGCCCCTGGAGTAACCGCTGGGGGCTACAGCACGCGCGACGGTTATGATTGTCAGGCAGATCTCAGTAATCAAATCAAGGAATTGATGCGTCTCTACTATGAAAGTGCGAAGTTTGAAACCAAAAGCGAAAAAGGATACAACTTTAGGACGAAGTTTGCTGCAAAGTACCCTCAAATAGAGAAAGTCGCACTAAGAGATCTTATCGCTAAGGTACAGGACATCAAGACTAATCTACACATCTCAGAAGATCTTTAAGGCCATGTGACGAGTGGGTCACGTGACCGGCTTCTTACCTTACCGACACTTTTTTTATTTGTAAACTTATTTCCACACGAATAGCCACATCAAGTTGAAAATTTGAGATAATAAATAAGAAGCACGAAGAAACGCGGCTCTGGTCCTCAATTTTTATAATTGTGAAGAAAGCAAAATAAGAATAATTTACAAAAAAAAACTTTTTTCATAATTATAAGAATTTAGGAACAGAGCCGCGTTTCTTAGTGCTTCTTACTTATTATCCCAAATTTCCAACTCAATGTGTCCATTCGTGTGAAAATAAGTTTACAAATAAAAAAGTGTCGGTGAAGTAGGAAGCCGGTCACGTGACCCACTCGTCACATGACATTAAAGACTGAAAAATAATTGAACAGAATGGACTATGATTTTCGTTTCTTCGTACTTGGGCAAACGGTAGTTCTATTGGAATTGGATTTTAGTTTATGAAGACAAAATTTTGCTTTTGGGATACATATGTACCGCGCAGGGTGTACAAAATAAATTGGACCTTTTTATTATAAATTTGAAAAATATTCTTCCTACTATAGTTTGGATAAAGTTTTCCTTGTCCTTCTTATCAAATCTGAGCTTTTTTATATTCAGATAGTCACGAATTGTTGGAAAAGATGGTATCCACAAAACCTAATGGACTCTTATTTTTACGAAAAAATAACATTTTCACTTTTTAACCTGAAGGCACTTAAAACAAAAACTGTAACATTATTTTGATGGTGAAAAACCCTAAATTCAAAAAGAGTATAATTTATTCTTGATCTTCATTTTTGAAGGTCGAATATTTTTGTTTCAAACATCGATTTATGATTAATGCAAATTTTATGAGAAATTCTATTGAAATTGTAGGAAAAAATAAATTGTATTGACATCAACAGAGTTATAAACCACAAAAATATATTATGAGAAATAATAGCCTATACATTCAAGGGCATTCAATGTTCAATTCTACATAATTAAAGTTATAATGAATTTAGGAATTTCTAATTTTTCCATCATAATTTTAAATATTTAAAATTTAGAAAAATTCAGATGCTTCGATTTTGCAGTTAGGTATTTAATACGTCAATTGAACACTTGTTTAGATTTTGAAGTTCTGATTTTTTAATATGAATCACTCAGAAGAATGTTTTTAATATTAATGTCATAATTTACGTGTATCATTCAAATGATACACTCAACAAGTAGAAACTATGCATACACTATTGTAAATATTCAACTTGCAATTATGCATTCAGACACTGTAATTGTAATTAAATGACTGATAGCCGAACCGGATTAAAAAACATCGTCACAGCAAAAATGAGTTAAAAAGGTTGCGGGCAAACACGAGTTAAAAAGAAACAAGAATAACGAGGATTTTATCGTATATGACAATATAACAATATATGTAATAGTGGTCGAGTAGAATATAATCTATCGTAGGGCCAATATCACAAACTGACAAAAAATTTAGTTAGAAGATTTTAGAGGGATTTATAATAGATCATTCTATTTGAATACAACTTCAGAGGCCACTAGAGCAATTTAAAAAATTGGATTACTCTTTATGAATCCCAAGAAAATTATTAAAAAATTGGTAGATTGAGTTTAAAAAATACTACAGTTTTAAATACTTTAATAGTTATAGTACCATATTTTAAACTCCTATTAGAACAAATTATTCGCTATTTATTATATGTTAAATATTTTTCTGATTTATAAAAAGTATTACTGATGACTTTTGAACGCGATAACTCGTTGGAAAATAAAGCTAGATTGTTTGAAAAACGATTAGAAAGCATATAAAATTCCATACTCAACAAGCCCTCGTAGACATATTTTTGAAATTTTAAAGAGGATATGTCACGCAAGAAGTTTTTTCTTCATTTAATTAATAACTTTTCTAAGAATGCAGCCTTATCTGTAATTTAAGCCGGGAAGACTGAAAATGTCTATAAGGCTTCCCGCGATATGACTAATAATGTCCAAGCATGTCTGAAAACAAACACAGACCCGCTTGGACATTATTATTCATATCTTGGGTATCCGTTCAAGTTTTGCGAGATTTATTTGCCTAAATTAAAGACAAGACTTCAAAGATTGCGTCCTGTAAATGTTAGAATATTTACGCTTTATTGCTCTGCTCGCCAGTGCTGAGTCGAGCGCTCAAGACTAAAAAGTAAAAACATAAATCTACATATCTCAGAAACTGAGGCCATTTGATTAAAAGAAAAAATACTTATCTAATGGATTGTTATCTACTTGAAACCTGTAAGACCTTGATCGAACCGACGTCCCGCATCTCGCGACCTCTCCTTTTCAGTGAATGTGGAATAAAAAATTGAACTATGTTAATTATTTTTACAGAATTAAGTTTGCGGGGCAGCAAGCCCTCGTGCCTGGGTCCGAGCTCACGTCAAGAAGATTGTTCGAGCCACGAAAGAGAGTTGGGTAAGTTAATTGTTCTTTAAGTATCTTAGCAATGAAATCAATGAGTATTCAAAGCCTCAAAAATTAACATAGATGTCCTTGGAATGGTCCTGCTTGATTATGCCATTTTCGCTCTACTAATTTATGTTATGCCTCTACTATTTTTCTTGTTATAGAATAAATCGATTTCATAATCATTACGATTTCGCGCGTGATAGCGAACGCGTTCCTAACTGCTTTCCATCCCTTTGAGAAAGACTGAGCTTTAATTTCTCATTCATTTGTTTGAATGAGACGCTATTTTGTGAAAATTTAGTGCAATATTTGCCAAACAGAATATCGTCTCATTCTCCTAAGGGCTTTAAGTTTGTTGCAAATTAAATATTCCTAGATAACGTTTTGCTTTCTGTTCGTTACAGATCAAAATTGAGATAAAATGGTTCTACCTTCAATCAACGGTATTTATTTGAGTTAGACAATATTATAGCTCTATGCTGTGAATTTCACTGATTCCTAAGAGTCATACAAATTTTCAGGTCAAAATTATTAACCAATTAAAAGTGAGTCATTCGTTGTCAGAACCTCTCAATTCTTATTGGCTGAGCGCCTGTATAGAAACGGGTTTGAAACCACAAAAAGGAATTGAATTGAGTCATTTAAAGCATCACTATTGAAATATTGAATTAATTCACCCTAAAAATGTTAAAGCCAAATTGAGCATAATTAAATTTGAGCGGCCATGCTCGTATTTCTGAGCTCCCACTTAGTAGTGGATTGAAAAAGAATGAGCGATGTAGTAAATCTCCAACAAAACTCTGATCAATTCTGCTCTTGACAGGTAAGATGAAGGGTAGATCAATAAAGGTTTGTTATTTGTCTAAATGAGAATAATCCAACATGGAAAATTAAAAGGAGATTCGTAGTTATTTCCAGTCCTTCTTGATAAGTCGTTACCTTAGTCACGATCCAGTCGTTTTTTCGTAATAATAGTGGTCTCGTTGCCGCGAGCCTCACATCCCCACTCTTCAAGTGTTTGCACACGCAATCGCACCTGTTTCGAAGGCCATTCATGTGATCTATATTAATCTCTCGCCGAGAAATTCGCAAGTTACTCAGTGGCGTATATATTTCATTTCTCACCCGCTCTTTCTAGATATTCAAATACAGCTTATTAAATGATGCTCAACTGTTTCAAAACGAAGACGCGAGGCACAAGAGAAGCCTGAAACGAAGGACTTTGAATAATAATGAGCTCGAGTGAAGAGCTTTATATGATGACCTTGTGAAGCTCTCCGTGTGTGGAGCTTGCTAAAGAGATTGATATGCGACCTGGGTCGGAACAGTGCTGTGAAACAAATTTGTTATTTCAATAAACAAAACGGGAAATCCAGATTAATCTAAGAATCTATACCCCTTATACCGCCTCGCACACTTCGGTTTCTCAATTTTTTCATATGAACTCATTGATCCCCGACTAGAACTGACTGAGTCACGCTTACTTACGTCACGACTTTGGCAGCTTTGTTGGTTGTGATGTTCCTACTGATAGGCTTTCCCACGCCAGATAGGTGAAGAATGGAGAGAAAAGGCACTAAGAGAAACACCAAACTCATTGATTATCATGTAGAGTTTCTTAAATATTTTGAAAAGCTTGTTTCTTCCAGACCATCATCGGGGCGCCCCTGAAGCAGCCACTGGGAGTCATAGCAAGCAGAAAGATAGTGATGGTGAGCTGCGAGATGGACAGGCAGATCTCACAATTCAAGAAGCTGGATAAAAAGAAAATATGCGACAAACGGTAAACAGTAGAACATCAGTTGTGCCTGCTGAGGATACTTTTGTTAGCGTTAGCAATTTGCAGCCAAGCACCTTAACAGAAATATCTTGGGAGAGAATCAAGTGGGATACCAAAATTAAAGAGGAGTTTGTGCGTTTCTGTTATGAAAGTGCAAAGGATAAAATCAAAAGCCAAAAGGGATACAGCTACAGTAAGAGATGTTATCGCTAAAGTGGAGGACATCAGGAATGATGTACTTATCTTATAACTCCAACCAATAGAGAATAAACGAAAGTTTGATTCGACTGGAAAAATGTAGATAGTAACCATCAGTTAAAGGAACCGGCACCACATAATCAAGGTGTGGAAAATGATTTTCTTGTGCTACTTGATAATAATTCAGTACCAGCACATCCTCCAGAATCGAATGACCTGATTCAATCAGAGGCATAAATAAAGGTTCAGCGGCTAACAAGGAGATTGAAATGCCAACAAATGAACAGAGATGTAAGGCGCCTTTATTTTTTTGCAAAAAACTGGGCAAAATGTGAGAAAAGAGCACAGTTGATTCTTCTTACTCAAGTACATGGAGCTAGCCAAAAGTATAAATAAGTAGAATCTAAAAGTCCAAAAATGCTCAATAACTGTGAACAGATTGCCTGCGACTGTTTAAATGATTGCCATCAAAATAGAAGTTGAACAGTAGCTTCCTATTGATGAGCTCCCTCTGGAAATTGTGGATAACGAAGATATGATTAATGCTAAAGTCATAGGTGTTGGGGATAATGAAGATCAAGTACCGGATTCATTAAATCTTCATTTGGACATTATTAACGTTGATTCAAACAGGGAAATCTCAGAAAATCTAATTACTACTATCCAACCGAGCAATTCACGCCTACCCCGAAAGGGAAACGGCTTAATGATATAATAATAATAATACATTAATTTCTCTCAAACTTCATGCAATAGCTATGAATTTCAACAACTAATCATTGCACATCGAGAAAAAATGACACTTATTCATTAACTTGTTTATAATACCATGAACAACTTCATTTTTCTTATTCCAACACATTAGAAATTATTCATGTATAGTTATTATTGTGATTTAAGGCCTGTTTTATTGATTTAAAAATCTTTAGTGTAGTGGTCCACTTAAAAAGTTATAAAAAAACAACAAATTTAATTTCTTAATAAAAAAAAATTTGGCTTTGGCTAAAATGAAAAAATTAGCTGTCAAACGTTATGCCTTAAAAGAAAATACATCAAAATCTGTTGAAAACGGAAATTTCGAGCGATTTTAAAAAGTGCTTTTTGGCACACTGTGTACCATATCAGAGAGCTGATTATCATATACTTGACCCCGTTTATCCTAGGAGATGGTTTAGCCGTGCACGAGGAAAGTGCCGCCGAGAACTCTTCCCAAGAAAAACCATTATTCATAGGAACAGCCTTGCCCACATCCCACATTGGTTCCACATCGACAGGAAGAACATCTGTTGGCACCAACTCCTCACGCAGCTCTCTAATAACAGGAGAATCTGGGTCCGATATCACATTGCTATGCGAGGAAACCGAGCGAGAAGCGAGAAACTTCACTGTGCGTAATTTTCTGGCCAAATCATCAGCAGGGTCAAGTGACTCGCAGAATGCCCGGAAGACCTGATAATTCATCTTCCGAAGAAACTTTTTAACCTCATTATAAACTATGTTGAAAGAAACTCTCTCCTGCCAAGTCTGATTTGCAACATATCTTTACCTCGCTGCACACCTTCTCGCCTGAGGCATCTCACACTCCTTGTTCCATCACAAGTGATGCCTTTCCGTATCCGTCCACCTAGAGTACGTGCGAAAAACTTTATTCGCTTCCAGGGAATAAAAATTATGTTTATGAACTTAACATAAACATGAGAATCTCACCCTCTAGAATCACCTCAGACAAAGCTGCAACGAAGTCCTGCTTTTATTGACGAAAAAGATTCTAGCCAATAGACGAGACATTAAATTTATTAAAGGCAGGACGAGCCAAAAGATTAGACGCATCATGCCTAGCAAAAAGTGGAACATTATCAGAAAAGTAAGAATTACTCCCTAAACTAAATGATGCTTCCGGAACCAGACCAGGTGCGCAGAAAACTAGATCGAGATTATTGGTCAGGCAACCAAGATCCGGGAGAACATTGTGCTTGGAATCGTTCAGAGGAAACAATCGAGCGTTAAAATCCAGACAGTAGCGCCTTCACATGATCACTAATAAGATTAAAAAGGCCAATCCAGGTCTCATATCCAACACTTGCCTCGGGGGGAGGGGGGGGGGCATACACTGCAGTCACAGCAATCCTACCTACTGAGGAGGAGAGTGACAACAACAGCATTGACGTCATCCGATGAGGTCTATCTTATCGATCGCGAATTCGTTCTTAACAAGAATAAAAACAATACCACCCATGGGAACATATGTCGATGCTTCCGATACATCAGATACCCTGAAATCTCAAAACTCAGGACCCTACTGCGCCAGGACTATGTGACAAAAAGGACATCCAGGTCATTCTGATATCATACAGACTCAATTGCATCCCTCTTGCCATAAACAGTGTGCGCATTACAATTCGCAAACTGTATGTACTTGCACTTATTAGTCATTATTCATTCATACCCAAAATAAGATTAAAAAAATATGCGTACCAAAAAAAACTCCTGGATCAAAACTACATAACAATACTACACAAGTTTTGAAATATTCATTATAAACAGTTGACGCTTGGTATAATTGAAAAAATAATCTAACTTTTAACGTCAGATACTAGCACATAGTATGTATTTTTATGTCCCACTGCGGCATAAAAACAATTGAATTTGAAGAAATTTAGTAATACAAATTAATATCTTTATTTAAAAAACGGATAAATATATAATAATCTTCTTAGATATAACTTGTTAGTCATAAAATATGTTCGACCACAAAAATTTGAATAAAAGTAATAAAATATATTTTAAAAAATTTACCATATTAAAGAATATTTGATCGTTAACAGACTTTACTAACACATATTCATGACAATGCCAATGACAATGGCAATGGAAGAACTTTCTCTCTGCTAAGAAGTCAGCTATTTCACGAAAATCAGTGCCGTTGAACGGCATACATTATTAATTAGAGATGTATTGTGGGTAATACAGATTGATACGCATGCTTGATGATTACTCTGACTCCTAGCTACTCGCATTTAAGTAATTTGAAATTTAATCGTGAATAAAAGTTGACTCTAATCAAATATCATGTGAAGTGATCAAAATTCAGTTTTTCTATATCTGCTTTAATCGGTTAAGCCGTTTGTGAAAATAAGAATTGTGTTTTAAATACAATTATAAGCATTTTTAATTTCCAATTTGGCTTAAGGTGACGATTATGTCATTGAGTGAATGAATGATTGAAAGAAGAAAATGAAAAAGATTAGGAATTCAAATTAATGAAAAATCAAGCAAACTGAAAAATCGAATTATTAATACACAAGTATGCTTACGTTTATAAAAAAAAACTTTGTGTCATTGAGTGAATGAATGATTGAAAGAAGAAAATGAAAAAGATTAGGAATTCAAATTAATGAAAAATCAAGCAAATTGAAAAATCGAATTATTAATACACAAGTATGCTTACGTTTATAAAAAAAAACTTTGTGCCATTGAGTGAATGAATGATTGAAAGAAGAAAATGAAAAAGATTAGGAATTAAAATATATAGAAAATTCAGCTGACTGAAAGATTGTGTTAATAGTAGTGAAGAATTTTTACGTTTTTAAAAAAACCTGTGAGTGATTGAGTGAATGAATGAAAGAAGAAAGTAAAAAAGACTAGGAATTAAAATATATCTAAAATGAAGCTGGCTAAAAAATCGTATTATTAATATTCGAGAATGTTTACGTTTATGAAAGAAACTTCGGGGTAATTGTGTGAGTGAATGAATTAATGAAGAAGATTAAAAAGATTAGGAATTTAAGTTCATGAAAAATCAAGCTAACTGAAAAATCGAATTATTAATATTCAAGTATGTTTATGTTTATAACAAAACTTTGAGAAACTGAGTAAATGAATGAAAGAAGAAAATTAAGAAGATTAGGAATTCAATGCAAAATTAAGCTGACTGAAAAATCGAGTTATTAATATTCAAGTATGTTTACGTTTATAAAAAAAACTTTCAAGTAATTGGGAATGAATTAAGAGAATTAAAAAGATTAGGAATTAAAATGAATGAAAAATCAAGCTCACTGAAAAATCTAATTATTAATAATCAAGTATGCTTACGTTTATAAAAAATAACATTGGAGTTAATCACTGAATTAAGAAAATTAAAAAGATTAGGAATTCAAATATATAACAAATTCGGCTGTTTGAAAAAAACAAATTATTATTAATCAAATATGTTTAGGTATATAAATAAAAAACCTTTGGAGTAAATAGATGAATGAAATAATGAATGCATAGAGAAAGAAAATTAAAAAAAATAGGAATTAGAAGATATAGAAAATTCAGCTAACTGAAAAATCAAATAATTAATAATCATGTATGCTCACGTTTATGAAAAAAAACATTGGAGTTGATGAATAAATGAAGAAAATTAAAAATATTAGGAATTAAAATATATAATAACTCAAGCTCACTCAAAAATCAAATTATGCATAAAAAATCCAGTATGTTTACGTTATTCAAAATATCGTGAGTAATTGAGTGAATGAATGAAAAAAATATAAAAGATTAGGAATTGAAACATATAGAAAATCAAGTTAAGTGAAAAATCAAATTATTAATAATCAAGTATGATTACGTTTATAAAAAACTTTCGTGTAGTTGATTGAATGAATCAAAAAAATTAAAAAGATTAGGAATTAAAACATATAGAAAATCAAGTTAAGTGAAAAATCAAATTATTAATAATCAAGTATGATAACGTTTATGAAAAAAAACTTTAAGTAATTGAGTAAATGAAAGAATGAAAGAAGAAAATTAAGAAGATTGGGAGTTAAAATATATAGAAAATCAAACTAACTGAAAAATCAATGTATTAATAATCAAGTATGTATACGATTATAAAAGAAACTTTGAGTAATTGATTAAATGAATGAGTGAAGGGAATTAAAAAGATTAGGAATTCAAATTGAAAACTGAAAAATACGAATATTCAGTCAGCTTAATTTTGCATTAATTTGAATTCCTAATCTTTTTAATGTTCTTCTTTCATTCATTTACTCACAGTTTGTTTTATAAACGTAAACATTCTTGACTATTAATAATTCGATCTTTCAGATAGCTGAATTTTCTATATATTCTAATTTCTAATCTTTATATTTTTGTTTAATTATTCATCCATTTCTTTATCCATTCAACTACCCCAACGTTTTCTTATAGAGGTAATCATACTTCATTATTAATAATTTTAATTTTTCAGTTAGTTTGATTTTTTATATTTTTTAATTCCTAATCATTTTAAATGTCTTTAATTATTAATTACCTCCATCACTCAAAGTTTTTGTTATAAACGTAAATATACTTGATTGTTAATAC
The DNA here is from genome assembly GCA_011634705.1 of Andricus grossulariae. Taxonomy (NCBI): domain Eukaryota; kingdom Metazoa; phylum Arthropoda; class Insecta; order Hymenoptera; family Cynipidae; genus Andricus; species Andricus grossulariae. The sequence continues at coordinate 88,389,434 of JAABKJ010075445.1, read as the reverse complement.
ATAATTTGATTTTTCAGTTACCTTAATTTTTTATATAATTGCATTCCTCATCTTTTTAATTATCTTAATTAATTAATTCACCCAATTACCTCAAAGTTTTGTTATAAGCATAAACATACTTGAATATAAAAAATTCGATTTTTCAGTTACCTTGATTTTTCATTCATTTTAATTCCTAATCTTTTTAATCTTCTTCATTCATTCATTCACTCACACAATTACCTTAAACTTTTTTTATATAAATGTAAACATATTTGACTATTAATAATATAATCTTTCAGACAGCTTCATTTTTCATTAATTTGAATTCCTAATCTTTTTTATTTTCTTCTTTCAATCATTCATTCACTCAATGACACAAAGTTTTTTTTTATAAACGTAAGCATACTTGTGTATTAAAAGTAGCAAGTATAATTTTATTTAAAAAATTACTTTAAAACCACAAGAACACTTAAACACAACACAAATACTCATTGAAAGTAAAAAAATCAGTACAGATGTAGGTTATTACATTCTCAATTCATTTAGGTTATTAGTGTCTATTTATCATTTGACAATTTTTGACAGAAAATAAATGAAATCAAACATGAAAAAATCTGTCCAGAGGTACCCGCCTCGAAATATCCAGGTCTACCCAACTGTGACATTTTTCAGTGAAACTGGTATAAATAAGATAATACGACAAATAATTAAACAAAAATTGCGGGTCACATATAGTTCAAAAGTGAATTTATGTATCCCAATAAAAATCAACCTCAAATTTTTTTTCCAGTTATGCAAATATTTGATCATAAAGTTGGTTTATATTTCACAAAATGAACTTGTTTTCTAGAGACGAAATATTTAGACCGGATTATTTTTCAAGCTCATGAGAGATATGAGTCCATATTTCAAAAATTACACTTTAAGACAATTCTGAAAGATAAAAATTATGATTTATCTCCGGAGACAGTACAATTTCTTGAAAGTTATGAGTGTATGGGGCTACCCGACTTTCCCCTAAATTATTTCTGTTTGACCACTGAAATGCTTCGAAGCAGTTTTGCAATAATTTGCAATTTTTTGAATAATTACCATTTGTTCGAATAATTTATTAATACTAACTCAATGAAAGGGGCTTTTTTACTTTGAATCGGATAATTAGCCATTGTCAGGAAGACTTCCCATAAAATAAAAATTTCTCAGTGTCAATCAGCCAAATTTTGTTCACCATTTTCGAAAAATTATCAGATTGTCTAAAAGTACTCAACATTAGAAATTAACACTGTAAACATAATTTGTAAACATAAATTGCCTTGACTGTCTAGAATGGCCCAGATCTGGTGCACGTCAGCCTTCAAGATCATAAAAATTGCTAGTAGTCAATCATCAAGGGTTTCTCACAGTGTATGTCAGAAAAATTTACAGGATATTAAGAGCAAAAAAAAGCTTATTCTCCAAAAAAATATTTTTTTTTTTACTTCTGTACAGTTCTTGGAATTTTTTTAATATTAATTTGGAAATTTTTTCTCTGCAACAAAAAAATTGCCAGTCTAATATTCTTATAGATTTTAAAAATCCCATAATGTCAGTCTGTCGGTTACTCTGAAAGAATACAGTCGTGCTTTACTTAATCTCACAAGAAACAAAATATAAATTCTTACGTGCGATTATTTTAAAGTTATATTTCTGTATACAGACGATTTAATTCATTTTCATAACAATTTTCTAACCGCGAAACTATGAGTGTCACTTGGAAACTCAGGAAATTCAGAAACCTATTCATAGATAAGTACATTATATCAATTAATATTAAATGTTGTGATGAAATAATGAAATTTAAGATTTCATACATTGGGTAATATTGCAATTTTGATGATATCATTGAAAAATGAAATATTTTACCTGTCGTGGGGGGCGGGAGTCGTGCTCTTTTTATATCCTAAATTAATCTAAATGACGATAAAACATTTTGTTCGCGCATTTGGTTGAAAATTCAAAAATTGAACTATTTTGAATGAAAATTTCACTATTTGTTTTGGCACTGAGTTTAATTTTTGCTTACAAAAATAATTGCTATAAAAAATTTAACGATTACATTTATATTGAACGACCAGCCAAATATGACACTCTCGGTTTCAGTTTTGTCCCTACACTCCAGTTCCATTAACCGAAGTTTGGTGGGATCGTCATTATATTTAGACTCTCCACCCTACAGCGAGTAACTGCTTAATTTGGACATGATTTCGACTCGCAAAATACATTTCTCGCATAAAGGTATTAGTTGAGCGTACACCTTAAACAATGAATGATACAAACAATAAAATAGCCTCGGAATGGACTGAAGCTTTGATTGACGAAAGGCATGTACACGGTAAAGGTAAAAGTCAAGTTTCAGGCGATAAATGGAGACTGGGTGTTTGGAATGCTAGAGGAGGATATGATCTTAAGGTGAGAGAATCACGACAAACTATGCACTCAAGTAAGCTAGATGTTTTATGTATACATCATACAAAGAAACGGATGCGACGTTAGAAACATAGAAAATGGGGTATTAAAAGACGGACTGGAAATATGGTCAGGAGTAGATAGTAAATCACATGGTAGTCAAGGGGTCTGTTTGATTATGATTAAAAGAGCAAGGCAGCATCACACAGCCTGATATACCTTAGTTTATAGCGACAGTAGTGAAGCAAAGGACGCATTGTGGTACACTCTAAATCTAAATGATAGTATAAGTACTTGCGATCATGGTGAAAGAAATGAACGAATGGGTCGGCGTCCAGCGTCAAGATACAAAAAGTGTGCTAGGTAATTTTGGGGGTCCAAGGAAAAATGATAACGGGTAAAGATTAGTTAGCTTATGCTTAGAAAAGGGCTTATTTATTAAAAATACAGTGGAGTCTCACCTATTCTCCAACTCCCTTATTCCCTAACGCCGTTTATTCCCCGTCGGCTGTAGACGGTTAGATAGAGTCAATTGTCCGAAACGAGAAGTGCCAAATTTTCTGGAACTACGATTTTCGGACAGTAGTCTCCGTTGCATACTGGAGGCCTGACATTGTTCTCCAAGACTTCGAGAAACGAAGTATATTCGTGATCGAATTCTCCGCTCCTTCCGAATACAACATCACTTATTATTGAAGATCATTTAAAAATAAAATGTATAGAAATAAAATTTCTAACGAAAAAAAATATGATGTAAAAATGATTTGAATGTTTTAATGAAAATAATTGTGTAATTCTTTTTATGTTACGATCTGATTAATTAATTATCAACTGATTCTATTGAAACTTACATTTTCTAAAATTAGTTTAAAAGTTTATCAATAAATCAAAAATTCAGAAATGAAAGTTTTAATTTAAAAAAACATATAAAGTAAAAATTATTTGAATGTTTCGATGAAAATTATAGATTAATGCTTAAATGAGTATCTGAATTCAATTTTTTTAAATTATAACTCAATATTATGTTTAAATTTCTTCGAAAATTAGTATATCAAGTTATTAATAATTTCAATTTTCAGAAATGAAATTTTATGTTTAAAAGAATATGAAGTAAATATTATTTGGATGTTTTCATGAAAATAATAGTTTCATGCTTTTTAAGTTGTAAAGAGTTTAATTAATTAGTGAGCGATTAATTTTGTTAAAAACTTCAAACGGAATAAAAATTGAATTTTAATTGTTATTGAATTAAGTAACATAAATTGATTATTCACTTGAAGGTTATGTAATTGAATATGGGCTATTATTTTAAAAATAGAAGCTTGTTTTTTTCTTTCAAATACCTCAATTGCAATTATATAATCTTTTTTAAATCCTTGTGACGTTCTGAAATGACTCTATCTGAATTCAATTTTCAAAAGGATATGTACATATATTTGAATTTTCTATGAAATTAGTATTGAAGATCATTTAACAATAAAATGTATAGAAATGAAATTTCGAACGAAAAAAAATATGATGTAAAAGTTATTTGAATGTTTTAATGAAAATAATTGTGTAATTCTTTTTATGTTATGATCTGATTAATTAATTATCAACTGATTCTATTGAAACTTACATTTTCTAAAATTAGTTTAAAAGTTTATTAATAAATCAAACATTCAGAAATGAAAGCTCTAATTTAAAAAAAGACATAAAGTAAAAATTATTTGAATGTTATAATGAAAGTTATAGTTCAATGATTCTGATTTTGTGAACTGATTAATTAATTATCAGCTGCATAATTTTTTTACCAATAATAAATTACATGAAGATAGATTTTTAATTTTTGTCTATTAAGTAACATAAATGGATTATTTATTTTAAGGTTATGTAATTGAAAGATCAACGTTTATTTTTCGGCCTGCTGGCCCTAGAAAATTGTCTTAGTTACAACATTCACATTTTAGAGAATTGGTCTTAAAATTAGTTCCCACAAACTAACCTTAATTCTATAATTTATATAATAGAAGTTTATTCATATTTGAAATAACCGTATTCCAGTTACATACTTTTAAAAATGTTTTGGATGTTGTGAAATGATTCTATGAATAAAATTTTAAAAATTGTATGTACATACGTTTTATTTATTTTTTTTATTAGTTTAAGAGGTAATTTATAATTCAAATTTTCAGAAAAATATAACGTAAATATGTTTTGAATACTTATTTGAACTGATTTTTCAATTATTAGCTAATCAAATTTTTTTCATACTAATTAACCACATAAGGATTGAATTTTAATTTGTTTAAATTAGGTATATGAATTGATTATTTACTTGAAGGTTATGTAATTGCATATTGGCTATAATTTGTATAATAAAAGTTTATTTACATATTAAGTACCTCTATTCCAATTACTTAATTTCTGTCAATGTTTATGATGCTGTGAAATGATTATTCGAATTCGAATTTTGAAAAATGCAATTTAGGCTCCAGAAGCTACGATGATGGTTCCTTAAGGCAAGCAATCCCGACGCAACTGGAACGTGTTCGTCATCCACTTCTACTCCTTCTGTCCTAGGAGGTAAGCAAGAGCGGGAAATTTACGCGAGAAAACATCGTTCAAGACTGTTCACTGGAGTCAGGTCTCTAGCCGCGGATGACCTCAAGCGGCAGACGGGACAGTTGGAGATGAAAATTTCACCTCTTAATACTTTTTTAGAGCTAGCAATCTTTGTAGAATGTTATGAGGAACAGTGTTGTCGGACCAGATGAAGTGATCCCACAAGAACAGCCTTTTGCATCCGGTTGGCGATGGAGTGAGCCTGAAGCTGGCAAGCCGCAATCTTGTTGAGTTGACTAAGAAATGAAGCTTTCATACCCCCAAGACAGCCTATTGTGAGAACTACAAGATAGACTTTGTAGCCATGGTATTGCCCGCTTAGCTCGAAAAGAAGTGCTTGATATTTCGCCCGTTTTTCTTCCTCCTTTGCCGTGATATTGCCATCGACTGGTGCCGAGAATTCAATCACGTAAATGATCTTGGTTTTCAGATCCTGGAGGACAATATCAGGCTTCGTAGCACTGTCAAACACCATTACCTTTGTTTTATTTACGTTAATTTTAAGGCCCATGTTCTTCATGCTTATATTAAGTTTATTCAAAATTCTTTGCAAGTCCTCGATTGATTCTGCCATAACAATCTTGTCATCTGCGAAAGCCAATAACTCCGAAATATCCGCAAAATTAATTTCCAAAGTCAGAACCTGAAAAAACTACATTTTAAAAATAAAAATACAGAAAGAGGCTATGATGGAAAAAAGTAGGGTTGAGTAAGATCACACCACTACCCCCTTTCTAGTAGATTTTCTCCTCATTATGCCCTTTCTATCCGCACCAATAGATAAAAAGGGGGGCATACAAAGGGTCAGTGTGTTTGTTAAGGGAACGTTTGCAAATTTTGCACCGCGCAAGACAGTGGAACCCTTGTACTTCGTGAACAGATAGGATCAATTGAAGTCAAACTTTACAGAAAGCTTCTACAGACTTCATTGAACTGAAAGTAACGCATTAACCTTATCGTTACTTCTTAAGAATTTGCCATGCGTTACCGTTACATTTTATAAAAAGTAATGCGTTACCGTTACAGAAAAAGATTAACGCGCTACCTTACCGTTACATTTTTATTAAATTTTTAATACGTCATTTTAAATTCCCAAAATCTTTAGACAGATTGCTTTCTATTTCAAATTGTTTTAAAACTTAATCTGTAAAAGGAAAACACACCCCTACCCCCGTTCCATTAGCCCTTCCCTACATTATGTCATTTCTATTCACATCGTAAGATAAAAAACGGGGTATACAAGGAGGTGGTTTGTTTGTTAAAGGGGCGATATTAGAAAAAATGTAGTCGATAGTGAAAACACACCCCTACTCCATTTCGAGCAGTCACTTTCAACCCGAAGGGTAGAAAAAGAGGTATTTTACGGGGTACCATTTTTGTTGAATGGGCGATACTGGAAAAGGGTAGGGATGGTTGGAAACACACCTCAATTCCATTTTCAGTAGCACTCCAACCATTTCCATAGCGACACGAAAAAAAAAAAACATTTTATATTTAAAAACATAATCAGAGATTTAAAAAAACTAGGCTAATCTTAAAGGTTAATCTTAATCTACCTTTTTATCTTACCTATCCTGATCTTTTTTTTTAGAATTCGTACAGGCGTTCGAACCTATAAAAGTTAAAAAAATTCATAAACACATTGACAAAAATTATAACTGTTATTAATTTATTATTGTATTAAATAGTAAAATATAATGAAATAAACTAATATCTTAAATTTAAGAAAAACATTATGGAAATGAAGTCAATCAGTTTATTCGACAGTTCTATGTTAATATTACGTCCTACTCTTTCTAAATAAACATACTTTATAAAATACAAATTTGCTTCATTAAAATTAAAAGGAAGTATAATTAATTTTATAGAATGACACACAATTAAGCCAATATTCAACATTATCAATCATTATTAATTTATTTATTTAAATATTTAATTGACATAAAGAGTTCACCATGAGAAATAAATTTTTCCACACCTAAACCTGGATAAAAGCATGCTGCGCCGCTGCGAATTCTATCTCATGGCACGGCCCAAAACAATGAAACACTCGTTATTCATGAACAGCTAGGGTCAATTTAAGTAAAACTTTGCAGAAAACTTCTACGGACTTTACGAAAGTGAAAGTAACGCATTAACCTTATCGCTACTTCTTAAAAGTTATCAATTATAAACCACAAACTTTGTATAGAATTTCTTTTTCATTCAATAAAAGTGTTTTTTTAACAATTTTATCACTAAATCAAAATATTTTGACAATTAAAATGGATCTTGCTATTATTTTTTTGTTTAACTTGTTCTCGGGTAAACCCGGGTTTTCATCATCAGCCGCGGACTAAGTGAAATGCCTAATAAGGTAAGGATGTTACAAATCAATTCAATACGATGTTTAAAGTCTTTTGCGATGACGTTGCAGGTACAAAATTAGGAGCTACCATCTGCTCGCGGTATACTAAGGTGTCTATAACACCATATTGACAGGCAAAAAGAAATCCCTCAGTCTCCGATCTCAATGCAGCAGACTTGAGAAACATGTTGGACATACCTATCGAGAGCTCTTCTCTACATATGATGCCGTAGGATTTACCACGAAGGGGCTTGTCGGCATGCTTTCTTAGTAGAAGCGTATGTTCTACTTCCTGTACACGACTTTTGAGCACCAAAGGTGTTAGTGATGTTAGGCCATGTGTAGTGTCGCTGGAATCAAATGGGTGGTCAAGCCCCTCTGCGGCTCTATCTGCGTCACGGTATAGAAACGCCGCAACATTGACGACTTCATGTTGATGTACGAGTCGCATAGGAGAATCTGTACTATTTAGAACTGAGCAGGCTGTAGCCAGAACCGTTCTTCGATGAAGACACTTCAAGCTTAGCTAGCCTCTACCCCCTTTAGCTCCAGGGATGTATATTCGAGGTACGGAAGATCTAGGATGATGACTTCGATGGATTGTTATCATCTTGCGTGTGCTTCGGTCAAGTTGCTTCAACTCATCGACGTTCCATTTTACTGCAGTCCGGTCACTTTTGGCGTGAATATCTCGGAGAAGAAAAATTGTTTTACAAAACTGTAAGCTGCATGTGAATGTGTGTCTTCATTTCCTGTATTGTCAACTTTGCCTTTAAAATTAAAAAAAAAATCAATATTCTTCAAAGCCTGAAGAACTTATATGTGTTTGAAAAAATTAAATATTTTCATAGACATGGCTAGAAAGTAGTTTACAAGGAAAGGAATGATCTCCCGTACTACTACACGTACGACAACGAGTCGAAGCTGTTAATGTAGAAAAAAGAGAAAGTATGAACACCATGTAAATAGATTATATTAAAAAAACGTTTATGAGAAATTATAAATATTTCAAAGCTCTACGCTGGTCTTTCTTTGATGAAACGTTTTTACATGACTGAATTAACCGAAAATTAATACATTTTTCCGATTTTTCTACGTTGTCGTAGGTGCAGTAGTACAGGAGATTATTTATTTTCTTGTAAACTACTTTACAGCGATGTTTATGAAAATATTTCATTTTTTGAATCAAATATAAGTTTTTCAGGCTTCGAAGAGTAAGGTAAACTTTTTTTCACAATTTTCAAGGTGAAATTGTCAATACAGGAGCTTCTCAAAGTTGACCTGCGTACTCGAAGCGCCTTAATTTGGTGCTTTTCGCCAAACAAACGATGACAGTTCCTCACCAGATTTTTCCACAATAACCGCGAAACATGTAATCAACGCAGAAATAAAGACACATTCATATGCAGTGAACACTTTTATAAAACCATTTTTCGTCTCCGAGATATTCAAGCCCAAAGTGACCGGATTAAATGAAAAAATCGTAGAGTAGCTCGTTACACGTATCCAGGCTATATTTCACGTCTTGATGCGAAAAGTTTCTGGACTTAGAGACAAAAACTAGCAAGATTACGATATCTGCGGCGACAAATTTTCAATGTGGATTCCTATACGATTATCTGCGATAAACACGAATCTGAAAGTTTTAAATCCATATCTTCAGTAGTTTTCGATATATCGATTTTTTAGGTTAAAATTATTGACTTTGTCTTTCGATTTAAATAATTTCTGGATATGTAATCCGATCTCGATTCCTATACGATTTTTTCCGTGAAAAAAAATTCCGAATTCTTTGAATCAATATATCCAATACTTTTCGAAATATCGATTTTTTCTGTTAAATTGAATAATCGAATATTGCACATCTCACCCCTACCCCTTTTCCAACGCATCATGGGGGGCGGAAAGGCATTCTAGTCCAGTGATTGATCACAGATAAAATGTAAGGTCACATCCCTACCACTTTTCCAACGCCTTGCAGGTGACGGGAAGGCACCCCTGCAATTGATAACAGAATTTAAAAAGTAAAAAAGTCCATATCTCGGAAACTATTCGAGATATCGATTTAATGCTTTCAGATTCGTATTTATCGCAAAAAAATCCTACATGAGTCCGCATTACAAATTTTTCGCCACGGATATCGTAATCTAGCCCGAATAGTGTGCGAGATATCGATTTTTTTCTTTTTTTGAATTCCGTGACCAATTGCAGGGTCGCCTTCCCGCCCCCATGAAGCTTTGGAAAAGGGGTGGGAGTGTGACCTTACATCATTTCTTTGACAGGTGACAGGGATGCCTTGCTGTCCCTGTCAGGCATTGGGAAAGGGGTAGGGTTATTGACTAATCACAGAGGTGCCTCCACTCATGAGGCGTTGAAAAAGGGGTAGGGGTGAGACCTGCATGATTCGATGATTTCATTTCAAATGAAACATCGATATCTCGAAAACTATTAGAGATATTCATTTAAAGAATTCAGATTCTTATGATCCATATGAAGGAATAAGGTACATAAAAAACAAATGTTTATAATTTTAACATAACATATTGAGATCTTGAAAACTATTCGAGCTATCATTTTCAAATTTCCGATCAGTGTTTCTCGCAAAAAATCCCATCCAAATCCATGTTTAGAAAATATGCTAATCAAAAACAAAAGTTAATAATTGTAACATAAAAAATATGCACGCTTCGCGGGCACATTCTCCTAGCACGCTTCGCGCGCGGCTCGCAATTTTGAGCGCGCCTACAGCGCGCACCTGCTGTGTCTCACGCCTCGCGCTCGATTAGGTATGCATCTCGCGCTTCGCGTTCAGTAATGTAATCGCCTCGCGCTACGCGCTCGGACGCATGTGCATTACGCGTTGAACTCGGTTCATCTAGGTTTTCGTACTATTACGCGCTTCGCGGGCTAATACTCTCTTAGTGAGCATCATCGTTATGACCTGCTTTTATTTTCATTATGTCAATTTTATATAAAAAGAAGAACTAATTTACTTGAGGTTCTATCGACATTAAGGAACACATTCTCATCAAGACACTCGCGCTTCGCGCTCGATGTTTGGTTAAAAAATCATGTAAAACCTTCACTTCAGCGTATATTTCCGTATCTTCCTAATAAATCATATACAGTCACAGCGATTTTTTCCAACTATCTGAAAAGGGGAGATAAAAGTATCTAGGTCGTTTTTGGATCATATATATGATAATTTTTAAATCAAATTGTAAAATTGTAATCGTTTCGAATTAAAAATTATTTAAATTCAAAATTTTTAATTAGAAGTAATACAATTTCGTTTATTTTGCATTTTGTATGGTCCAAATTTCAAAATTCTAATCTGGAAATATTCAATTGTTAAAGTTCTTAAACTGTCCTATTTTCAAAATTCTAATCTGAAATCCTTTAATTTCGAGATTCTTTAATTCAAAACAAAATTCTTTAATTTTGAACGCTTTGAATTAGAAATTATACAATTTCAACTACTTTCTGATGAAATTGTCCAATTTTCAAAGGTTTCTCCGAAATTTTTCAAATTTTTTAAATTAAAAATTGATTAGTCTCATAAACTTACTTCCAAATTATTGAATTTTAAACGTGTTTATTTAGCAATTGTACAAGCTCAATTCTTTTTAATTCTATTCAAAATATATTCACTAGTAATATACACTAGTGAAAATATTTTTTCTGTGTATTTTGGTGAATAATTTCGTTTGAAATTATGAAGATAGAAAGTAAAACCCTACTGGTTTCATTACTTCTAATTTTTTAATTAAGAAGGTTCTAATAGCAGAAATTTATTGTTTTTCTATGATTTTACTGAATTGAAAATGATACAAAATTGTCAATAACTTTACTGTTGTAGTCGTTTTTAAATGTACATTTTAACACTACAGTAAGAATAATCCATATTTATTATTTTATAAAAATCAGGTTTGTCATTTCTTTCGGATAATTGAAAAGAAAGAATATTTTAATTCCAAAATTAATTGTACGTTTTTCATTGTACGATTGCAAAATACTAATTTTACAAATTTGAATTCATAAGCAATTGTGAAATTATAGCGTTCAACATATATTAAAATACAAATTTAAAACATTTAGTTGAAAATTGAACCATTTTGTTGAAAATTTGTTTTGTTTGTTAACATTTAATTTGTTTATCTGAAAATTTAATTATTCTATTTTTTATTGAAAATTTGCCCTTTATAAGATGAATATTCAACTATTTTCTTACAAATTTATTAAAAAAATTTTTTATTAAATTATAATTTTTAATAAAAAGCAGTTGAATATAACCACAAAATACGAATGTTTAACAAATTACATACATTTTCAACTAAATATTCTGAACAATGTATGTGATGTTAGTTCAAATTTTGTTTTATTAATTTTTAGTTTATGATCTTGGTTCAAATTTTTTTTTCAAACAAATAGTTGAATATGTATACTAAAACAGGTTAATTTTCATCAAAAAATGGTGTAATTGAATTTTTATTGTGAAGAATTAATTAAAAAAAAAAAAAAAGAAACAAATTTTCAACAGTTGAATTTAACCAACAAAAACACATTTTCAACAAAGTACTTGAATCATTAACTAAAACAGATTAATTTTCAACTAAACAGTTGCATTTTTACCTTAAAAAAATTATTTTCTGCCAAAAAAGACGAATTTTCAACCAAGAAGATTCATAATTTTAATTAAAAATTCATATCTCTGGCTGAAAAATAATCTTTTTTGTTGTAAATTCGTTTTTCTTTGGCTTAAAATTAATTTTTTTAACTGAAAATGTAACTATTCTACTTGAAAAATTAACTGTTTTGCTGACATTTTTTTTATTTGGTTGAACATTAATTTTTGTAACTAAACATTCAACTATTCAATTTTTAGTTGAAAAATAATTGTTTTCAGTTGAAAATTCTTTTTTGATAGAAATTAATATTCTTGGTTGAAAATTAATCTTTTTGAATGAAAATTCAATTATTCTAGTTGAAGATTCATTTTTTTTTTTTAGTTAAAAATTCATCATTTCCGTTTAAAATTCGACTATTCCAGTTGAAAATTAATCATTTTAATTGGAAATTCATCACTTTGTTTAAAAATGTAACTATTTTTTTGAAAATTAGTTGTTTTTTTGGTTGAGAATTATTTTTTTTTTTTTGACTGAAAATGGAACTATTCCAATTGAATATTCAATCATTTTAGTAGAAAACTACCTTCTTTGGTTGAACATTAATTTTTTAAACTGAAAATGTGACTATTCATTTGGTGGTTAACAATTTATCTTTTTAAGTTGAAAATTCATTTCAGTTGAAGATTCATAATTTTAGTTAAAAATTTACTAGTTCAGTTGAAAATTATTTTTTTTAACTGCGAAATTAATTATCCCATTTTTGATTGAAAATTGACTTTTTTCAGTTAAAAAAAATCAACTGTTTGGTTGAAAATTTGTCTTTTTTATTTTAAAATTCAAATATTTCGTTGAAAATTCATGTATTTGTTAAAAAATTGTCTTTTTTGGCAGAAAATTAATTTTCTTATTTGAAAATTTTGTTGTTGTTGAAAATTCAAGTATTCCAGTTGAAGATTCATCATTTTATTTGAAACATCATTAATTTAGTTAAAAATTAATTGTGTTTAACTGAAAATTTAACTATTCCATTTTTGGTTGGAAATTAACTTTTTCTAGTTAAAAAAGTCAACTGTTTCGTTGAAAATTTGTATTTTTTATTTGAAAATTCATGTATTTTGTTAAAAAATCGTTTTTGAAAGTTACAAATATTTTCTTGAAATTACGAAATGGTAATAGAAATATAAGATATCGTGAATTAAGTCAGTGCTTAGTTGCTACTGAGCAGTCTGTATTTGTCATAACAATATAAATATAGCAAGACAATATGAAGAGTTTCTGCAATCAACTACGTGTCATAACCTTGGGTTTTCACTGTTTTATATTTTCGAGATCATTGGCTTGGACCTAGGCCAGTCAGAAGTCCCTACTTATATTTTAGTTTCCATTGGCCATGCCTCAGCCAATACTCATTCAGAATTTATAGAAGTTATCAACTTCAAGTAATATGTTATTATTTATACGAGAGAAGTTATCTATCGGACCCCTGGTTTATTGGCCACTTGATTTCCAAAAGTTTAACTATGATCTACTGGTTCATTGGCCACTTGATTTCGAAAAGGTTACTTTTTACATATCGGTTTATTGGCCACTTAATTTCAATTTCATTATTCTGCTTTTATTCCTGAAGGGTACCAGATCGTTTAAACATCAAGATCCTCAACGAACAAAAGATTCCAGATTATATCTAGTTCAAACAACTACCCATGATTATTTATTATTTTACTTCCCACCAGCTCAACACAGAGAGGGGTAGGGTTAAGAATATACTGAGCAACACGTCCTACTAAACAATCCCTTACAGAAAAGCATCATTTGTTTTAATGGGAGATAATACCTATTTTCTTATAGTAGTTGATCAACGAGTTAAAATTAACGATCCTCCAATATGGCGGTCTATAAGTGACATGAAAGGTCATGAAAGGTTGCCGCCATTTAGGAATATCGGTAGTAAAATAATTATATGGATCGAGAGTCAACGATCGTCCAAACTGGTGGTCCATGAATGACACGAAAAGTCGTGTCAGGTCGCCATCTCTTTGGATGATCAATATTGAAATAATTATGTAAATAGAGAATCAACGATCTTCCAAAATGGTGATCCATGAATGACACGAAAGGTCATGTGAAGTAGCCACCATTTTGGACGATCGAACGTATTAGATGATCAGCCCCGCAACTAGACGAACTGCTTATTCAAAAAAGAATTAATCGTCGTAAAATATCGAGAACCTACTTTACTTTATTAATCACTCCGACCAAGCCAGTTTAACACACCCTTTTAACATCGGTGTCTTGCAAAATGGCGGTGACTATGGTTGACCTTAGCTGTCATGAGTTCGCGCCATGTTGAAAGATCAAACCGAACAATGCTCCCGACAATTGATTAGATATTAGGTATTGTATCACCTGCATTGTCCCCACCAAACTGAATTCCCGGCCACACACTATTATTACCACTGGAAGGCGAAAATGAAAGACATACCTTGTGACTTTTTGTTCACACAAAGATCAGTTAGTACAAGAGTCGTCACGACCAAACAGATTATTTTTGGCGTTAACTAAGAGGCCTCACGCACGAACAAATTATTCACGATTCCTCTCTTTCTTCAGTATCAGTCGAGGGCTCCAGCAATTCAATGGCCCTCCAATTTCCCAACTTTCAATTATTAAATAGATTTTAGCAAAACGGGAGACAAATGGGTCAAATCTGGACTATAATCGAATACAGAGTGAACGAGAAGACGCCGACTGCAGTTTTTAGTGCGTAAGCGATGAGTGGCGCACACAGTCCCTTAACTACCCTTAGCCAAGATGTGTAAAGGTGCAATCATATGAGAGTATCCCACAGTGACTCGCCATTTTATCTAGTTCGTTCGCTCACCTATTCTATAGTCTATGGCGAGTCACTCCACTAACCTTGCCCGCGGGCGCGACGCAAACACTATTCCGGCATATCTACTGTACGTAGTGCGCGCTCAAAAGTATCGGCTGCTAGTGTTTTAGTGTTGACTGTGTCTCCTCCTTCCTTCAAATTGTAGTCAAATAGGACATTATTGCATAGCAGCGGAGCGACAATCTCTAGGCCAAGCAGAAAACAACCATGATTCACGTGAACACAAAACAAGGTTTATTTCTCTGTCATAAACACCCTCTACTCAGTGATTAAATAGTCATTACATATTTCACCGTTTTTACCCGAAATCAGTTCAAGCTAGTTCTAACTCGTCAAAACGGGGAGTAACCAAGAGCTTTTGTGAAAACCCGAAAAATATTCAAAATATCTCAAAGAAATTAAAATGATAAAATGCACACAAATCTAAATACATTATATGTACTGAGATTTTTTTTTCTAGTTCTTGAGAAAATGAACCAGGATGGGCCAGGATTAGTTTATTCTTTCATAAAGTATATTTTCAAAATAAAATGTACCCAAGAAGCAACCATACATAGTCAGATTCGACAAAAACCTTTTTTTTAATGCACCACCCTGCTGGCAGTACTGCCTTAAGTTTTATTCTTATGTTGAATTATTCGCGTAGCTCGACAGTACGCATGTTTTGTGGCCCGAATGCTTTGTAGAATAGCTTATTCAGAGGATCTTGTTTCGATATTGGTACAGGCACGTTGGCAATATTGCTATCTATGCGCACTTTAACTATTTCTAAGGTATCATTAGCATCCACTCGGTGAAACAAAATCAGATGCGAAAACAAATGACGTGAGTTTCACAAATCTAAACAAGAAAAAAACAAGAAAAGATGTGAGGAACAACTTCAAATCATATAAAGAATGTCTAAAGTTTCTCTCATCTCAACTAATATATCTGAATCAAAACCTTACCCTGCACGCTTAAGAATTGTTTTCTTAGCGGCGAGAACGCAATACATTTGACAAGACGAGCGTAAGTTTGCAGACTCCTCATTATACATCAGCGGACGTGCATAATTCAAGGTATTTTTAAGCAAAAAACGGTGATTGTGCCTTAAGAATTTCCCATAATTTTTTCAAAAAATCTCTCCCTAGAGACTCATAACATATTTTTCCCCCATCGAAATCGGTCCACTTGCTTCTGAGAAAAATATGTTTTTGGATTTTTCTACTTACCCCGATATCTCCCATAAAAATGATTTCTTAGATATGATCTTCCGGGGAATTGAACCTCATATTAGTACCAACTGAGAGTGAAAATATCGAACAGATTCAACCGGGGGCAGCTTATACATGCTTATCCTGCTTTGCCCTTTATTGATCATTTTGGGTGTACAACTTTTGTCTATTATTTTTCTTTCTTATCTTGCGTCGTTTTTAAAAAAGTTAATTTTTTATTGTTAATGTTATTTTTCGCGATTGAAACAAAATATACGCAGTCTCGCAAAAAATGATTATTACAAAATGTATAGTTCTTTTTTGGGTGCAAAATTTTGGTTGATTCATCTTTTTTCGTGTCTTGCAGAGTTTGACTGCAAAATGGACATCGAAGGAGCCTTCAGCTAACCATCTAGCGAGGTGATCAGGACGATCATGATTACATATGGTGTGCCAACTGCAGTCGCGCAATGGGCCTGACACATATTGGGATCGGGAAACTGGTTTTATGAGGTCTCACTGATGCCTCGAAGTCGAAACCCACAGTGGGATTAGAGGCACTAACAACGTTGGAGCCCCTTCATCTCACCATGAAGGCAGTCTGGAGTGTTAGTCTTCTTACAAGAAAGGAAAGCGTTAACGGCTATGCACACCTGCCTAGTGGTAGAGACAACTAACTTACAGTTGGCGCTAGGAACAAGGAAAAAGCAGGAGCCAGTATATATCGTAGAAAACGTGAAATAGGCGTCACAATCCCGATGGGGTCCTACGCCACAGTCCTACAATCTTAGATTATAGTCGTGCTCAAGTGCGCCTACAAAGCACAGGGGTATGGCAACAAAAGGAACATCCGTGTCTGCTCTGACATCAGGGCTGGTATAATGGCCCTGAATAAAATAACGAATACGTTGCTGCTAGTATGGGAATGCGTTGAGGCGCTAAAAAAACTAGCGACGCAAAACCGAATGACCCTACCTTGGATCCCTGGACACAGTAGCATCAAAGGCAATGAGACCTCGGATAGGCAAGCGAAACTAGAAATTAGGGAAACCTCCACTGGGTCCGAACACAAGAAGTAGTGGAGGATGGCCACTGGCCTCAGACAGGCAAAAACACTCATGGATTTACTCATCGTGCTGAGCAAATACTCAAGCTCGGTTGGAACGAAATTAAAGTCCTAACAGAAATTTGTATGGGACATGCAAACCTCGCCTATGATAGACATAAGATAGAGCTCACAGATAGTCCCCTCTGTCTTCTGTGCGAAAAGAATGATGAGACAGATATTCATGTCCTTTGTCACTGCCCTACGATTGCAGGCAAGCGTTTAGCACTCATGGGTAGTAACTGCATCAGTGAGTCAGACATATCGGCCAATAGCGTGGCTGCGGTCTTTGCCGTATGAAGTGGGCTTCTGCGTCACGCCTAGGCTACAAAGGGGTGCAACGCAATCAACCAAGCATCATGGGCTCTTGTAGTCTCACCCCTGAAAATAATAATAAAAGTAATGAAAATTTCTTTAAACTGAACACTTTTTAAATTAAGAAATAGATAATCCTAACTGTAAGTCGTTTCAAATCAATAATTGCTCAATTGCTATTTTGTAATTTAATGCAACAATCAAAATTCAACTTCAATAGTTGAAAATTTTAATATTTTAGATTGAAACAATATCTTAATACGATTCGAAATTAAATCAAAGCTTTTAATTATGAATATAAATAATTCGCAGTTATCTTTGAATTCAAAATTGTTCAGAAACATTCGATCGAAAGGTTATATTTGTTTAACTACTTGAGCTTTGGAATTGAAATAGTTTAATGTTTACGTTAAAACTGGTAAATTGTGTTATTTCGAAAAGTATCAGAATCGTCTTATAAAATTAATTATTGTTCATCCTTTGTAAACGGCTACCTTCGTAATCCCACAAAAGTCTCAAATCTCAAGGATGACTTGCTGGACTGCTACGATGCCAGCATTATCCCTGTTCACCGAGGCCTTATGGCACGTATGCATACTCCGTGGTGCCATTGCAAAATCAACGTGCCTACCTCTCGAAAAATGGATAGGTACGCGGAGCGCTTCCCCAACCGCTGCTTGATCAAGCTGCAGCCGATGATGAGGAAGCGACATTAATACCAACCGCTATTTCGCAAAAATTTCTAAAGATTTTAATGATTTAGCAAAGATTTCAGGTAGATTTCAAAGATTGCACAAAGATTTCAATAATTTCCCAAAGATTTCAAATATTTCGCACAGATTTCGGATAGATTTATAAGATTTCATAAAGAATTCAATAATTTTTCAAAGATTTCCGAAATTTCTCAAATATTTCAAAAAGATTTTAAATATTTCGCAAAAATTTCCAAAGATTTCAGTGATTTAGCAAAGATTTCATATAGATTTCAAAGATTGCACAAAGATTTCAATAATTTCCTGAAGATTTCATAAAGATTTTAAATATTTAGCACAAATTTGGGATAGATTTATAAGATTTCAAAAATAATTCAAAGATTTCCGAAATTTCTCAAATATTACTATGTATTTCAAAAAGATTTTATATATTTCGCAAGAATTTCTAAAGATTTCAATAATTTCGCAAAGATTTCAGATAGATTTCAAAGATTTCAATAATTTCCCAACAATTTCACAAAGATTTCAAATATTTAGCACAGATTTCGGATAGATTTATAAGATTTCATAAAAAATTCAATAATTTTTCAAAAATTTCTCAAATATTACTAAATATTTCAAAAAGATTTTAAATATTTCGTAAAAATTTCTAAAGATTTCAATGATTTCGCAAAGATTACAAAAATTTCGCAAAGATTTCAATGATTTCGCAAAGATTTCAAATATTTAGCACATATTTTGGATAGACTTATAAGATTTCATAAAGAATTCAATGATTTCCGAAATTTCAAAAATATTACTAAATATTTCAAAAATATTTTAAGTATTTCGCAAAAATTTTCAAAATTTCAATAATTTCGCAAAGATTTAAAAAAATTTGCAAATATTTCAGCTAGATTTCAAAGATTGCACAAAGATTTCAAATATTTAGCACAGATTTTCGATAGATTTATAAGATATTATAAAGAATTCGAATATTTCCAAAATTTCTCAAATATTACTAAATATTTCGAGAAATTTTTAAATATTTCGCAAAGATTTCTAAATATTTCACTGATTTCGCAAAGATTTCAGGTAGATTTCAAAGATTGCACAAACATTTCAATAATTTCCTAAATATTTCAAATATTTAGCAAAGATTTCATGAATAATTCAATGATTTTTCAAAGATTTCCCAAATTTCTCAAATATTACTAAATATTTTAAAAAGATTTTAAATATTTCGCAAATAATTTCACAAAGATTTCAAATATTTAGCACAGATTTCGAATAGATTTATATCAAAATTAATTATTTCGCAAAGATTTCGGATAGATTTCAAACATTGCACAAAGATTTTAAATAATTTTTCAAAGATTTAAACAATTTCTCAAATATTACTAAATAGTTCAAAAAGATTTTATATATTGCGCAAAAATTTCTAAAGATTTCAATGATTTAGCAAAGATTTCGCAAAGATTTCATATAGATTTCAAAGATTGCACAAAGATTTCAAATATTTAGCACAGATTTCGGATATATTTATAAGATTTCATAAAGATTCAATGATTTTTCAAAGATTTCCGAAATTTCTCAAATATTACTAAATATTTCAAAAAGATTTTAAATATTTCGCAAAAATTTCACAAAGATTTCAAATATTTAGCACAGATTTCGAATAAATTTATATCAAAATTAATGATTTCGCAAAGATCTCGGATAGATTTCAAAGATTGCACAAGGATTTTAATAATTTTTCAAAGATTTAAACAATTTCTCAAATATTACTAAATATTTCAAAAAGATTTTATATATTTCGCAAAAATTTCTAAAGATTTCAATGATTTCGCAAAGATTTAAAAAATTTTGCAAATATTTCAGGTAGATTTCAAAGATTGCACAAAGATTTCAAATATTTAGCACAGATATTTCGGATAGATTTATAAGATTTAATAAAGAATTCAATGATTTTTTAAAGATCTCCGAAATTCCTCAAATAATACTAAATATTTCAAAAAGATTTTAAATATTTCGCAAAAATTTCCAAAGATTTCAATGATTTAGCAAAGATTTCATATAAATTTCAAAGATTGCACAAAGATTTCAATAATTTCCTGAAGATTTCACAAAGATTTTAAGTATTTAGCACAAATTTGGGATAGATTTATCAGATTTCATAAAGAATTCAAAGATTTCCGAAATTTCTCAAATATTACTATGTATTTCAAAAAGATTTTAAGTTTTTCGCAAAAATTTCCAAAGATTTCAATGATTTCGCAAAGATTTCGGATAGATTTCAAAGATTGCACAAAGATTTCAATAATTTCCTCAAGATTTCACAAAGATTTCAAATATTTAGCACAGATTTCGGATAGGTTTATAAGATTTCATAAAGAATTCAATAATTTTTCAAAAATTTCTCAAATATTACTAAATATGTCAAAAAGATTTAAAATATTTCGTAAAAATTTCTAAAGATTTCAATGATTTCGCAAAGATTACAAAAATTTCGCAAAGATTTCGGATAGATTTCAAAGATTGCACAAAGATTTCAATAATTTCCTCAAGATTTCACAAAGATTTTCGTTTTCACTTTGGTGGTCATCCTTCATTCCATCGGTGAATATGATAATATAATATTTCTATAATTTTTATTATATTTCATATAATACATGCATGAATACGGCTATTTCCCAGGCCTGTGGAGCGAACCTAAAGCCCCTATTTCCACTTAAAGTCATATAATAGCCAGTTGTGGATTTACACTGTAAAAACAAGAGATTTTTTTTACGGTATAATTTTTTGTGTGTCCTATTTCTGAATAGGATAACCTCACGCTGTTATTTTCAATGCAAAACAAACCATTCTGGGATCCTACCGGGGGTCTTATTTTAGTACCACTTGACCTGAAATAATACTTTTTTTTGTACGGTGTATGACGTCAAAAATTATGACGCCATAGATGTACGTTACCCTAACATACCCATGATCCCATGAACCCATGCACTGTAAAAACTAGGATTCGATTTAGGACTTAGTTCAGTACTCAAACAGAGTTAACACAACAAAACAATTGCACTTCAGTTCAATCCGCCCATCTTATAAAATAAGTTCGATGTGTGGATTTAAATAGGCTTAAAATGATAATCATATTTCAGAAACAAAATATGATAAAACAAATTCTGAACCGTCAAGATTAGAAACCGACGTAACCTCGACATTACGTGGCATGCCTACGTATGTCGTGCGCGCTCCAGCTATTAGATTTTTTTTTAATTTCAGGTTCACTGAATACTGAAAATGTCTGTCCGTGCAATCTTAATGCAACGATATGATTTGTGGAAATCATCAACAATTTAATAACAAGTAATAATAACAACATATTTTAATAGAAAAGTGTAATTTTTGTTAATTTTGTATTCTGAAATCCTGGAAAATTTATTAAAATACCTCAAGAGCTTTTAAAACCCCATAAAATCATTGAAATATTTGGAAATCTTATGAAAACCCTTGAAATCTTTTAAAATATTCTATACTTTTACAGGTACCGTAAAATCCTTTTATATCTTCCGAAATTTTAGGAGAATCGGTAAAACCGCATGAAAATGTTTGTAAATCCCTTACAATTATTAACACCATCGGGAATTCCTTGAAATTGTTTAAATCTCTCAAAAATGCATTGGAAACTCTATATCTTTTGAAATTCCTCCCAAGTTTTTTAATCTCTTTTGAGAGTTCCTGCGAATCTTTTACAATATTCTCAAATATTTCAAATCCTTTGAAATCCCATTAAATTACTGGAATCCATTGATAATTTCCTTGTAATCTTTTGAAATAACCTCAAATATTTAAAATCCTTTTAAATATATTGGAATTTTTTGAAGATCCTAAAAATGACAAGGAATTTGAAAATATACTTTGAAATATTTCAAATCCTTTAATCATTTTGTCTACTGATCCTCTAGGTCAATTAGATACTGACTTTACAAAATTAAAAAAAAAAACAATTGAATCAAGCCGAAATGAGTAAATTCAGAAGAATTCAAGTGAATTTTGAAAATTCAAAAGGATTTCCAAGAATTGAAAGAACGCAGGATGAATTGATAAGAATTCAGGGTGAATTCCAAAATAATAATTTAAAATCTCTTAAAATCTTAGAAACCCTACGAAATACCTCACTTCTCTTGAATAAATAAATCGAAAAATATTTCTTAAATTACTAATAAAATAATAAATTATGTATGTTATTTCAAGGTTATGCTTTCTTGAACCGGGTAGACAAAAATTCTATCTTAAATTTTGCTTTATTTGAGCTTTAGTCTTTTCAATGGAATTTTCCTCAATTTTTTGACACCTTCCTCTTGCAGCCTTAGCTTTTTTTCTTTTTTTTTTAATCTTTCCTCTTCTTTCAAAAATGTTGATGGTGGATTCGATTTTGTGAACGTCAATATGATCGATATTTTTAATTTACCAGAATTTGAAAAGTGGACTGCGAAAATGCAAATTTTTAATTATTGAGAAGATTTTTAATATTTCCATATAATTTTCTGAAAAAAGTGGTCGCAAAAGCCTGTTTTTCAAAACTTTAGCTCCAGTTAAAAGACTTCAATTTGAAGATTTGGCTTTCTTAACTAGAATAATATGTAGAGTATTGAAAATAATTTTGCAATAAAGAAATCCGTAAAAATCTCTGCTTTTATACTTAAACCTAAGTTTAAAGACTGTTGTTGAAAACTTTGGGATTTTCAACGACTATAATAATTTTAAATATTGCAAAATAATTTTAGTTTGAAAATTTTGCAATGTTGCTGGTGCCTCTTCATATTTCACATTAATTTCGTAATAAACAAGTAACTAGAAAAGTTTAATTTTACACAAATTTTGCTCAAATTAACAGATCGCAATGTGAAGATTTGGGTTTCTTAATAATTTTTTTATTTTTGATTAATTAGACGTTTTGAGTCGCATCGATTGCTGGGGTTATTAGCGCCTACATTAATTACATATTACCTTCTATCACTTATACATGTACATTAGATTTAAGATTGTCCTTGCCCAATTACGTTCTGCAAAGTTTAGAAAAATATAACAATATGTACATCAAGATAGAAGAAGAAATTTTGACATATAAAACATTTGATTGAATCCGCGAAAGTCATTTTTCACATAAAACCAATACCTTCTCATTGAGATGAGAATGTAAAAACAATATTAAAAAAATATTGATTTTAGACCAGTAGACAAAAAAAGAATTAACGTCAAATTATTTAATACATTTATCTGGTCAAAAACCATTAGATCAAAGAATATAAGTTATTTGAAAATTGAACTAGTTTATTAAAAATTTATTTTCTTGGTTAAAGATATATAATTTTAGTTGAAAATTTTACTGTTTGGTTGAAAATGAACTTTTTTGTTGAAAATTCATATTTCTGGTTTAAAAATGTAACTGTTTCGTGGAATATTCAATCTTTTGGCTTGGACATTCGACAATTTGGTACAAAATTTAACTATTTAGTAGAAAAATCAACTGTTTCGTAGAAAATTTGCTTTTCTAAATTGAATACTATTTTTTTGCAATGAAAAATTTGTTTGAAAAATCGCATTTTTTTGTAGAAAATTAATCTTCTTGGTGGAAAGTTTAAGTATTTGGTTAAAAATGTATGGATTTTGCTGAAAAGTTATTTTGTTGTTGTTAAAATTAATTTTTTTAACTTAAAATTGAACTATTTGGTTGAAAATTAACTTTTTGTTGAAATTTCTAATTTTTGGGATAAATATTCAACTGTTTTGTAGCAGATTCGTTTTTTTTTTTTTTACTAAAAATGACTTTTTTGTAATGAAAATTTAACTTTCAAATTTTGGTTTAAAATTTATTTTTGAAGTTCAAAATCTCCACTATTTGGTTGAAAATTCGTCCTTTTTGGTTGAACATTAAACTATTCGGTTAAAAATTCATGTATTTTTTTGAAATTTTCGTTTTCGGGTTAGAAACTAATTTTTTAATTTAAACCTCAACTATTTGGTTTAATATTAACTTTTTTGTTGACATTTTCTATTTTTGGATTGAAAACTAATTTTTTAACTTAAAATTTATCTATTTAGTAGAAACTTAAATTTTTTTGTTAAAAATTCATATTTTCGGGTTGAAAATTTAACTGCTTTGTGGAAAATTCGTTCTTTTGACTTGAGAATTTAACTATTTGGTAGAAAATTCGCTTTTCTATATTAAAAATAATTGTTTTCAAATGAAAATTTAACTTTTTAATTTTTTGATAAAAGGTAATCTTTTTAGTATTGAAAATTCAACTATTCCGTTAAAAATTAATCTTTTTGGATAGAAAATTAATCTTCTTGGTAGAAAGTTCAACTATTTGTTTCATAGTTTATGCATTTCGTTGAAAATTCGTCTTTGTTGGTAGACAAACGAAACAATTAAGTTACGAAACGAAATTAATAAGACAAGAATTGTTCACCAAAAAAGGAGTCACAAATTTGTTATTAATCATTGTTTGATAGGATGTGCAGTTTTTTTTATTCGTAAAAATCAACGTTAAAAATAAAAAAGTTAAATTTTTGGACAAACGACACAAGCTATGAAAAAAATGAATAGACAAAAGTTGCTCTTCCGAAAAAGAGTGAGAACTCATCCAAATTTGCCATCAATAATGTTTTGATAGGACGCGTAGTTTTTGTTTCAATCGTAAAAAATAACATTAAAAATAAAAAATTCAATTTGTTGAAAAATGACACAAGGTAAAAAAAATTATTAGAAAAAAGTTGTTCACCTAAAAACGATCTACAATTTTTTTATGAATAATGTTTAGATAGGACGAGTAGATTTTCTTTTAATCGTAAAAAATAAGATAAAAGATAAAAAAATTAAATTTTTGGAAAAACGACACAAGAGACGAAAAAATGAAAAGACAAAAGCTGTTCAACCAAAAAATATTTACAAATTTATTATAAACTCTTGATATAAAAATATATTGAAAATCAAGGAATTAAATTTTTGGAAAAAGGACACAAGCTACAATAACATTTTATTTAGCAACATTTTTCGCCTAAATTATATCTACAAATTTGCTTATAGAACAACCTTACGCTAGGATGCGTATTTTTAGTTCAAATCGTAAAAAATAACATTGAAATTAAATTAATTAAATTTATGGAGAAACGACATAAGTTGCAATAAAATGTTAAATGACAATTTTTTTTAATATTGTGCGCACTTTTTTTATTTATAAAAACAAGACAATGAAAATACTTTTGTTTCAATAGCAATGCATATTGTGAATTGTAATAATATAAATTTATTGATACGATACATTTTCTACGGTAGCCGAGAATAAAATTTAATGCAAAATAAGAAACAAGTATTAAAGTAATCATTAAAAATAAAAATTTTTCTGTATTTTGTAATATCTGAATAAAGAGCCCCAGATCGAGTTACAGAAATAAATATTATACAGGGTGTCCCAGTACTCAAAGTACATTGTTATATTTTGGAATTCTTCATCAAAAATGAAATTGAAAATAATAATAAAAATTTGTTGTAAAGTTAATAATTAATGAGTAATTAACAATTAAATATTAACCAATCAGAAGCATGCGTTAGATGGACGACAGTCCATGTGTCACTGATGAGGGTGTGTGCGCAAAAGAGTAATTTTAAATTTGCTTTTCTATTTTCTTTCCGATTTTCAGGTTACACCGTTACAAAAAATCAAACTTTAGTATTTTAAATTTTGTTTGTAAGATTTAAAAATGTCTATAAAGTTTCAAAAGTTTTATAAAATTTCAAAATTTTATAAAACTTTAATAAAATGAAACCTCAGGTCAATGTTAGTGCAAAAATGACATCACGTCTCTAATTGAAGGTAAATTTGCAAATATATAATTCGAAGTATTTTAAATTAAAAAAATTCAAATTTAAAGTTTTTATTACTGAAGTTTCGAAATTGGTGTGTTTTTTTATTTTAGAAAATAAGCTTGGACTCTTTATTTGAAGAGTTCTCAAATAGAAAAAAGGTCTTTTTTTGCTTTTGAGTAAATAGAAAAATGTAGAAAAAGCAAAATTCGACTTATTTAAGAAATGATTCGTTTCCAAAAATTTTTGGTTTTCAATTATTTTTTTTATTTTATCATTATTCATATTATTTTATGAATGTGTATTTGAAGAATTGGAAGAAGCACGCGATAAGAATACAAGGCCTGATTGTCAATAAAAAATCATGTATACGTGGAATAAACAAATTAACGTGTCAGTTGCGCATTTAAGGAATTATTTTTTTATTTCAATGACGCAAGATAAAATAGACATAGTGCAAAGCATCTAAATTTAAAACAAAAATTTCCCCAATTACCCGAAAATTATTATTATTATTTCAACACGATTTTTGAAAATTTGAAAAAGTTTTGTAATCCTTGAATTAACAAAAACTTGAAAATATTAGAAATTTTATAAAATTTTGGAATTTTTAAAAGTTGAAAAGGTTTTGAAAATTTGAAAAAAAAATTTTAATTCTTATAATCTTCAAAATTTCTAAAAATCTTCTAAAATTTTTGCTTGATAAAAGATTGACCATAAATTTCCACAAATTTTCTACATTCATATTAAAATAAAAATTTCGGGGTAAGCGTGCCGCGTAAAATATTAGTTAATTTTGTCAATTAATATTAAATTTTGAGGTGAAATAATGGAATTTCATATTTTAAACTTTATATGTTGCAAATTTTGATGATATCACTGAAAATTAAATTATGATAAAACA
This sequence comes from Andricus grossulariae, assembly GCA_011634705.1. Classification (NCBI taxonomy): domain Eukaryota; kingdom Metazoa; phylum Arthropoda; class Insecta; order Hymenoptera; family Cynipidae; genus Andricus; species Andricus grossulariae. The sequence goes on along the minus strand of JAABKJ010075445.1, from coordinate 88,362,456 downwards.
CTTTGTTATTTAATCCTTTCGACTTCAGATTTCAAATTAAAAATAAATTTTTTTAAATTTCTCGTATTTTTTTTAATATGAGAATGTTTGGTAATTCCTAAATTGCCAAAAACCTGCAAATATTACAAATTTTATAGTTTTTTTTTTAATTTTGTAAAATTTTAAAAATAACACAAATTTGTTTAAGATTTTAAATTTCCTAATATCTTCAAAATTTGTAAAAGTTGCATAAGATTGGTACAATTTCTATAAATTTTCAAAAATTTTCGAAATTTTTGGTTAATAAGAAATTTACCATAAATTTCCAAAAATGTCCTAAATTGAACATGACATTCATATGCTTGTGTTAAATTTTATTATATTAGGCACACTTACCCAAAAAATGGATAAAAAATTCTATTATGAAGAATATAATCCTATTGTGGATCTTCATTTTTGCAGAATTATGTAACAGTTTTCGTGGACGATGACTGATAAATAGGGAAGATTTTCACCGCTATTATATAATAAACAGTATCCGGTTACTCAACGTTATGATAAGATGCAAATCCTTCCAACATATTAGAATTGATGTTAGGGCCACCGGAAAAAATTTTGTCCAAGTGTGGAGTTTGGTAATAATTGGTGGTTGAGGCGGGGCAAAGAAGCGGGACGAGGGATACACTATGTAAATTAAAAAATTCCCGGGGATACAAAAAAGATAGTATCCATACATTTGGAACAGATTCTTTAATTTCAACATTTTGCAAAATTTTTGTTTCTTCATTTTTTTCATATCGTGCGTTTTTTGGCTTAAAATATTAATTTTCGTTTGTTTTTCGGAATTTTGCAAATGCTATAACTCCGGTAATTTGTCTTCTATCAAAAAAGTTATGAGAATATTTTGTTTGCATTTTTGAGCACTATTAAGATCCGTCCATAGAATTTTTGCATATGAAAAAAAGTGTTCCCAACAAATTTCAAAATGTGCTCAGATTTTGAATTTTTATCCAAAATGGCTAGCTAACGGAAGTTAGCTGGTCACACTAATTCTTCACTCGATGTACGATTTTTTTGAATTTTTCGGTGGTTTTGTTATCCTGAAAGCCCCAAATAAAGTAATTGAAAAAAATCACAAAAATTTTAACATACTTGTTCAGTGTTAGTTTTTTTATACCATATCATCGAGGTGGTTTAGAAAAATGGTGCACTGTAACTTTTGTCAACTTCTTTTTCGATTTTCTTTCGTTACTTTTTTTTTAAACTTTCAGAATAACAGCGACAACATTTTCTTAATTCTAAGGATGCCTTTTTTATTGAACAATGCAATAATCTTTTACATGACAGAGGTATGAATGCACCATTAGAATTTTTAATTAGGATATATAAAAAATCGTATATTCTTTATGGTTGATTATGAACCAATCTGTTTAGATTATTACATTTTCCAATTAGGAAAAGAAACAATCAAAAATTTTTTCTTTCCCATATATCAACTAGTGTCTCCTCTGTACCACATTCTTTGAGGATTATCTCGTTTCGGACTTTGTCCATTATTGTTTTCCCGCATATTGTGCGCAGAGGTTTCATGCCAATCGCATTAATTTTACTCTTGTCCTTTTCTTGACATGTCAATGTCTCGCTACCGTATAGTACAGCCGGTACAATCATAGTATTATATACAGTCATTTTAGATTTTTTTTATTTGTTTTTATCTCTGAGAATGGACCCTGCTCTACGCTCACACATATGATACAATTCATAAATGTATTGTTGGGACATATACACAATTTAACTTTAACAATTACATTAAATTACGATACATTACATACGATATAGTCGAACGCTTTTAACGATATTAACGCTATTAAAAATCGAAAACGCTGTGACGGGTTTCGAACCACCTAAGCTAAAAATCTCGGCTATAAAGTTAAAGTACAAGTACGTCAGGGCCATACAAAAAAATATCTGGTCCCCGTTTCTTTGAAATTTGTTATTGTAACATTTTATTAATTGGCGGGATTATAAATTTGTAGGAAGTAAATAAAAACATTGGATAATTTTTTATTTGAAATTTTCTAACCTTTAATTTATTTTTATTTTATTTTCATTACCTTAAACTTTTGCATCGTCTACTTTTTAAAAATATTAGAACATTATGCGTGATATGCGCGCACTAACTACCCTTTCTTTAGAAAAAGAAACCGGTTCATTTTTCAACATTTTGTTATAGATTTCACAGAAAATCTTATATTATTTGAGAACGTCGTACATGATTTACAGAAATTATTATAGTGAGGAAATTCCTCCAGTGACTTCAATATGAATGATTTACTTTATTTTTTTTTTTATAACTTTTTCCACTTACTTACAATTCTTTCTTTTGGTGCAAAATTGGTTTTTTTTAATTGAAAATTAGTTTTTTCAACTCAATTTTGTTTTGAAATTTTTCTATAGACATTTAATCTTTTTGGTAGAGAATTCATTTGTTTCCTTGAAAATTTAAATACTTCTACGAAAATGAAAGTTATTTTCTTAAAAACTTATTTCTCTATCTTAAAACTTAACTAATATATTTTTTGTTGAAAATTTAGCTTTTTCAGTTAAAGATTTATGTATATTGTTGATTTTTTTCCTCGAAAATTCACCTTTTTAGTTAAAATTCATGTATTTTATTTAATTTCTTTGGTTAAAAAATAGTTTTTTTTATTAAAAATTGATTTTTTAATCTGAAAATTCAACTCAATTTCTTAGCGAGATTCTTTTTCATACAAATTTAATCTTTTGGGTAAAAAATTCAGTTTTTCAGTTGAAAATTCATTTAATTTGCTTAAAAACTTATTTCTCTAACTAAAAATTAAACTATTCTATACTTTGTTGAAAATGTATGTTTTTCAGTTGAAAATTCATCAAATTTAGTTTAAAATATATCTTTTGTTTCTTGTAGAAAATCATCCCTTTTCGGTTGAAGAGGCAACTATTGGGTTGAAAATCCCATTAAAATAAAAAATGTTGATGAAAAATTCATGTATTTTCTTTAAAATTATTTTTTTTTGGTAGAAAATTAATCTTCTTGGTCGAAATTTTCATTTCTACATTTGAAAATTATTTGTTATATTGAAAATTAATTTTTTTAAATAAAAATTTTAAAATTAATTTTTTCAACGAAAAAAGTAAGTATACTCAATTTTTCGCATTTTTTTTGAAAATGTATTTTATTTGTTCAGAAACTTATTTCTCTAACTGAAAATTAAACTTTTCTATTGTTTGTTTAAAATGTATGTTTTTAGTTGAAAATATGTATTTTTTTGATAGAAAATTCATCTTTTTGGTTGAAAATTTACCTAATTGGTGAAATGTTTTTTTTATTTGAAAATGCATTATTTTAGTTGAAAGTTTATTTCTTTTGTTACAAATTGAACAAATGTTACAGAAAATATGTTGTTTTTTTTTGTAAAAAATAATGTTTACAACTAAAAAGGTAGCTACTTCATTTTTACGAGAAAATTGACCTTTTTAAATTGAAAATACACTTATTTAGGTAAAAAATGCATATTTTTTCGTTATAAATTCAACCTTGTTTTTAAACATAAGCCTTCGTGGATCTGCCGCCCCGAAGTTCGAAGTCAGTTGTTCAGTGCCGTCCAATGTTTTTTCATCACCCGCATCTTTATACGTGAATTTTTAAATACATTCTACTTTTATTTAGTAACTTAATAATTATTATCTACTGAGAAAGAAGGATTGTGTATATATTTGAATATTTTCTCAAATTCTACAATATAAACTGAAACTTAAAAATGTTAAAGTGTCTACGGGGGACTTGGCTTTAAACTTCAGCCGTGAGAATGTTCACGTCCCTAGCGATTCTCATTTTACCTTACTGTTGTGTAATTCCTCTCCTAATAAAAGTAAAAATCTCATTATAAATTCTGCAATCGATACTTTTTTTTAAGTGAATCGTTAATATCACACAAAAGTAAACTTTATATCATTCATTAAATAAAAATTTACAATACTTTGCGTGAAAATTGAAACTGAACATACCTGGATGCTTTTATAAGGGTTTCGTCGTTTTATCAATTAAACCTAGTTGTGCAGGTATTAAAAATACACCTTCTCCGACTAAGTTTGGTCGAGAATTGAAATTGAACATAGCTGGATGTTTTTATAAGTGTTTCATCGTACTGAAAATTAAACGTAGCTGTCCAGGTATTCAAAATACATCTTCTTTGAGGAAGTTTGGTTGAGAATTGAAATTCAACATATCTGGGTGTTTTTATAAGGGTTTCGTCGTACTGAAAATTAAATCTAGTTGTCGAAGTATTCAAAATACATCTTCTGCGGAGAAGTTTGGTGGAGAATTAAAATTAAACATAGTTCGATGTTTTTATAAGAGTTTCGTCGTACTAAAAATTCAACCTAGTTGTCCAGGTATTAAAAATACATCTTCCCCGAGGATGTTTGGTTGAAAATTGAAATTGAACATAGCTGGATGTTTTTATAAGTGTTTCGTCGTACAGACGATTAAACCTAGTTGTACAGGTATTAAAAATTCATCCTCCCCGTGGAAGTTTGGTTGAAGATTGAAATTGAACATACCTGGATATTTTTATAAGGGTATCGTCGTACTAAAAATTAATCCTGGTTGTCCGTGTATTAAAAATACATCTTCCCCGAGGAAGTTTGGTTGATAATTGAAATTGAACATGGCTGGATGTTTTTATCAGAGTTTCGTTGTACTAAGAATTAAACCTAGTTGTTCAGGTATTAAAAACACATCTTCCCCGAGGAAGTTTGGTTGACGATTGAAACTGAACATACATGGATATTTCTATAAGGGTCTCGTCGTACTAAAAAATAATCCTGGTTGTCGAGTACTAGAAATACATCTTCCCCGAGGAAGTTTAGTTGAGAATTGAAATTCTACATAGCTGGATGTTTTTTAGGGGTTTCGTCGTACTGAAAATTAATCCTAGTTGTCCAGGTATTCAAAATACATCTTCTCTGAGGAAGTTTGATTGAGAATTGAAAATGAACATAGCTGGATATTTTTATAAGAGTTTCGTCGTACAAGAAATTAAACCTAGTTGTTCAGGTATTAAAAACACATCTTCCCCGGGGAAGTTTGGTTGACGATTGAAACTGAACATACATGGATATTTCTATAAGGGTCTCGTCGTACTAAAAATTAATCCTGGTTGTCCGGGTACTAGAAATACATCTTCCCCGAGGAAGTTTAGTTGAGAATTGAAATTCTACATAGCTGGATGTTTTTTAAGGGTTTCGTCGTACTGAAAATTAAACCTAGCTGTCCAGGTATTCAAAATACATCTTCTTTGAGGAAGTTTGTTTGAGAATTAAAATTGAACATAGCTGGATGTTTTTATAAGAGTTTCGTCGTACAAACAATTAAACCTAGTTGTACAGGTATTAAAGTAAATCTTCCCTGTGGAAGTTTGGTTGACGATTGAAACTGAACATACATGGATATTTTTATAAGGGTATCGTCGTACTAAAAATTAATCCTGGTTGTCCGGGTATTAAAAATACATCTTCCCCGAGGAAGTTTGGTTGCGAGTTGAAACTCAACATAGCAGGATGTTTTTAGAAGGGTTTCGTCCTACTGAAAATTAAACCTAGTTGTCCAGGTATTAAAAATAAATCTTCTTAGAGGAAGTTTGGTTGGGGATTGAAATGGAAAATACCTGGATATTTTTATAAGGGTATCATCGTACTAAAAATTAATCCTGGTTGTCCGTGTATTGAAAATACATCTTCCCCGAGGAAGTTTGGTTGAGAATTGAAAGTCAACATAGCTGAATGTTTTTATACGGGTCTTTTCGTACTAAAAATTAAGCCTGTTTGTCCAGGTAATAAAAATACATCTTCTCCGAGGAAGTTTGGTTAAGAACTGAAATTAAACATAGCTATATGTTTTTAGAAGTGTTTCGTCGTACTGAAAATTAAACCTAGTTGTCCAGGTATTCAAAATACATCTTCTCCGAGGAAGTTTGATTGAGAATTAAAATTGAACATAGCTGCATGTTTTTATAAGAGTTTCGTCGTACTAGAAATTAAACCTAGTTGTACAGGTATTAAAAATACATCTTCTCCTAAAAAATTTTGTTGAGGATTGAAATTGAACATAGTTGGATGTTTTTATAAGGGTTTCGTCGTACTAAAAATTGAACCTGGTTGTACAGGTATTAAAAATACATTTTCCAAGATCAAGTTTGGTTGAGAATTGAAATTTAACATACCTGGATGTTTTTAGAAGGCTCGCGTCGTACTAAAAATTAAACCTAGTAATCCAGATATTAAAAATACATCTTCCCCGAGGAAGTTTGGTTGACGATTGAAATTGAACGTACCTGGATATTTTTATATGTGTATCGTCGTGCTAAAAATTAATCCTGGTTGTCCAGGTATTAAAAATAGACCTTCCCCGAGGAAGTTTGGTTGAGAATTGAAAATAAACCTAGCTGGATGTTTTTATAAGGGTTTCGTCGTACTGAAAATTAAACCTAGCTGTCCAGGTATTCAAAATACATCTTCTTTGAGGAAGTTTGTTTTGACCGGAAATCAGTTGACCTGGTGTTCGAATCCCAGCAGAGTGAAAGGAGAAGATCTTTTTTCTGAATAAAATTTAGTTTTTAAATAAATAAGTTCTGAAATTATTAACTAGAATTCAGTCTGAATTGCTTTGAATTGTTAGAATTCGACTTAAATTGCCAGATTTTCATTTTTAATAGACTTTTAATATAGATAGGTTCAAGAATAAACAATGTTAAGTAAAAGCATTTATTCTTTGTAAATATAAATTTTTTTCTTTAAAAATAGTTCTAATTAGAAATCCTTTCCCAATTAATAAAAATTCAAATAAAAAAGATTCGAGTTTATGAAAGAGTGAAGTTGGAATTAAGCAAGGGAACAGAAAATTATAATTTTTCGACTTTGCAATATGTTAAAACAATAAAAAACTAGAACCTTAAAATTATTCCAAATTGGGAAAATATGAGGAATTTGGGACAACGGGAGGTGGTACTAATAATGTAGACATGGCTAGATAAAAAGGGATGGTGAAGAGTATGGAAAATGTTATCAAGAGGTTACAGATGGCAGATTTAAAATGCAAAGAGGAAAAAAAGGTGTAGAAATGGTGATGGAATAAGGAAGGAAAGTATAACAGGGAAGGATAGGAAAGAGATGGAAGAAGAAAAACAAGGATTATTAGTAGAAGAGGTAAAGATGAGAGGTGGATGGTAATGGGGAGGATAGCAAGGAAGAAAATCTAAAGACAAGGTACTGAATGGGGAGGGAAATAAATTACTGAAGAGCTTGGAGGAGATGGGATTATTCATCTTTAATGAAAATATAAAGGGGGTGAGGAAGAGGAGGAGAAAGGGGAATTATAATTGATTATGTGATAGTGGAGGACGAGGTAAGAAAGGCCAAGAAACTAGAGGTGGGATATAGATTTTATTCAATAAGGATAGAAATTAAGTAAAGGTAAACAAGAACAGGAAGAGAGGATTGGTCAATAGAAGGAAAATAACAATTTAAGGAAAAGGTAAAGAATATGGAAATGGGAAATGTAAACGAAGAGATGGAAATAATTATAGGAGAAATTAAAAAAGTATTAGAGGGCACATGCAAAAGCAAGGAAGTTAGTGAAGGAGGGTGTAGAAGTGAATGGGATGAGGAATGTAATGAAAAAAGGAAGGAAGTTAGAAAGGTATTAGGAAAGTTGAGAAAATGGAAAAATAGTGGAGAACATGGGAGAAAAAAAAGGAGTTTACTGAGATGTGTATGATAAAAATAGAGGAGGAAAATAAAAGGTTTGAAGAAAAGGCGGAGAAGGTTAGGGTGGAGGATTTACTAGGAGGTGTACAAAAGAAAGGAAAGGAGGAAAAATGGGAAGAGGAAGAGAACGTAACGAAGTAAGAAAATAATCAAGGTGTTAGGAATAAGGAAAGTTGTGAAGGCATGGATATGGATAATGTGCAATAGAGTATGGAGAGGATAGGAAAGATGGCCAGAGTTATGGAAAGAAGGGTTAGTGGTACCGGTAGTGAAAAAAAGCAAAGTGGAGTAGATTAAAGATTAGATGGAAGGTGCGCTAACGCCAGGATTGTATAAGTTATATGTAACTTTTATGTATATTAAGCTCAGAGTTGGAAGAAGAAATAAAGAGAAAAGGATGGGAAAAGAAAAGGTATATAGGAATAGGAAAAACAAGGTTCAAAAAGATTGGAGAAGGAGAATGTGGTTGTTTGATACGCTCTTACGGCAGATATTAGGCTATGGATGTAAGAAAATGGAAGAGTTTTAAAGGTTACAAGAAAGTTATATAAGGTGGGTGTGAGGAAAGAGCACATGAAAGTTTTAGGGGAAGCTAAGGGAGGGGAGTTAGCGAAAAAGTGTTTGAAGGAGGTAGAAGAAAGGAGAGGAAGGGCGATATAATTATGAGGTTATTATTTATAATAATTATACAATAATTATTTATTTAACGAGCTCGTTAGGGATAGAGATATAGGAGATGGGACTGAAGTAAAATTGAGGAATCAAAATATAAAAAATGGCAATCGATGATAAAAAAAGGACATTTGGATTGGGAATTCAGGTTTTTTGCTAGTATTTTTCAAAATTTATGCCCTGTCTGATGGAAAGGATCCAAAATTTGAATCCTTTCAGGCCTCGGACTCTCCACATTATTGACACTATTTTACAATTTTTTTTAAAACAATTACACTATTTTTCTACTGTTTCGTTTTTTTAACAAAATACATAAGCTTTTAACCAAATAGTTACATTTTTAACCCTGAAAATTAATATTCTAGCAAAAACGACGAATTTTTAACAAATTACATACATTTTCAACTAAAGACTTTGAACTATGGATGTGATGTTGGTTCAGATTTTATTTGATTAATTTTAAATTTATTTTTTTTTCGTTTCTAAATTTTTTAAACTTAATAGTTGAATTGCTAAATTAAAAAAGATGAATTTTTAACCAAAAGTAGAGTAGTAAAACTTTAACTGAGCAGAATTTATTTTCAATAAAAAAAACTAATTTTCTACAAAATAGTTTAATTTTGTACCAAATCTAGTTGAATTTTATGCGGGGAAGATGCAGAAGGCGGTCATCCTTGGGTCGCTCCGTGTCCTCAGGGTACACGAGACTTTTGCTGGATCATCTTATTGAATCCGTCGCAGACTGGCCACCCATCTCACGGTTGTCCTTATGACAAACTTTTAACTATAATATATATATATATATTTTTTTCGTTTTGCTCATTATGTATTTTGTGCGTTTACGTCTAACCTTTCTTTTTCCTTTGTGTTGTTTGTTTTGTTTATTCTTATTACTTTAGTTGAATTTAACTGTTTCTTGAAATGAGATTAGTTTGTTTAGAAGGTTAATTTTCTTGCTTGAATAAATATTTCTCATGTAAGAATTTAATTAGTCTGGTGAAATTTTAATTAAATTATTGAAATTTTGTTTTTCTTTTGAAAGTTGATTCTCTTTAGAATAATAATACAATGACATAACTTACCTTAATTATTGTTCTAGCGTGATGATTTTTCTCTTATAACAAAAGGCAAGGGTGGCCAGAGGAGATTGTGAGCGAAAAATTTCTTTTTTTTTTTTCTTTTTTTTGGTTTTTGTGTGCGTGTTTCTCTTTTTTCCCCTAATTTACTTTTCCTTTTTTTTTGCTATCGGTAACCTAAAAGTTTCCTTGTGAGAAACAATTGCTTGACATCAAATGGAAGAAATCAAAATTTTGCTCCAACACCAGGCGATCAAATTGGCTTTCAAAATGTTGAATGCAAAGATAAGCTGAAATAAGAAACAAATAGGCAAGCAGAAAAAAAATTTATAATTATAAAAGCGAATTTTGGTGGGCGACCACTAATATCGCAGGTATTTGCGCGTGCGTAAAATCCCCACGTGGGTAGACGGATCTTCGATAAAAAAAACATCGTTGGTGGTAGCAGATTTCATCGGATAAATTCAAAATTTCAAACTTTGGCGCGCTTTGGAAGAAGGGCGTGTCACAGCGAATCACGAATTCTCACGATCACTCTTCTGTAACCAATCACTAACACTTGTATTTTTTAAACGGAGACTTGGAAAAGGGGTTCAAGATGTAGCAAATGACTCTTCTGTGATCAGTCACTAAAATACCGTACTACACAATTTAAATAGGGCAAAAAATGCCGTATCTAATACACTACGTGAAATGAATTGCTTGTTGACAATGAACCAGAGCGGTAGGATTTAGATCCTTATTTCCTAATTTATATCAATTACATGCAATTTTTGAGAATAAATTGTTGACTATTTAGGGGAGACCACCAATTCTAAATTTTAGTCTCAGTTCATAATTTTTTTAATGAATTTCTTTCCCAAAACAATAGAATGCGCTTTTTCGCGGTCGTAGAGAAAATTGGCTTTTTAATATTCTACGCAGGCCATATGCAGTTTCGACAAAAGACAATTCATATCGGCCGGTAGTACAGGCAGTAGCGCAGTTCGCTTCGCGCTTGGGTCATGGGCGGTCATGGCTGCGAGGTGAGGAAACGATATCATTGTTAAAGTCAAGTTTGCGGGAGTTGAAGAGATTTAAAGTGGTGTTTATTGATAGCCGATCGTATTATGCACAGTCGAGTTTGAATATAGACGCTTTTGGTGCCAAGTTCGGTCATAAATATGCAAGTGAATAAAGGGTCGATCACCGGCAGTTATGATGGCCACTCACCGGCTGATCTCTAGAGGCTAGGTGGCAACGTACGAGGAGCATGGCCACAGCCAGCGGCATTTTGGCGAAGAGAAGTACGAAGGAGAATGCGACGAAAATCCAAATAAGGACTCCATATATTCTAAAATTCATCCAAAATTTTTTGAAACCGAAAAAATGGTTCCACGGTCACTCCAGTCGAAAAGGGGAAAATAACAAGGAACGCAGCCAAAAGTGAACAGGATAAAAAATAAATATCCCGAATTCCAGTCAAAATAAAATTTTGATTCAAGGCCCTCGTGAAGAGAAAAATCAATTTGATACCACCTTAAGATCACTTTCAAACAACGTTTGTTCTTTTTCTGGTCTGAACCAGTCTGCACCGTTCAGCCTATACTAGCTTTGCTTGCTCAAATAACTCTTATTCGAACGTTTTAAATTCAAAAAACAGTGTACCATCATCTACTGACCAGAATCCAATGATGGACTTTCAGTTAAACAATGTCTCGAGTAACGATTTAACGACCTCGTTCAATAATTTTGCTCAAAATTTTATCAGTAAAGTATCCGTAGAACTCAATTATTTAAAAGAAAAGATTCATAACATCAGGTCAAGAGTAAATATAATAATTATATAAAAATATATCTATATTATCATATATATTATTATATAACTTTATCAAATGAAAACAAATTTAACGACAGACATCGAATAGAGTTTAAAAACTATAATGTGGTTAGGAATGACAGAACATATAATTAAGCTTCTGGAAACAACAATTATAAAAATGAAAACCACCAACAATCAAAATTTATTAATTCTTACCGCATACGCTTCCGGTATTATAGAAGGTAATCTTGGTAGTGATTTAAACATTTTAGCTAATGATCTAAAACTACGTGACCAGCAAAACTGGTATGTTCTAGCTATAGACTATGAAGCATATACATGATAATCAAACTAGAATATTATAATGTGATGGAAGTCTCGAATTTTCATATCTTAAATTTCTACAATTTTTATATTCAATGATGTAGAAAAACTACAAAGTTGAACGTTTGTTTAAAATTGATTCTTGTTTCAAAATGACTGGATTATCAAGATAAAAATTATGTGAAAACTCTAAGCTATGCGTTACTGGCACCATGCATGTATCATGATTTCGAACATTTCTATTGTGGTCTTTCATTCTTCGCCCCAATTGTCTTCCTGTTTGTCAAATTTAACAAGCATAAAAATTTAAGCAATTAGCTTTATAAACATTTTTTTCTATTTCTAATTGCAGTAAAGGATATTCAGTGCTTTTAAATATAAGTTTCTTTGTTTATAAAGGTTTATGAATGACTCTAATTTTGTATTTCCTAAGTAAATTGGTAATTTTGTTGAAGAGACCAGGAACGTGAGGACAAACAGTGAAACTAAAATTATTTTGGATCCTATTCTGTTTAGATTCAATTTTATAAATCAAATGTACCCTATTCTTTATTAGCTGTCGGGCCAATGGTACCGGATAATTATTCATAAACAAAATTTTAGTTAAAAAATTAAGGTTATTTTCTCTCAATTCAAAATTATAAAAATTTATAACATGATCCATCAGTCCATATATCATGCTCTTTATATTTGACCAAGGGTATTTATAGTCATAGTTTAGATATCTACCAGACCATGCGGGTTTTTTAAACCAACTGGTGAGTAATTCACCATTAAAATATCTAATCACTGAGATATCCAAAAAATTAATAGTGTTGTTTTTCTTAAATTCTATAGCGAATTGAAGATTCTGATGAAAAGAGTTGAAAATTTTTAATGTAGAACTAACGTGCAGTTTTGTCATTCTCAAAAATACATCATTGACATAATGTTTCTAAATGACAACTTCAAACAGCAATTTGTTCATACAATCAGTTTCTAGTTGCTCCATTACTAAATTAGTTACAACAGGAGATGAAGAAGAGCCCATTTCTACACCATCAATCTATTTATACGTGACATCGTCTTTTGGAATTACTAAATTCTTGAAATCATTAACGACATGCCAACTATCTTTTACATGCTGAATAGATTTATTTATTACTTGTGTTGATACTGTAGACAAGAAAGAAGCTGAAGTACAAGTAGCACTATTGATAGCATAGACTATTAATCTCAATGAATAATCAGATTCATGGATCTCCTGGGGTCCATAGGCACACATAAACAATATCGAATTTCCTTCTCATGATTTTATTGCCATGGTTGAATTCGAAATATTCTTGAAGAAAATCAAGAATAAATTCTTGCACAATGTTCTCATTTATTGTCTGATCACATTTCATCATTGAAACAGAATAACTTAAGATTTAACAAGAAACTATTTTTTCGACCCGTCATGTAATTTATAAATGATAATCCTGAGATTTTATTTATGAAATCTGATAAAGGTAACACTACTGTTGTCATGAACAGATGTTCTTACAATAACGAAACGATAAATTTACTAGAGGATCAATCGCAATACAAAGTCATGAATTTTAAATACTTTGCCACGACTGCAAAGGGATTGAATATAATTGTTAATAGATGGGAAAATAATGGCTATGTTAGCAATCAAGAAGCTAAATTCATGCGTTTTTATTCATTTCTTATACCATGTACTTATAGGCTCTTAAAGATCCATAGAACTGATCATCCATTAAGATCAGTAGTCTCCACTATCAATAGTACATCTTTCCCGCAAGCGACGTAGCATTTTGTTGACACGCAGGGATGCTTTTCAGGCTATCACCCAGTAAAAGCTTGGCACTTCGAAGAGCGCCGATGATCAGGATAATCAGCTTAACAGAATATTCCGGGTACAACCGTCTTCTTGGCTATGATGATTTTGTCAGCTGGTGCCGAAAATTCGATAACGAACATGGTTCGCTTCTCGAGGTCAAGAAGAACTATATCAGGCCTTAAGTGCGCAACAGCAACAATTGCCGAGAATATGAAGATCCAGTTTATGCGGCACTTCTCATTCTCGACAATCAACTCAATTTCCCTAGGAGCGTTGAGCGGAGCGGTATTAGGGATAATGCCTTAAGAATGGCAAAAATGGTAATAAAGTACCCTCAGTACTGCATTGTGTCGACTAATCCTCCACATTTCTGTGGAAGATGCTGTGCATCCTGTTGCCGAGGAGCTGTTCGCAGAAGTTTTCTTCTGTGCTTTCTTCATCTGGAACTTCAGGAATAAGTACTCGAGATGGATAAGATTTGATGCATTTTGCTCACCACTGATATTGAAGTCAAGGCCGAGTGTTTGAGCGGCCTCCTCCGCTGCTTTCTACAGAATTGTTTCTTTCCCCACTTCTCCATGCTTCCTGACCATTTTCAGAAGAGGGTCTCTTCCATTTGCGAACATATGTGCTTTAACCAGAATAATCCTGTAGTGAAGAAATTCAAGATTCAGTATTCCGCGACCACCTTGATGGCGTGAGATGTAGATTCGTGGAAAATTGAATCGCCGGATCGTAGAAGGGCATATAAAGTCTGATGGCTGGTGGCGGGAGGGCCCCTTGGCATTTTTAAAAATATTTACAAATTTTGATTTTTTAAACATATATTCATATTCAAAATTTGAATGCGCATATTTTTTTCTTCTTGAAAAAAGTTGTATCTCTGTGCATTCTTGAAATAATTTCAAAAAACACGAATTTTGAAAACTGAAAGAATTCCGTTTTTTCTCACTTCAACTCGCTCTAATTCGCAGAATATTGAAGATTTTTACTTCAAATTGGAAGGAATCATGTTTCAAAGTGTACTTAAAGCGGTAGAATAGTTTAATTTTATTTGTTTTGTTATGAAAAATTGTTAATAATGTTTTTCTAGATAAGTATACGGAAATGGTTCCATTATTTTCAATCGCAAAGTCTATCGACGTAAGTTTAAGCTATCACAAACTTCCGGGGGATGAAATGTTCATTAGAATTTGTAGAAGTTTTTTGTGAAGTTTCACTTCAATTGAACAAAGTGTTGATAACCTACGAGTGTTTTATTCTCTCGAGCAACGTCGCGAGCACATAACTCAGAGGCGCCTTTTAGCTGGATAGGCACGGCGGTCTACGAAAGTTGGAAAAAAGTGTGTTTTTCTTCTATATATTTTTCTTGGAATTTTTTGTGAACATAGACAAAGCCTTTTGTCCTAAACAGAGAAATAGAAAATGTTGAGAAATTTGCACATAAAAATCTTCAGAATATATTAGTACATCGTATGGACAAGAGCTTAGACTCAAAAAGGAAAATTATATTTTTCAACACAATTTTTTGAAATAATGTGATTATTAGTTACATTAATAATAATAATCATACAAATTTGTACAGAAGTTAGAATTCATTTTCGTCGCCATTTTCTTTACAACAATAGAGGGTTTGAGCTAGATTACACTGAATATTGTAGTCTTGTAATTCTTCACCTTAATCTAAAAAAATATATACATGAGGTCATTAACACATTGCATCGAATAAAAGATTCTTAAAAGAAACCTCATGCTAAAGAAACTAAACGCTATATGCTTAATCTTCAACATCGTCATCGGAAGAACTATCGTCATTAGCTGCTTTCTTTGTAGCATTTTTTGTATTTATTGACGAAAAATAATAATTAAAAAACTCTTGTCCTTCAGCAGTGAGTTAAGGCATTAGACTTTTAATGTCCTTGATTTTAGCGGCAGTAATACCAAATTGAGGGGGGTGAAATCGTGGAAGATCAACCAGTTTGATTTTAGGATGAACTTGATACGTAGAAGGATTTTCTTCATCATAATTATCGAAAGTGTCTACCTGTCCAGTAGGGTAATAATGAATAACGCGAGCTTCCGTAATTTTCACCCCTTTCGGTTTTTGTAAGTTGCCCTTTAAAAAAGTATCAAAGTCCTGTCTGGTATCTCCTGCAGATTCTACTAAATCAAAAGGCGGATTGCGAGCATTTCTGATTACACCGAAGTACTTTTGTGCAGTTTCTATTCTTTCAATTTTTTTCTTTTTTTGAGAATAAGTTCCAAAATTCCTGTTACACTGGCAATAGGAGTGAGCACGAACTGGTAAAATATGCCAAATCTCAACATTCAGTTCGATGGACAACTTAAAGAGGAAATTGAAAACCGTGTAGTTCAGATTTTTTCCACTAGAGGCGTCTGAGAAAAGTATTATTTTTTAATGAAATAGCGGATCAAATTCAAGTTTTATTGCATGATATAGAAAGCTGCACACTGTATTAGCACCTTCTTTGCAATTCCTTCGAGGTAAGGAAACATGTAGCTTCTGTCTGTGTTATGCACGTAAACATTAAAGAGATATAACCAAAGTAACCGTTTGTAAAATTGGTCAGACACAGGGATTTTCGGTGGAGGTAAGTTTTGTGCATAGTCAAACTCGCAACACAAAGATCCTTCGCCGCAAAAAAGTCCTTGTTTCAAATCTAAATATTCCGTGACAATTGAAACGTGAAACGTATGCAATGATTAAAGAACTTACTTAAGTAGACTCACTTATTGAAACTCCATCTTCCTGTGTGACACAATTATGAAATTCGCAAAATGACACAAACATAGCCTTCAAGTCTATTTCGGATTTTAAAAATAATTTAAGGGAGTCGATTCTCTCTTATAGTGTGATTCGCGATGTGGAATACTTTCGCAATGTATTCGAATTAATTCCTTCATGTCCTTTGTGAATTTCTCAATTCGATTATTATGTTTCCCTCTTTTATCATCTAGACCCTCTTTATTTATAATCTTCAATTGCCCAATCTTTAGCCTTTTGAATCCTACGCATAATAAATTATTGAAGAACTTTTTGCAAACAGTAATGTCTGTCTCGTCCTCAGGAAATTGATAATTGCATTTTGTCAATCTGTGTCGCTTGAAACAATTAATATTTGAAGAATCTGCGCATTCCATTAAGCTACCTAATAAAATATTTTGTTTATGGTATTCACCCAGTCCTCAAAAGTCTGAATGAAACTTTTCTTGCTCTGTGATTCCTATTTTCTCATAACACTTCTGATATATATATATATAATATGCTATTACATATATATATATATATAAAAGATATAAGATATATCTTTGGTTCAGAATTCATCTCTTGGTAAAAAATTATAGTATTTGGTTGAAGACTAAACTGTTTTTTGAAAATTCGTTTTTTCTTAGAGGGAAATTAACTTTTTTATCTTAATATTTAACGAATTGATTTTTTGCTTAAAATTGATCGTTTTTAGTTAAAAATTCAACTGTTAGATTTTTCATTAAGAATTCATTTTTTGTTGTTGAAAATTCAACTACTTGGTTGAAAGTTGAATTACTGTTTTAAACATTCATTTTACTGGTTGAACATTTAACTTTATTGTTGAAAATTCTTTTTTTTTGTTAGAAAATTAATTTCTTCTAACTGAAAATTTAACTATTCCATTTTTGGATAAAAATTGATCGTTTTTAGTTGAAAATTCATCTATTACATTTTTCATTGAGAATCTATCTTTTTGGGATGAAAATTCAACTCCTTGGTTGAAATTTGAACTAATTTATTAAGCATTAATTTTATTGGTTGAAGATTTAACTATTTAGTTGAATTTTTTTATTTTAGAAAATTAATTTTGTAACTGAAAATGGAATTATTCCATTTTTGAATTAAAATTGATTATTTTTAGTTGAAAATTAAAATATTAAATACTTTATTGACAATTCATCTTTTTGGGTTCAAAATTCAACTCCTTGGTTGAAATTTGAATTACTTTGGTAAACATTCATTTTATTGGTTGAATTCCGGTCAAAGAATAAATTTGTATACTACTGTTAAATCAATGCATGTAAGGTGAAAGTTCTTCCAATTGTTTTTTTTTTCTTCTAATTTTGTTATGCTTTTTGTATTTTGTTTTGTTTTAAGTGATCATTAATTTAAAGAACGAATATTTCATATGAAACATTTTTTTCACATGTTGAAGGGCAATTACAAAATGAAAAAAAATATTAAATAAAATATCAATACAAATTTAATAGTAAACTTAACTTTTTTAATACCATTTTTTTCAATATTTACAACCGAAAAGAAGTATAAAACTACATGGTTTTTATTAGTTGCCTAAAGTCATCTAATTTTGATAATAAAACAAATTACATTTTTTTCAAAGTAGGATAAAAGATATAAAATTTCTGCGTCCAGCGATGCTGTTGAAGTATTATTTACCACTATTTCAGAAATATTTCGAAAAAAGCCTAAATAAATAAATGTTTTTGGGCTTATTATTTTAAAGGTAAATTTCCGTAGAATTTAATGCACGTTTTGACAAAACTGTACTGATTTTTCCTTGCATTCTGCCAAGACCTGAACTTAGAAAAAATAAGTCGTATTAATTTTAAATTGTGAATTTGATTATTTATCAATCCATTGTTCAAATATATGAAATTTTTCACATTTTCACAACTTATTTCGTTAGTTAGACGAAAGTCTAAACTTAGTTTAGACTTTGGTAGGATCCATGAAAAAATCAGCACAATTTTAATATCTTACATGCCTTCAAACTTTCGTCTTGAATTGTTTTAAATTTTGGTTTAGAAGTAATAAATGTCTCATTATTCTGATACAAATGATGTTTTGATTTTTTATTTCAAGGTGCTTTCTTTAAAACTTATCCTAAATGTTGTAAACTGCTGGTAAAATCATGCCGATCCTGGTAAAAGAATATTAATTTTGTAAATTTTGAAAACCGGGAAAAACGTTAATTTAGATCTGGGAATTCGCGAGGAATTTGAAAATGAAATTTCGCTAGACACCATACAACTGTTTGGTTGAAAATTCAACTACTTGGTCTAAAATGAATGTGTTTGTTGGTTGCAAATTCAGCTTCTTGGTTGAATAACTATCTTTTTGGGTTCAAAAGTCAACTTTTTTCTGAAACTTTCGACTTTTAAACTTGAAAGCTCAACTCTTTCGTTGAAAAGTCTTCTCTTTTGGTAGGAAAATAATATTTTTTGGTTAAAAAGTCAACGATTTTATTGAAGATACAATATATTTCGACTTGAAATCTTTAGCGCTTCCTATTGAATTCAATATGTTTATACCTAAATATATCCTTGCTCACAAAGATAGACGGTAAATTTTCGCCCAAAACGGAAAAAGGGTGACCCTTTTAACCCACCCTACTCGAAAGTTACTAGCAAGAGATGAAGGAATTTTTTTTTACATTTTCCATTTGCGGACAATAGTAAAACTTGCAAAAAACTGCACGAAAACTCGTGCTACCAAGGATAGCCCGTGTGGAAAAATTTCGTTGCGCTGCAATGTTTCTGTCAACTATCTGTTTCAAAAATCCTGGACCCTCTACAAATCATTGCATAACTCAATCAAAAAAAAGCACTTGGAAAAAAGAAAAACATCATGTAAATCCTCATTTTATTACGAATAAGTATATTACTATTTGATCGCGATGCGTCCATAATTTTCGATGCAAAGTTGCAGTGAAGGTGAAAAAACGTGTGTAAAAGCACCTTTTGTAACTTGATCCACTTTCGACCGTTGTATTTCATGGAAAAATGCGTGAATTCTTTTGCAAAAACGACGGCCATGTCTCATAATAAGCTTATATGAGACATGGACGGGCGCGCAGCGTCCAGGTTATCAGCTCATATCCTGAACGCGGAGGCGGAATCATCTAATATTACATGGGTTGAGCTAATACATACTTGGTACCAGCTGATTGTCGCGTCCGCAGCAACCAGGGTAACGAGCTTATAGCCCTGGTTGCGGTGTCTGCATGGCCGTATTAACTAAATGGCCCCTGCTCACGCACACACGCGGGGACCAGTTTTCCCATTTTTATTTATTCCAAGCCAGTTGGAGAAGACAGAAAGGTTATAAAAGAAGCAGATTCTGAAGATTTTAAAGATTTCTCAAATATTTCTAAGATTTTAAACGATTTCGATGGTTTTCAAGTATTTCAAAGGTTTTAAACATTTTGCAGAGGTTTTAAATATTTTAAAACATTTCAAAGATTTGTGTCATGATTTTCATTTTTGTTAAAAAAATAATAAAGCAGAATTTATACATTCAATTCAACAAAAGTACTCATTCACTGGTATGATTTCAAAAGAGTATGAAGACGCAAACATTTCTATTATGATATTCTTGTTTAAAATTATCTATACAGTTTTAAGAGTTTTAGAATATATGCGAGAATATGAACAAGAAATCTAGTATTGAAATTTTTGAAATGTTTTGAAATCTTGGAAACCTATAAAATCTTTTGAAATCTTAAAAATATTTGTATAATGTTTGATGTCTTTATGAAATCAGTGAAGAAATTTGAAATCTTTGGGAATTATTGTGAACGATTTTAAAATTTTTTGAAATATTAAAAAATCTTCATGAAATCATTGAAATATTTTGAAACACTTGTGAGTTTTTATCTTGAGAAATCTTTGTGAAATCTTTAAAACATTAAAAAAATCTTTGGTGCATTTAAAGAAACATTATTGAAATGTTTGAAATGTTTTAAAATCTTTGAAACCTCTGTGAAACTTTTGAAATTATTAAAATATTTTTAAATCTTTGAAATATTTCAAACCATCTAGATATTTTAAAATCATTGAAATATTTCTGATTTTTTTTCTAAATCGTGAAAAATCTTTGTGATATCTTTAAAATATTTTAAACTCTCTGAAACCTTTCAAATCTGTTTAAATCTTAGGAAATTCCCATAAAACAATTAAATTTTCTACGAGATTTTCAAAATAATTTTTCAACAGATATTTTATTCTATTCAGTTTGAAAATTTGTTTTCGATTATCATTGGAATAATCCGATGATTGCGGTAAGGGTTGACGAAATTTGATACTCTTCTCATATTCGACATAAGATGTTTGCTATTCTGTACGGCAGAAAATTATGCGCTGGAAATATACATAATCGTCATCGATGTGAAGTAATGCTTCCATCTTGAATCCATTTTTACAAATAAGAAATCCTTAGAATTTTCAGAATCTGCTTCTTTGATAACCTTTCTGTTTCCTCCCACTGGCTTTGAATAAATAAAACTGGGAAAACTGGTCCCCGCTTGTGTGTGTGAACAGGGGCCATTTAGCTAACACGGCCCTGCAGGCACCGCAACCAGGGTTATAAGCTTGTTTCCCTGGTTGCTGCGGACGCGGCAATCAGCTGGTACCAAGTATGTATTAGCTCAACCCATGTAACATTAGATGATTCCGCCTCCGTGTTCAGGATATGAGCTGATGACCTGGACGCTGCGCGCCCGTCCATGTCTCATATAAGCCTATTATGACACATGACCGTCGTCATCACCGCGGCCACCATCCCCACTATTCCGACTATGGTTTAGAGTTGAGAAATTGTTTAAAAAGATATTGTCATAAACTTGGTGCTCAATCTACGATCTTTGCCGTAAAACTGTATAATTTTATATTTAAGATATATTAACGTGTATGAGGGAATCTGGTTGAATCCTTTTTTTATTTTATTGAAATTTTTGTTTTCAAAATTTATATATGTTTACACATACATAGAGAAATGTGGCGAAAGATAAAAAAGAAGAAATGTAGAATTAAAATTATTCATTAAACTACAATAAATCTAGTTTTTTTACAATCCTACATCTGAAACTATTGACATAATATTACAAAAATCTGAATGAACATTTATATTCATTTAATTTCTTAAAAAAGATGTTTAAAAAAAACGAGTCTTCCTCTTCTTGCACGCCGGTTCATCTGAGACTTCTTCTATTATTATAATATCGTGAACATTATCAGCATCGACTTCGCTCGTAAGATCTGTTACAACTGTGCGTTTTGTCGCACAGGCAGTGGTGGCAGCAGCAGCAGCTTCCTCTCTCGCCGCGTTCAGATTTCTTAGAGCTGCCTCAGAGATCCGCACGTAGCTCTGATTTCTAGGGATCTCACCTGGTTCCAGAGCATCTTCATCGTCGTCGTCGTCTGTGGGTCTTACAACCTCAAAAACAAGGTCGTCTCCGTCATATACTTGGTAATCTGAAAAAATAAATAAGAGAAGTATGAAATATTTGTTTGAACAGAGTTTATTCTTTTTTTGAAACATGGGGAAAAAATTAATACTCACTAAGAAGAATGTTAATCGCAATAAAATTATCTTTGCAATGAAGTTTGTTACGTTCTTTAGCGATTTTTTTTCACTGACTTATTCAAACTTTTATAGAGAGGTCAACATTTTTGAAACCTATAGTAAGTACCCTGACCCAGTGGTGCATATTGGATGTTTGAGTGGGGACGGGCACCAACATACTACACCTCGGCGGAAAAAATCAAATTTTTAAAACTAAAAAATACAAAATAAAAGGACAACAGTTTGAGTTGCAAAATTTTTCATTATTCCACCCAACCACTCACCCCGAAACTAGGAGAAACGACCACTTTCCTTGACACCGTCGAATGGGAAAAAGCGTCGGCTTCATTCGGATTGGGCACGCGGATTGAAATAAAATTAAAAGGGTTTTTCGGATTGGTTTTAGATCCATTTACATTGAACTCCTGGATTAAAATGATTAAAAGGTGAGTTTAGGTTCCCTGGACTATTGTCCGTGACTGCTTATTTAGTTTGTAGCCACATTCAGCATTAAACCTCGATAAAGGGGGCCTGTATCGTCAACCTAAAGACGCTTCCGGTAGCCTATATATAAATATAATGAGTCATAAAGAAAACCGCGGGATTTTACCGAGAGAGCTGTGTGATGTATTCGATACGACACGGTAAGACCTTGTGTATCCTGAAGACACGGAGCGTCTCAAGGACGACCACCTTCTGCATTTTCCCCGCAAGTGTCTGGGAATTTCATTCACAAGCAGGGATGCTCTTCAGGTTTCCAACGAATCTTTCTGAAGTTCTTCTAATCCAAACTCCATTGTAATCTCCCAAATGTACTCCTCGTCAATCCTTAGAGCTAAATTTCGCCGTTCTGCATTTTTAGTATAGATCTTGAGATCGTCCATGTAAAACACATAAGTGACCTTATGCCTTCGATATTCAGGTTTGCTGCAGAAGTACCCCTGGGAATCGCGAAGTGCGAGACATAGTGGCACCAGTCTATGGGAGGTTAAATTGAAAGCTTTCTCTTAGTCAATCCAGGTCATCAACATTTGGAGATGGGAAAATTCTGCGTCATTGCAGACGCACCTGTCGATTAGAACCAGGCCGTAGCCAGGGGGGGATGGATGAGACGGGTTTGACCTCCTTCCCCCGAAATTCTCGAAACATGTACATAACATGCATATATACTCTTCTGTGTTCCGCTGCATATCCCCCCCCCACCCACAGGAATTTTTTCCTGCTGTATATCCCCCACCGAAAATTTTTTCTGGCTACGGCCTTGGATTAGCGAATTCTCCCGACATCATGCCACGCCCTTCTTTGAGCTGCATGGTTCATACATCTCTCGTTATACATGTCCGATTGTTCAAACAATCCTATCATTTAGGATGGCACTACCCCGGATCCTTCTTTTCTTTATTTTAACTTTTTTTCGGTTCGGTTCGGTCTCTTTATGAGCCAAGACGGAGACAACATGATCAGGCTCTCAGGTTGCGGATGTAGGGTCCCTGTATCGAGACTTACTGCTGAATATGAATAAAAACTAAATAAGCAGTCGCGGATAATGGTTCAGGAAGGATCCCGAAGGAAAAAACTCCCAAGCCAAGGCGTAAGCAACCGTACCGGTGGCTGCATGGCACCAGGTAGTGGTGTCTCAACCGGCGCCTCTGGGATACCGGATGATCTCCTAGAGTACCCAGCAAAAAAGAAAGTATCGATACGAATTGAATTGAAAAGACTAAGACAGCCTGTAAATCCCGTTTTGCGAGAATGACGCATTAGACCTATGTGTCAATGCGTGTAAATTCGTCAAGATGGTACTTCAATTTTGAATCTTTCTATACGTACAAATACGGTGTAAAAGTCTAAAATCAGCGAATACACTTCAATGCGTCAGCACGCGAACGCTTCAACATTGGTCAATGCGTCTGAATTCGTGAGAGTAAAATACACACTTGAGTTATACAATTATACAATTTAATCCTTAATATAATAACCAACGTGCGGGGCATATAGAATTTATTTTAAATTTGTATTAAATTGTCTCGTAGCTCAGTGGCGGGTACTCTGGACTGATACACGAGGGATCGCTGTTTCAAGTCTCGCCGCATGCACTTTTTATTAATTTTTTTCTAATTGACCTTGTTCACGCTTCCATATGAATTCACACGCATTTAATTCGCACTCTCTCAATTCATCTAAATGCGTCTCAATTCGTTTGAACGAATCAGAAAACGGGATTCACGCGCATTACAAAAATGTTAATTCGCCCCAATCCGTCTCAATTCTTTCTTTTTTGCTAGGTATGTACTCTGCTTAAAATGACGGATAGGATCCGATAGTCAGATACAAAGCCGGATAAAGGTGCGAATGCCCACGTCGGATTTTATTCCGTCTCTATCTGGATCTTTTTCGGTTCCTACAATCTTAAACGGAAAACTAGCGACTCTATCTGGATTTTAATCTGGATCATATATGAAAAATAGCATTTTATCTGGCCCAATGCGGAACTTTGTCGGAACTTACATTAGAAGACTGTTTTCGTTTAAGTCTAAAAATGGTTTTCTATCTGGATCTATGTGGATTCAGTTGTCAAGAATCAAGCTTTATTCGTCAATTTCATTAAAAACCAACGTACGTTTCGACCTTGTTGCAGCCCTTTTTCAAGGTATATTATATGAAAGGACCAACATGGACTAACAAAATGTATTTTGGATAAAATCATATTTTCATGAGTAATTAAAAGAGGCGGATATTTAGATGGAGACCCAAATGAAAAGTGTGCCAGAGTAAATTGAATTAAAAAATTGTAATAAAATTTTAATTTAAAATTTTTAAAGTTCATATGTAAATTTGTTATGAAATGATTTGATAAATTTGATTTATATTTAACATTTAGGGTTTTGAATTAATTGAATTTTTAATGAATTTATTTATAAAAATGAACTCTAGGATTCCTCGTTTGTAAATATTGTTTTCAGGAGCTAACATTTTGATATTGTTAATTTCAAAATCAAAATAATGATTAAATTGCCATGCATGTTGTGACAAGCCAGTATTTTTATTGCCTAATTCACAATCTCGTTTATGTTCATAAATGTGCATTTTTGGTCTCCTGCCTGTCTCACCAATATAAATTTTATTGCAACATTTACAATTTATCATGTAAACTATACAGGATGAGTTTTCTTTGCTGTCTTTATCTTTATTTTTGAAAAAAGAAAATTTATCAAGTGTGTGGTTGTTACTGTAATAAACATTAATATTGTATTTGTTCAATGAACTCCTAATACGTACCGAAAGACCTTCAACATATGGTAACGATACCTTAAGTTCAACTTTATTGTGATTTTCATTCCATTTTGTATTTTTAGACGAATTATTATAAATGTCCTGGATTCTTTCATTTATGATTTTATTTATCAATTGAAGTGGGTAATTATTTTGCATGAGAGTAATTTTTAGTTGATCTAAATCTTCTTTGCGGAATTTAGTATCGAATAAATAATGGGAGTTATAATTCAAATAACGTCCTGACCAAGATTTTTTTTTATACAAATTTGTAGTTAAATTACCTTCTGGAGTTTTTATAATTAATAAGTCAAGACAAGCAATAGAATTATTTATTTCCTTTTCCATCGTAAATTTAATTGAGTTTTCCATATTGTTGAAAGTGTTAAGGAGTTCATCTTTTTTTTCAGTAAGAACAATTGTTAGGATATCATCCATATATCGTTTGTAAAGAATAGGAGTGAAAGTTAAATTATTAAGAGTCCTTCTTTCTATATCTTCCATTACTAAATTCGAAACAATCTCAAAAAGTTCGTCTAATTAAAGGTTTTATTCATAGATGTGTAAAATTGAGCGATATTAAACTCCACAATGAAAATTTAGACCAACCAAAAATTACTCTCATGCAAAATAATTACCCACTTCAATTAATAAAGAAAATCATAAAAGAAAGAATCCATGAAATTTATAATACTTCGTCTAAAAATACAAAATGGAATGAAAATCACAATAAATTTGAACTAAAGGTAACGCTACCATATATTGAAGGTCAAAATACTGGTTTGTCACAACATGCATGGTAATTTAATCATTAACATATTTTGATTTTGAGATTAATAATATCAACATTTTAGCTCTTGAAAACAATACTCACAAACGAAGAATCCTAGAGTCTATTTTTATAAATAAATTCATTGAAAATTCAATTAATTTAAGAACCAAAATGTTAAATATGAATAAAATTTATCAAACCATTTTATAACAGCTTCATACATAAACTTTGAAAATTAAAAAATTAAATTTTTTTCTCAATTTTCAAATTCAATTTACTTTGGCGCACTTTTCATTTGGGTCTTCATCTAAATATCCGCCTCTTTTAATTACTCATGAAAATATGACTTTATCCAAAATGATTTTCGTTAGTCTATGTTTGTCCTTTCATGTAAAAACACATTGTGTTCGTTTTATTTATTCAAAATGTAGTAAAATTACTGTATTGGAGCCTCGGAATTTTGAGGTTTCAATTTTAAAATGTTTTAAAGGACACTATTCAAACCATGTTATTTATAAATTTTAATCTTTAATCAAACAAAAAAACATCTAAATTTGGTTCACTCCAAAAAAGATGAGTTTTTTCTATTGAAAAATAACAAAAAATTGAAATGCCTTGGATGATTTAATTAATATCGCTACAAGTAAATTCTGAAGAAAAAAAAAATTTCTTCACAATTTTTGTTCATTATAAATGTATTACATCTATGTAAATTATGTTAACTTAGGTTATGTATTAACTTGAAGAAGGCCTGCAACAAGGTCGAAAAGTACGTTGGTTTTTAATGAAATTGACGAATAACGCTTGATTCTTCACAACCGAATCCACTATTAATGTTAATGGACCGTATGACCAAAATAACACATTCATACATGAATTGATTTCAAAATTGTTTTGTTCTTATACGAAACGCACTTTTTTCAATTATAAAAACAGGACAATGAAAATACGTATGTTGCAATACCAATGCATATTATTACTATTATTATCATCCACTTTTGCTCCTTCTGTCCTAGAAGGTAAGCAAGAACGGGAAATTTACGCGAGAAAAGATCGTTCAACACTCCATCCCTATTTAAAAATGTTTGCTATATATTTATCACAATTCGAGATTTGTATACTTGCCCATTTTTTAATAAAATTAGAAAAAAGAATAAAGTTATAAACACGGCTTGATAATGGAATTATGCTCACGAAATTGCTGTTTGGTTATACTTTTTTCAGTTCGGGTTCTTTACTGTAATCAACAATCAAAAGCGCTCGCTTTAAAGAAAGTGTTCCTTTGCCACCATCATGCGGCTAAGCATTTATACATAACATTTGTCCAATCAGCACCTGGCCTGCTACCGTCTAATCATTTGATCATAAGATTTGCCCGACCAGAGCCCGGCTAGCCCCCGACTGTGGGTTTGACAACAAATCTGCCTAGCCAGTCTTCGACCAGCGCACGGCTAGGTTCTTAAAAAACAAATATAGCCCGGCCAGCCCCCGACGAGCAACCTTATTGTGCCAGGGCTAGCCCGGGCTATTTCCACACGGGAGATGAATCGTCAAATTTACAGTTTACAAAAGTAGTTTTCGCAGTTGAATTTTCAACTTATAAAGGATTAATTTCCAATCAAAAATGAATAATTTAGATTTTTAGATAAAAATCACCTTTCTTGGTAAAAAATTCAACTGTTTTGTTGAACATTCGTCGTTTATATTTCTGGTTATTTAACATTGTTTTCATAAAAAACAAACCTTTTTCTGGCAAGTTATACCATCTCCAATAATCTTACGTTCCTCAAAAGTATAATTAAACATTTTTTTCTGAAACCAGTTCTTTACGTGCCCATACTACTTTAATTTTAACTCAAAATACTAATGCCATTATATATATTTTCAGCTATTATTTGTGCTAAATTTTAAATCACGGAAGAGGAGGCTCTAAGCAACATTGGAACCATTATTGGAAATTCGAAAGATTGCGGTGGCTGTCGAAAGGAGAGAACCATGCACTAGTTTTGAGTTTACTTAAACTAAATGTATGTTATTTCGGTTTTGAATAAATATTATTTCATAATTTATGAATCGCTCTTTATTCGCGAAATTCATAGAATGGATTATAATGAGACTCATCGGGTACCGGTCGGGAGTCCCAACCTAGCCCCGGTCTCAGCGAGTGTTTCATCTGCGATCTGGTCCCGATCCGGATTCCAGATCTGGACCCGTTCGGGGCCAGATCGAAATTTCTGCACGGGTTTTTATTTTGAATACTATTTTCCATCAAAAAATTTTTTTTCTGCAATTTATATGGCGGATTTTACATGACATATTATATTATAATAATTTCAGAATTTTATGGCCCTGCTAAGTAGAATGAAAAAATGTTATTTTCCATTAGTCTATTCATTCAAAAAGCAGCACTTTATACTGTGACCGGACACAAACTTTTTTTAAACTGATATCAGATCCCATTCATGCATAGAATCAATAGACTATAATTAATGGTTTGACCATTAGGGATGACTGGAAATGCTCAAATTAATTGAAGTGAATATAGCTAATTGCTAAAAACTGTACCTACAAAAAATTCGCCATAACATGTTAGCCCATAGATAAATTTGTTGAATTTTTTACCAAAAGCAACAATTTTTTTGCTTCTTTCGGGTACCGAATGGACGTTCAAGTTTAGGTCTACGATTTTTTCTGAATATTCATTATTGACTTAATTTCCATTTAACATTTGACAACCGCCGCAACGTAATTTGGGCGCGTTCATTATATGGAGTATCTTTTTATTGTAATCATTTCACATGGAAAAAATGTATAGTTCAAACAGAGAAATACTGACAAATGAAATCGTCAAAACTAAATTATATTTGAAAAAAGTAATTTTTGTTTTCGAAACAGCCAACTGAATCCCTGACTAATTCAAACAAAATTGAAACATTACATGGAATTTTCGGGTCAGTAAGAAATACGGGGAAATTATGTAAGTTCGAGTCCAAGTTTTGAAAAAGTATAACAATTTTAAAACTAGTCTTGCTATTAATTCTGGATATTTTTAGTTTAGTTAAACCTTTTTCACCTTTTGAATTTTAACATAAACTGTATAATCAATAACAAATTTCAGATTTCAAACGTATTGATTTTCATATGGAAAAATTTCATGCCAGTCTGGTGTCAGGTCTGGTCCAGGTCAGGCCCAGGTCTGGCTTTATCTAGACTGTCTAGTGAGGAAGGTCTATTCTGGCACAGTGCTGGCGCTGTTCAGCTGTCCAAGAACCACAAAAGTTCTAAGTTCAGTCTGGAAGGTTAGGTCTGGCGCAGGACTGGCGTTGATCAGCCAAATACATTTATAGTGTATAATGATTTTGTTCTAAGTTGATTTTTCTGATTTTTAGCGATGTTTTTGCGCCTTATTATCATAAAAATTCAATTAATAATTTATCTCAGTTCTCAAACAATTAAGTCTTATGTTTTTTAATAAATTCCATTACCCCTACCACTAACTTATATTAACATATATTACTCATTTTTATCACACATTACTACAAGAATCTGAATTTTAATAATAACTGAATTTCATTTTTAACTTAAATTAAGTAAATCAATTAATTTCAACTATACACGGCACTTGCGAGATGGATGCAGAAAGCTGTCATCCTGGGGTCGCTTCGTGTCCTCAAAACACACGAGGGTTTCGCCGGCCTGTCATTATGATTTCGTCGTGTCCTATGACCACCCATCTCACGGTTGTGAGACGTGGCCATGAGTGACATTTACGGCAGTCCTACTATGAGCCGGTGTCATTTTTAGATGGCCATTGCTCCCAGTGGGACCCTGCGGTGGTTGTTTGACCTTATTTTTAAATTATATATATAGTTAACGACAAGTCTGCGAAACTCTCGTGTGTTTTGAGGACACGAAGCGGCCCAAGACTAGCAGCTTTCTGCATCCATCTCGCTCGCATGTGCCTTGGTATACTTTCGGCACGCGGGTATGGCTTTTAGGTTACGAGACAGTGATAGTTTCGCGCCAGAGCACCGATCACAAGGACAATTACTTTAACCGAATATTTTGGGTACAGTCGTGTTGCAGCTCCCTTTTAAGGTCTTGGTACCTCTCCTTCTTTGCCTTCTCCTTGGCAGTGATGTTATAGTCGGCCGGAGCTGAGAATTCGATCATGAATATAATTCTTTTCTCGGAGTCTAGGAGAAAAATGTCAGGCCTCGAGTGTGCAATAGAGACTGCCTTCCAAAAATCGTAGTTCCAGAAAATTTGGCACTTCTCGTTTTGGACAATGGACTCATATCTCCCTTGGAGTGCTCGGCAGGGCAGGGTCGCGGCCAACACCGTAAGAGCGACAAAGATGGTAATAAAGTACTCTTATGGCCGCGTTATGTCTGTAGAGATACGTCGTTCCCGCGTGAATGGGACACCCGGATAGTATTTGTACTAGGTACTTAGCATGTGGATGACATGCTCTGACCCTACCGCTGGGTACTTCTAAACGTAAAATACAGTCACGGTATACGGAGGTGGAAATGACATCGTCCTGGCATGCGAAAATGAATTCCTCTGTACCTGAATTAAGCCCTGATGATTTGAGGAACGCAAAAGATGGTTCATTTGACAAAGGACTGTTTTTCTACATTTCTGCGAAAGTTTTTGTCCATTTTCTTGTCGAGTAGCTGTTGGTACAATTTTTCCACCTCTGCTTACTTTACTTCGGCTTTTAGAAGTGAAGTATCTAGATGGAGTAATGCACAATTCGGTTATGAAGACATCGGAGATTCAGAAGTCCGCCTTGACGGTGTGAGATGTACAACGCGGAACGGACGAATTGATATGCAAGCTCTTATGCATATGCATGATATCACGTGTGGCGATATCAAGGACCGGAAGCTCGTTCTTCGTCCATTGAACCACCCCAAACGAGTAGTGTAAAACCGGGACGGCGAGCATGTTAGTCACAGATACCTTGTTCAACGCCGACAGATTTGAAGACCAAATCTGTCGAAGAAGATGTTTGTATCTGCTTCGGAGAGATTCCTTCACTGTTGTTATGTCCTGAATGCGGCTTTGAGGCACGCCTAGGTATGTATAGGTCTCTTCAGAAGTGTCAAGATGTCTAATAACACTTATATCCACGAGCTCAGGATCATTGGAAATTTCAATAATCTTTCCTTTCTTCAGATGAATCTTAGCACACTTGTCCAATCCAAAGTCCAAAGATGAGATAGTTAATCTATTTTTCAAAAGGGACATCAATCTCTCTACGCACCTTACTGTGTGTTGATGTACCTTCAAGCTTTTCAATAGACAGATGATAATTTTATGATAGGTTGAATCGAAAGCTTTCCGATATACAATCTAGTTCATTGACAGGACACGCTGGTAGGCTGCTGCGTCTTTGCAGACGCACCTATCAATTAGCAGATTCTCTCGGTAGCCTGCTACACATTTGTTCGAGCCACACATGCTCAATACTTGGAACAATCCTGTTGTTTAGGACAGCTGTAAAGATCTTATAGAGTGTGTTGAAACAAGTTATTGACCTGTATTTCTCTGGGTTGGACAAGTTGCCTTTTTCGGTAGGAGTATAATGCGTCCTAACACTAGCCGTTGCGGAATGGGCATTTCCGACATTAAATAAGAGGTGAAAATTCGGCCAGATATTGCTGTGTAGAAATAAACTTCTTCC
The DNA here is from genome assembly GCA_011634705.1 of Andricus grossulariae. NCBI lineage: Eukaryota > Metazoa > Arthropoda > Insecta > Hymenoptera > Cynipidae > Andricus > Andricus grossulariae. The sequence continues at coordinate 88,330,883 of JAABKJ010075445.1, read as the reverse complement.
AACAGAAGTTCTTGATACCATCTGGTCCTGCAGCGGAAAAGTTCTTCGTGCCCCTGACAAGGAAGGTACCCCAACCCGAATTCACCGATTTTGATAATTTTTGTATATGTTGTAGTACATTCAAAAAGCAAGAGATTCTTATTTTTTTATCGGCGGAAAAACATATTTAAGGGGTGAAATCCGCCATCAAAGGTCACACTCAAAAACATTTTTTTTCCAATAACTTTTCTTCTAATCAATATTTTTTAGTCAGACCAAGTGGGTAATAATCCTTATAAAAACTAAAACAAATTCTGGTATGTTTGAATTTTGGGGGTTGCAACCCCTATTTTTAATACGTGAAAAATTGAAAAATTGACATCATTTTCTGCAGTAAAAACTTGAAAAATAGTGCAATTATAACCAAATTTTTATGTTTATAAAGAAAATAGAAAAATAAAGTTTATGTTTTCCTGCATTTTTAATAAAAAATTTATTTCTTTTAATTTTTGCATGAAAAATATAATTTTTTTCGAAAAAGTAAAACTTTACCGAGAGTCTCTATATTCATCAGAGTATGTATACAAAAAATTAGACAAAATGGCTTCACCGTTTGGTCTGAATCCAAAAGGGCGATTTACACTCGATTTCCAGGGCCCGTAAGCCCGCATAAAGCTACTATAGTAGGATGTCTTTCTTCTATTAGAAGAAACTTTTCAAAAGTATTGGGAAGAATAAAAAGGTGGGGTTTTCCAGAATTTTTTATTTGTTTTCGAAATTTGGATAAAAAAATATTTTCGTGAAAACTCTACCTTTTTTACTATTTAAATAGTAAAAAAGGTGGGAATAATATGGGAATTCCCATATTATGTTTACAGTTTCTGCGTATAAAAGGAAGATATTCTATAAGTTTTATACGGGCTTAACCATTTTTGAGGCGGGAAGAATTTTTTTTTCTAAAAACATAATTTTTTAATTTTTCTCGCAAACAATGCAAGATATCACAATAGCACAAGAGTTATTTTTCATGGAGTTTTTAAGACATGCAAACTTTTATGGTAACATTTTTAAATATCTGTCGTTTGCGAGAAAAATTACAAAATTCTATTTTATGAAACAAAATTCTCCTCGATACAAAACTTATTCATCTCACGACTCTTAATCTTTTATAAAAACTGGCTCCCTTTGGTTTATTTTGTAGCATTATTAAATTTTTCTGGCACATTTTAAAAGACGACGATAAACGCTAACAGAATCTGGAAAAAAATCTTGAACATCATTAATTACGTCAAAATTTTGGTTTGAAAATCGGATAAATACGTATGGCCTAATTTGATAATTTCCTTTAAAACTTTTAGAAATGTACAAAGTTTCAAACCAATAGTCAAAAAATGGGAGATACTAAAAACTTTAGAAGAAAATAAGCCCTGATTGAATAAAATACAATCATATTTGTACAGTAAACTTGCAAAAAACTGTTTAAAAAAGACATTTCTTATAATTTTCTACAGACTTTCTTAGCCACACTGAACCCTCCTTAAATTATATGTTCAGGGTGTACATACATACTCTAGTATTGTCAATTGCGAATTGCAAAACATGTTTCTGCGAACGTATATCTTTTCTTATTTAAACAAATTTAATTAATTACCACCATAAAAACATGTTACTGTTGTTACTCAGCGATGTTATTTTTTCTTCACTTCTTATAAGACTTTATCATCGTAGAATTGTTATTTTTGTAAACAATATTTTACGCAAATAAATTCGTTTAAATAAAAACATAGCAAATAGATTTGTAGAGAATCTTTCAAGACATAAAACGAGCAATATTTTCCACGATATTATGTACAATATATATTTAAAAGAATTTCTGTATTCAAAAGAGATGTCTCTGAAATAAATACTTTTATATCTAGCAGTTTTTATAATTTCCTTATCAGACCCAGTTAGAATCCAGTGGACAAAAAAATTAATGATGTCCTAGAGATCTCTTCGGGATATTCCTAAGATGTCTTTTGGAACATGTCTTTTGGACATCCTAGGGATGCTCTTAAGACGTCTAATGTCTTTATGACATCTTTAGGAGATTTGACGTCTTAGAGATATTGTTTGGACTGACATTGGACGTCCCAGGAACGCCCCAAGAACGTTCCTGGGATGTTCATGGTTTTGTGCCCACTGGGAAAATAATGTACAGGAATTTTCATATTAACATTTTTATAGGTTTTAAAAAAATGTAAACAAACCAATTCCATTTTATTGGGCGAGCTTTATGTTTTAATCGCATTCGAATCGTTTCGTTGGCACTGCCAAAGATATTATAAACCGAGATAAAATATGACAGTAAAACAGTACACAGATTTTTTGAGGTTAGAAAAGTTTTACATGTATCGCTAAACAAACACCGCACTTTCGAATACAATAATGTCTAAGGTCAATTTCTAGGCACACCGAAAATACATACTTAGAATAGATAATGAAAAATTAATAATGAAAGAAGCAGTGATATGGTGGTAATAAATAAACTGAATTTTGATGGTAATACTCTCAAAAAGGTAGTTATGTTTATACCTAAATATTATTATAATTTATTGCTAATACTTTCGTGTTTCTACAATTGATACTTTGAAGTTTACCTTAAACTTCGAAATTTAACTTTTATTACTAGACTGAACAGAATTTAAGAATATATAGGGTTTTTTGAAGATCTGAAACTTGAGTCAGGTTTTTTGTACATATTTTTTTTAAATTACAAGAAACGTTCTGGAAAATGGAATTTTTAATTTTAAAAAATAAATAAAGATAAATTTCTAGACAAATCAGTGCTGAACAATAGTGTAATAATTACAGTTTAAAAAAATTATTGTTTAAATTCGAAATAACAATAATTGAAATAAATATATTTCTGGATAAAAAATTTATGTTGAAAATGTACATAGTATTTTTTTTAAATTATAAAACATGTTCTCAAAAATCAAATCCTTAATTAAAAAGTAAATAAAAAGAAACTTCGAGATAAATTAGTGCTGATTTGAATCAGAATACAGAAGAGGGAGAAATGGATCAGGGAGAATCAAAAGTTTCTCGCTGACCCATCTCGCCTCTTCAGTGAACATCCTGTTTCTGTCAAAAATCCACCCAAGCCCAATGAGGTAAATACTTTTTGGAGAGAGGTATACACGATCCCGAAAACACTGAAGTTGAAAGAAGATATTGACAATATAATTCGCTTCAAGGAATTTTGCGACAACCTCATAAAATCTGAGGAAGAATATCCATAAATCAATGCCGCAGTGGTGAATGAAGCACTTAGAGGCACGAAGAACTTCTCTAGTGCTGGACCAGATTGTATCAAGAACTTTTGGTGGAAGAAGTTTACTTTTACACACCAACATTCGGCCTCATATTCACCCCATATTTAAAGTCGGAGATACCCATTCTGCAGTGGCTGGTGTTAGGACGCACTATACTCCTACCAAAGAAAGGCAACATGTCCAACGCAGAGAATTACAGGCCAATAACTTGTTTGAACACACGGTATAAGTTCTTTACAGCTGTCCTAAACAACAATGTTGTTCGGCGAATTGAACCTGTGTGGCGTGAGATGTACGAACAATGCGGCTCGAAAAAAGGTGAGCCTGCTAATTGACATGTGTGTCTGTAAAGAGGCTGCAGCCCATCAACGTGCCCTGTCAATAGCCTGGATTGACTACCGCAAAGCTTTCGATTTAACCGCTCACAGACTTACCATCTGTCTGTTGGAAAGCTTGAAGGTACATCCACACATAGTGAGATGCATAGAAGATTGATGCCTCTTTGGAAAACTAGATTTACTATCTCATCTGGAAATTATCGTGTGACAACAAACAACGCCACATCCCAGAGAGGCGTCCTTCAGGGCGATACCATGAGCCCTTTTCTATTTTGCATCACACTTCTGCCTCTATCTCTCGCAGTACGAAATTCTTCTGGATACCTCTGTGGCGACAGTAACCAGCGCGAGCATAAGGTCACTCATGTATTTTATATAGATGACCTGAAGATCTATGCCTCTGGTAAAAGCAAACTTCAAACTGCCATAAATATCGTCAAGAAGTACACCGGAGAGATTGGGATGGACTTTGGATTGGATTAATGTGCCAAGACTTCGAGAAACGAACTATATTCGTGACCGACTTCTTGGCTCCGTCCGAATACAACATCACTGCCAAGGAGAAAGAAAAGGAGGAGAGGTATCAAGGCCTTAAAAGAGAGCTGAAACGACTGTACTCAAAATATTCGATACGAGTAATTGTCCTTCCGATAGGTGCTCTCGGAGGTGGGTAACGATCACTGGTTCGTAACCTTGAAGCCATACCCGCGTGCCAAAAATATGCCAAGACACTTGCGAGATGGATACAGAAAGCTGTCATCCTTGTGTCGCTTCGTGTCCTCAAGACACACGAGGGTTTTGCCAGCCTGTCGTTGTGATTTCATCTTCTCCTGTGACCACCCACGTCACGATTGTGACACGTGGCCATAAGTGTGATTTACCGCAGTCCTACTGGGAGCTGATGTCATTTTTAGATGACAGTTGCTCTCAGTGGGACTCTGCGGTGGTAGTTTAACTCGAGACATCGAAATATCTCAAAAAATACGCATCCTATGAAAAAATATCCGTATTAAAAACTTTTTATTTGCAAGGGGGAAAAGCAACTTTGAACAAATTTACCCCACCCCACCCATCCAGGAGGCAGGAGTGGGGGTAAATTTGTCATTTCAAATGGGCACCCTAATTTTTTATCACAGATTCAGATTCTCCTTTATGAGATACGTTAGTTTTTTTTGAAATTTTTTTTTCGATTCGCGATAGATTTTTTTCGATGCACTTGTTAATCCGCACCTCGAAAGATTCCACAAAACTACGAAGTGTGTCTGGTGTTATTTGTGCAAAAGCAGACCTGATTCGCTCGATCATGTTATCACGAGTTGTGGGCACTTCTTGATACACGCGACTCTTGAGATAACCACAAATAGAAATCCGGCGCCGCAAGATCTGACGACCTGGCAGGCCAATTTATTGGACCTCCTCTACCGATCCATCGTCCATTGAATTCGCGATTGAGTACTTGCTTCGCGATTGCCGAATAATGTGCTGGACAATTGTCATTTTGAAACAACATGTTGTGTCGCACTTCCAAGCTTAGGTCTTTAAGCAACCTTGGAAATTCATTTTCTAGAAAGCTACGATATTTTTCACCGTTCAAATTTCCATCAATAAAATATGAGACGGTGAGTTGGTCTCCAATTATTCCACATCCAACATTCACGGACCATGGACGCTGACGCTCAACTTCACGCAACCAGTGTGGATTTCGTACACTCCAATAGTGCATGTTTTTCCGATTAACGTTACCATGGTTTGTGAAAGATGACTCGCCTGTAAACAGTGCTCGAAATAAGAAATTCGGGTTTCCTTGTATCTGCTGAACCGCCCATGGACAAAATGTCACTCGGTTCTGAAAATCATGGCCATGAAGTTCTTGATGCAGTGAAATATGATAAGGATGATATTTATTACGTTTTAATACCTTCCAAACACTGGATAGAGAAAAACCTTCAGATTCGGCCGTTTCGTTCCCGGCACTCCTCGGAACGTTAGCTATGAAATGCATCGATCGCGACGGACGCTAAAGTGGTAGGGGTAGCGCTCGAGCGAGAAATCGGAGAAGCGGCATTGCTCGGGGCGGCACTGCTCGGAGCTTGAACTGTACTAAATGACTCTGAAGGTGAATCTGAAAATTTTGTCCGTTTTCATGTATCTCTTTCCATTTACAAGACACATTATATTTATCCTAATTCCAAATTTTTAGGAAAATTTTTAGATATCTAAAATCTCCGAAACTTGTAGATTCTGAATTTTTAACTTTTGAATTAGTATATGCAACATTGAACAAAATTTATTTTTAATTTTTAATTCTTTTAGGTTAGCCAACCTGCGGTTCTAGATGATGAACTGCCTGATAGGATGTGAATTAGCATACCTTCAGAAATAGTCAGACTCGTCAGGAAGGGTCAAGATGTTCAGAAATCGTCAGAACATCTCACTATTTATGACGATTCCTGATTTTTTTTTAGTAGGGTTCATTCATTTAAGAATAAAAATTACATAAATATGTTTATAAATATGAATTAATGCCTTATAATTATGAAATTTTGTACAATTTAGAATTATAAACGCAAATAAGATTACATTTTTCCCATTTTTTGAAGGTTATGTGCACAAAAGTAATCATCATCTAAGACTCCATAAAACACTTATATTAATTCGAATGGAATTATCATATATAATACTTACAGTCTATAAAAGATCATACAAATTAGGTATGATCTGACACTTGCACGGAAAGTATAATTATTTCACGATTTGACCATTGGTGTTTCATCGACACTATAATTGCACATATTCTGCAGGGCTGGCAGAAATGTCAGGTGGGACTTTTATATGTGAAGTGCCCGCAACAATTTATTTCTCAAGTTAGCAATATAACAAATTTTAATTATTGAATACATTGGTAGGATACCTATGTTTATACAACAACTGATTTAATCTATAATAACAATAAGATAAACTTAATATTTCTCTTGTTATTTAAATGCGGCGGAAACTTTATATATAGTAACCAGTGAGATGCAAACTTCCGTTGATCGAGCTAATCGGTAAATATAGGGTTACCACCCCGGTCCGATCTCTCGCCCGGAGATTTTTTCTTGGGGGGGGGGGGTAGAGCAGGATTTTAAAAAATAAGGAAATAACCCCTTTTTCTAACGTGTGGAGATAGAAAGAGAGGTTTTTTCTATTTTCGATTCCAAAACAGCATCGGAGTGCCACTACAGTCTGTTCAATTACCTCTCATCTTTCTTTCGTGGATAAGAATGAAAAAAAATGCACACTGGAAAACTCAGTGGCCTGGAGAAATTCGCAATCGCCCGGAGAGCCGCAGACTGCATCTCAGGCCCGAAGACTCCGGGAGGGGCTCGGAGAGGTGGTAACCTTAGGTATTTATCACTCTACTTGCATTTGTTAGACGAGGTGATATGTCGTCCATTCCGGTCCGTCCCGAGAGAGAAATGATCGGACAAAGAGACAAGAGCATATAGTGTGACACATCCGCTCCGAGACGAGAATCGCATAGAATAATTGCGTTGTTGCATATTAAAATTAAAAATGGTCTGGTTGTGTGTAAAGTTTTCTAAGCCGCGCTCGGGTCATACATTAAATTCGACTTTTATCCTCGACTCAACACAAGTTCAAGTTGATCCAGAAGATTACAATCCAAATAAGGAATACCTTGCTAGATGTGTGAGAGAAAAATTCTGATAAATGGTGCCTTTCTCTCATCGGTTTTGTCAAAAGTAAGTATATAATTGGGTAAACAGAAAAAAAAAACACTTTTGGGTTTTTCAGGAGCGGAGGGCGAATTACGGAAGCTTACGCGATTGTCGAAGCCAGATTTAAAAAAAATTTTAAACAATATTCAGAGGTGACCCATCGTCTTTGAAGTTCTTATGTAATTAACATGGGCAAAACAAACTTTTTTTTATTTAGGATATTAACTACGAAGTTATCCACTTTTTAATTTGAACTTTTAAAATGTGTTTCTTCAGGTCCTCAGAATCCGTATAAAAGCATTTTTTCAACAAAAATTTCATAAAAAATATCAATTACGGTTGCTTGAAAAGTGCCATTTCCACTGTTTTCTACTGTTTTCGAAGCCTAATAACGGCCCTAATAATTTATATCTCGTACTCAAATTATTAGAATATGTTCCTCGAAGGTTGAAGATCACATTTTTTGAAAAAGCAAATTAGAAAAAATATAAATTAGCCTGCTACAATGAAAACAAATCTGAGTACATTTTTTAAATATGACAGTTTTCGGGGCGGAGCGCTGATCAGCTCGACCATAAAACTCGATCACAGTGGGGCTTGACCGAGGGGCTATTCACTGAGAATTCATGTTATTCCGTGTAGCAAGTACTGCCCGACTTCTAGAAAGACTACTGAGAATACTCTAGTAAAGACCGTAGTGACGACCAGAGACGACTAAAGACGACCAGTGACTTACTCATTGGGAGTGTCGGCGATAGCAGGCAGACTTATCTAGCAAAGTAGACTCCAACATTTTCTATTTTCTTTCCGATTTTCAGGTTACACTGTTACAAAAAATCAAAATAAGATAACTTTTTTAATATACCCCTGTAATTAACTTTTATTTTTAGCGGCGCATGAAAACACCAAACAAAATTCTTTTGGCATTTGGGAGCTTCCTTGGGATCAAAATAAACTAAAAAAATTATCCCCCATATACACTCGAACTCCAAAGATATGAGAATCTCGGGAATTGGGAACTCCAAAGATACGAGCGTGCAAGGGGCTCCCACTCCTGCGACGTTTAGATTTCGGGGGTAATGCGTGAGAACGCACACAGGCCTACTACGCGCATGCGCGCGTATGCAATTCGCAAGAAACAAACGTCGAATTCAAAGCAGCGCGCATTCGCGTGTGCCTAACACTCGACTAGGGTGGGAAAAAATTCCGCTCGCCCCTTTGGAGTCGAGATGCTCGTATCTTTGGAGCTCGTATCTTTGGAATTCGAGTGTACTATAAAACAATTGTTAGGGGTCATAATTTTAAGTTCAACTGTCGTACTTAAGAAAATGAAATTATTCCGGAGAATAATAAGAACAAAATAATTCCTTTAATGACACACTTCTTTAATAGATGCGTTTGGATCATGCCCCAGAAACCAACCCCTCAAGGTCGCCCATCTGAACACACTTAAAAAATTCACTAAAAAAACAATTATACAATAATACGAAAATCCGTCATTTTCTTCCACAAAATTATTTCATTGGGCGCTCAAGAATGGCCCAAAAGGTTTCATACCCCTAAAAACGGTGTAACATACCCCAATTCATCCCAAAAAAACTAAAAAAATTACAATAAGTCGAAAGTCTATAATTTTCTTTCATAAAATTATTTTATTCGATGCACGAAAATGGTCCAAAATGTTTCATCGCCCTAACGAATGTTGAACACGCCCTATTTCATCCCCTAACACTTAAAAAATTCACCAAAAATACAATAATTCTAAAGTCTGAAATTTTCTTTCACAAAATTGTTTTATTCGGTGCGAAATTATTGCTAGAAAAGGTCCATCTCCCTAGCTAATATGGAACACACACCACATTCATCCCTTAACATTTAAAAAATGCACCAAAAATACTATAATACGAAAATCTGCTATTTTCTTCCAAAAAATTATTTCTCTGGGCGCACAAAGACTGACCAAAAAGTTTTATCCCCCTAGAAAATGCTGAAAACGCCCCAATTCACACCCTAACATTTAAAAAGTACTTTAAAAATGCAAAAATCTGCCATTTTTTGCACGAAATTATTTTACTGGGTGGACAAAGACTGACCAAAAAGTTTCATCCACCTAGCTAATGTGTAACACATCCCAGTTCATCATCTAACACTTTAAAAATCCACAAAAAATACAATGATAAGAAAATCTGCAATTTTCCTCCCAAAAATTATTTCACTGGGCGCACAAAGGTCGCTCAAAAAGTTGCGTTCCCCTAGCAAATTTTTACACACCCCAGATCATCCCCTGAACACTTAAAAAATTCACCAAGAATACAATAATTTTAAAGTCTGCAATTTTCTTTCACAAAATTATTTTATTCGGTGCGTAAAGATTAACCAAAAAAAGAACATTACAGACGTTCGAATTATTTATTGTAGTTTTTGTGAATATTTTAAGTTTAGGGGCAGAACTGGGGTGTGTTCCACATTCGAATGAAAAGATGTCCTTGAAAAATATTTCAGACCTTTGCTGGTTTGAGAAAACAATTTCTTTTGTTTTTTCATTTATCATAAATGTTGCAAACTTGAATTTCATTTTCTTAGTTGTCTTGAAAAAATTCTAGCTTCCTTTCAAGTAAATTTAAATTAGTATATCTGCAAGGGATGGTTGGTAAAAAGTTGATAAAAAATGATTGGGCTCCAAGAACTTGATTATTGCAAAAAATCTATGATCTTGTTGAGTATGAGATAGAGAAAAAAATGTCTTATACTCCTCAAAGCAAATTTCAATGGGTGACCTTGAGAGCTTGGTTTCTGGGGCATGATCCACACGCATCTATTGAAGAAGTGCGTCGCTATAGGAATTAGTATGTTCTTATTGTTCTCCGGAATCATTTCATTTCGTGAAGTACGACAGTTCAACTTAAAATTATGATCCCTAACAATTCTTTCAGAGTAATTTTATTTTGATCGTCATTTTTTGTTGTAAAAAAACCTGCCCTCACGGGATTGACTGTCTAGAAATATTTTTTGCGAAATATTCGTGCAAGGGTTGTATCCTTCCTTTCTTTTAGTAATGAAACTTTGCCGTTCTGTCTGTATCGTGAGAATCCGTTTTTTTTTTTACTCGAAATGCTAACGCAGTGCCGCGCTCTCTCGCCCCGTAGCGGCGCGACGTTTTTTACATGTCAGCGAGCGCCGAGGTGGGGATTGTTGCAGGAGAATCGGCAGTCATTGCCAGCCGTATGCTTCGTCCGCGTATTTCGGTTAGTTCACGCAGCTTTCTCGTGTAAGCTGAGTTGTAGGTGGCGCTGGGTGGCATGTAAACCTGAATTTTGCACTTTTAGGTTAGGATATCTTGAAAACCTGACGTACAGAAGCAATTTTGAGCTCGGATTCGGATTCAGCGCATGAAAATCCTTCAGAAATGTTAGGTCTGGTCTCTGGCTTTAAAATTTGTCGGCCTGTGTAATTAGATCGTTTTGCCTCTGCCCGTTCAGCAGATAATTAGCATTCTAGAATTGAACGTAATTCTACCAAAAATAAATCAGCGTTAGCTCATACGACTGCCCAGCGTGCAGATCGTATACTAGTTTCATCTACTAGCCTAAATGTAAGATCTCTTTAGAGAGATTATCGTTTGATTTCTTGCGTTTTTTAATTTACCTTATTTTTAACAATCTTAGGTAGGGGTTAGAAACCTGTATGTAAAAATAGCATAGCTCAGGGACTATTGAATAAAAAGAACTTTTAATTGTAAACAGAATCTTCTCCGTTTCTCCAGCAGAAGCCCCTTTTTTACACTATAATTAATGCATGGATTAAATTGTTAATTTAATCAACTCAGATAACAACGGTCTAAAAGCCGCGAATTGCAATTGACGCCCAACGTGAGGCATGCGAGTCTAAAAATAGGATAGAATTCTCAATTTAGAAATCTTTTGTAATTGACGAAAATGAGAAAAAACGTGTCGCGGCATTCTTCAGTGGAAGGACAGATTTCAAGCGCGTATGTCTGCCACCCCCGACTAGCCAAACACAGATCCCACAAAATATATCAGAACTAGATGAAATGTTAGCAGATATAAAAATCGAAGAGGAAACACGTAGTATGTAGCGACTTGACAGGTGGCTCGCCGAATGCAAGCGATCAATGAACGCATAAGGTGCGACGTTATCCCTTGACAAGTACGCGAAAATTGCAAAGACTTTAATTGCAAGATTATATGTTCAGTACGAGAATGAAAAAAGGTATAAAAACTAGTGCGACTACAATTGTTTCTCACAAACAATACGTTTTGATAGTAGAGTGTGAAGGACGCATCCCGGTAGTGTATAAAACTAAAATTTTCTTGCGCGAATGTTATAGTATTCGGGACAAGCCGTACGTGGAAACAGCGCGTCGTATTAATAAGTGAAACCTTAGACTATTGCTTTCATCGGAAGTACACTATTACCAAACAGTAGTGCTAGTGAATCATATGTAATCTCGGTAGTGAGTGATTCGCGAATCAAAAAGACAAATTCCACTGCGAAAGTAAAAACTTAAAGAAAAAATTATTATTTCGGAAAATAAAATAAAAAGTGTCTATCAACTATATTTTTATTTGTGTAATTATGTGATGACATACACTCTCACAATGAGTAAGACAAATCTCAGGTCGTCGAAATCCGCGAAGAAACCGAGCACTGATAACAGCAGTGAACAAGATGACATGGATCTAACCATACAGAACGTTTCTCCCGACAACATGGACGACACACGAAGTACGCCCTCCCAGGCAGTAAACTCCATCTGTGAGCAGGTGTGGACGCTCATCAATCAGAGATTAGAGGAACTTAAACAAACGGCACAGCGAATGATCGCAGAACACAGGGGGTACCGGGAGCAACGGGAGTCGGAAAAGGAGAAAATCTTACAACAGAGGTTGGCGGCGCTGGGAGATAGCTGAAACAGGTCATTGGAGGCCACTACCGCCCTATCACAAAGCCTTGAGGAGAGGAAGGCCCGTATGCAGGCCCAAATCAACTGATTGGAAACAGTGCAAACGAGAGTGGCCGAACGGATCACTGGAAATTTAAACCCCCGATTTCCCGGACCTACAGCATTGGCCAAGCCAAATATTAAATATGTTTTGCCAGAATTTAATGGCGACGGCAATCCAATGCGGTACTTGCGTCAGCTAAAACAATATTAGGAAGCAGTACGCCCAAGACCATGCGGTGCACAGTATCTCATCGAGAAATCATTGTCAGGCTCGCCGAGCGATTGGTGGCTCATCGTAAAAGATGACGTCACGGATCTTAATAGCTTTGTCACCAAATTCTAGCAGTGTTACGCGACACACATGTTTGCAAATGAGAGTTAACTCCGGCTTTAGAGTCAAAAGAAATTATTCGTAAACTCGCCCGTCACTACAGAGACGAAATCAAATATATCGTATCGTAACTAAAGTAATGATAGACACAGGTGCAGAAATCACATGCATATCGGAAGAATTTCTAAACGGCAACAAAGAGAAGTTCAACCGATACTCCTGCCTACCATTAGCGGGTGTCGCCGTAGCAAGAACCCTGAGGGGCAAGGCGGTACGCCTCACACGACAAATTTACGCAAACGTGCAACTATCCACCCTGCTAAAAATCCCTCTTAGAATCCTCTCAGAATCACTATAGATTTAGGAATTTAAGGATTCCTACGATTATCAAGGAGAGTCGCTTGCTGGCAGTTTAAAAGGTTTCTATGAGGTTTCTATGTAGGTGTAATGTGTATCTGAAATGTTTCTAAATGGATCTGATTCGGGGTCTACTGGGGTTTTACAAGGATCTTACAAGGTTTGTAAAAGGTTTTTATATAGAACCTAAGAGGAGATGAAGGGTTTTTTCAAATTACAGTTGTTAACGCTTTGACCTTTAATTTTAAAGAGTCTGTCCACAAATGTGTGGAAAATCCAAAGACCGGAGCCCTAGGCGCGCTCAAACTTGCGAGCGAAGCGAGCCGCGCGCGTGGCGCGTAATGAGAATGTACCCACGCGGCAAGCATATTTTTATATTAAAGATTATTTTTTCAATTCTGAATTTTCAGGCTTTATATCTTCACTGATAACTAGATGATCATCTATAACAGTATTGGGCCAAATTTCTTTTAAAGTTCCGCCAGCATATTCAAAATTTTTAATTTCTTTTTCCTCGTCGATCGTCTTACCACTGTTATTTAAATGAATATTCTAATGTTTATATGGCAGTGTCACTCGATAATTCATATGCATAAGAAGAGGGCTTATTTATTCGCTACTGTAATTCCAATTGCCATACGAGTCTTGTCATTTTGGCTAATGAAAGCTACTTTACGAGGACCTAGCATTGATGCTATTTCTTCTAAATTATGAATAGTTGCGGTTGCAAATCTAGAGTCAACGTGGCTCTTACGAGAATCAGTCCGTGCTTTGGCAGGTTTAACAGCTAGAGTTTTAATATGCCTCTTACCATCAAATAAATTAGTCATGCGTGGTATTAATCTTAAATAAGTACAGCTTCGAGTAATATTGAATCCCAAATCTAATTTAAGAATGGTAGTCAACTGATCTTAATTTTTTACAGATCTGAGGCTCTCTGTGCGTCTTTTTTCATCTGCTGCTCCTAGTGCAACACTATATGAACGATAACCCTTAGCATTTCTGGCTGGTCTTCCACGATTCTGGAATGTCCTTTTTTTCTCCATTTCAGTTTCTCACCATAAGTGGGACTTTCGCAATTGTTATGAACATAATAAATCCTTATGTGAAATATTTCCTAACAGAATTTATTATTATTCATTCATGCGATAAACAAATTATATTGAAAAATGAACATTTAAATTGATATTTTATTGACAGTGATAAATACTGATAAAGTTTTTTTTATCGAATATTATTGGTTCACTTTATAAACAAATTATATAAACCAATGCACTGTGAGCGCATTTATAGATAGGATTTAACATTTTTCTTTATTCAGTTGTCTTGAAATTACATATATTGACTGATATTTCCTGTTAAATTTTTGTCTTCCAATATTAGTTGTTAATTTGATGAACTACAAACAAATCCACAATGCCGTTAATTTTTTAAATAATATTAACAAATGGATGACAAATGTTTATTCGTAAACATAACTGTCAATATATTCTTAAAATATGTGATTCAAAGAAAAAATTATCTCTTTCTGCCTATAAACTTGCTCGCCATATATTTGTTCGTATAGCTTGTTTATTATATCAACCAATAACATTGGATTACAAAAATTCATTAGTGATCATCACTATAAATATAATTTAAAAAGCTTTGAAGAAAGAACGATCCTTTTCTTTCTATAAATTCACTCACTAGGCATTTGTTTATATAGTCTTTTATAGCAATTAACGTTACAAGTCCAAATGTTTTTACGCATACACCCTGATGAATTAAATTCAAGTGACACTAAGGGCAATCAAGCACTTCTTTGTGGCAAACAAAAGGACACATATTGTAAGTCCTTGCAAGGGCCTCCGTAGGACCTTCAGAATTATAACAATCAAAAAGCAACAAACATGCAAAAAGAGGTTTAACAAATTCATTTTGAAAACGTTTTTTGCAACCATTTTTAACAATCGAACCTTCCCTCTTGAAGTAATTTTGTAGAGAATTTTTTCAATCTAGGAATCCGGCTTAGAAATTTTTTGAGACCTGCAAATAGGGCCCTTGTGGGGACTCTGGAGGGTCACTGATTGAAAAAGGCTAAGCTTCGCAATTTTCACATTGGATGAGTAATTTTGACTGAAAAACTTTCGTGCCTCCCGGGGTTACAGCGTATGAAGTTTGAATTTACCTTCGTCTTTCGATTGTAGAAATAGCAAACATCTCGACCTCTTTGCAGACTGTACTCGTTTCATTTATGAAAAATTAGTACGGAAAAAAATCATGCTTTTATACGCAGGAAGCAGTGACACTCTTAATTTAGCGAAAAAACGCGAATCTGAGGCGAAATAAGAATGATGTCAATATTGTCTGACAACACTGGTTTACAAAAAAAAAAAAAAAGGTGAGGACTATTTGACAAGACCACTCTATCCCTATGTATTTTGACGCGCTGAATACGAATCCGAGGTCTATTTACCACCATCACGTCAGGCTCAAGGTCATTTCAAGGTCAAATACAGGAAAAGCCATGCAATAAACTTGTAAAACCTTTTACATATGTTTTTGAGGTCGCTGAATTGAAATCCGAGGTCCATTTACCTCGAGCGCGTCAGGTTTAAGAACAGTCCAAGGTCAATGAAAGGAAAAGCCGTGCAATAAACTTCAACAACCGTTTTGGGGTTGCTGAATCTCGCTTGCTAGAGTTCACCAGCGACACATCTTTTGGATTCAATTTGCTAAACTCAGAGTACCCCGCACACTTCACATTAAAATCCGGTAGAGAAGCGGGTATTGAAAAAGATAGACGTGAATTCATATCGAAAAATAGATAGAAAAAGATTGACGTTGATAGATATATGATACAATGAGATACGGAAGAGGAGATTGAAAAAGATAGATGGAGATTTATATTAATTCAGGTATAGAAAAATGTTGACGTGGATAGGTAAAGATAGAATGAGATAGAGAAGCGGTTATTGAAAAATATAGACGTGAATTCATATCGAAAAATAGATAAAAAAAATATATACGTTGATAGATGTATGATACAATGAGATAGGGAAGAGGAGTTTGAAAAAGACAGCTGGAAATTTAGATTAATTCAGGGATAGAAAAATATTGACGTGGAAAGATAAAGATAGGATGAGATAGAGAATCGGATATTGAAAGAGATAGATGTGAATTCAGATTGAAAAATAAATAGAAAGAGATTGACGTTGATAAATGTAGAAGAGGATAAAATGATGAACAAGTGATTGAAAAAGATAGACGGGAATTTAGATTGACATTGAGATGAAAAAAGATCGACGTGCAGAGATAATGGATAGGATTAGATAGAAAAGACGATGTTGAAAAAGATAGACGTGAATTTATATTGACGAAGAGATAGAATGGGATACGTACTGTTTATCTCTTTCTATCGTAAAGATTCAAAGTTATTCAAAAAGATAGGATCTATATCTTTTTAATTCCAGCAGGGTGATGCTAGGTGGCTAAGGGTAAATGTAGCCAACAAGTAAAATCAGGCTTCGGGACTATCAGTAGAGGCCTCGCAAACCGTTTTCTTCCAAGTTCGACACAGTTGTCGACTGTGAGGTATGGAAATTAATTTTAAGTTTGTAGGCATAGAAGCATGGACGTCACCAAGTCTTTCTGATACGTGGTCAACGTCAAATGAATTTTTTAAATGAATTTTTTTACTTTTTGATGGACTCCCCAATTTTCAGGGATAGAAAAAGATAAGATTCGTCAGTCACGAAGGATACAGAAAGGGATTGGAAAATATTGAAATCCGTAATAGCTAGATAGACTAAGGGATAGAAAAAGATAAGAGTCTTCGGCCACGACGGATAGAGAAAGAGATTGAAAACGATTGAAATTCGTAATATATACATACACTAAGGGACAGAAAAAGATAAGAGTCTTCGGTCACGAAGGATAGAGAAGGAGATTGAAAAAGATCGAAATTCGTAATAGATAGATAGACTAAGGGATAAAAAAAGATAAGAGTCCTCAGTCACGAAGGATAGAGAAAGGGATTGAAAAAGATTGGAATTCGTAATAGATATATAGACTAAGGAATCGAAAAAGATAAGAGTACTCAGTCACGAAGGATAGAGAAAGGGATTGAAAAAGATTGGAATTCGTAATAGAAAGATAGACTAAGAGAACGAAAAAGATAAAAGTTCTTGGTCACGAAGGATAGAGAAAAGATAGAAAATTAATGAGATTAAGGATAAGAAAAGATAGCGTTTTAGGGATGCAAAGTTCACTTTTTCAGGGCTGGCCTGAAACTGAAGTTTCAGGTTATGTTGTTCTTATATAGATTCTCTACGATGCCTATGATTGGCCAGAGAGCACCGTGGTGGGAACTGCTCGAACTAGATTGGCCAATCAAGTCTTTCTTGATCGTGGCCGTGGATCGTGGTCGTTTTTCTCTCTCTTTATTGAGTGGGTTTTGTTGACTTGTTTTTTTTTAGTGTATTTTCTTATTGCTTTCTCAATTAGTTTGTTTGTGTAATCGTTTTGTATTAGGATTTGCTTAACCTTTTGTAATTCCTTTTGTAAGTTATCTTTAGCTGTTATGGAGACAGCTCTGTATATAAGGGAATTGATGACCGATTGCTTTTGAGATGGGTGGTGGTGGGATGAGGCATGTAGGTATCTGTTTGTATGGGTTGGTTTTCTGTAAACTAGTACGTCCAAGAAAAGCAACTTTCCGTTTTGTTCAATTTACATGGTGAACTTGATATTAGGGTGTAACTGATTGATAAAATCGAAGAACTTGTGTAGTTCATCTAGTCCATGTCTCCAGCCGACAAAAGTGTCGTCAACGTAACGGCACTAAGATTCCGGTTTGAGCTTGGATTTGTTAAAGATTTTAGTTTATAGATTTTCCATAAAGATGTTGGCTATTATAGGTGAGATTGGAGATTCCATTGCTGCTCCTGAAGTTTGTTCATAGAATAGGTTAATGAAAGAGAAATAAGTATTATTGAGACAGTGTTCTGTCAAAGTTATGTAATCAGAAGGAAAGCTTGCAAAGGATTTAATAATATCGATTGTATCAGAGATTGGTACTTTCGTAAAGAGAGATTCTACGCCAAAACTCACTAAGGTATTTTGGGGTTGAATGTGGATCTGTTGTATCTTTCTGATGAAGTCAATAGTGTTTGGGACGTGCGTGATAGAGTTTGCTGTAAGAGGATTCAATTCATTGACGAGAAAGCGTGCTAGGTTGTAAGTTGACGAGTTTATTGCGCTGACGATCGGTCTGAGTGGAATGTTGTTTTTGTGGATTTTTGGGAGTCCGTAAAGTCTTGGAGAAATTTTTTATGTCTTACGGTCCACATAAAAATTAATTAAAAATGAGCCAAAAAACATCTTTCCAACTCAGAATTTATAATTTGAAAAAATCTCCTTTCTCCAGCCTTTACGTACGTTTCGGTACAATTGCGTACCTTTTTCAAAAGCTTTTTAAAAAACCTGAGATAAGAACAATTTCGATGAGTAGAACAACCATAACAAAGAAAACATAGAAACTAATGTCAATTTTAAAAGAATTCAAGTCAAAAATTGGAGTCAAAAATTAATAATACAATAAAGATTGTTATTGAAGTCTAAAAAAAATTGAAGAGACTTCACTCACTTTAAAAACTACATCTTAAAAATCTAGAAAAAGAGATCTTTATAATGGTTAGGAAGGACGAAACAAAAACATAATTCTGAGTTGGAAAGATGTGTTTTGGCTCATTTTTTATTAATTTTTATGTGGACCGTAAGACATAAAAAATACACAATTTAAAATTTTTAATCATCGTCGGTTGAAGAAAGGGATTGATTTGTTACTTATCAAATCATCACAATTTAACAAGTCGCCCAACTATAAATTACGATATTACTAAATTTTCCACATTCATAATTCCAATATTATAGAACTGGCCTGGACTCGCGGTCTATAAGGAAGGGCCGATGAAGCTTCGATTAAAAATTTCCAACGCTTGAGACAAAAAAGAAAACAAAACGGAGAAAATAAAACGGGGTAGACCTAGTGGTTAATTATTCCTACAAACTAGTGTACACTCTCTGCAATCTTATGCAATCCTTTGCAATCCAATGCAATTTTTTGTAATACCTTTTAATCCCCCTTTACAAAAAAATATTATTTCAAGCGATTTTTAATATTTCTAGGGATTCTCAAGTTTTTTCTATACTACTTATGAATAGGATTAACTTAATTTATATTCAGCAATTCAAGGAGAGAGGATTAAGATTTCTAGGACCTCCAATTATTTTAGAGATTTTGGGGGATTTTACCAATTTTAATGGATTTTAAGATACTTGAACAGATTTCTATGGGTTTAAAAATATTTGTAATGGTACCAAGGTATTTCAATTAAATGTTAAGACATTTAAAAGATACTAGTAGTCTTGCGCGCGCCTATTAATTTTTGTTATGAAAAAGAATAAACCAAATACTTTTTTTCTATATTGTTTATATTTAATTACGGTTACAAAAGATTTGTACAAAATAATTAGAAGGCATCACAGGATGATATACGTAGCCTCCAATCAGAAACTCCTTTTAATTTGTTTCTCTGTTAAAGCTCAAGGAGTAATGATAAATACTGCGAATAATATTAATTTTTATTATCATATGAGTTTTACAAAATTGAAAAAAATGAATGACACATAGAACAATGGTTGTAATTACCAATCTTTCAGTTTTTAAGTAATATGATAACAAATTTGTAAGTTGTCTATTTGCTCGGCAATTATTGCCTTTCATAATCTATAGGAATCCATCCGCCACTAATATTTTAATATGCATTGAGAGATGTAGTGATTCTTTTCATAAAAAATTAATTTTATAATTTTTATCATGAATGATGCACGATATTACGAAAAAGTAAAATATATTTTGATATAACTTTTTTATACATGAACATTTTTGTGTGCAGATTTTTATCGTATTTGTTGTTGTTTACGTAAAAATTAGTAAATTCTTTTATTATAAGAAGAAAATTATCATGTGGATAGAAATTTTCAGGCCTTTATAAACGTTACAGTCCCTTTCTTATTAAAAGCTAAATTAAACAAAATATAATTTTGTTCCTTCTGCGAAAATCTGTTTTTAATTTCTTTTAGAGTCATTTTTTTAACGTTTCGCATTATTTACTGAAAAAAAATTCTCCCTGATATATTATGCGACTGCATTTGTAGAACATGTCTAATTTTACATGGATTCTTTCTATAGACCAAAAATGTATGTACAAAAACGTTGCACAACGTATTTGGTTTACATCGCCGGACTTAGGGGGTTTCCATAAACCACGAGGCCTAATTTTGTCCACTTTTTGACACCTCCCTCCTCCCATGTAGTCCACCGTGGCAATATCGTCGGACCCCCCCCCCCAGAGTTCTACGTGGTTTATGGAAGTCCCGTAATTGACAATTCATGTATTTTGTTGAAAATTCATTTTTTTTTTTGGTAAAGCATTAATCTTTCTGGTTTAAAAATCAACTATTTGGGTTAAAATTGAGTTATCTTGTGCTTTAATATTTTTTGACTTATTATTGTTTTCAGTCAAAATTTTTCTGTTTTCTGGCCATGCGTTGTTTTTTTAACACCTAAGTGTAAAACCACGTGGCTCGGACTCAGACCCCCTCCTCCCCCCATGCAGACCAAAGTGGCCTTTCGTCGAACACCCCACCCCCCCTATAAAAACCAGGTGGTTTATGGAAGGCCTCTCACATCGCTTTTTATATCTATTTTTATGAAGCATTGTTTTCATCTGCTAGTTTAATTTTTTATTAAATTCTTCCTCGTTATCATTGTTTAATTGTCGTTTTAAAATGTAGATAATATCTTCCATTTTTACAACCTTATTTTCGACATGTGTTCTCTCGTACCTTGCCGACCTTTATATAATTATGTACCCCGCTGTGTATATGTTTGACACTTTTTGTTGCTGCTCTTAACAAATGGAAATTTACATATATCTCACTGAATGTATTATGTTATATATTGGCAACATTTTCTCTTCATTTTTTTACATATATTTTCTTATACATTTTATTTCAATCTTTTCATTTATTAGTTGTCATTTTATTACAAATTCGCTCAGATCTGTTCAAACTTATAATGTCAGCAATAAACCAATTATTTCGATTTAAATGTCTGAAGAAATTCTAGCCAAATATATATTCGAACCTCCGACTTTATCATAAGGACTAAGCTAGCCGTTGACTTCTTGGATTTCTATGAATTCCTCTCAAACCAAGTCGTTTATCGTCTATCGCTGTATCTTACCGTTTCTCATTGCTCTCGTTTCTTTTTATTAGGTTTTGAAGTGTTCAGTGATTTTCTTAGGATTGCCTATAGGAAGGCTGGCGCCCGGGCTATAGACAGTGATATCTTGTTTTTATTCACATTTTTGCGAGGCCTTGAGGAACCCAAAATTATATTCTATCATCTTAGGAAAAAGATTATCGAATGAATTAAAATAATCATTACGCACATTATTTTGTGCAATGATTAATTTATTCTCAATTGTCTTTCAAATTAGTTCATTTTTCTCGGCCCTGTTTTTTTTCTAAAACTGTAGTATGTTGCATTATGACGCCCCCTTATCGCCCCAATAATATAATTTGAATGAATGATAATAAAAAATTGGAGAAAAAATTTGAAGTTTATTCTCATTTTGAAATTTATTATAATTCTGAAACTTTGAAGTTTGTTTTCGTTTTGAAATTTATTATTGATGTGAAATTTTGAAGTTTAACTTTATTTCAAAATTTTGAAATTGTCAAAAATTTAATTTAAGTTTGAAAATTATGTTTCATTTAAAAAATTTTAAAATATGGTTTAATTTATGAAATTTTAAATCTCAGTCCCATTTTGGAATTCACTTTCATTCAGTAAATTGGGAAAGAGAAATTAGCGGTTATTAGGTGTAAACCGGTTTGGCAACACTCGTAATTAATTAAGCAGGAAGTTCTGAAAAATAATTTTGTCCCGAAAATTAAAAAATATTATTTCGTAAATTAAAACGTAAACGTAGTTGGTATAGTGAGTTTCATGGCCGGATATTCGTGTTTATGATCTTTACTTGATTGCTTTCATTATTCGCTTTATTTCGAAACGCCTATCTAATGACTTTTGTTTAAGATTATTGTTTATCTAGAATAATTCAAAATTATATCCTCTCTTTTCTAATAATTTCAAAAACTATGCCTTTGAAATTTTATAACCGGAAAATTGAGGCCCAAAGTTGAATTCCTGAAATCAAAATGACGGGAGGAAGACAGCCAGTCTCATGGGATTATAACCTTGAGAAAGAAGGGCTGTCCCTTCAACGCAACAATGGGGTTCTTCCTACTGTCGGAAGCTTTGCAGTTTTGCGCAAGAGGTTGTCAAAAGCAATTCGGTGGGGGTGAGCTTTCCAGAATCACTCATTGAATCTTGTCAAGAAGGCCTTACCTCGTAGATCCTCATCTCGACAACCCCTTAAAGCCGGATACCGACTCAGTAAACGAGACGCGCATCGCGACCCAAACCGAATTAAGCTCATCATGCTTCCACATCCTGGAAGATCTCATTGAAGCTGGCCAAGTACCCGGTTATTTCCAAGGTCAGCAAGGCAAACAGGACGCAGGGCCTTGCAGTAGCGATCGGGTTACAAATAAGAGTAGTGGTGGAGAATTCCACAACGCCAGTCGTGATAACAGGTTTGAAGAGGACGCCCGCGTTGACAGTTCTTGCCTTGATTTGGGCAACCTTCGGGATAGTCGTTTGAATCATGGGCAAATAAATGAACTTAAAGTTAGCGAGTGTATTGTGAACACCAGGCAGCGGAGCTTTATTAGATTTTGGACCCCTTTGCTGACCCTGAGTATTACCCTCATTCTCGTGGTTCAAGCGCAATGAACCCATGGCGTTCGCGTTTTAATTTTGATGAGCAGCATTCTTGTTTTCAGGATTCTCACCGACCTCGTCGAGACGAATTTAATGCTTTCCCTTTCAACCCTTTTCACTCGTACAAACGTGAGGAAAAAAATAACTACTTTGTCTCTCGACCTTATCCTCACACACCTTCTCGACATTATGGTCGCGGTTCTTACAGTCTACCCGGACGCTTCTTTGAAGCGCATTGAGGAAGGTCGAGATTCGGTCCAAGTCAGTTCGCCTAGGCTCTCGGGGTTAGATTTGAGGAATTGTATTCCCAACTCGAGCTGGAACAAGAAATACATCTCAGAACTTAAGGCAAGAAAACAATATTTTTCCGACTATCTGACATCCATGAGGGCCATGTTTGACAAATTGAGACCCCAACTGTCCAATGCTAAAGAGGTTAGTCATGCACACAGGAATTCATTGCCTAAGTTGCATTTAGCTATCCTTCGTGGCGATATTGAGGACTTTGTGCACACTGAACATCCTCGCGTGTTTTGTTTTGAGTTTTGTGGACAAGGAAGGAGGAGGAGAAGTAGGCAAAGAAAGAAAGAGATAGATAAATACGTACGCAACAAATGAAACGAAACGAAAAACAGTGTGAAGTAAAACAAAAGTACAAATACAATAGTACAAATTCTCCAATACTAACCTCAAATCATAGGTGCTTCACTATATATATAATTACGAAAAAAGTATGAACGTATATGTTCCGGTTTTGTTTTCAAATCCTTAATTATTCAAATGGAACTTGTTTTGAATCGAGAAATCTTTCAAGAAAAGTAAAAGAGTTAACCACGACAGTTTAAACCAGGGATTTAAACCAGAGTCTAAACTTTTAAAAAATCACCTGTTTACAAAGCACGTTCATTTGGGCTGGGGCTTCCCCGTAGCTGCGCGGTATTATTTATACCAATCGGTGGACAGCAGGCGGGAAATTTATATCTTACCCAAATTGAAACTTTCCGCTAGAGCGCTAGGTAACGGATCGGGTAGATAGTTAGCTACCAATACCCCCGATACCAACCTAACCTACCCGATAGAACCATTAACATGACTCTAGGAGTTCTATCTCTCACTATAACATTATGAAACATCAAAAAAATATAAATATACCATTTTGGTCAGAAAAGAGGACATTTTCAAACGAAAGGAGGACTCGAGAGAACAACGCGATAAAGGAGGACATGTCCTCCCAAAGAAAGACGTTTGGTAACCCTAGAGGTGAAAGGTGGTAAGGGAGGTGAGTATAGTGAAGGGTGTGTGTGGTAGTGTGGGGGAGCTTTTTTGTAAGGTTGAATGGATTAAGAGGGAATCTGAAAGTGCTAATTTGGAGGTTATTTGCCGAGGACGGAAAAGAAAGAGAGCAGCAGCAGGTAGAAAACAGCCCCGGTGCTGATGAGCTTTCAGAGATTGGCGAAACAGGGAGGGGGAAGGGTGATGCCGTAGATAGTACCGATGATGATTGCGAGCTGCAGTTTACTACGCCAGGGAACTTGGGGTCGGGAGAGAAGGAATGGGGAACAGCTGACAGAAGGACTCGAGGTAGGCCATCAAATCGAGATCTGCTTAATAGATCCAGATCTGGTAGCTAAGGATCGAGACAGCTTTTTGAGAAATGGAGACAGGGGGGAGAGTTTACAGATAAAAGCGATGGCGGGGGACGAGACGGAAGAAAAAGATCAAGGGAAGAAGAGGGGGATGAGCAGGGAGAAGAGAAGTTGCGGAAAATGGTTAAGAAAAAATTTCCACCGGAGAGGTATCAGGTAAAAGGGAAAGTCGATCTAGAGAGTTTGGCAAATCTCATTAAAGGGTTTCGAGAGGAAACGAACCGAAGTCTGAATGTCATGCAAAAGCGAGGGGATGATGTTTGGGAGGAAATGAGGAAAGTTAGAGAGAAGTGGGAAGAATGGGAACTGGTGTGGCGGCAAGAAAAAGATAAGGTTTGCAAGCATTTGGAGGATATTGTGAAAAAGCAAAGGATGAGTGAGAAAGAAAGAAAATGTGATATGGAGAAGTTGGAAGAAAGAGTGAGAAAGCTAGAATGTAAGTCTGAGGATATAAAGAAAGGGGATGAAGGGGTAAGAGAAGGAGAGAGAATAAAAGAAGGGAATGAGAACGTTTCCCTAGAAAATGTGAGAATGTGGACAAGATTGAGAGAGTTAGAAAGGAAAATGGAAGTAGAAGAAAAGACGAAACGAAGCAGAAATATAGTGATCAGAGGAATGAAAGTGAATAATGGATCAGGAAGAGAAGAAGTGGAAAAGTTGATGTGGGAAATTGGGGCAAAAGCGCACGTGGAAGAGGTAAATGGAGTGGGAAGGAAGAATGAAGGTAAATCGCGAATGTACATAATGCAAGGGAGAAGTGAGGAAGAAAAAGTTGATATCTTGCGAAAAAAGAAAGCTTTAAAGGGGAGGGAAGAAAGGATAGAGGAGGATATGGCGTGGAATGAAAGAAGAAGAAAGTGGATGATGAAACAGAGAGCATGGAGTGAAATAGTGAAAGGGAACACGGTATGGGTAGGGAAAGACAGGATGTGGATAAATGGGAATGTGTGGATATGGGATGATGAGAAAGAAAAATGGAGTGAAGTGTATAGGGAGGGTCCATGGCGATGAGGGAAAGAAGCGGAGACTAGGGATAGAAGGGAGCAGGTTACAGAAACAGTAGAGGGTGAAAGGAGAAGGCGGAGCGACGGGGTTTCCACAAAATTAATACACTTACTTCGAAGGTAGGATATCAGAAGATAAGAATAGACGAGGAAATGTGGATGTGGGACGAGGAGAAAGAGGTGTTAAAGGAAGTGCAGGGGAATTTGTTTCGTAGGAAGTAGGGGGTTGGTGGTAATGCAGGGTAGAGGAGTAGTGAAGGTGCTGTACTGGAACGTAGCAGGGATAAAGAAGAAGGATGCGGAGTTCTGGAGGTATATCCAAGAGTTTCATGTTGTGGGAATGGTAGAGACGTGGGTAGAAAGAAAGGAATGGGATAGAATAGAGCCAAAGCTGCCAAGTGGGTATAAAGAAAAAATATTGGACTAAAAATAGAACAGTAAAATTGTTAGTTAAAAATTTTTATTTTTAATTAAAAAAATAATCTTCAACCAAAAAATGAAGTTTTAATTTAAAATATTAATTTTCTACAAAAATATTATTGACAAAATACATGAATTTTCAACCAAAAAGATTAAATGTCTATATCTATGAAGAAAAAATATTGGACGAAAAATAGAACAGTAAAATTTTTAGTTAAAAAATTTAATTTTTAATTACAAAAATAATCTTCAACCAAAAAATGAAGTTTTAACTAAAAATAATAATTTTCTACAAAATAAAAATTATTAACAAAATAGATGAATTTTCAACCAAAAAGATTAAATGTCTATAAAGAAAAAATATTGGACGCATAATAGAACAGTAAAATTTTTAGTTAAAAAATTTAATTTTTAATTAAAAAAATAATCTTCAGTCAAAAAAATGAAGTTTTAACTAAAAGTATTAATTTTCTGAAAAAAAAAATTATTATTAACAAAATACATGAATTTTCAACCAAAATGATTATGTTGCTACCAAAAAATGACAAATTGTCAACAAAATAGATCACTTTTCAACTAAAAAAGATAAATTTTCAACAAAAAATAGAATAGTTTAAATTTAAGTTGGAGAAATAGGTTTTTAACCAAATAAGATGAATGTTTAACGAAATAGTTTAATTTACAACCAAACAGATGAATTTTAAACCAAAAAGATTAAATGTCTATAAAAAAAAAGTTTCGACGACAAATGGAATAGTTAAAATTAATTTTCAATAAAAAAATAATTTTCTACCAAAAACGAATAATTTTCAACAAAATACATGAATTTTCAACCAAATATTTTAATTTTTAATGGTATTTTCAACCAAGGGAATAATTTTTAATAAAAAACCTAATTTTGAACCAAAACGATTAATTTTATACCAAAAAAGAATAATTTTTAATAAAATACATGCATTTTCAACTAAATAGTTGAATTTTCAACTGAAGAAGATAAATTTTGAACCAAACACAGAATAATTAAATTTTCAGTTAAAAAAATAAATAGCGAAAAATTTTAACAAAATAGTTAAATGATATTTTCACCATAAAATATTTTAATTTTCAATCAAAAACAGTTGAATTAAACCAAAAAATAAGAATGGCAACAATTTAGTTGAATCCTCAACAAAAACAGACTAAGCTTCAAACCGAAAGGTTTTTCATTAAAAAAAAAATTAGGCTTCAACAAAATAGTTAAATTTAAAACAAAAAAATGAATTTTTAAATAAAATAATGAATCTTCAAAAAAAAAGTTTTTTTTAACCAATTATGTACTTGAATTTTCAACTAAAAAAGATACAATTTCAACCAAAAGTAGAATAGTTAAATTTTCAGTTAAAAACATTAATTTAAAATTAAAAAAACACGAATTTTAAACAAAAATGTGCAATTTTCAACCAAAGAAATAAATTTTTAACCAAAAACAGAATAGTTAAATTTTCAACCAAGGAAATGAATTATTAACTAAAATTATGAATTTTCAATCTAAAAATAAAATGTTTAATCAAATAATTGAATTTTCTAACAAACGAATTAAAAAAAATAGATTCATCTTTTCAACGAAAAAACGTAAATTTTCAAATAAAAATAGTTAGAATGTTATAAAAAATGAATAAAAAAAAAGAATTTTCAACGAAATGAATGAATGAATGACCAAAGAAATGAATTCATAACCAAACATAGAACAGTTAAATTTTCAGTAAAAAAAATTTATCTTCAACCAAAAAAAATGCAGTTTTGAATAACCAATTTAATTGTCAACTCAAATTTTGAATTTTCTAACGAAAAAGACAAATTTTCAACAAAATACATGAATTTTCAACCAAAAAGATAAATTTTCAACCAAAACTAGAATAGTTAAATTTTCAGTTAGAAAAATAAATGTTGATAAAAAAAACCCACAAGCATTTTCAACAAAATAGTTAAATTTTCAACCAAGGAAATGAATTATTAACTAAAATGATGAATCTTCAACCTAAAAATAAAATGTTCAATCAAATAGTTGAATTTTCTAACAAACAAATTTAAAAAAATAGATTCATCTTTTCAACGAAAAAACGTAAATTTCCAAACAAAAAGAGTTAGAATGTTAGAAAAATGAATTAAAACAAAAAAAAGAATTTTCAAAGAAATAGTGAAATTTTCATTAAAAAAAAATTAATCTTCAACCAAAAAAATTGCATTTTTAAATAATCAATTTAATTGTCAACTAAAAACTTTAATTTTCTACAAAATACATGAATTTTCAACCAAAAAAGATAAATTAAAAAAAAACTAGAATAATTAAATTTTCAGTTAAAAAAAATGAAGTTTAGATAAAAAACCCCAAGCATTATCAACAAAATAATTAAATTTTCAACCAAAGAAATGAATTTTCCACTAAAAATAAAATAGTTACGTTTTCAGTAAAAAATTAGTTTTCAACCAAATATAATTAATTTTCAATGAAATAGTTAAATTTTCAACCAAAGAAATGAATTTTCCACTAAAAATAATTTATAATTGTTCAGTTCTTGGTTGAAAATTGATATTTTTTGGTCAAAAATTCAACTACTTTGTTTAAAATTGAACTGGTTCATTAAAAATTAAACTTGTTCTGTTTTACAAATTTCACTATTTTGTTGAAAATTCGTTTTTTCTTGGTTGAAAATTGACTTTTTGAACTGAAAATTTAACTATTTCAGTTATGAAAAAAATTGATCTTTTTAGTTGAAAACTTATTATATATTTTTTTTATTATTTTGTTGAAAATTCAACAATTTTGCGGATAATTAGTCTTTTTGGCTTGAAAATTCAACAAAATGGTTTAAATTGGTTTTTATTTCTTGGCTGAAAAATCTTTCTTTGTTAGAAAATGAACACTTTTGTTAAAAATTTCGTTCTTCTGATTCAAAATTGAAATTAAAAAAAAAAATTTTTGTGTAAAAATGGCTTAACGATCAAAATTTTATTATTTGGCGAAAAATTAACATTTTTTTTGAAAATTCAATAGATTCGTTAATAAGTCATCCTTTTTGGTTGAAAATTTGACTATTTTTTTAAAAATTCGTTTTTTTTTGTGGTAGCAAATTAGTCTTCAACTGAAAACTGAAGTGTTTCCTTTTTTGTTTGAAATCGATATTTTAATAATTTTTAGTTGATAATTTAACTATTTCGTTGAATTTTTTTTTTCTATGTTCTAAAATTTATTTTCTCAACTAGAAACTTCAATGGGTATTCCATTTTCGGTTAAAAATTGATATCTTTTAGTTGAAAATTTAACTATTTGGTAAAAAATTCATCTATTTTGTTCAAAATTCATCTTTTTTGGTTGAATTAAAAATTTTTTTATTTAAAATAAAAACATTTTTTTAGTTGAAATATCAACTATTATATTTTTCGTTGAAGATTTATCCTTTCAGTTGAAAATTTATCTCTGATTAGAAATTTAACTATTTTTGTTTATAATTCGTTATTTTGGTTGAATATTCATCTCTTTGGTAGAAAATTTAACTATTTTGTTAAAAAAAAGTTTTTTTCTTTATTCTAAAATGTATTTTTTTAACTAGAAATTTCAATGGGCATTCCATTTTTGGTTCAAAATTGATATATGTTTTAGTTGAAATAATAACTATTATTTTTTGTTCATAATTTGTCTTTTTGGTCAATTA
This sequence comes from Andricus grossulariae, assembly GCA_011634705.1. Taxonomy (NCBI): domain Eukaryota; kingdom Metazoa; phylum Arthropoda; class Insecta; order Hymenoptera; family Cynipidae; genus Andricus; species Andricus grossulariae. The sequence goes on along the minus strand of JAABKJ010075445.1, from coordinate 88,301,216 downwards.
CAACATTTTTAAAATTTTAAATTAAAATCTTTTTCAGTTGAAATATCAACTATTATATTTTTCGTTAAAGATTCATCTGTTGAGTTGGAAATTTAACTATTTTGAGAAAATAAGTTTTTTTATTTTTTCGCAAAGTTTTTTTTTTAACAAAAAATTTAACTAAGTATTCCATTTGTGGTTCTAAATTGAGCTTTTTGGTTGAAAATTCAACTGTTTAGTCAAAAATTGATCCATTTTATTTAAAGTTTATCTTTTTCGGTTGTTTATAATTCGTTATTTTGTTAAAGATTCATCTGTTTAGCTCAAAATTTAACTATTTTCTTGAAAATTCTTTTTTTTTCTTTGTTCAAATTCAATTGTTTGTTATTGAAAATAAATTTTTTTAAATTGGAATATCAATTATACTTTTTTTTGAATATTTATAATTTTAGTTAAAAATTGATCTCTGGTTGAAAATTTAACTATTTATTATAAAAAAATTTACTATTTTGTTGATCAAAAATTGATCTGCTTTTTTAAAATGTATTTTTTTTTAAATATTATTATAGCATTTTGGCCAGTGGTGTTCGAGTGGTGAGCATTAAAGTTTTTTTTTGTTATAGTACTTCGAAATTACCATAAATAGTCTGGCGCAGAAAATTGCTAGTAATAAAATTTCTAAGTATGAAATAGAAAATTGAAAGCTATTTTTCAAAGTGTATTTATAATTTAAAAACGGTTTGCAAAGTTAATTTTTAAGCATCAGCTGCCGCTTTTTAATATCCTCTGAGGTACAGTATCGAATAATTATGATAATGACTATATGCATACAAAGCTGGTAATTACTGTACAATGTATTATTTTAACCTTCACTCGATACCATTCGAGTGGTGAAGCTCTAAAAGAAAAAGTTGCCTGGCAACTTTTTGAATTAAACGAGTTGAATTAAAAAAAAAAAAAAAATTTTTAATAAAATATAGTGCAATATAGAAAAAAGTCATCGGAAAGATATTATTAGTTAATTCTGCAAAAAATTGAGCCTATTCGTTTAAAAATAGCCAAATTCTGAATTTTGTATGAAAATTGTTTACATTGTTACTAATTATTGTAAATTTACAAAGCAACATAGAAAAGAGTCATCGAAAAGATATTTTTAGTTGACTCCTTGAACAAATTGTGCCTTTCATTTGAAAAATAGCCAAACTCTGAATATGTTTACGAAATTTGTGGAAATAATTAATCATTTTTGTATATTTGCAAAGTATCGTTGAAAATAGTTATTGAAATTACAGTCTTTCTTCATACCCTAAACTAATTTATCCTATTCGTTGAAAAAAGGCCAATCTCATTATTAGTTCATGAAAATTGTTCAAATAATTAATAATTCTTGGAAATTCGCAAAGTATCATAAAAAAAGTGCTCCAGTTAAATACTCATCATTTTAGTTAAAAATTCATCTCTTTGGTTGAACATTCATTTCTGGATTAAAAATTTAATTATTCAATTTTTGGTTGAAAAATTATATTGTTTAGTTGAAAATACGTCTTTTTTGGTCGAAATTAATCTTCTTGGTTGAAAATTGATCTTTTTGGTCACAAATTCAGTTATTCTAGTTGAAATTGAATTATTTCAGTAAAAATGCATCTTTCTGGTATAAAATTCAACTATTCCAGTTGAATATTTACATTTTTATTTGAAAATTCATCACTTCGTTTGAAAATGTAAGTATTTTTTTTTAAACTTAGTCTTTTTTGTTGAAAGTAATTTTTTTAACTGAAAATTTAACTTATTCCAATTGACAATTCTATAGTTGTAGTTTAAAATTCATCTGTTTGGTTAAACATTCATTTTTTTTAGGTGAAATTTAATTATTTAAGTTTTTGTTGACAATTTATCTTTTTAAGTAAAAATTAATTTTCCTGTTTAAAAATTCAACTATTTTAGTTGAATATTCATTGTTTCAGTTAAAAACGTTTATGTTTAGTTCGAAATTAATCTTTTCAACTAAAAATGTTACTATTGCATTTTCGGCTGAAAATTATTTTCTTTTTTAGTGCAAAATTCAACTATTTCATTGAAAATTTGTCTTCTCTAATTAAAAATTCAACTATTTCGTTAAAGATTCGTGTATTTTGTTGAAAAAGTGTATTTTTTTGGTAAAAAATTACTCTTTTTATTTGAAAATTAATCTTTTTAATTGAAAATTAATATTCTTGTTTGAAAATTCATCTTCTTGGTTTAAAATAGTTCTATTAGAGTTGAAGAATTTTAATTTTATTTGAAAATTTATCACTTTGGTTGAAAATTAAACTATTTTGTTGAAAATTCACATATTTTGTCAAAAAATAGTTTTTTTTTTGTAGAAAATTATATTTTTCTTTGAAAGTTAATCTTCTTGTTTAATAATTCTTCTTTTCGGTTGAAAATTCAAGTGTTCCAGTTAAATAATTATCATTTCAGTTGAAAATTCATCCTTTAGGTTGGAAATAAAATTATTTGGTTCAAAGTTTGAAAATTCAACTATTTCAGTTGAAGATTCATTTTTAGTTTTAAACTCTTATGTTTAGCTTAAAATTAATTTTTTTAACTAAAAATATCACTATTCCATTTTCGGTTGAAAATTGTTATTTTTTTGTGACTTCAAAATTCAACTAGTTTGTTGAAAATTCATGTATTTTATTGAAAAATTGTATTTTTTGGTCGAAAATTAATCTTCTTGTTTAAAAATGCATCTTTCTGGTTGAAAATCCAAGTTTTCCAGTTAAATACTGATCATTTTAGTTGAAAGTTCATATTTTTGGATTAAAATTGAACTATTCCAGTTGAAGATTCATAATTTTAGTTGAAAATTCATTACTTTAGTTGAAAATTGAACTATTTGGTTGAAAATCCGTTTTTTCTTTTGATTGAAAATTAATTTTTTCAACTGAAAGTATGACTATTCTATTTTTTGTGAAAAATCTAAGTATTTTTTTTCAAAATTCATTTACTTTGCAATGTTTTTCTCTGTTGTGTAAAATAATGTTTAGAATGAACGTCATTAATTAAAATAATTGTTTGCGTTTGGCGGCAAATATGAATATTTTACTTTTAGTTGGCCCGGAAAATTGAAAAACGTGCTCGCGAAAACCGGGAAATGACTGGGGATTTGAAATTTTCCGCTGAATCCTCGCCCTCATCTTGAATATTTATTCACCCTGGTCATTTCCCGGTTTTTCCAGGGCAAGTTTTTCATTTTTCCGGGCCAACTAAAAGTAAAATATTCATATTTGCCGCAAAACGCAAAAATTTATTTTAATTCATGACGTTCATTCTAAACATCTTTTAACACAACAGAGCAAAACATTGCAAAATAAATGAATTTTGAAAAAAAAAATTCTTAAATTTTCCACAAAAAATATCTTTTTTTTACAGAAAATAGAATAGTCAAACCTTCAGTTGAAAAAATTAATTTTTAACAACAAAAAAATGGATTTTCAACAAAATGCTCGTAGTTCAATTTTCAAACAGTGATGAATTTTCAAATAAAATTATGAATCTTCAACTGGAATAGTTCAATTTTAAACAAAAATTAGGAAATTTCAACTAAAATGATAAATATTTAACCGAAAACTTGGATTTTCTACCAAAAAGATGAATTTTTAAACAAGAAGATTAATTTTCAAATAAAAAGATAAATTTTCTACCAAAAAATACAATTTTTCAACAAAATACATGAATCTTTAACGAAATAGTTGAATTTTTAATTAAAGAAGACAAATTTTCAACCAAATAGTTGAATCTTGAACTAAAAAAATAATAATTTTGAACCGAAAATGGAATGGTAACATTTTTAGTTAAAAATATTCATTTTAAACCAAACATAAAAAATTTCCAACTAAAACAATGAATCTTCAACTAAAATAGTTGAATTTTCAAACAAAAAAATTAATTTGTACTAAAAAAGATAAATTGTCAACCAAAACTATATTGTATCAGGTTAGAGGGATTGTAGTCATTTTATTATTCAGTCAAATTAATTTAACCAAATTTGACGTTATTTCGAAAATTCTTTGTTAAAATCAAAAGCAGAAAAGTGAAATTTACTAGAAACATATTTAATTGATTTGAAAGAAATAGAACTTGAAGGATTTGATTTTTAATTTATTATTTGCAGTTCAAATATAAATATTAAATTTTTAATGTAGCAAGATTATAGGACGCAATTCTCAATTTGAATTGTAATCGAAAAACATCAAAATTTGAAAGCAATCTAAAATCGAAAGTAATTATATGTATAAAAAATATGATTTCAAATAGAAATTCACGTTAGGATTTATTTTATATTCGTTACAATATATTTTGTTGAAAATTTGTAGTTTCTGGTTTGATGCAACTTTTTTTTATTCAAATAAAAAATTTTCTTGGTTAAAATATCAACTATGTATTACATTTTTCGTTAAGAATTAAAATCTTATGGGTGGAAATTTAACTAGTTGAATTAAAGTTGAACTGCTTCAAAACAAATACTTCTTTTTTTGTTGAAGATTCATAATTTTATTTGAAAATTCACCTCTTTGTTTGAAAAATCTTTTTTTGAACCATTTTGTTGAGAATTTTATTATTTTAGTTAAGATACAATTTTTCAATTTTCAATGTCTTCTTGACTTGGAAATTCAACAACTATGAAACTATTTGTTAAAAAATTACCTTTTTTGTTGAAAATTAATATTTTCGAGTTAAAAATTTAATTTGAAAAAAAATTATCGCTTTTGCAAAAGAATTCAACTGTTTTGTTGACAATTTTTATATTTGTTAAAATTTTTTTTCGTAGAACTTTATCCATCTTATTTGAAAATCCATCTTTTTTATTCAATATTCAACTATTTTGGTAGAAAATTCAACTATTGGGCTAACGATGATAATATTAATTTAGAAATTCAACTATTCAGTTGAAAGTTTACTTTTTGGTAGAAAATTCATGTATTTTGTTGCAAATTTGTCTTCTTGGGAATAGAAAATTCATCTTATTTATTGAAAATTTATCTTTTCGTTTGTGGATTCAATTTTAACTTTCGAAACGGGTTTTCTTTGAATATCATAATATGATTTTCTGTGCATATATAAAAAACAAACATTTTTGCTGTAATTTAGCTAATTCAGTTGAAGATTTATAATTTTATTTGAAAATTCATCTCTTACATTAGGTACGAAATTGATCTATTTTGTTGAAAATTCGTTCCTTGTTTTTTGGTAAAAGACCAATTTTTTTGAGCTAAAAATGTAGTTGTTCTATTTTTGGTTTAAAATTTATATTTTTCAGTTCAAACTTCAAATATTTGGCTGAAAATGTATCTTTTTCAGTTAATTGTTCAGCTATTTGGTTTTTAATTCATGTTTTTGATTGAAGAATTAATTATTTGGTTAAAAATTATTCTACTCAGTAGAAAATTTAACATTTTTGTCAGAAAGTCATTTGTTTGTTGAAACTTCTTTTTTTTTTGGTTAAAAATTCAAAAACATTCGTAGGTAATTAACCTTGTTTGAAAATTCAACTACTTGGTTGCAAGTTAAAATACTTTAAAAAAAAAAATAGTTTTTGGTTCAAGGTTTTCAAATATTCGTCTTTTGGTAAAAAAAGAATTATTAAATTAGCAATATTATTATTTCAATTTTGGTGAAAAATAGATCTATTTTAGTTGAAAATTTAATTATTTGTTTGAAAGTTTATATAAAATTTATATAACAGACCCGACATACGATTAAAAGATTTAATTTTAATTTTCATAAGAATAGTCAGAAAAATATTAATATCATTACAGATATTGAGGACAAAAAAATTCGCTTGAAAATTATTATTTATAGGGGTTGATATATCATATTATGCTCTTCTGAGAAAATAGAATTGGTGCTCGAAATTTGAGACTGCAACGTTTTTTTAGAAAGGATTTAACAAAGAGAGGTCGCGAGATGTGCGTCGCTGATTTGACTGGGGCTTTAGAGGGTGAAAGTGAATTATAATCTGTAAGGTCGCGAGATGTGCGTCGTTGATTCTACTGCGGCTTCACAGGGTGAAAGTTCATGATAATCCATTGGGTGCGTATTTTTTCTTTTGATCCAATGCGCCTTAGTTTCCAAAATATCGAGGTTCGAATATTTACGGCCGGGGTCCGGGCTTTACAGTGGCGAATTCAGCGCTCGAGCGCACATACTTAAACAGCGATATCCCAGAAACTGAGGCGCATTGGATCGAAAGGAAAAATACACACCTAATGGATGGATAAAAAAATAAAATAAATGGATGTACTTTCGAACTGTAAAGGCCCAGTCAAATCGGCGACGCACATCTCGCTACCTCTCCTTGTAAGTGAAAAGTTAAATCGATTTACAATTGAAACTTTTATTTCATTCCTTTGAGATTTACATTTCTTTGCCTAAATTAATTTAATCAGTGAAATCATCACTCAATCAAACGGTTGAAAGGTAGAATTGCAATTTCTTCGCTGGAGAGTCGAGCGATGTTGCCATTGTTCAAATAGCAGAATTTAAACTGAAACGATAAATTTACAACATTTTTCACCCTCTGGCATTGCAAAGTAGTTTTTGAAAGTTTCTAAAAGAAATTATAAAAAATTTAAGAGGAGTTTAAAGGTTACAGAAAAATGCAGACCAAGTGATTCATTATGTAAAAATATATAACCTGACAGAAAAAAGGACTTTTTCAGAGACGTGTATTTGTAATATTATTCTGCCTTGAGAAACTCAAGTAATTTTCTTACTGAATGGTTAATAGATTCCAATTTCATATTTGGCATCAGTACACTTTAATTGTTATAGGTACGCAAATTTTGAAAGCCACTACAACAGTTCAATAATCAAATGAGATTAGTATGAGTGACGAACTAGTGAGCAAAACGGAAAAAGTTTTAGTCACGGTTTTCTTCATAAAGTTGATTTGTTTCAATTAAGACAATAAAGTCGCACGATCAAACTTGTTTGCTTTAAGTTTGAAATTTGATATTCTTTTCATTTTAGAATGAATTTCAACTTTCATTTTCAAGAAAAGTTTCCAAATTAAAAAAATTATTTAATTTGAAAGTTACGATTTTCTGCAGTCGGTGTACCGTTAATTTAATTTGAAAATATTCAAATTGAAAATAATATTTTTTCTAATCGGAAGTCATACCAAAATATATGTAACTGGTAATTACATTACAAAGCCAGTGCATTATGGTTTGTAATACTTCTTTCTTCCTGTGTTTCGGAAAAATGGAAGAAAGAAGTTCTTGTGCAAACTGTTTGTAAATTAAAGGTTAGGCATCCCTTAATAAATCTACAAAGAACGATTTCCACTAAATCACTTAAAATTTTGACCTTTATAATAGTCCCAATTACCCTGTATTGTGCCCGAAAAATGCGCCAAAAAATGAAAAATAGCAAATGAAATGAACGAATGTTAAGAGTAATATTTGTTTGTTTAGGAAATTTGGAAATTATGTGAATAATTTTAATTTGTTTGAACAATATTTATGCGCTGTAATTCGTGAAAATTTATTATTTTGTAGAATTATTTAGAACGTCAATAAATGTGGAGAGTGATATTTTTTGTGAACAACAATTTGCAATTATTCAAAACATTAATATCACCTCACAGTTAGAGGTGCACATAGCGTAAGAGATTCAAAAGAACTACAATTTTTTACACTATTGATAAAATGAAATCTTAACAAGGTATTTCAACTTTCAAGCATGAAGTTGAATTTTTGAGTAAAAAGATCAGTTTACTGCCAAAAAAGACGAATTTAAAACAAAATATATGAATTTATAACAAAATTGTTGAATCGTTAGCTAGAAATGTGTAATTTTCAACCAATAGTGGAATAGTTAAATTCGCAGTTAACAAAATATTTAAATTTTCAACCAAAGAGGTGGATCTCCAATTAATAAAATTAATTTTTAATAAAGTAGTTGAACTTTAAACTTAAATAAGTTGAATTTTTTCAAATAAGTCAAAAAGATATATGTATCAGTGGCTTATCAAAAACATCGTCTGAAGTAAATTCGTTCATCTTTTTGCGATGAACAATTGTGCGCATTAACATTTTTCCCCCTTATCGTATAGTTTTTCTCGAAAATGGAATTTTTTATTCTTTAAAAAGGATTTTTGATGGACAATTCAGAACTGTTAGTCAAATATGGCTCTCTAACGAACTCGTCCTTGCCTTTAACAGAGAAGAAACTGAGGTTTCCATTAAAACAAATTCTTGGTTCCAAAGGAGCTGCAACAAAAAGGAACCCTTTTTGCTGGAAAAAAACCGAAAACGATGAATTAATTTTAAAGAAAGCTCTAGTTGGTCATCTAAAGGAACCTTATTTCGATAGAACCTATTTCCAAAGAATATATTTTTTGCTTTGCCCACTTCGACACTTTCTCTATTTATTAGCACAACTTTAACCTTAAAGCACACATGTAATCGAACTCTGGTGGAAATAATTCAATGAAGAGAGAAACTGCATAAAATATTATAGAAATTAGAATACATATGAAGGCTTGATGAATATATATAATTTGCCGTCGAGTTTTTATGAAATTGGGAATATCCCATTTTTACACAAATCCAATACCTTTTTGCTTAGATGAAAATGTAATAATTATAATGATGATAATAAAAAAATGTGAAAAGATAGAAATATCTCGGAAGGATAATAATGACGCCTGTAATGTCGTTATCTGACCTATAAGTGAGATAACATTTGCTCGTATATATGTTTACTCTCATGAAGCTCTTCAATATTCATTATACCAAATTATATTATACTCTAACCATTTTATTTATTGAAGCATTAATCAGTGCTACCTCTACTCTAAGAAAATGAGGACTGTCTATACTTTTTTTCCACTATGGGGGTCATCCTTAATTCAATTGCTGAATATAATAATACAATAATATTATAATAATATAGATATAATATAATACAATGATTCCATTGCATATCCATTACATATCTATTACATATCTATGAACTGATATTTAATTTTCATTATTTATTACCTTCTCATCAGAGAAGGTGTTAGATTTCTGTGAAAATAGAACAGTTCTATTTTAAGTTAGAGAAATACGTTTTTAGCAAAATAAAATGAATTTTTTAACGAAATGGTTGAATTTTCAACCAAAAAGATAAAATATATAATTTAAAAAAATTTCGACGACAAATCGAGTAATTAAATTTTTAGTTAAAAAAATTAATTTCCAACTAATGAAATGAAACTTCAATCGAAACGAATTATTTTATATATAAAAAAAAAGAATAATTTTTAACAAAATACATTAATTTTCTACCAAAGAAGAATAATTTTTAATAAAATACAATAATTTTCAACTAAAAAGGTTAATTTTCTAAAAAAAAAAATAATTTTTTAAATAGATGAATTTTTAACGAAAAAAGATAAAATTTCAACAAAAAATAGAAAATTTTAATTTTCAGCTAGAGAAACAAGTTTTTAAACAAATAAAATCAAATTTCAAAGAAATAGTTGAATTTTCAACAAAACAAATGAATTTTCTATCAAAAAGGTTTAATTTCTATCAAAAAAATTCGATACAAAATTTAGTTAAATTCAGTTAAAATACATGATTTCTTCACCAAGTATTTTAATTTTGAATTAAATTTTCAAACTAATAGTTGAATTTTTACCAAAAATGCGAATTAGTTACCAAGAATATTTATATTCTACGACAAAAGACAAAGTTTCAATAAAATACAGAAATTTTGAAACAAAGAGTTGAAATTCCAACTGGAGAAAATTGATGCTTAACCAAACACGAAATAGTTAAATTTTCAGTTAAAAAAATTAATTTTCAATTAGAAAAACTAATTTTCAACCCAAAGAAGTGAATTTTAAACCAAAAAGATTAATTTTTAACCACAAAAGCCAAAGTTTCAACAACATACAGAAATGTTCAACCAATTATTTGAATTTTTAGCTGGAGAAGACAAATTTTCAACTTAACATGGAATAGTTAAATTTTCAGTTGAAACAAAAAATAATGTTAAAAAAAGTTTAACAAAATAGTAAAGTTGTGAAGTGAAAGTTATATTACAAGATCAATATGTAAAGAGAAGCTCAAATTTTTAATAGAAATATGAAAAATGAACCATTTGCGCTAAATTTCATCATGAACATAAATGTCACATTTTTCTTACTCTTGAACTTTAAAAATGAAATTTTGACATAAAAGCGAAATAATTTAATACATTTATTTCACAAATATTTCAAGAAAAGGCGGTAAATGGAGCAGTATAGAAAATAAGAATCAAATTCAAATAGTCGAATTGAACTCTACCTTGATGAAGTTCATTCGGAAATACCTTGAAAATTTATTTTTTATGTTAAAGAAATATTAAAAATACTGTGTCACATCACACACGCGGAGTCATATTTTGACAATTAAAAAAATAATCTGTATAACGACAATTTCACTTATCGTTATAACCTTCGGTTCTAAGTTTAAGATCCTAAATTTTCCACGAGCGCCAGATCCACATGGATCATTTACAAACATAAACAAAGATAATTAAAATTTTTTTTTAAATCAAAATTTTAAATAAATGGTAAATTTAAGATCTACGAACCAGGAATCAAATAGTGGCTAGCTCAGCCCCACTTCTGGATAATGGTAGAGGGGCTAGTTCTAATAACTTGGCACAAGCATTAAATTAATTTAATCTAAACTTTTGAATAATTAACGACACTATGATTTTACAATATTTTATTTTATTAGGACAAAATGATTTTCAGTTACAAATTTTGTTACAAAAAAAATTATTGAAGGGAAGAAACAATTGATTCAAAGGGAAGACAACATTTTCACAAAATGGAGGAATTGACCAGTATTCTAAAACAAATTCGATCTTTCGTCTGGTTTTCCAAGACCATGTATAGATCAAAAGTGTGTCAGGAGGGTCACAAACAAACAGGGGAACGACAATATATATTGGGCTAAACAGATTTCAGGTTAAATACAATGAAGAATATTTAAGAAACTCAGTGTATGGGTCAAAAATAAAAGGGAGAATAACACAGCACGTAAATAGTAATAGAACAAGAATATAACACAATATATATCACAAATTATAACATTCAGTCAAGGAAACTTTCATAATTTTGTGTGACCAAATTAAACACTAAATCTAACGAAACAAAGGAAGGGGTCCACAGAAAATCTGCTGAACATCTTCCTTTCGGAACTAAATAAAAACAAACTATACCTTTTAATATAATCAGTGAGCACACTCGATAACAGTCTCTAAAGTCTTGAATCACACTCCGTAAGTCACTTAAAAAAAAGATAGTTGAAAAATACTCGAAAATTAACTGGAACGGAAAACAGGGATGTTGCTCCGCAAGCTGGTTGATATAAAATGAAGGTTTTTCCCAGCATTGTTTCTTTCTTTGGAAACCGACTTGATCCTGATTGGTTGAAATGGGGGGCTTCTGATTGGCGTTACCAGGGAATGTTGCAACAGCAGAAAAGGACTCTCAGGGCTGTCACTAGATGTAGATTTAGGGATGCTGTGTCCAAACAAAATATTCTTTTCTGAATTTGATGATCATAATCAATCAATTTCGTCCACAGGGGAGTACAACAGATTCCAACGATTTTAAAACATTTCAAATAATTTGAACGATATCAAATGTTTTCTAAAGATTTCAAAAGATTTAACAAAAATTTCAAATATTCCAGTGATTTCAAACGAACATAAAAAATTTCAGAAAGATTTCACAAATATTTAAAATATTCCAGTGATTTTAAATGAATACAAAAGACTTCAGAAAGATTTCACAAATATTTCAAAATGTTTCAAGAATTTCAAAGATTTAAGGAAGGGTGCAGCACACCAGATTTGAAATAAGTTAAAACATTGCAATGGTCTTAAACGATTTCAAAAGGTTTCAATCAAAGTTATAAGGTTTCAAAAGATTTTAATGATTTCAAACGAATAAAAAAGATTTCACAAACAAAGATCAAAGAAAGATTTCACAAATATTTCAAGATTTCATAAATATTTTTAAAAGTTTCACAAAGTTTTCATAGATTTTGAAGCTTTCAAGGACTTAAAAGATTTCAACAGGGGAGTACAACAGATTCCAACGATTTTAAAACATTTCAAATAATTTGAACGATATCAAATGTTTTCTAAAGATTCCCAAAGATTTAACAAAAATTTCAAATATTCCAGTGATTTTAAACGATCACAAAAAATTTCAGAAAGATTTCACAAATATTTAAAATATTCCAGTGATTTCAAACGATTACAAAAGACTTCAGAAAGGTTTCACAAATATTTCAAAGATTTCATAAAGATTAAAAAAAAATTCACAAAGATTTTAAGGATTTCAAAGATTTCGACAAGGGACACTAGATTTCAAACATTTCAAAGATTTTTAACGATATCAAATTTTTGTTAGAAGATTTCAAAATATTTAACAAAGATTTTAAACAATTACAAAAAATGTCAGAAAGAGTTCAGAAATATTACAAATATTGCAGCGATATTCAAAAATATATATATCAAATATAAAATTGAAAATATATAAAATGTTCAAAAAAATACACAAAGATTCAAAAGATTTCAAGGATTTTAAAGATTTCACAAAGATTCCAAAGATTGCAATGGTTTAAAATACCTTACAAAGCTTTACAAATATTCCCAAAGATTTCAGAAAGACGACTTATGTTCGCAAAAAATTCAGAATTTGTTTATTTATGGTTCTGCCTTCTTTAGAAATTGTTGGCCAATAAAAAATGAAATGGCTCATTTTGTTCACATGTATAGCAAACGTTTATTTTATTATTTAATGTAAAAACGGTTGGTAATGGGGTGGGGGGGGGGCAGTGAAAGTAACGTTACGAAATTAAATAACATTTAGTACGTTTCTTGATGATAAATTTGAAATGAATTAATAGATCCCAATAAGTAAATCCAGTTATTTTTAGTTGAAAAGTTTACTATAATATTTCTACTATATATTTCTCGTTTTGTTGAAAATTCGACTATTTTGTTGAAAATGCAACTATTTTGTTGTAATTTCATATTTTTGGTTGAAAGTAATACTGCTTCGTTGAAAACTGCACTAATTTGTTAGAAATTAATTTTTTGATTAAAGATTTATTTCTTTGCTTGAAAATTTAACTACATATTCCATTTTTAGAAAATTAATCGTCTTGGTAAAAAAAATCATCTTTTAGGTCGAATATTGAACTTTTCTGTTAAAAATTAATTTTTTTCAGATTCATAATTTAAGTTGAAAATTCATCGCTAACTATTCTATTTGTTAAATTTTGAATTTGTTGAAAAGTAAAAAAATTAGGTTAAAAAGTCATTCTTTTTCGTTGAAAATTTGCCTTTTTGGGTTGAAAATTCAACTGTTTTGTAGAAAATTCTTCTTTTTGGCTTGAAAATTCAACAATTTGGTAGAAAATGAAACTATTCAGTTGAAAATTCATTTTTTTTTTAAATTCGTATTATTGGTCGAAGATTCAACTATTTGGTGAAAAATTAATTTTGTTGCAATTTATTTTTTTTTAATTCTTTTTTTTATCGGAAATTCTTTTTTTAAACTAAAAGTTTAACTATTCTATTGTAGTTGAAAATTGATAGTTTCAGTTGAAAATTTAAGTGTTTGGTTGAAAATTCGTCCTTTTTTGTAGAAAATCAATCTTCTTGGTTGAAAATTTAGCTTTTAGCTTAAAAATTCAACAGTTTGTTTGAAACCTTTTTTCTCTCTTGGCTGAAAAATCTTTCTTAGTTGAAAAATCGTATTTGTGGTTAAATTCAACTGTTTTTGATTAAACATTAAGATATTTTTTAGTTGAAATATCAACTATTACATTTTTCGTTGTGAACTCGACGACTTGGTTGAAAGTTAGACTCTTTTGTTAAAAATTATTTTGTTGTTGTTAAAGATTGATCATTTTAGTTGAAAATTCATCGTTTTGGTTTTAAATTCAACTATTGCAGTTGAATGTTCATTTTAGTTGAAAAATCATCCCTTTGGCTGAAAATGTAACTATTTTGTTAAAAAAATCGTTTTTTCTTTGATGCAAATTAATTTTTTTAACTGAAAATTTAACTATTCTATTTTTGGTTCAAAATGTATCTTTTTTATTCGGAAATTTAACAAATATGATGAAAAATAAAAAATTCCATTTTGCGGTCAAACATCTCAAATTTGTTTTTTATCACTTTTTGATAGGATGCACGGTTTTTATTTTAATCTTGAACAAATAACAGAAGCTAGAAAAAAACTGAGTTTACAAAAATTGTTCATCCAAAAAAGATGTACACATTTTCTTCAAATTATTTTTTATTTGGACCACTTCACGCTAAAATGCGTACTTTTTGCTGAAATCGTAAAAATAACATTGAACATCAAGAAATTGAATTTATGAAAAAAAGATACAAGATGCAATGAAAAATGCAATAAAATGTTTGAAAACAAAATTCCTGTCATTTTCGATAGGATGAATATACAAGATTTATAATTCTGATTTGAAACGAAGAATAAATAAAAAAACGTAAACTGAAATGTACGTAAAAAATTACAATGATCCTGATTTGGAACAGCAACTTTTCGAGAAGATGTATAATTGCGCTTGCGACATAAAATTTGGTAAAGAATTATAATTTGACTTGTAAAATGTAATTTTGGGCGTGAAATGAAAATTGCGGAAAATAATTTTAATTATGATTCAGAAGGAAATTATAAAAAAACTTTGTTTAAATTAATAATGACAATTTTATTTCTAATCTATGAATTTCCAATCTAGAAGATGGATCGCGTTTAACCGCTAAAGATTATACAAATCGCAATAACAGATTTAATGAATTTCGTGATGTAATGTTTTTTCTTAAAAACAACTTTAATTACATGTGAGTATCCGAGAAGGACAACCTTTACGCTTATCGTCTATGAGATAACGACTAGAAAATAGACTATAGAATCTGACGAAAAATTAGATTATTCATTAGACTAATTTTTAATTCAAGTCTTCATTAATACATCAATTAGTTTTTCCTCTAATTAGAAAGGATGAGGATTGTTTCTACTCTCGTCTTGTCATTGGTGGTTATCTCCAATCTCATTAGTGAATACAATCACATAATATATCTACGATTTAGAGTGTACTGATGCCTGCTTCAAAGCGTAATTAGAAAGCAACTGTCAACAAAAGCCTATGAGAGGCACACTTCGCAGTTGTGTGGAATCTTTCAGAGCTCGGATTAACAAGTGCATCGAAGTCCGAGGACAACATTTGGAGCACTTATTGTGAAATATTAATCGAAAAACAGCACCCCGATTGTGAGCGGCAAGGGGACTCGCGTAAGTCCTTGAAATAATCAAGAAGTACATTTATGTAATCGCAGCCCCATTTGTCGTGAATCGAAAAAATGTTTTTGAATAAGACTTACGTATTTCATAAAGCAGAATCCGAGTACAACTGCGGTGAATCACACTAATGGGTACGCCTCACAAATGTGAGATGGGTGTGGGTTCAAGGTTACGAACCAGTGATAATTTCGCACCTCCGAAAGCACCTATCACATATTACCAAATATTTCGGGTGCATTCGCTGCAGCTCCCTTCAAAGGTCTTGATACCTTTCCTCCTTTCCTTTCTCCTTGGCAGCAATGTTGTATTCGGACAAAGCCGAGATTACGATCACGAATATACTTCGTTTCTCGAAGTCTTTGAGAAAAATGTCGAGCCTCGAGTGTGCAAGGGGAACAAAGGCTGCTATCCGAAAATCTTAGTTACAGAAAATTTGGCACTTCTCGTTTTCGACAATTGACTCTAACTCCGTTGGAGCGTTCGGCAGGGCAGGGTCGCGGCCAACACCGTACAAGCGAAGAAGATGGTAATAAAGCACTCTTGGGGCTCCTATGACAAGAAATTTTATTCTTCATTTTCTTGAACGTTTCCGTGCATTTTCCTGTCGAGTAGCTTTTCGTTAAATTTCGCAAACTCTGCTTTTTTCACTTCGGCTTTCAGAAGCGAAGCATCTAGATGGAGTAATGCACTTTCCTCACTTCTGATGTTAAAATTCAGGCTGAAGGTTTTGGCCGCGAGACTAATATCTGTTCTAGAACAATAGTTCTACCAAATTTTAAAATAGTTTTAAACTTCTTCTTTCCTTTCTGTAACTATTGTGTTTAATGACCGATTTCGCTAATATTTGGAAACATATTTCACTTGTTCAAAGTCTTTTTGTGTTATTCTCTTGCACCAGAATTTTTTCGTTGAATTCATGTTTTGGAATCTTTTCTTGTAAACTGAATTCTCTGTTCCTTGTTCCAGAGTTAATTTCGAATTTTGAGTGTTTACCGAATGAGGCTTCGATTCCTGGTATTTCTCGTGGTAGACCTTTTTATTCTCCTGAAATGCCTTTTTCTGCCAGACCTCATTCTCCGCGATCTCCTGTCAAGTCTCCTACGGCCGAGACTTCTCGTCGTGCCAGGTCTAGATCTCCTTCTGCAAGTCGATCTTCTATCCACCTACAAAATAAAAAATTGAAGAACTTAGATCTGTTCGGCTTATTTCCCACAAGAATTCGAACCGGTGATTCGAAATTCAAAGACACACTTTTCCTCGAAATGCATCAATTCACGTGAGAGGAAGATACATGTAATGTCCCTGCGTCCAGGCCAACTGGAGAACAATCTGTATTGTCATTTTTTTCTGAATTCTTGAGTAAAACGAGGAACTTTTCATTTTTAATCTTTTCCCTGAATTGGAGAAGGGTTATTTTTTTAAAGATCTAGTATCCAGTTGGAAGGGAGAAAATTTTGGTTTTAATTTTCCATGAATTGGAACAGAACATTTTTTTATTTTCAAGATTTTTATAGAGTTGAAAGGGACGAAATTGTGATTATTGTTTTTCTTAATTGAAAGATATTCTATTTCTCTTTTTATAATTTTCATAGAGTTGGAGGAGAAACTTTTTATTACAATTTTTTTTTCTCAATTGAGGGAGGGTAATTTTCTTAGAAAGATTTTTATTGGGTTAGAAGGAATGAAATTGTAGTTATTTTTACTGAATTAGGAGAGGCAATTTTTTTCTTTTTAAAATTTTTATTGAGCTTAGGGAAGAATTATTTATTAAAAATTTTCTCCTAATTTTATAAGGGAAATTTCTTATTTTTAACTTTTTTATCGAGTTGGAAAGGAGGAAATTTTGTTTTTCAATTTCTTTGTGAATTGGAAGAGGGAAATTCATTTATTGTTGAGATTTTTATACAGTTAGGAGGGACGAAATTTTGTTTATTCATTTTTTTCTGAATTCTTGAGTAAAACGAGGAACTTTTCATTTTTAATCTTTTCCCTGAATTGGAGAAGGGTTATTTCTTTAAAGATCTAGTATCGAGTTGGAAGGGAGAAAATTTTGGTTTTAATTTTCGATGAATTGGAACAGAAAATTTTTTTATTTTCAAGATTTTTATAGAGTTGAAAGGGACGAAATTTTGGTTATTGTTTTTCTGAATTAAAAGATATTCTATTTCTCTTTTTATAATTTTCATAGAGTTGAAGGGGAAACTTTTCATTTTTAATTTTTCTTTTCAATTGAGGGAGGGTAATTTTTGTTTAAATATTTTTATTATGTTAGAAGGAATGAAATTGTAATTATTTTTTCTGAATTAGAAGAGGCCATTTTTTTATTCTTAAAATTTCTATTGAGCTTAGGGAAGCATTATTTATTCAAAATTTTTTTCTAATTTTGTAAGGGAAATTTATTATTCTTAACTTTTTTATTGAAATATCAAAATTTCGTAAAGCATGATATCATGCAATATTTAAAATAAGTTCGATTTCAACTTTTCTAAATGTTATGTTCAATTATTAACTTTTTTAATTTGTTGAATCGTTCTCTTTAGAATTCGTAATTTCAAAATCCTTTACTTAAAAATGTTCTCGCTTTAGGTCTTCATTTAAAATGCAGTTTTGAAGACTTGAACAATTAAAAGCTTTTGAGTTTGAACTTTTTCGATAAAAAACATTGTGAATTCATCAACTGTAAACAATAATCAATTAATTAATGCTGGTCATGAATCTGTTCCAATTAAACAATATACATATTTTAGCGTTGAGATTGAACTTTAATATTTAACGATATTTGAATGTTCATTTAAAATGAGCAATAATATAATTCAAATATCCAAAACTAAATGATTCGAAACTTAATTGTTTGAAATAGCTTTGAAACGAGCTCAAAATTAAAATAATTCAACTTAAAAGGATTTATGTATAAAAAAAAACCTTTCAATTTCACAATTCTAATTTTGAAGGAAGGGGAAGAAAATTTGGTACTTAATTTCTTTCGAATTTGAAAACGATCTTTTTTGCCTTTTAATTTTTATTGAGTTTAAAACGAGGAAATTTTTTTTGAATAGGCAGAAGGACTCACATTTTTATGGCGTTGCGAAGGAGGAAATTTTGGTTTTCAATATTTCATGAATTGGAAGAAAATTAATTTTTTATTCTCAACATTTTTATTACGCTTAACGGACGAGTTTTTCATTTCTTCTGAATTGTAAGAGGAAAATTTTTCATTTTGAACATTTTTATCGAGTTGGAAGGGAGGAAATTTTGTTCTTCAATTTTTTGGTGAATTGAAACAGAGAATTTTTTTTTTATTTAAAATTTTTTCATATACTTCGAAGGAACAACATTTTGGTTATTTTTTGTCTGAATTGGAGAAGGATAATGTTCTATTTCTAAGATTTTGATAGAATTTAAATAAATTTTTTTTTTAATTTTAAGACGGAATTTTTTATTCTTGACATTTTTATCGAGTTGGAAAGGAGGAAATTTTGGTTTTCAATATTCCATGAATTGAAAGAAAATTAATTTTTTATTCTTAAGATTTTTATTAGGCTTAACGGACGATTTTTTCATTTTTTCTGAATTGTAAGAGGGAAATTTTTCATTTTGAACATTTATGTCGAGTTGGAAGTGAGGAAATATTGTTTTTTAATTTTTTTGTGAATTGAAACAGAGAATTTTTTTTATTTTTAAGTTTTTTATATACTTAGAAGGGACAACATTTTTTTTCTGAATTGGAGAAGGATAATTTTTTTATTTCTACAATTTTGATAGAATTTAAATTAGATTTTTTTCTTAATTTTAAAACGAAATTTCTCATTTTGGACATTTTTATCGAGTTGGAAAGGAGGAAATTTTGGTTTTCAATATTCCATGAATTGAAAGAAAATTAATTTTTTATGCTTATATTATAAACTGTTCGGGAATTTTATTATCAAGAAATTTTATTATTCGGGATTTTTATTATTCGGGAATTTTCCAATTCGCTAATATTATAAACTTTCCGGTAATTTTATTATTGGGGAATTTTCCTTTTCGGGAATTTTGTTATTAGCAAATTTTATTATTCGGGAATTTTCTAATTCGCTAATATCATAAACTCATCGGGAATTTTATAATTCAGGAATTTAAAATTGAGGAATTTTATTAATCGGGGACTTTATCATTCGGGGACTTTATCATTCGGAAATTTTATCATTCAGGAATTTTATTATTCGGGAATTTTATTATTCAGAAATTTTATTATTCGGAATTTCATTATTCGGGAATTTTCCAATTCGGGAATTTTATTATTCGGAAATCTTACTGTTCGAGAATTTTATTATTTGGGAATTTTATTATTTGCAAACTTTATTATTCGAAAATTTTCCAATTCAGGACTTTTATTATTCGGAAATTTTACTGTTCGGAAAGTTTCCAATTCCGGAATTTTATTATTCGTGAATTTTCTAATTCGCTAATATCATAAACTCATCGGGAATTTTATTATTCGGGAATTTTCCAATTCGGTAATTTTCTGCAGAGAATTTCATTATTCGGGACATTTATTATTCTGAAATTTTATTATTTGAGAATTTTCCAATTCTTTAATATTATAAATCGTTTGGGAATTTTATTATTCGGGGACTTTATCATTCGGGAATTTTATCATTCAGGAATTTAAAATTCGGGAATTTTATTATTCAGAAATTTTATTATTCGGGAATTTTCCAATTCGCTAATATTATAAACTTTCCGGGAATTTTATTATATGGGAATTTTCTTATTCGGGAATTTTATTATTAGGAAATTTTATTATTCGAGAATTTTCTAATTTGCTAATATCACAAGCTCATCGGGAATTTTATTATTCGGTAATTTTCCTTTTCGGGAATTTTATTATTAGGAAATTTTATGATTCGGTAATTTTCTGCAGTGAATTTTATTGTTCGGGACATTTATTATTCTGAAATTTTATTATTAGGGAATTTTACAATGCGGTAATTTTATTATCAAGAAATTTTATTATTCGAGAATTTTATTATTCGGGAATTTTATTATTCAAGAATTTCATTATTCAGAAATTTTATTATTCGGGAATTTTCCAATTCGCTAATCTTAAAAATTTTCTAGGAATTTTCTTATTGGGGAATTTTCTTATTCGGGAATTTTATTACTAGGAAATTTTATTATTCTGGAATTTTCCAATTCGCTTATATTATAAACTGTTCGGGAATTTTATTATCAAGAAATTTTATTATTCGGGATTTTTATTATTCGGGAATTTTTGAATTCGCTAATATTATAAACTCTTCGGGAATTTCATTATTCAGAAATTTTATTATTCGGGAATTTCATTATTAGGAAATGTTATTATTCGGTAATTTTCCAATTCGCTAATATTATGAACTCTTTCAGAATTTTATTATTGGGGAATATTATTATTCGAGAATTTCATTATTAGAAAATTTTGTAATTCGTCAATTTTCTGCAGGGAATTTTATTATTCGGGACATTTATTATTCTCAAACTTTATTATTCGGGAATTTTACAATTCGGTAATATTATAAACTGTTTGGGAATTTTATTGGGAAGACTGAAAATCCCGAAGAATAAAATTCCTGACACTGTACAATTTTCGAATAATAAAATAACCGAATTGATAAATTCTCTAATGCTATAAACTCTTCGGGAATTTCATTATTAGGGAATTCTATTATTCGAGAATTTTCCAATTCTGGAATTTTATTATTCGGGAATTTTATTATTCGGAAATGTTGTTATTCAGAAATTTTCGAATTCGCTAATATTATAAACTCTTCGGGAATTTTATCATTCGGAAATTTTATTATTCATAAATTTTATTATTCAGGAATTTTCCAATTCGCTAATATTATAAACTCTTTCAGGAATGTTATTATTGGGGAATTTTATTATTCGGGAATTTTCCAATTCGGGAATTTCATTATTAGAAAATTTTATAATTCGGCAATTTCCTGTAGGAAATTTTATTATTCGGGAAATTTATTATTCCGAAATTTTAATTTTTCCGGAATTTTCCAATTCTGTAATATTATAAACTGTTCGGGAATTATTCGGGAACTTTATCATTCGGGAATTTTATCACTCAGGAATTTAAAATTCAGGAATTTAATTATTCGAAAATTTTCCAATTCCCTAATATTTTAAACTGTTCGGGAATTTCATTATTGGGGAATTTTATTATTCGGAAATTTTATTATTCATAAATTTTATTATTCAGGAACTTTCCAATTCTCTAATATTATAAGCTCTTCGGGAATTTTATTCTTGGGGAATTTTATTATTAGGAAATTTTATAATTCGGCAATTTCCTGCAGGAAATTTTATTATTCGGGAAATTTATTATTCTGAAATTTAATTTTTCCGGAATTTTCCAATTCTGTAATATTATAAACTGTTCGGGAATTATTCGGGAACTTTATCATTCGGGTGCCAATTAAATTGGCGGGAAGTAATTCAAATTTGAATTATCGGAATTAAAAATCACAGAAAACAAATCATAATAAATAAACATTCGCAAATTTGGTTTATTTTGAATTCATGATATAAATACATAATACTTAAAAGTGTCTATATGGGTATGTAAATTCGGAATTAAAAAAATATCTATTAGTACGTGTACAAATTCCAAATAAATTCGATTTTTTCAAACTTTGAATTTAAAATTAAAAAAAAAAAAACAATACTTATAAACATAATGTAAATATAAATTAAAAATACTTATATTTTTTATTTGAAATTTTTAAAAACCCCAACATATATATAAATCCTGTAGATATAAATTCGGAATGAAGTCGAAATATTTAGAAATTTATAACAAAAACAATACTTTATCAAAATTCTGTAAATATAATTTTGGAATAAAGTGAGATTTTTTCAACTTTTGAATTTTAAATTTATAACAAAACCAATACTTACAAAAATTCTGTAAATATAAGTTTGAAATGAAATTGGAATATTTTTATATTTTCAATTTGAAACTTACAACAAAAACAATGCTTATAGAAATTCCGTGAATATCAATTTGAAATAAAGTGCGATTTTTTTCATTTTGAATTTGAAATTTATAACTAAAACAATTAATAAATTTTTTATTTGAAATTTATAACAACACCAATACTTATACAAATTCTGCAAATATAATTTTGGCATAAAATCGAAAAATGCGTAATTTCTCAATTTGAAATTTATAACAAAAACAATAGTTATGTAAATTTCTTAATATAAATTTGGAATAAAGTGCGATTTTTTTTTAATTTAGAATTTATAACAAAAACAATACTTAAATTTTGAATGTAAAATTCATCACAAGCCCAATACTTATAAAAGTGCTGTAAATATAACTTTGGAATAAATGACGAGTTTTTGATAAATTTTTAATTTGTTACAACAAAATTAATACTCATAAAAATTATGTAAATATAATTTTTGAATAAAGTGGGATTTTCTTTAAATTTTGAAATTGCAAGTTATAACAAAAATAAGACTCAAATTTTGAATTTTCAAATTTATGACAAAACCAGTGCCTATAAAAATTCTGCAAATATAATTTTTGAGTAAAGTAGGAGATTTTGTTGAATTTTGGATTTGAAATTTATTTCATATGTCATGTTTCACGCGTTTTAAAATACTGCAGCTGACTACTACGAAAGTCAAGATGCTGTGTATATTCCCCAACGTTGCCACGTTTCTTTGGAATTTTACAATTGACAAAATAACTCATAGTATTATGTTTTCGAACAAAAAGAAAAACTATTCATTATTAAGAAACACTATATATATGACTACAACAACTTACATATTAAATGGTATTAATAGGAGTGTTTTAAAATAATATTTTTGTAACTTTTCTGGGTTGGTAGGACTGCATTTTTCAATTTTATTTTGTAAATTCTTCGATCATTTTGCAATTTATTCTTAAAATTTTGCACATGTTTGAAGCTCATTAAACTAAAGAATTTTTCAATAATACTTATGTATTTTATATCAGTCTATTTATGTATATTATCACAAACACTCACATGAGTTAAAAGTTGCGCATGTTCCTCCTTAACCTGCGATCATTTTATTCAGAATTTAGATACCTTTCAGTCTATTTACGAGAAAACAATTTTAACTCAGAATTCATTATATTAACAATCCAAAATGAACAAATTTGAAGTACTAAAAAATGGATATTAAGTGGCGGTAATATATTTTCATTATTTTCTTTTTCATAAAAAATAGAATTTCTGACTGCTTATGAGAAGTATGTACAAAATGTGATGTTTCCCGGAATATTCGCGCGACCCATCACTAATTGAGGAGTTTACTTTTAAAAGGACATACATCCACTTTTGAAATTTTTTTTGCGTTGTTGATCGTATCTTTAGAATGAGCCCTATCAACCTGTGTATCAATTTCCTCCCAAAAAGCTTTATATCCCATATTAAAAGTGAGTGAAACATTGGATAATAAGATAATGAGAATCCAAACTTATCATATATATATTATATGCCCTTTTGAAAGTAAACTCCTCAATTGTAACATCAAGTGACACATCGCTGTTGACAGTATAAGTAATACTTGACTATTATGTGCGCGCGCAAGCGCGCGCCAACTTTCGTATTCTTTTTTTTATATACTCAATTTTCGAATAACTATTTATTTGTTAACATTTTTTGACCATCAAATTCTTACTGAAATTGTATTCTCCAAGAATGTAGTCAGAGAATCCATTTAGCGTAGAATTTACTGTTACTATTAATAATAGTAAATGGCGAGATCTCATTGAAAGATTTCAAGTGCACGTTATGAAATTGAATATATTAAAAAAAAATATAATGTTTGTACAGTGACATTTGTGGGTACTTTCACAACCATTTTTTTAAATCGAAGCATCAATTATACATCGCTAAATCATGAACAAATTAATACCTATAATTTAAAAAATGATATTCTGATCCGATTCTCAGTTCTCAATATAAAAATCAATAAACATTACAGCCTGCTCAGCTCGAAAAGAAGTGCTTGATATTTCGCCCGTTTTTCTTCCTCCTTTGTCGTGATATTACCATCGGCTGGTGCCGAGAATTCAATCGCGTAAATGATCTTGGTCTTCAGATCTTGGAGGACAATATTAGACTTCGCAGGACTGATTTGTTGAGTGGTGGAGAATGAGAAATTCCAGTAGATCTTACACTCATCATTCTCCATAACGGACTCGAGTTCCCCCTAAACGGAGCGACCGCAGCAAGAGCTGCCACTGCTTTTGGCATGAACGGTTAGTGTCGAAATAAAATTTTTTGGAATGGCACGAGCCACAGTTGTCAACGCACTGACCGCTCGATAATACATACGATCCGCTCGTGCTAATGGCAACAGCAGCGCGAGCTCGGTAAGTGTTGAGTTTAGCCCGGCCTGTTCTTGGGATCGACAATAATCTCTCGTTTTAACTTTCAATAGCGCGTGGTGTCAAATAACTCTAACGTTTAGTAACAACCGCGGTTGTCGCTCGGCTCATTCGCCAAATTACCAAATGCTGAAAGTACTAAGGGAAAAAGTGTCATGATCAAATGTACTTTGCGGGCTTGATAATTTAAGTAATCTCTTTAGACGATTCATAAATGGTGAAACAACAGTTCAAAACATTATAAAGAAAGCAGTAGATTCAGTGATATTACCTAATAGAAAAATATGTAATAAATGTACTTTTTTCTGCGTTCTCAGATAATTTTAATTTTCGCAATACAATTTGATGAGAATATTTGTGAACAGAACTTTCAAAGTAGAATTTTCGCCAGAATTTAATTAATGAAATAGGCACAATTTGAAGAAAATATTTTTGAACAGAACTTTCAAAGTAGAATTTTTATCAGAATTTAATTAATTAAATAGGCAAATTCATTATGAAAATTAATCTTGGAAATAATTCCAAAAACGAAAGTTGTTGCTGCAAATGAGCCGAGAGACCAGCGCGGTTGTCACTAAACGTCAGAGATATTTGACACCACGCGCTACTGAAAATTAACACGAGAGATTGTTGCCAATCCTAGGAACGGACCGGGCCAATCGCAATACTTACCAAGCTCGTGCTTGATCCCACAAAGAATAATAAAAAATCAAAAATTCGATTTTGCGATCAAACTATGCAAGATACGAAAAAAAAATGGAAGAACAAAAAATCATGCACCTACAAAAGATCTAAAATTTTTTTAATAATCAGTTTTTTATAGGACGCGTAGTTTTTGTTTTATTTGTAAAAAACAATATTAAAAATAAAGAATAAAATTTTTTCGGGGAAACGGCACAAGCTACGAAAAAAATAGATAGACAAAAGTTGTTTACACAAAAAAGGGTTAGAAATTTGTCGTTAATCATTTCAGGATAGAATGCGTAGTTTTCGTTTTAATCGTGAAAACCGACATTACAAATAAAGAAATCACCTTTTTGGATAAAAGACACAAGGTACAATAAAATGTTCAACAACTGAATTTTTTAAGAATGTGATTTTAAAATTTGCTTTTAAATTTTTTTTCTTACGTTACACGTGATGAGAATGCGTTCATTAAAGCCGAAGGAGCTCTAACAAAAGATAATTCACAATCACTAAATTTAAGTCGTCGGTGGTTTGACCTTTCATTTTCAAAGTCCTATGCGAAAATATGGGGAAAGTACTATGACCGAGCGCGTAAAAATCATTCAAAATCGGTTTTTCTTTTCATTTTATAATATTGTACAAAAATATTATAGGATACACTTGATAAAAATTTTAATTCAATACTATACAACCTAATGAAAATTTGAGGTAGATATATTTCATATGACCTGAAATTTGTCATTCCCGATTATTAACACAAATTCCAGAAATTTAGAATACAATTTTTTTAAAACTGTCATTTGATGAAAAAAATTAAAATAAAGCTAGGGTAATAAGTAATAACAGAATATTGGGCTAACCTTTAGTAGCGATCCTCCCCCTTTATGATTCTGGCTTAAGAATATTAAATCAGAAAATAAATATCATAAACCTGTAAAGCATGTGAAAAACATTTTACAAATATTGAGATGAATAACATCGAAGGAATTATTATTACTTGATACTATGTAATCGTATAACAAATTTTAATTATTCAAAAAAAAATTAACGACACGTTTTTGTTTATTGTTAGACTACATATATTTTGCGTAATATTAACTAGCGGATTGACACAGTATTGTCTTCATATTTCGCTGGATTTGCAATCTCTATTCTATATGCATCGGTTTAGAATTCAGATTTTTAGAATTATAATTATGTCGGATTATGTCGGATCGAAATCGGATTGAATTTTTTTTGCACACGTCTTATATATATATATATATATATATGTGTGTGTGTGTGTGTGTATGTGTGTCTCTCCCCCCCTCTCTCTCTGTGTGTGTGTGTTTCGGTTTCGGTTTCTATTCCTTTGGAATAGAACTGAAGGGCCTATGACGGTGACTCTGGGATACCGGGCGACCTCTCAGAGTATGCAGCCTTATCCTTGCACGCGGGGCTCTACAAGGATGGCTATAATGTACACTTTAGTCTTTATCTCTTCGATTGAACACGTCCACTTTTGACAAAAATAATAGAAGCTGTTCTTGCTCTGATCATGACCCTGATAATAATAATATATATAATATAATAAAATACCTTGTGATTAACAAATTAATACTAGGGTTCAGCAAATAAAGGCAGACATTTCAGAGAATTCTCACAGAATCATCAACAAAAGCCTGTGTCAATTTGTTGTTGTTTGTTAAAATTTTTTAATTTATACTGCGATGTGAAGAATTAACCGATTTTCTTCGAGGATGGCTCGAATTAATGTTATTAGCATACAGAATTAATATAGAAAATAAAATTTGCCACGCTGTAGATTTCTTTTTTTCATATAAGTGGTAAAAAAATAAATAAAAATACGAAAATGCCCAAAAATGTGCTCAGGCAGAAAGATACGCTGGAAGTTTTTCTTCTTGTCTGATTTTCTAGGGGAAAGCTATTGATATATAGAATGAATAATAAGTAGGTTCTGCATATATTTTCGGACACAAGTTGCTACCCGGACAACGCCAGGTGAATTTTTGCTAGCATATCTATAATTTCAAGTAAATTTCTGTATTATATTCTAAATGTTGAATTATATTTACCAATAGCATCGAGGATAACAGTCAAGGATAAGACCAGAGTGCCAACAATCCTCATCTTTTCTAACTATGGAACAAACTAATTATTCTGTTAATTAACAATTTGGTGAAAAACCTACCTTACTTATATAATCTGTACTTTATTTGTTATCTCTTACAATAAACACGTAAACTTGGCACTTCTGTGATATCTATATTGTTGATAAGAATGATCTGCAAGGAAAAATATTTGCTTAAAAATTTAATTACAACTGATGTCACAATTTATGTCATCATTCACATTTTGGGGAAAACAAATTTTAAGATGGCAAAATATAGTATGTATGATTTGATTTTTCATATTATAAGCGATTGCAAGTTATTTCAGAGAACTTCTCAAGGTCTTACGGAATTGAAAATCATTTGCACAGATTTGAAAGTAATTCATAGGAATTACTTATGTCCAAAATAATTATTTATCGTTCCGATATTTCAAAGGAATTTCAAAATATTTGGAAAGAGCTTGTAAGCAAATTTTGTGAGCCAACAAGTCTACAGTTCAGAAATCACCTTATCAACCATCTTATTAAGCTTCAAAAGAAATATTGTCTTTTAGACATCATACGAATCTTACTAATTATATTGAAACGGAAAGTTAATCATTCTCGAAATTGTATATACATATACAATAAAACCGCTCTCACGTCACAAAATTATCTAAGTTTCTGGATTTAAAATTGTATCATGAATACACATATTATTAGCAATACAATTTTATGATTCAACTGAAAATATGACAGTTTAAAAATTAGAACCTATTGATTATTAATTGAAAATGTAGCATTTTTAGCAATTATTCTGTATACTCACGTTGAGTTTCATGTGATAAGTTTCATCATAGTTAATTATAATCATGAAATGTAAGAAATTTCTATCAAATGTTTAAAATACGTGATGTTTCAGGAATCTCAATATTAACCATATTATCTCAGTCCTCTGAGAACTTGAAAAAATTATGTTCGGAATCTGATCATTGTTGTTGAACTAAAGTGTGCTACTGGGGTTGTAGAAAGAGTGACTGGTAATGTTTGGTGGAATGATGAAATCCGAGTAGCCGTTAAAGAAAAAAGCAAGCGTATCTAAAAAAGTTGACCAGCGTTAAAATGAGAATTAGACAAGAAAATGATTATCGGGACAAAAATGAAAAAGTAAAAATACTCGCTAAAGGAAGTAAGAATCAGATCAAAGCAGAAGAAGAGAAGAAAATGGACAACGTTTTCAAAGAAAATAGCAGAATTATTTCATTGGAAACTGCACCAGGACAAAAACAAATGCAGTAGTAGTACATGATATTTCGGATAATCCGGTCAAAAGAATTACTGTTTTTGAGATTATCGATATCATTAGGAACTTGAAGAATGGTATGGTTGTTGGTGTATATGGCATGTACGCTGAACTACTCAAATGAGGTAGTTAATATATAACTCATAGGCTGTTCCAGCTGATTAATACATGTATCGAGATAAGGGAAGTTCCAGAAGATGTGAGAAAGGCGATGATCGTCACAGATGGTGAAATCACCCTTAAAAGTTGTCGAATAATTACTTTGGAAATATAATTTTCCGTGAAATGAACTATTTAAATGGCAGTATAAACTTTGATCAGACTGAAATAATGTCATTAGATTGTAGTAAAATATTGATTTTTTAACCGTCATCCCCTTAAGCGGGGGTTGGATACTCCCCTTGGCTATCATATAGTATATATAGTATGGTCCATAAGTAACTTAACGCTTTTATTTCAACATTTTAACCCTCATTTTCCCGTCGCCAAGATGATGGAAAAAATAATAATTTTTTTATTATTGATTTTTTCTTTTTGATAATTTTATACACGCTGACTATTTTGGTGGTTCAACAAAAACAATTTTTTAATGTGCAGAAATTAAAGCGACGTAGCATCAAGATGACATGGACTGAAAATTTCAGTATTGAGTGAATTTAAAAGTCAAAAAGATCTAACAGTTGGGGCGCGCACGACACTGACATGCCATTTCGGAGTTACGTTGGTTTCTATACTTGACAGTTTAGAATTTGTTTGATCAGATTTAGTTTTTGATAGATGATTCTCATTTCGAGCCTATTTCAATCCACAAATCGACCTTATTTTATTAGATTGGCGGATCAAACTGAAGTTCAATTTTTTTGTTGCGTGAACTGTTTGATTACCGAATTAAGTTCTAAAACCAATCCTAGTTTTTACAGTGCTGAATTAAATGCAAAGAGTATCGAAAAGTTCACCGAAATCTTGAAATTTCGGTTTATGTTGTCCAGTGACAAACTTGAACTTTCCTAAACTCTTCTCCCAAACCATCACTATTACTATTTTCCCTACTCCTTTCTTCTTATTCACTTACATATCCCCTTCATGATCCACGCTTATACCCCTAGTAAATTACGAAATTTAGCATGACTCTACGTCACATGACCTCGGACATGACATAGTTTAACGGTAAACCCATTGCGTGTGTTCTTGTGTTCGGGAAGAAACGTCTATCATTAAAGAAATCACAGGAAGACCTCTATAAGTGTTTTTGCACTATACGTTAGACGACCTATCTGACAGGCATAGGGCCCTAGTCAGTAGTCTGCAGCTGTTCGAGTTGGAAGCACTTGAAGCGCGTTGTTGTGTATCTCTATTCACAATTTTCGATTGCAAAATAAATATACTTTTTTATGACAAAAAAACTTCTAATGCCACCTAATAGGTGGAAGTGTACAGTTTGTGAATCACTACCATTTTCTAATGTTACTCGATTTTAAGGAAATGCACATAAGAAACGCGATTATTGCCATTTTCGATCATTTTCAATCCTTTTTAGAAATTTATTTTGTTTAAACTCTTACTGTGTTTTGCCTGATTAACATTTCAATACCAAACTCATACAGCTGTATTCCCGACATTCTAAAGATTTCATTTCACCCCTGCAAAGTTAAGAAATATGTATTTTAAATAGTTTTCATCTCTGAAATAAGTTAGAAGTGGCGCCAAGACGGGCTTGCCAGAAAATGTGCGCTATTGGAGGGTTAAGAATCAAAATAATATTACTGAAGATGGTATTTATAATAAAAAACATTATTTCTCAAATTTTAAAACTCAAAAAAGCATTTATTTTAACAATGCTTTTTGCAATTTACTTTTATCGTACTATCAGTTTTATCAATTTTAAAAGAATGGTTGAATTTCAATAAATGATAACTTGTTTTTTTTTTTTAAGAAAACATTCTCTAGAACTCTACTGTTTCCTATTTTGAAAGTAAATTTTTCTTATAAAATTGATAAGATGTGTCAGTAAGATAAAACTTAATTGCAAAAACCATTGCTGAAATAAATGTTTTTAGTAATTGGTAAAATTTTATCATCAAAAATATATTTTTTTTCATTTGATATATCATCATTAATGTTATTTTGATTCTTGAAATCATATAAAAAGTATTATTTTCGGAGATCTGATTTATACATACCATCCACACGGATAAATAATTGGTTGTAAAATTTGGCATTATAATATTGATCTTTACAAGAGTTCGATGGCAATCTAGGATATAGCCGAGAAAATAGTATTACTGCCACAGCGATAAGAAAAAATACTTTTTCCATATCAATTATATATATACGACAAATTTAATAATTGTTATTTAGAGGTAAAAAGATTAATATTTTTGGGATAGCAGATTAAAGTTCAGAACAAGTGCTATTCACAAATTAAATAATAAAACCATAGTTGCAATAACTAGTAGTTTGAATAACATAATTTGCAAAATGAGTGAGAAAAATTACCATTAGCAATGGGAAGATGCAATGAAAGGAAAAACATTTCAATGTAGTGCTTTGC
The DNA here is from genome assembly GCA_011634705.1 of Andricus grossulariae. Taxonomy (NCBI): domain Eukaryota; kingdom Metazoa; phylum Arthropoda; class Insecta; order Hymenoptera; family Cynipidae; genus Andricus; species Andricus grossulariae. Next base: position 88,269,828 of record JAABKJ010075445.1, on the reverse strand, counting down.
GAAAATTCACATCTAAAACAGGAAATTCAGTACCGAATGACGTTATATGCGCCGAGGTTCATGGGGATGATAAAAAACCTAAATTTCATCATTTGTTTCATCACAAGAAAATATCTCCGTTCTGTTGCCCCCGAGACCCGTGTTCGATTAACACCAGCGCGGATTTTTTTTCTTTCAGTATAGAATAAAATATTAATATATAATTGTATGTTTAATTTATAAAATTTATAATGGGTGCAACTGTAATATGTATATATAAAACAGTAAATGCTATTTTCTATGCGAAAAATTATAAATATGCAGAATGAACATAGGAAGAATGTCTTAACTATTATGTTTTGTAAACTTTACAGTCTTTCCTATAGGGATTATAGAAAATTTCTTTTAGTATAAGTTCAACTATTTTATCATTTACTATTATATTTGTCTTTAACAAACACATTCTCATCACGTATCTCGTGCTTCGCACTCGATTTTGTCCGAAATCTGAACTTTTCTACACTATTTTAAACACTATTATATCAAATAGATATCATATTTATTTCTGTATCTCAAGCTGGTACTGCTTATTCAGATTTTGCAAAATAATGTACAAATGTTATTTTTGAATCAAAAGAGGGCCTCGAGGTCCAATGGGATTCAAAAGAGGACGTGGAGGGCTAAGCAGGACTAAAGGAGGCCTTGAATGGACTCATGCAGGGCTAAAGTAGGGCCAAAATTTCGACTCGGGGAGCTGCTGTTTTTTCTTCGCCTACTTTTCTAACGTCAAAGCCAGAGGACTCGAATTTTCTCGCCGATAGTAGTCACGCTCCAGTCAAGGATGGAAGAGGACACGTGCGTCAAAAATCAAATCAAATTAATGCCTCGAAAGGCTTGTATGCCAAGTCAAATGATATTCACGTTTCTGGTGCATCAGAGAAAAAAATCGGATTAGAATTCAGAAAAACTACAGATTTTTGTACGAAGTGCTTTCAACAAACAGGCAGAGTAATCAAACATTCTTGTATTAGTTATAATGGTTCATCGAAGATTGCTCAGAATATGGCAAGATAACTGAAAAAATTACCTGACAAGCGGCAAGATCAAGTAGTAACATCTACGTTAAAAAGGAAGTTCCAGTCTAAGAATAATATCGATGATATCAGTAAAGAGAAAAAGAAACTCAGTTTAAGTACAGGTGGTTCCAGATCAAGAGTTGTTTTGAATCCAATGAATGAAAAAAGTGGAATTTAACACCGTCAGATCAGCCGGATGAATCGGTCAACCGTGAATTCATGAAGCATTGGGAAAAGTACAGAATAAACATTATTGATGGTCCAACATACTCAGAGACTGAAAAATGCCGCTCTCCACTTTTCATCTCGACACTTGTAAACTGAATTAAAGACATGTAATTTTAATTAGTATTTGAATAAATAATTATAAATTTTCACGACAAACAAAAGATCCTTCCATTATAAATCATTTACAACTATAAGGACAGAATAAATTCATTATAAACCCATTTGCATCGGCCTGTACTTGATAAAAATTAAGTGATAATATGCGATATTTTGATGTTTTTGACTTCTTTTCAAAAATTCAGATATTTTCTTAATTTAGCTGATAGGATTTCAAACTCAACGGATTTTACACCTTTGGGGGCGCAAGAACAAATAACCGTTGCCAGTTTTCTTTGGTATTTTTGTCAAACCTGTCTGACATTCAAGCTCGCAGTGCAAAAGTTTACGTTCGTTTAAGGCTTTCCAATAGAACCAATTAAATTAAAAATGTTAAAATCTGTAAATTTTCAATGCTGGAACTAAGAAAAGTAATTTATTTATATTCACAGTTGATAAACTTGAAACGTTCGATCTTAGAACTACTTCTGTGAACGGAATCATTTCACAATTAACAAAATTAAGAATTGAACTTAAAATTTAAAAAAAAACTTGAAATCGAACTTCTCTAAAATTGCATTTATATTATGTCATACGCAATTTTTGGCATTTGAAGTGATTGAAAAGGTTATTTCTGGTCTAAAGCAATACCCTGTCATTTCCGGGTTTTCTCGGTTTCCCGATACGGCAGCCACCCAATTCTAAAATTATTATTCTACATCCGACGTTATTACGTTGAAGTCTTTTGAGGTGCTTTATATCTGCAGTCAAAATTCAAAAATTCAAAAGTTTGGATTCAATAGGACGGACAAAAAATTTAAAGATAAGTCCCATGGTTTTAAAATTGGTTTTCAGTTTTTTTTTCTGGGTCGCTCATTACAAATTTAGAGTTGAATTTTTGACATTTTTAAAATCAAAGATGCCGGATCAAATATGACAGACAAAAAATTTAAAAAATTGGTCTTGTGGCTTCAAAATCGGTCTCTATGGGATTTTTTGGGTCGCTGGTCACGAATCTGAAGTAAAAATGCCAAAATTCAAAATGGCGGATCAAGTACGGCGGCCCAAAAATCTCCCGAGAACCCATTTTAAAGTCACAAGACTTATATTTACATATTTCTTTCGCAATATCGGATCCGCTTTTTTGAATTTTTGAATTTTTACTTCAGATTTGTAATCAGCAGCCCCAAAAAACTGCAGGACGTGAAGTTTCGAACAATTTGTATGCAAGGAAAAATGAATGCTTTGAAAGGGTTAAAACATTTTTTCAAGAATATTACGAGACAGTCTAAATAAACAAATTTTCTAGGGTTTACGTTTTGAGCAACAGTGCGCTGATTTTTCCTTGGATTCTGCCGAGATCTGAGCTTAGAACAAATAAGTCGTAACATTTTTTGATTGTAAAACCGTTTAAAAATCCATTGTTGAGGTATATGATTTCTTTTTAATGTTACTGCTTATTTCTTCCAAGTTCAGACCTGACTAGAATATGATCTGGAAAATCCGTGAATTTGCCGAGAATTTCAAAACAAAATTTCACTAGATACCCTGCAGTAATAATGTGTAATAGTGCGCAATAAACGCATAATGGCGAGTAGTAGGTTTATATTTATTTATATTTTCTCTTCAGGATCGAAAAGAATTCATTGACTTTTTTCGAATTTCAGAGAAACCAACTTCATAGCTCTGCCTGATATACAATAACTGTTTTTATTATGCATACTAACAAATTAAGTAAATAAACTAATTATAATAAATATGTAATTAAATAGAATAAAGTTAGGCTCTGGCTGGGTTAGGCGTTTCATTTGTGGTTTGGTCCTGTCTAAAGCCCCAATTTGGGGCCAAGTTTTTTCTATTTTGGGCCCAGCTAGCGCGATGACAAAATTTCCACACGGGGAAGAAATACAATGGCCCCATTGATTGCAATGCAGTGACCTAGCAGAGTTTCCCTCGAAAATAAAAAGTTTTTTGTACAGACGTTTGCTTCGTAGGATGCGTATTTCTGGAGATATTTCGATCTCTCAAGATAAAAAAGCACCCTGTGTATAGATCATTGTTTCCTTCTTTCCTTTTTTATCTTTCTTCATCCTTCTTCCCAGAATTTTTGCTTCTCTTTTTTGCTCTTATTTCGTTTCTTCATTTAAATACTTAGTACTTACAGTCTTTTTTTTATTTTATTTTTTTTATACTTTTTTGTTTTTCTTCATACTTTTCATTCGTCTATTATTTCTTCTACTGCCTTTTTCTATGAGAAAAGCAGGTAATGCGTTGCGGTCACTTTTAGAAAAAACCTGCGCAATATGAACGTATGAGGTTAGGTTCAGTATATGTATTTGTGAATGCAATATCAAATAGTGAAAAAATATTATGGAAGTCGCGAAAAAGTCATTGAAGGTTATAGTATTTTGCTCCAAATGTATTAAAATTTTATCAATATTGATCTTCTGACTTTTCCGAAGGATGAGATCTGTTACAAATACGTGAAGTTAATTAACATCTGCAAATTTAAGTTTTATATTTTATTATTATGCACAACCGGGTAATGCGGCGCGGACGGCAATTTTAATTGTAAAATGTCGAAATGTTGAATATTATATGGTCATATTTTTGGATGCTAATTACATCCAAAGTATAAGCTCAAACTTATTGTTTATATTCGCAAATGAATATAGACATCTAATTTTACTGAAATTGTGCGTTCAATTGTAAAAATTTATTTTAAATTGGCAAACAGATGATTTAATATTGCGCGCCACATTACCCGACAGCTAGGGTAAGTTCACTCACGTGGACTTATTTGAAAGATCTAATAATTAAGTTTTTTAATTGACATAAATTCCATTTTCCCTCTTAGTCAAGCAAAGCTACGATATTGATCTACGTGTTACATATTTTGCTATTACATTATCGATTTTTACATTGTCATCCTAATGAGAAGGTATTGGTTTTATGTCAAATTTGACTTGTCGCTTTTTATCAAATCTCCACGATTTGAGACCCCCTGAGTCAGAAAAAAACTATTTTCACGAAGGTCTCTGTCTGCCTGTAGCCTGTAGTATCGTGTAAGCACGGTAACTTGCGAAATATTGATCAGATTGGATTGTGTTTTGGCACACTTTTTGAAGGCCTCAAAAGAAAGAACAAGTTCGTTAACCAGCTATTTTCGATAAACATTCAAAAATTTAGAGCATTTTGGAAATTTTTGAGACAATTTATCCTCATGACATTTGTCGATAAAAAGAAAATGATCAGAGTTATAACATTTTCAAAATCCAAAAAAAAAAAACGAAAATGAACATTTTAAACCGAACAAGGCACGATATAAAAAAAAGTCACACGGAGAAAAGCGTTTCTTTTCGAAACCCCTACAAGATTATCATGACGACTTTTCGAATTTTTTCGAAAAATCGAAAATTCAAATTTTGATCGCACAAAAAATAATGAAAAATGAAAAATTCCATTTTTCGGTCAAACTATGCAAGATAAAAAAAATATGAGGGTAAGAAAATTGTGTACCTAAAAAGGATCTACAAATTTGTCATTGATTACTGTTTGATAGGACGCGTAATTTTTTATTTATTCGTGAAAAACAACATTAATACTAAAAAAATTAAATTTTTGGTCAAACGACACCAGATATGAGAAAAAATCCTGAAACAGAAGTTGCTTTTCCAAAAAACAGCTACAAATTATTTATCAACAATTTTTTGATAGGATGCTTAGTTTTTATTTTAATCGTAAAAAATAACATTGAAAATAAAAAAATGTAATGTTTTGGGTAACGACACAAGGAAAGGCAAAAAAAATAGTCAAACTTTTTCTCTCAAAGAGGATGTAAAAATTTGTTATTTCCAATTTTTAGAAAAGGCGATTCGTTTTTTTTCCCAATCGTAAGAAATGAGAATAAAAAAAAATTAAATTTTTGGAAAAACGACACAAGAGACGAAAAAAAAAAAAAATGAAAAGACAAAAGTTTCTCAACCAAAAAGATCTACAAATTTTTTTATAAACTCTTGTTATAAAAATGCATGAAAAAATGTACTTTTTTGAAAAACGACACAAGCTACAATAACTTTTTATTTAACAAAATGTTTCGCCTAAATTATATTTACAAATTTCCTTAAAACGTTACAATAGTATGCGTATTTTCAGTTTAAATCATAAAAAATAACGTTGAAAATAAGCAAATTAAATTTATGGAGAAATGACACAAGTTGCAATAAAATGCATAATATCAACATTTTTTGATAGGGCACACACTTTTCTCTAGTTATAAAAATAAGACAATGGAAATACGTACATTTCAATACCAATGCATATGATGGTGTATATATGTATGTATATATATGTATATCAACGTGTATATATATATATATATATATATAGTTGAATGTTAAAGGATAAATCGATATGTGTTAAGTATTTAAAGAATAATGATTATATTTATACTTACCAATATAATTAAATAAAAGCATGAAGATAACAATGAGAGCAACGAAAAGGGACCTCATTATTGTTCAAGGTAGATAAAACTGCCTCTTTTAGAACTTTTTAGGGGGCTTTTCTGATGTTATATGCTGCAGAGTGTTGCAAGCGTTCATCTTTATTTAGAATCTAATTTCAATGCTATTAAATTACTCAAGACAAAAACTAAAGTAATCAGATAATGTAATGCGGAAATGTCAACTTTTCAATCCTTTTAAAACTACAAAGTAAATCTATTTGGAAAACTGTTCTTTGCAATTAAATTTTATCTTACTGTCGCTTCTTACCAATTTTTGGATATTAAACAGTAAAGTTGCAGGGAATGTTTTCCTGGGAAAAATAAATTATGATTTCGTAAAATTTGACAAAAAAATGATAAGACACAGTAAGAAAAAATTTCATTACAAAAACTGTTATTTAAATAATTATTTTTGTGAGCTTTTTTCTACTTGTTAAAACTACATAAGGGCTCGTCTTTCTGGCCTATTTGCGATTTTATTTCGTTCAAAGTATGCAATGTTATTAGTTTTTAGTTTGGAATGTAACTGATGACCGGATTTAAGAGCCCTAGCTAAAACAGAATGATTACAATTATATTATTTAAACAAAATAAAACCCAAATGGGCCAGGTCGATGTGCCCTTATATATTTTGAACCATTTGCCAAGCAAAATATATTTATTTTTCTAATTATAAGGCCGCCGAATATGATAGTATGTAATAATTCGTTAGTGACAGACTGTCACAAGCCCTTGACCTAGAAAATAGATAAGCGCTACACACGGAAACAATGTCGAAAATTTAGAATATACTATGATACTAATATAGGTTTGAAAATTTATTTATCGTGATAAAATTTGAAGGAACGAAAAAAATATAAAGTTTGACACAAATAGTTTTTCGATTTATAAAAACAATCTTTTTTATAAAAAAAAATTAAATACCCATGTCCTAAGGTGTAAAGCTATTTCAAGTAAAAATACAGCCATTTATTTCAGTTACGTTTTGTCACTGAGTGAAGTAATCTGCTAATATTAATAAAAAGTTCAGGGTAGACCGGGGCAAAATAAGCATACGGGGTCAAATGAGACACTGAATTTTCTCTCAAAATATGTGATTTTTGTTGCTGTTCTTCCAGAAGTAACAGGAATAAAGATATTGAATTTCTCCAGAAAATGAAAAAAAAATGAATAAAGTAGATAAAGTAAAAATAAAAATGATTAAAATTTCAACACCTGACTCCTGTTATTCTATAATATAATAGAAAAAAAAGAAATGATTGAAAGTAAGAGATAATATTTCTAAACTAATGTTTGTCGCGAAGTTTACTTATCAAACTTGAATGTACTAACGCATTTATATACAATTATTTAATAAAAATATGCAACATTGAATTTTGAATCATAATTGTGATTTGGGACGGTATGAGCCGAGTTCATTAGGCGAGATGAGACGCTCTTGTCTTGCTTGTCATAATCTCTTTACGGAGCTGGCAGAAAAGTTTTTGTTTGCAAGATTTGAGTCATTTTGAGTGAAATTTTCGAAAATAGATAAAGATGTAAAGAAGATCAAAAACCATCGACAAATAGTAAAGCAATAATCATAAAACAATAAAAAAATAACCTGAAAAAATTACTCCTTATATACAAAAATGGAAAATATAATGTCAAATATAATAATCATGTATATCAGTATAATGTTATACATGAAACATTTGTTATAATATAACATGAATTCGAATCATCACAGAGAATATTCTCTGTATTAAAGGTGAAATTCTATGCATATTAATCTATTTAACAAAATTTAGGGACTATGTCAGACCATTCGTAGTAATGAAATTACAAATTTTCATGTAACAAAGGAAATTTGTATGGTTTTGTTGAGAACTGGGGCTAGCTTTAGGTTTTACATGTTGATGTCGCTTTTTAGGTCTAAGAATAGGGGGTTTGTCATCTTCGTAATGTCCATCATCCTTATTAAAAAGTTGAAGATGAGGGATTTGATAACTATTCTTGCAAACTTGCAGACTCAATGCGTTTTCGTCATCGAGGTTCATACCTGATGATATTTATGTCAAAAAACGAAGGAGGTGTATGAAATTGCGTAGTAAATAAAATAGCTTAAGTAAATCACTCATGATTGGGCGTTTATAGAAATTCTCATAAAATAAATTTTACATAAAATATCTGTACACTGAACGCTGACAAGCAAAAACTACATTTTGTGATAAAAATCTGCTGGTATACGCAAAATTCTTGATATCTGATTCAAATGATTTAGATGTTGACGGGTGGATCGACGTGTTTCAAGCATTGGAAGAATAATAATTATTTTATAATTTTAATGGTTTTTAATACTGATTTCACTAGCCTTCAGCAGTGTAGTATCCTACGCCAAGCAACCTAAAGTACTGTAAAAACCAGACTTCCCCGCAGAAGATGTGTTTTTTACACCTAGGGCATTGTTTCAATCTCGCGTCCTCGAGGAACTCACTCCAAAAACCTTAAAGTACTGGAAAAACCAGACTTCCCCGGAGAAGATGTGTGTTTTACACCTTGGGCATTGGATCAATCTCGTGTCCTCGAGGAACCTACGCCAAGCAACCTAAAGTACTGTAAAAACCAGACTTCCCCGCAGAAGATGTGTTTTTTACACCTAGGGCATTGGTTCAATCTCGTGTCCTCGAGGAACTCATTCCAAAAACCTTGAAGTACTGGAAAAACCAGACTTTCCCCGGAGAAGATGTGTGTTTTACACCTGGGGCATTGGATCAATCTCGTGTACTTGAGGAACCTACGCCAAGCAACCTAAAGTACTGTAAAAACCAGACTTCTCCGGAGAAGGTGTGTGTTTTACACCTGGGGTATTGTTTCAATCTCGTGTCCTCGAAGAACTCACTCCAGGAACCCTAAAGTACTGAAAAACCCAGACTTCCTCGGAGAAGATGTGTGTTTCACACCTGGTGCATTTAATCCATCTCGTGTCCTCGAGGAACCTACGTCAAGCAATCTAAAGTACTGTAAAAACCAGACTTCCCCGGAGAATATGTGTTTTTTACACCTGGGGCATTGGTTCAATCTCGTGTCCTCGAAGAACTCACTCCAGGAACCCTAAAGTACTGGAAAACCCAGACTTTCTCGGAGAAGATGTGTGTTTCACACCTGGTGCATTTAATCCATCTCGTGTCCTCGAGGAACCTACTCCAAGCAACCTAAAGTACTGTAAAAACCAGACTTCCCCGGAGAAGATGTGCTTTTTGCACCTGGGGCATTGGTTCAATATCGTGTCCTCGAGGAACTCACTCCAGAAACCCTAAACTACTGGAAAACCCAGACTTCCCCGGAGAAGATGTGTTGTTCACACCTGGTGCATTTAATCAAACTCGTGTCCTCAAGGAGCTCACTCCAGGAACCCTAAAGTACTGGAAAAACCAGACTTCCTCTTAAAAGGTGTGTGTTTTACACCTGGGGCATTGGATCCATCTCGTGTCCTCGAGGAACCTACTCCAAGCAACCTAAAGTACTCTAAAAACCAGACTTCCCCGGAGAATATGTGTTTTTTACACCTGGGGCATTGGTTCAATCTCGTGTCCTCGAGGATTTCACTCCAGAAACCCTAAACTACTGGAAAAACCAGACTTGCCCGGAGAAGATGTGTGTTTTACACCTGGGGCATTGGATCAATCTCGTGTCCTCGAGGAACCTGCTCCAAGCAACCTAAAGTACTGTAAAAACGAGACTTCCCCGGAAAAGATGTGTTTTTTACACCTGGGGCATTGGTTCAATCTCGCGTCCTCGAGGAACTCACTCCAGAAATCCTAAAGTACTGAAAAAACCAGATTTCCCCGAAGAAGATGTGTGTTTTACACCTGGGTCATTGGATCAATCTCGTCTACTAGAGGAGCCCACAGTTGGTGCAGGGTTTTGGCGTAAGTAGCATAATTATCTCGAAGAAGATGTTGTTCGCATACCTGGTGCAATGGTGTGATGTACAGACTGTGATTTCCGAGTGCACAGCTCATCACCGGAAGTCAAACTTTGTCCAAAATTAGTTTGTAGAAATGTTTGTTGAATTTCCGCATGTAATTTACATGTGGTATTTCCACGTGGAATTTCCACATGGAATTTCCGTAGAACACTTTCCGTAGAATTTTTTCGCGTGGGCATGATCACACATATCATACAATTCATAAGTGCACTGTTGGGACATATACACAATTTAACTTAAACAATGACATTAAATTACGATACATTACATACGATATAGTTGCACGGTTTTACCGATAGTAACTGATTTGAAAGAAGTTTCAAAGCTTCTTTTTCCTCTGATAAAAATCATAGCATTATTAGGACTTTTTGACAGGTTCCAGGGATCCATTTGATGGTTCCTACTGAATTTTATAATAATATTCTAATATTCTTCTAATTAATTTCCTCAGAATAAATCAAGACTTCCAAAGTATTTCAGGACTTCCTCCTCTTTCTACATTTTAGAGAATATCTCAGAGAAATCCACTTAAAGCACTCAATATTTCCAACAGTTAACTTGAGAAAAAAGACGTTATTGTCAACTGATCGCTGACACATGGGTTCCCTTTAGTCTCAAAATCAGTCGCGGGTGTGCTAGTGAAGAGAAAGGTCGGGTCTCCCAGAATTTGGGAAAGAAACAAAATATAAAATACTGAAGTTTGATTATTTGTAACAGTGTAACCTGAAAATCGAAAAGAAAATAGGAAATGGTGGAGTCTACTTTGCCAGATGAGTAGATTTTATTATTATTATTATCTCATTGAGCCGTTTCCCTTTCGGGGTAGGCGTAAATTACTCGGTTGGAAAGTAGTGATGTGTGGATGGGTGAAGCGTAGATAGGTATATACGTTTAAGGTATAGATATTTTAGATTGATCTAGAATTCTCGTGTTACTTATTTAAATAACACAAAACATTTTTTAAACAATTTCTATTTTTCCCCTGTTTTTAATAAACTTTCTCTTTTTGCCTTTTTTCTCGTTTTTTCGCTTCAATGCGAGCTGAATTAAAAAATCAAGCCCAACAGAAAAATCTAATTATTTTTCGTTGAAAGTTAATTCTTCTAGATTATAAAATCTATTATACACTGTTGGTCCAAAATTTATCTCATTTTGTTAACAATTCTACTAATTGGTGGGAAATTTATCTTTTCGATTTGAAAATTCAAATTTTTAACAAAGCAATTATTTATCTCGTCGAGAAATTTCGAAAATTCAACTACATGGTTGAAAGTTAAACTGCCTTGTTAAAAATTAAATTTTTGGTTGAAGGATCACCATTTCAGTAGAAAATTAATTTATTTCGTTAATAATTTAACAATTTTGCTAAAAATTCATGCTTTTTCGTAGAAAATTAATGTTTACTTTTTCATCATTTATGATGTAGACCTTCACCATTGGTTATTGTTTTATACATCGAAAATGCTATGAAAAAATGCAATGTTCAAATTTTGAGCGAAACGTCCCAAAAACCTGGATAATATTTTAAGAAGCCATTGTAACTTTTAAGAAGTACTACAAAATGTTTTCAAACCATTTTTTCAGAGGACTTTTTATTTTGGTCTTGTTTATCGAAAATACTATGAGAAAAATCGAAAATTCAAATTTTGAGCGAAACGATGTGAGATACGGAAAAATATTCCAAAGATTAATTCCAGCTTTTAAAAAGACCTACACATTTTTTTTACCGTTTTTAAAATTTTCAAATTTCTAGTCAAATAAGGCGAGATATGGAAAAAAAGTTTTTGGAAGAATTTCAGTTTTCAAAAATTCCTATGAAATTTCTTCGAAACAGTTTCCAGCCAAACTCGTCGTTTTTAATTTATCTATCGGAATTGATCTAAAACAAAACTAAAATCTAAAATCCTGATGAAAGAAAAATTGTTATCGATTATAATAAACCTGTGTTCTTGGGGGCGGAATCTCAAAACGTGGACATTTAAAAAAAAGGGGGTGGGGGTCAAATTTTTCACAAATCTAATATCTTCTCATTACAGAATGAGAATGTAAAAAGATAAATGTTATACTAATATACGGCTTAGAAGTAAAAAATTTCAATTTTTCAAATGTATCAAAGAAAATTACAAAATTTGTAAAATTTCATAAATTTAATAAATTTATAAACAAATTCAAACTTGATAAATTCTTGAAATAAAAACTTAATATTTGACAAAGAAAAACGAATTTTCAAATAAAGAGATGCATTTTTAACAAAATGACGAATCTGCGAAAAAATCTTTTTGATAAAGTGTTTCAACTTGTAATCAAGTAGTTAAATTTTGAATTTAGAAAATTGGTTTCAAGCTTAAAACGCAAAAGGTCAAGAATATTATATTGTGAAAGATCTATAAAACAAAAAAAGTATATTTTTTCATAAAAAACGGGAATAATTGCAAGAAATATCATTTCTGATAGCAAGACAAGAAATTGAGCGATAAAAGTTCTACAAACTGTTTTTATTTGTTCTTCAGAAATTCCTGCTTCGAAAATGTTGTTTTTTTGGGAATTTTACAGTGTCAAGAATTGAATGTTTAGGGATTACTCAGTGTTCCTTAATGTTTCCTAAAATTTTTGGAAGATCCTGTAAAATTGAAAGATTTGCCCTTAAGTCTTCCAGCTTCTTTCTTGATAATTTTGGACATAATTTTCAATTTTCTTTTTAAATTGATTTCTCAAATTGAAAACATCATTTTAAATTTTCCTAGGAATCTTATGAAAAATTGTGTATTCTCTTGGAACGATTCAATTATTTTTTAATCTTTAAATATCTATATTTTGTTTCAATTTTTTTGATGATATTTTAAATATTATTGAAAAAAATATAAACAAAACAAATATAAATGGAATGCTAGTATAATATTTTGGAACAGAAAACGTTGCATTCTCAAAAAACAAAGAAAATTGTCAATCCAAAAAGATGAATTTTTAACAAAAAATTAATTTTTGTTGTATCAACCAAAAAGATTAAATTTATACCAAAAAGACAAATTTTCAAAAAAATAGTCAACTATTAAATCAAAAACGATCATTTTTCAACCAAACGTGAAAAGGTTAAATTTCAAATTGAACCATTGATTTTCTATCAAAATTAAAAACGAAGCTTCAACAAAAAAGTTACATTTTCCAATCAAAGAGATAAATTATTCACCGACTAAAATGAATTTTGAACAAAGTAGCTTCACCAAATTGAAAAAGTTAAATTCACAGTTGCAAAAGTTAATTTTCTGTCTAAAATTATTTTTGCTTAGATTATCTCTTATGGTTTATTATTATTTATATAATCATGTATTAATACTTAGTTATTTTAATATTTATCAATATGAATTTAAAGAAAAAGGCTCTCACTAACTTCTTAAGGAAATGTTACATTTAATATGATCTATTTCGAAAAGTTGAAGAATACTTCAAATATCTGTTTTCTTTTAGAAACATATATTTACGAAAAAGAAGGAGATTGTTTATCGGGGAAAGAGAGGATTTGTTTCATATTTTGGCTACTTGTCCTGCGTATGCGGATTTTAGATCTTCCATTTTTCAGTAGCCTCCAAGTGTCACATTCAGTGAACAATACTGGTCTTAGAACATTTGTAATGAAGTCTTAGGTCCTGACACGTCACTGTATGCGTTACAATATCGTTTTATTGATAATCTTATAATTTTTATCGACGTTATTTTTGGCTTGCACTCTGCTCATACTTATCAAATAATATGTTCATTACTGTATATTTGCACTTATTATTTATTATTCATTTATTTTTTTCATTTTTATTATTTATTTATTTTTATTTATTATTTTTATTATTTTATTATTTTCTAATGAAATAAATAAAATAAAAATACTACTCATACAAAAATTTCTTGCATTCAAATGAGTGTTTTAAGAGAAAAATTACTATTCTTTTAAATAGAATGACACACAACATGCTCTGAGCGCTCACGCGTCGCACTAAAAAATGTATATCCCGTGAAATAATAAAAACTACTTAGTATTTCTTTTAGCATTTCTCTCCAGAAAAAATGTAAAATAACGTGCAAAAAAATTGTATTCTTAATGAAAAAGGTTCAGTTTGCTTATAAACAATTGATATATTTTTTAACAAATTCAATTTTTTCGTATTCAGAAAAAATATTTATGGAATTTATGTTCTTGAACATAAATTTCAAGTTACGAATCATTAAAATTCGTTGAGCCGTTCACGAGAAAAATGTGTATCATGTCGTAATATTAAATTTTCATTGTTAATAATTATTGTAGAACAAAATTTTGTGACGAAAACCTGGGGAAATCTTTTCGAACAGAAGGGCTAATAAAAAATTAATTTTATGGCGAAATAAAACGACTTTCGATTCATGGTGGCCTACTTGGGATAATTTGAATTCAACTAAATATGCAAACCCAAATATAAAAAAAAAATGGTGAGCAGAAAATTCCAATCAATTTAGATTTTGACTATGCTAGAAAAGTACTACAATGCTATATAGGTCGCTTGATTGGTACAGCACACTTTTTTTGTGTGCCTGTGGACTTATTGTTCCAGTGAAAGGTTACGGCCGTTGAACGTTAGGGGACTAATTGAGAACAAACAAATTCAAAAATAAAAGTTATCTCTTAAACTTTAGATCCTAGAGAAAGAAATATTTGGGTTTTAGCAAAATGAAACTTCGTTCAACGCAGTTGGTCTTTTATAAGGATTATAGAAACTTTCCTTTATAAACACAGTTATTTATAATTTTTTATTGTATTCTCATAAACTTACAATTACACTGGGACCGCCATTTAAAGGTTTTTTTGGGAGGGGATACCCCCAATGACCTTCAAGCTAAATAGCGGCTCCCCGAATCAGTCTTCTTTTCCTTCTTGCTTGTGGCTTCTTATAGTGCCGAACCATAAATTGCGCAACTTCGCTGACATTGTGAGCGCCTCTCTTTCGCCCCCTTGGACCACCTCATCCGGTATATCAGGTTCCGGTAAATCACAGTCCCAGTGTAGTAACATCGCAGTTTAATATTCACAGTAGTCAGTCTTGAGAAAATGTCGCTATATCCTGGCTTGACATTGTCTTATTGTAAAAATAAATATTATAATATCAAATTTTACAACTGAAGGTTCTACGTGCAATTAGTACATCTTCAATTCGAAAAATGTAATGTATTCGACAAAAGTATAACACGATTTTACCGAGTTTTTCGTTCAAAAAATTGATAATCACTTTTAAAAATCATCTATAAACTCAAATAAATAAGCTAGATAAATGAATATTATATGAAATTTGATCCCATTCATTAATTATTATAAATTTTGTTATTATCTGAAAAACTATTCATAATTCGACTTCTGGTATGGTTATAAAAGCATCTAGGTATTATGCACGTTGCCGCACGCGCAAAAGGGAGCAATAGTATGCCGCAGGGAGTGTAAGCACTGGTGTGAACAAAACGGAGATTAATATCACCGTAATTCGTTAGTCAAATATTTATTCCGTGTTTAATTAATCGTTAGCATTTAATGACCACCCCATATTTCCTGTTCCGACGGTCGCTTGGTCGAGAGCTGCGGGCTATTATATTATAATTTATGACTGGACAGTATTAGGTGTCGTCGGAGAATCGCTTTTATCGAGCAGCAGCTTTTATCCCAACCGCAGAAGGTGTATTCTCATGAGGATAATAACTTCGTGTTTCTGAAACTCGTAACTTTTTTTATAGTTGAAAAAACGAATTATGTCTTACTACATTTTATGTTTTATTTTCGAGGTTAAATTCCTTTTTAAAGTACAGAAACACTTACTAACCCACTTGAAAAAGTGGACGAACAAAAGGACGTAAAAAAGCACGTATAAAAGGACGTTCAAAAGTACTTATAAAAGGACGTACTAAAGGACGCACAAGAGGACGTACCAAAGGACGTCCCGAATTGGGATACAAAATGACGTGCTTTGGTACGTCCTTTTGTATGTCCTTCATTACGTCCTTTTGTACGTCGTTGGTACATCCTTTAGTACGTTCTTTGGGACCCGAGAAGAGGGAAGTGGTGGTGGAACTCGAACATGTGGCAAATGAGTCGATTTCCCCAGTTTGGGCAGGCCTGATCTGAAGTATCATCCAATTCCGTTTTTGAATAAATTTTCCTCTCGACCCTCGCATGATTATAGATTTTTCCATTCATACGAATCACGTTGAAAGCAGACAACCACTCTTGGCAAATTACTAAAAGATAAAAGCTGGTCCCTATGTTTCTGATGTACAATTTTCCACTAAATTTATGGAACGATATAGGTTACTGAAACAAAGCTGTGTTAAATTAAGGCAAGAGGAATGACAATTGATACAACAAGAACGAGTGGCTGCTATAAATAATCGCCTACTACAAGGTTCAACCGTTCAGAGAACATTATATTGGTAATTTTCGCTCTTCGCATATATATATATATATATATATATATATTCTGCATCAGAATATATCCTAATATATGTTGCATTATATCTCATACGGGAGTTGCGTCTGACGTAAATTGTAAAGGAGGGCAATGGGCCACATGGGATCTGCGCGTACGAATCGCGAAATCATTTTTTCCGGAAGAATATAAAAACTATTTTTAGAAATATGGGTCATTTGCACGTAAATTAAGTTTTTCACGTAGGTATAAGTTGGAGTGTTTACGAAATATTTAGAACTCATTTGCTATAAAGGATATTAGAGGACCATTTTAGATGTACGGTGATGATAGCAGCGGTTCCAGTAATATCCAGCGATTTTTCTATCAAGAGAATTTTTCTTATTGGGTGAAACACGATTGATGAGCTTGCTCAAGCGTAGGAGCGATAATATTAATAAAAAGAATAGGTTGAATATACATCACTAAATTGATTTCAATGGTAATTTTACTATGAAAAAAAGTTGGACACGACTGTTACTGGAGACTACTGACATCCAACCGTATCTAATATAATAATACTCAACATTTATGTACTTTTAAACGACATACAGGGGAAATTGAAGCCAATAAAGGTTAAAAAAGGGAAAAATACCTATGATTCTAAAAAATGCACTTTCCAAAGATTTAAATTAATGGGACATTACTGTTTTTTTAAATTAAAAATAAATTTGCTTATCTTTCAGTGTGTTCCAGCTAGCGAATTAAGCCCAAAAACGTGGTTTTGGCCATAAAATGAGCTTTTGGGGGTGTATGGGAAATTTCCGACATACCATTTTTCTTAGTTTTACTAGATCTAGAACTTGTGATATAGCACAAGACCTATAGGTCTCCATAAAAGTGCCAGATTACTGTCACACCGTGTTATACAGGCAAAACAAAATTCTGCTGAAGTTACAGGATTTACCGTTAAAATAGGGACAGCAAAGCTTTTCTGTGAAGATTACCGAATTTTCTGCACAGTGCACAGAATTTTCAGTAATTATATACATTTACGGATATTTTCTGTAACATTTACTGAACTTTTCTGTCAAGTTATGGTATTTTCGAACTGTAAACTGTACAGAAAAACTATGCTATCCCGCTATTTTAACTAAAAATCCCGTAACTTTAGTAGGCTCATTTTTCTCCGTGTATCCTTGCTTACAATTAATTAATCAAATAGATCAATTTTCCTTTGGATATTTTTTATATTTACTTATTTCCGAGAAACTTTTTCATTTGATCTGAAAGGAAATTTTAATTATAGTAATTCGGAGCTTAACTTAGAAAGGATATAGCTCGCAACTTTCCAAAGGAGAGAAGTTTAGCGGAAAACTCATGAAAACGGAAACAAGGGTAGAGAAATAATTGGGCTAAGTGCAAAGTCTCTTCGCTCTTGAAAGCAACACGAAACCCATAGTTAGGACTGAAGACGCATAAATAAATGAAAGGCTTTTGTACTTCTATAAATTGCGGAAAGCGATATCCAATGAATTTAAAATGATACTACTATTCATGATTCGTGATAACTTTATATCGGGTGGGAAAGGTTATACGGATAATAAAATTAAAAATCATTTGGTGATGAATAGTTCTAGGCTAAGCAGAGTTTTATGAAACGTATCTCTGAGAATATATATTTCATCATAACACTTATCATCTGTTGCGTTTTCTTCTCAAAACGAATAAGAATTTTAATCTTTGATACATATAGGTTTTCTTGGACTGATGCGCAGTGTGACAAGCACTGCACTATAAGCAGTAAATTGATTTAAGTTAACTCAATTTATAAGTAGGGCTCTCAAATAGAAACGTTTTTGTTCTCTTGACTTTTTTTCATATCGTGCGTCGTTCGGCTTGAAATGTTAATTTTCGTTTGCTTTTTTAGATTTTGAAAATGCTTTCACTCTGATAATTTTCTTTTTATCGAAAAATATCATGAGGATAAATTGTTTGTGTGTTTGAGTACTACTAATAACCGCACCTAGAATTTTCAAGTCTTGAAAAAGTGGTCTAAAAAATTTTCAAAATGTGCTCACTTTTTGAATTTTTATCCGAAATAGCTAGATAACCAACTCGTTCTTTCTTTTTAGGCCTTCAATAAGTGTGCCAAAGCACAATCCAATCTGATCAATCTTTCGAAAGAGTATCATCTATAGCATAAATGTCAATGTCAGTTCAATGTCTGTTTTGTCATCGTCCTAATTATTATTTGGAACTTTTTCTGTTAAAAATGTAATCGAATTAGTTTGAAGCCTCTCAAAACAACTTTTTTTGAGGCTCAAATTTTGAGAATAACTATATAAAATTTCGGCATGAGTGTTAAATCTTCACCTTATGGAAACTTTCATATGTTAAATGGTTGACTCTAAAATGTATTTTTTTGACACTACGTAATTTTTAACGACAGGTAATAACAAAAATTTGTTATCTCACTTACTAGGTTATTGTATTTTAGATTTAATTTATCATAAAGACACGATTTATTTTACAAATGGAAACTTTCCTGATGAAGGCCCGCAGTGAGAGCCGAAACGTAGAAAATCAAAAAACGATTTTTAAACAACTATAATCGTTTTTGATGTTTGTATTTATTGGACCGTAAGACCGAAAAATGAAAAGTTTGTAAACTTTTAAATTTTGAAATTACCTTTTTTGTTCATAATTAACTTTTTTATAATAACACATCTTGGTAGCTTGAAACTTTAACTATTTGGTCAAAAATGTAAACATTTTGTTAAAAATTTAATTCTTTGTTTGGATTCTAAGTTGACCTTCTAAGGTACAAAAGTCATCTTTCTTCATTGAAAATTAAATTTCTGGTTGAAAATTAAATTTATTGTTGAAAATGCAACTGTCTTCTAAAAAATTCATCTTTTTGGATTGAAAATTTAACTATTTGGTTCAAAAATCGCCCGTTTAGCATGAAAGTTCAACTATTTGGTTGCTAATGTAACTGTGTGGCTAAAGATTAAGTTTTTGATGTTGAAAATTCGTCTTTTTGGATTGAAAATTCATCTCTTTTGGTAGAAAATCTTTTTCGGTTGGAAAATTCGACCTACTTTCTGTGTTTTGAGTGTTTAGCCAACGGCGATGTTACATTCAGGGTGGGGGAGAGAAGTAAAGACAAAACATATAGATCGTCATCGAGGGGGGCCGGGAGATAAAAAATTGCCAAAAATTGGTAACGGAGTTTATCGACGATCCCTTATGGTTGGTTCTAATTTAGCAGATATTCGCTTTTCTCTGATTCAGGATCCAAATTAACTCTACATCATCCACGACAATAATTTCGATACTGAAATAAAGTAATAATCGTATAAGTAATAATCGTGTCTAACTAAAATGTTCTTTCTCTATATAGATCGTTCAAGTCTTTTACGGGTAAGGAACATAACCACTTTTTTATTAGCCTTTTAATTCATACCTAATTATATTATATCAAAATACATACATAAATTATTGTTAAAGAACTGGAGAGAAATATTGAAATTTAACACTGTAAAAACAAAATATTATTTCAGGGGTAGTTTCAGGCATTACAATAAGCTGATGGTAACTCAGATTCATTTATTTCATATTGAAAATAACAGCATGAAGTTATTATATTCAAAAACAGGACACAAAAAAGTGATACCATAAAAAAAGACATCTCTACTTTTTAGAGTGAAGAAACAAACTATAGAATATAAGCAATAAACTTGAAACACACGAAAGATCTCATGTACTTACATGAGGTTAAATGATATTGAGATAGAAGTCTAGAACAGAGAGTGCCAAGAATATGAAACATTTTGACGTGTGTAATTATTCACCATGTCAGACATTCGGCTGGCTCTGCACAACTCAGATGGATCCTATTCATTAACAATAACGTTGAGCCTGATTAACGTTTTGTCTTTTCAAGCATACATATAAAACCTTTAGTTTAAGGTTTTCCGCCTCTGGAACCGAATCATATATACTATTAATGTATATAAACATTCAGCTTATAAATTAATCGTGCTAATTTAAGTATTTTCAAGTATCGAAAGCTGACAAATTGAGTTTAAATTCCGGGCTACCACAGACTAATTTACTCGAAAAAAGTGGAAGAACTGGCTAACTTACTATATGATAAAAGGTTACTGGAAGTCACAATTGCTAGAATAAATTTCACGAGTAATGTGCAGAAAATTTGTATGATAAATTTGATTACAAGTTAAATAAGGGTGGATATACTTCCGAAAATGTCACCCAAGAATATTGAATTAATACATGGCCTAGGGATTCCTTTTAGACCCTAGCTGAACGCACTTATAGTATATTGTGTATCGAGGGCGTAAAGAAGTCTATTTTGAAGAGTGTGAATTTGCTGCCCGAGCGAAGCGAGGGCGGCAGTCACACGAGATAAAATAGCTGTAGGCCCTTGCTACACACCATACTTTTTGTCCTACCCTCGTTGAAAAGAAGCATGTGGAGCAGATAGAGGATGTTTGGTGTACTTGGCAATTTTAGATTATAGATGAAAGGAAGAAATAGCGTACTTTGCAGAAAAGTGACTGTCGGGTCTAGCAATACAATTTTTTCAAAGGTAAAGATGAATTCCTCCATATTCTCACTTGCGAGGTGCAGTGTGCGCTGTTAGAAGTAAGTTCATGAAATTTCATGAAAATGTTAGTGAAGCTTTTCACACTACGGTTAGTGAAAAACTCATTTTGGGGCCGTCCATATACCACGTGGACAATTGTTTATCACTATCCCCCCCTTGTGGACAAAAGTGGAATTTTTACGACCCCCTCACCTTGACTCCTCTGTCCGCGTGAACTTATTCCTTATTTTATCAAAATTTGGATATTCGTGGTATTCAAAAGCAAGGAAGCCGAAAAGAGCGGTAGATTGGGTTAAAATTCGGTTTTTGCTCCAAACAAAAGCTCAATGATATATAAGGAATGAAGTACAAACAAAAAGTAGTGAAAATTCTATATTTTCTAATGTTTTTACTTAAAAGAAATCTGCAGGTGCAGGAGAACATGCGTCCACGTGGAATTTTTGCCAGACCCCCGGCACCCCTCGTAAAAAATCGTGGACTTTTGACCCCCCCCCCCACCACCAATAACTGTCTACGTGGAATATGGCTGGCCCCTTATATAGAACCGAATGGCTCTAATATGCTCTTAATTAATGGATAATTGAAAATATGTTAGGAAATTTTAATGGATGTGCGTAATAATGTAAAATTTTCATCATTTTAAAACAATTTTTCCCGCAAAGATGGTAAAAATGATATTTATAAATACGCCACTAGTCCTGCTCAAAACAAAAAAAAGTTGAATGGAACTTTTCCGGTACTTTGGTCCTACAAAAGTCCTGGTGAAACGGAACATATGTGGAACTTTTTTGGTATTTTAGTCCTACTGCAGTAATACTTTTGTCCGTATTAGAACTTTCAAACATTAAAAAAATGGTTTTACTTAAGAAAGGATTTTTCTCATACCCAGTAGATTAGCTGGACTTTATACGGGATCCCAATGGAATCTCAATGGAACTTCCTTTTCTCGGGGTTTTTTAAATTGCATGGGAATCTTTTAAACTTATTCAAATTCGAGTGAAAGAGTTTAATTTCTTTGAAATCTTCTAAATTCCTATAAAATCTCTATGGATTGCCTAAAATCTTCTAAATACCCTGATACATATTAAATGAACTGCATTTTTCGATCATTCTGAAATCAATGAATACCCTGAATTCCTGGAATTCCTTGGATTTACTGAATTTCTTTAATAGCCTGAATGGTTGCAATTCTTCAAATTTCCTGAATTACTTGAATTTATCAAAATTTCTTGAATTTCCTAAATTCTTTGAACGCCTTGATTTTCCTAAATTTCTTGAATTCGCTGAATTCTCTGAATTGCTCGTATTGACTGAATTCTTTTTATTTCCGGAATTCTTTGAATATCCTGAAAACTTCTGAATTCACTAAATTCCTTGATCTACTTGAATTCCTTGAACTTCCTAAATTTTCTAAATTCTTTGAATGCCACTGAATTTCCTGAATTCTATACATTCCCTGAATTACCTGAGTGTTTCTGAATTCCCTACATTTCCAGGATTCCTTGAATGCTTTACATTCTATGAATTCCTGGATCTCCCTGGATTCCTTCAATTTCCTGAATTCCTAGAAATTCTCTGAATTCCCTGAATCCTTTTAATTCACTGAATTCCTTAAATTCCCAACATTTCTTGAATTCTCTAAATTCCTCGAATACCCTTAACTCTGTGAATTCACTAATTCCTTAAACTCCTCGACTTCTATGAATTTCTTGCACTCACTAAATTCTTGAGATTCCCTGAATTCCTTGCAATTTTTGGATTCCTCAAATTCTCGGATTTTCATGAATTCTTATAAATTCTCTGCATTCTGCTGAATTCTCTAAAATTCTGGAAATCTTCTAAATTTCTCTGATTTATTTAATTAACTGATTTCCTTGATGTCCTTGAATTCACTGAATTTCTTAAATTGCTTGAATTTCTTTAATTCCCTCAATTCACTGAATTCCCTTAATTCACTGAGTTTCCTTAATTAACTGAATTGCCTGAATTGCCTAAATTCCCTGAATTGCCTGAATTAATTGAATCACCCGAATGCTTTTAGTTCCTTGAACTCTCTGAATTCCTCTGTATTAACTGAATTCCTTGATCTCCTGGAAGTGACTGAATTCATTGAATTTCCTGAATTTCTTGGATCCTTATATATTCATTGAATTCTTTCGAATTCCTGGAATTCCTTCGAATAACTTCCATTATTCTGAATTTATTTCTATTTTTTTTTAATTCTTCTGAATTCCTTGCATTATTTTGAAGTCCTGGAATTCCACAAATTCATGGAATTCAGAGAAATTCAAAGGATTTCGAAAAAGTTGAAAAAATATGAAAGAATTTGAAAGGGTTCTTCTTTATTCATAATGTGTTTCCTGAGGGTTTACATGACTTCCATTTCTTCCAATCCTTCCGCCTACATATTTTATAAAATCTTATCCTTGCTATTTACAGTTATTTACACCTATTTACAGAAAATCTTATATCTATATATATATATATATATTTTTCTTTGTTGGTTTTTTGGTTTTGGTTTCTATTCCTTTCGAATAGAAATGAAGGGCCTATGACAAAGCCACCCAATGCGTCCTTGGGTTGCGGATAGAGGGTCCCTGTACCAAGGGTTTCTGCTGAATATGGTTAAAATAATTAATAAGCAGTCGCGGACACTGTAGCTCAATTGGTTAGAGCACCTGACCGGAAATCAGTTGATCTGGTGTTCGTATCCCAGTGGAGCGAGAGGAGACAGATCCTTTTTTTCTGAATAAATTTGAACTCACAGTTATTACAGCAAACAATTGAAAGCTGATAAAAGCTTAGAGGATTTTAAGTTTTATGAAGCCGGATTTGTTGAAAAAGTGGAGTGCAAGAGGATAGATGACAACTTTCTAGTGCGTGGTGAGGTTAGTACTGGCACGTTCAAATGTTGCAGCGACTTGTAACGAGAAGGATGTTGGACTCGAGCTCTAACCTCAAAATCTTATCACTTCACTTTACTGAATAAATACTAGAATTAAATCATTTTTCAACACTGAGCAGTACGCATTTTTTAAATTAAAGTGCGTGTGCACAGGGAGAAATTGTTTAATTCCATAATTCCTGCGTAAAATGAATTTTTCCAATGGTAACTTCAACTAACCTAACCATTCGAAACTTTCGCATTATGCAAAAATTATCAGAGTAAACACTTTTTCCCACTATATTCACACTTTTATTTAAAACTAGAGTACGGATAAGTATTTTTGAAATATTTAATGCTAGTATTCATTGAGGAAAATGAGGCAATTGAATTTGGAGGTTAGAACTTGATTACTTCAGTCTTGTGTATAATGTATCCAATTTATCCTACCTGATATAAAATGGTTTGAGCAAATTGTTGCATTTCTTATCACCGACTCACTCAAGGGACCACGTTTAATCGCACTTATACATAGTTCACGCCTTCTTTCCGATAACTCTATTTTTTCATGCAAAGTGTATGCTTCACCCGGTCTGGCAAACTTTTTGTTTGTTTCTTTTATAATAGTTGGAATTTTATGAAATGATATTCCATGGCCCCTTCATTTGTTCTTCTTACAACCCACAATAACACACCAAAGTACCATTTTCTTAAATTAAAAGAATTATATGATCCTCCAAAAGTAAACACGAGTGCTCATTCACTACGGGTGCATCACTAATACTTGTGGATAATTCCTCACTTTTCAAAGCGTAGGAATCTAAATTGTTAATTGCACTTAGTTTATTACAATAACGCACCTTCACTTCACAAGGTAAACTCAAAAAGTATTCACTAGACACTTTTCATTTGCCAACACATTTCTTCAACTAAGATAATACACGCGACGCAATGTACACAATGCAATGTTTCTCCTGAGGTATTCGGACATTTTGAAATGACGTCACAAGTGGACTAGGGCTGTGTTCTAGAATTCACTGACAGTATTATTTTAATGCGATCGGAAACTGGCTGTCAGTACAAGTGCCACCAGCTTTAGGACCATGTGTACTGAGGGAAATTAAAATGACTGACCATGAAATACCCTGGACGTTTCAATTATACAGCGTGCAACAATAATAGTTTCTCTGAGTCTCCCAGGTTCAGTACAAATTTTGCGCGTGAAAAAGAAAAATTAACACATGTTTACGAGGCTAAAACGCGAGCCGTTGATCTTTAAACCTTTCTTCTTCCGTGTGGTGGCACCACCATTCAGTCAACGACACGTAAGCGGTAAATTTTAAAAGGACTGATTCATTTATTATTTCATAAGGTGTTAACAGTTCATTGTGAGGTGAGACAAGAAGAGCAGTCAAATATATCATTAATAAATTGAACCAAATACAAATTATGCAGCCGCACAGTGTTAAACAAATATTCAATTTTAATTTCTTTCTCTAGGTTTTCAGCTTCTCTTTCTCTCTGAACATCAATGAAACTGCTTGAAAAAAGGTTTTTAACCACAAAAATTGGTTGTAAGTGAATATAATCAATTGTTTATAGCTAATTCATTAAACAAGTTCCCCAAAGGAACGTTTATTCATGGAATTTTCTTTTTCTTAACAAGTTATGATAAAAGCAAGTTAACACTAATACTTAATCAATATTTTAAGCTGATAATTAATCTCACAATTTTTGTAAACAATTTAATTATTAAATACGCAACTGTAAAAGTTGTGTACTTGAATAAGTGCTTTTTTACTTCAACTGTTATCATAGTACCTTAGGATTGACATATTAAGGAAGAAGTTTCGCGAAAATTTAACAATTATGACTGCCGATAACATATAGTATAAACGAATAAGACAAATTAACATTTCTTCATGGAAGAAGTCATTTAAACAGTCAAAATTTGGTTTTTTTTTCTACGAAGAAATGTTCTTTTTTTGTATTTGTTTATACTATTTGCTATTGACAATTATAATTGTTACATTTTTGTCAAACTTTTTTCCTACAATATTAATGAGGAGGAACTATTATAATAGTTGGAGTGAAAAAAGCACATACTCAAGTACGAAGCTTTTACAGTTGCTTATTTATTCAATGGATCTTTTATAAGAATTATAAATTTAATTTTCAGATAAAAAAACTTGACTCAATATCAGTATTGATTTTCTTTCAAAAAACTTATTAAGAAAAATTCTACGAATATTTGGGGCATTTGTTTAATACATATTTGTGATAAATAATTGAAGCCTCGGCAGAAATAACACTTGAATTCTCTGTTATTTCATCTAGTTGAGGGTAGTTTGATCTTTTTCTTAGTTCTTTTGTTGCGGCAATTGATCTTTCTATTTCTAACGCGTTGTTAATTGTTTCTGAAAATGATAGTGATTTTTCTATTCTAGTTTGAAGTTCTGTTCTTAAACCTCTAATAAAACAATCGACTGCATCTTTTTCTAATTCTTCTATAAAATTGTCTCTTATTTTTTTACTTCTGCTGTCGGAATATTTTTATTCTTTGCCCTGTACGCGTCACTGATTTTATCAGAGATTTCTTTTACTCTAGTTGCATATGAAAATAGTTTTTCATTTTCCCATTCATAAATGTTACCCAATTCTCCCTGAAGTTGATAAAGCGTTTTTATTGGGGCGTATACTATTTTTAATTTATTTATTAGTTCATCAATCGTATTGTAAGTGTACCCATATATTCATTTTCGGACCTCCCCCACAAGTTTACTTCTAAGCAGTTTAACTAGGTACGTTATTTGTTCCGTCGAATAATGGAATGACCTCTAGTGCATCTCTGAGTGAAACCTGTTGGTTAGTAGGTAGTCTACTCATTTTTTATGTTTGTGGGTCAAAGTCTGAGTCCGATTTTAAATTTAAGTTTGAAGTATGTTGGATTTTTACTTCCGGTATAAGAGTTTCTTTAAATAGTTGTTCTCGAAATGGATTAGAGTTATTAAGACAATTTACTTTATATCATGCCTCTTTCTGTGTATTGTCAATTATTGTTGAATTTGCTCTATTTTGATCATTTGTGATAGTCACGTCGTTCAATGTATTGTTATCTAGAGTTTCGTTTTGAAAGTTTTTTGAATTTGAGGAAAAAATTTAAGTTTTATCTTCCAAACTAGTGTTAATTGGGGAATCTTTATTTTGAGATTCAGTTTCTAAAGTGATTTCTGACGTATCACTAGTACCAGCTGCGTCAATTATTGAATCGTTTTTAAAGTCTGAGCCTGAATAAGGTTTTGAAGTTTTTCGAATATTTATTGGAAGCTATTGATTATTAGCGATTATTTTTGCTAGTTGAGGATTTTGTGAAACTTGAAAACGTGTTATTGCCTTGTCTGACTCCGAATTTTGGTCCGACATTTATGATTCTCATGATGATAATAAGTTGAAATTAATTTTTCTCTAAAATTCAAGAATTTTTTCAGAATATATAAAATTGTTTAGAAATTATATGTTGGTGTACAGGGTATAAACATAAATGGTACAAAGCTAAAATATAAATGTTACAGGGCTAAACATAAATGGTACAAAGCATAAATATAAATGATACAGGGCATAAACACAGATAATATAAATTCACATATATAAATGGTATAAGTAAAATTCCTGAAATTAACATGTTTTTTGCATTCCGTTGAGTTCCATGTGCTTTTTTGTTGTGTTTCCAAGAAAATGTTTTAAAAAACTGAATAAAATTTTTTTTCAATTCAAATAAAAACGTTGAATAAACTTTGATATTTTATTTCAAAATACTCAAAAAAATTTTGCTAACATTTTTCTAAATAGAAAAAATTTAGTAGTTATCTCTGTTATCGGTTGTCTTTAGTTTCCACGGCCGATGCACCAATTTTATAACGAGGTATGTTACGTCCTGAAGGGAACAAACTTACCTGGTTAAAAATAATTGATTAAAAATGTTTCTCGTTTTTGAACGAAGTTTAGGACTTCGAAACAGGGATGAGAATAACTTCCGAAGGTTGAGATAACCATACACAATAATCTACAAATTAATCGATTATCAGGTAGCGGTAACTCCTCATCCAGATCTCCACCTAATGATAATCCAATTGCTCACTTTCAAACTGGCGAGTAACTATATTGGGGATCCACAGATAATTAGAAGATTCCTCGACAAAACTGGTTTTCCGAATTGTTAGAGTCCTTTTCTATTTCACTGGAAGATACTGGTACTGGTGCTGGTAGTTATAGCTTTAGTACAGGTAGCGTCGATCGTCCTTCTGGTGATTTACCGTTGCAAGCATTTGACGATGAGGATTTGCCAAAGGAGTCTATTAGTAAGCAGGTAGGCTGAGGTCTCCTGCTGTTGTTCAAGGGTAATAATGTTAGACAATGGATGTGTAAAAGGACCTTGTGTGTTCAGTTTCACTTTATTTAAACGGATTTGAAATTTACAATCGACTTCAGTTCGATTGAAATTTCCGAAGCATAACACTGATTTTACTTTTATTATTAAAAATTTTGTTTTCGACTACTTGAAAACGATTTCCCAATAACCGGAGTCTATCTGTTTCAAATATTAATTTGAAAATGTACTCTAGGGCAGAGGTTCCGTCCGATTTTAGCTTTAAAGTTTGACTATTTAAGCGGAGCTTCCGCCCGATTTGAAGTTTGTAGATGGACTAACTTTCCTATGTACTTTTGTGCAGAGCTTCCGTCCGATTTGAAATTTAGAGATAGACTGATTTTCTAATTCTGATCCTGGGTTTATATACATCAGATTTCATTGTGTTCACAACCAAAAACTTGACGGCGAGGGGACGTAACAATTGAAATCAATTTACATCCATGTATTTTTACAGAATTCTGCTTATTTACTATGTGTCACACCGATCGAATTATTTCCATCGTCGCAGGATGTAAATTTACACCAACTTTTTTTACAGTGTATGAAAACAAATATTTGTCACCTTATTCCAATACAAATGAAATCATTTTGCAGATACTATGAAACGTTCACAATATAATAAAGATTAAAGTGAAATTTTTAACATCTATATTCTGATATTTTGGAACTCACAAACAAGCTGTAAATATTTATCAAGAAATCGTGGGTATATCGTAACAACATACATATTTTAAATCCAAATTCATAACAACGCATGGCGAAACGCGGCAGAATTCTGACCAATCACTGTCGAAAAGACGTACTGCGCCACCTTGTAGCAATCTTATGAAACACTTCAAATTTACAATTGCAATTTAAGATAAACTTGTTGTTAAAAAATCTATTTTAATGCAAAATTCAATTATTTTTTGAAACTACAGCATAAAATTTCCACAGCTACATTTTTGTTACCTTTTGCCTCAACATTTTAATCATTATTTTCCCGCTTACTCTCGTAGTTTCTAGAATCGCCGCTTTTTCCCCTTCTTTTTAAGAACTTTGTTCCCTTCTTAATTATTCGTAACTCGTGACCATCTCGTGGTTTCTGCACGCGGTCGACCGAATTTTGTTTCTTATCAATTGTTCTTTAAAAAGCAGTAAAAGTGTCTCGCGAAAGTGCACCGCGGAATTTTGCATATCCCGCTTTATAAAAAATCCATAATAAGCTTTGTCGACAAATTGCGTGTTAAAAAGGAGATATGACTCAACTAACTGCAAGCGGTGATGGAAGACGCGCCCACCCACAGGCTTATAAAGATAAAACTAAGCCCACAGATATTCGCAGCAGTAACATAAACGCTGCAAAAGGTAATTTATTATAAAAATTATTTAGAATGGTGTATTTTTTCTTACTTTCTTCGCATAGAATAAATTTTTCGAGGGCCTTTAATGGCGACTGTCATCGTTGGTAAGAATTCTCCATTTATGGTCATGTCGCGAACCGGTCGTAATTTACCCACGTGAACTGCCCACATCACATTTCAGAAACTAATTTTCTTGTCCTAGAAGTAATTACTATATCTTGTTTTTTCCAGTTAGATAAAGAAAACCAAAAAATAGGGGAGACCACCCTACAGTAGATAATGAACCTACAGTAGATAATCCTTAACTATAAGCACAAATATACACTTACAATAAATAGTTTTAATTTTTTAACACATACAGTGACTTAACTATTCATTAAATTAAATTAATTATTTTGCATACATTAGTATCATGAATAAATGATTATCTACTGCTACTGTAGTTTAATTATCTATTGTAGGGTGGTCTCTCCGATCTCATTTTTGTATACGTTGAATTAATTTCTCTTCTGCCTTCCATCTCATTTTAGGTATTTCAATGTTCACTTTTTTCTTTTTATAACGGTACCAAGGCGCAGAGACATAATAAAAGCCAACATTTATTTTCTCATATATAGTTTAGTACTTCACTATGGTTATTGTATTTTTATTTAATTATTTCTTTATGCTTTTCTGTAGTCGTGCAGTTTAGAGGTTATGTAGTTGTACTAGGTCCTATAGGATAATATAAGAATCAGTATTTCATCATTTATTTAAATTATCATAATTTTATTATTCAGAGTTATGGTATAACAGAATAGAAATACTTTTCAATTCCTGAAAATTATAATTGGAAGATTAAACAAAATAAAAGTTCAGTCTATTTATGGATTAAAAAAATAAATAAAAATAGAGTTTGCTCCATAATCTTGGAAATTTTAGATTAAAGGATTTAATAATTGTCTATTGTATTACAATGTTCAGAACTGATACACACAATTTGTACTTCAGAAATTTTCTATTTTACTCCATTGTAATATTCTTTATTTATAAATAATATCTATAAAGTTATAATTTTTCGAAGAAAAAGTATAACACGTGCGCTCGTGGTACTCGCCAACTTTAGAATTTAGATGCGTTTTTCTCGAAAAGCGGTTTTTCGAAGTTCCAACTGGGGCCATTCCCAAAGTACGTGATACATTTTTCAGAAACTTTCAACACCCTACCCCCTGTGTGATGCTTTTCCCATTGTTCTTAACATGGTGAATGATACTTTGACATGCCCCCCCCCCCACACACACACTCTGGACGAATCACTTATTTTAAGAATGACCTCACTTCAAAAATGCCCCGGCAACTCGTTTTTTAACCTGGAGAGTTCATCTTAGGCCCAAAATACCGGGAATTCATCCGGCTATATGACCCTGTAGTGTGCTCTTTGCTCACCTTTAAAAACACTGAAAAATGAGAAACATGTTGAATATGCAATTCGGGATTTTATTTTTTATTTTAAAGATGCAAAATATAAAGGTAGAAATTATTATAATTTTGATTTCACACCATACGTAATGTAAACGAATTGTGAGAGATTGGAGCAAGTTGACAAATACATATATCTGGGTAGCCTATTCACTAGCGACGAAAAAATAGATGGGGAGTTAGATAGGCGAGCGCGTCAAAATACATAAAGATAAAGTGGTCTTGTCAAATAGTCCTCACCTTTTTTTTTTGTAAACCAGTGTAATTCATGCATAATTAAAGTAATTATAACTTATAATATACGTTTTTCGGGGTATAAATTACTGAGAAATGCAATGGCGATAAAAATAAATGTAATGCACAATTTTTAAATAGAAAAACAAGAACAAAATTAGAAGAACTTTTCTGAAATGTCAATTTTGTGTACAATTATTTTTATTACCATTTCACTTCTCAGTAATTTTTACACGGAAAGACGTATCTTATAAGTTATAATTACTTTATTTATGCACGAATTATTAACATTTCAAACTGCGAATCGCAATTCGCACTAGTGTGTTATACAGGGTGTCCGAAAAGTCTGGAAACACCTAAATAACTTTCCAGATAAAATATTATTCAAATGGGTCAAGGTCATTCTTGGACTAACTGTAAACGCGAAATCCAATGTTGAATTTCAATTTGACCTTGAACTTGACATTCTGGTCAAAATTTGTTTGAAAAAACCGCGAAGTTTACATTTTTTATGCTCAACAGTTAGGAAGTAATACATTTAAAAATTAATTTTTTTCATGTTTATTTGACGCACTGTGGAAAAAGGTAGTCAGAGAAAAATGAATGAGAGAAACAAAAACTTTTCGCTTCTTGGTACGAGACAGAAAAAAAGAAAACGAAATCAACTTGGAACCAAATATTGGGAATGAAATGAAGCGTGTGTTAAAAAATGCTTTCTCAGCTGCCAATTTAAAACACAAGCAAGGTAAAATTATATTAAAAGCTTTGAGGCAGTTTCCTTTTAATTTGATTGCTCTTCCCAAGGATACAAGAACGTTATTAGAAACTCCCACTGTAGTTGCAAGTAGATTCGTCCAACAACTTGCTGGTGGACAATACCTTCACATTGGATTTAAATCAACGCTTACTAAAAAATTATAAAATATCCCTGCAAATAAGTTACCAGAAATAATACTCATTGGCATCAGTACAGATGGTGCCAAGGTAGATAAAGGTATGGATCAGTTTTGGCCGCAACAATATAGGATTGTTACTATTGACGAAAAAAACCTATTATTGCTGGGATATTTCAAGGTAGACACAAACCTTCAAATCCATTCGAATTTTTCGAACAATTTGTTGCAGAAATTACTGAGGTTCGTGATGAAGTTGGAATTTTGGTAGCAGATCGAAAAATTCCTTTGAAAGTTCGTTGCTTTATTGCTGATGCACCAGCAATAGCATTTGCTCTAAAGCATTATGGTCACACATCGGCAAACGCATGTTCAAAATGCAAAGTCAAGTGTCATCGTTGGACGGTTGAAGGATTTAGGGGAACGATGGTTTTTGAAGGTATCAGACATGAACCGAGAACGAACGAAGAGTACGAAAATCTTCTAGACGAAGATCACCATAAAGGTAGAAGTCCACTGGCTCCATTGTTGGGAAGGGTATCACAAGTTCCATTCGAGGCGATGCACTCCGAATGGCTGGGAAACGTGAAAAAAGTAATGATAGCAAACGTGGCAGGTAAGTTTGAGCATCAAAGACTCAATGGACGAAAATTAAATATTATTGATTCCAGAATGATATTGCTTAGAGAGTACTGCCCCTCAGAATTTAATCGTCGGCTTAGTGAAATAACTTTGTGTAACAACTTTAAAGCTACTGAGTTCAGAAAATTGTGTTTATACACTGCTCCAGCTATTTTAAAGAATGTTTTTCTCGATGATTATTACAATCATTTTATGATACTCCACAGTATTATGCGGCTTCTTATTTCGGAAAAAACGCTGCCAGAGATGTATGGTTTCTGTCGAAAGGCTTTGGAAACGTATGCAACTATGTGTGAGGTACTTTACGGAGAACAATTTCTCTCGTACAGAGTGCATTCTCTATTGCACTTAGTAGAAGATGTCAGGCAACTGAGTGGTTTGGAAACTTTTAGCGCATGGTGTTTTGAGAATAATATGCCAGAATTAAGGAAGTTCACCCGCAAACCGCATTTAAAACACTCACAAATATACAAAAGATTCCACGAAAAAGCTGATGTTACTTTTGCAGCTGTAGAAAATAATACTCCTGTTCGCTTGTCAAAAACTCATATTGACGGACCTCTTTCAGAAGATACTCCTGCTCATCTTTGTTGACAGTATCGCAAGCTGAAAGTTGATGAAGTGACATTTGCTACCACATTACGTGACAGTTGTTGCGTTCTTCAGGATGCACGCATTGTCATCATAAAAAATATTATTGAAATGGAAAAAGAAATTTACTTCATTGTTCAGGAATTTCGAACGGAAGCTGAAGTATATAATGTTGGAGTATCATCCGACATCGTAGAAGTGTATCATTGTTATAGATTATCGCAAAGACTGCAAGCAGTAAACCTTAACGTGGTACAAAGCAAGAGCTATATAATGCCACAATGGAGTAGTGTAGAAGGAGAGGAAGAAAATGTGATTGAAGATGAGTGGACCTGCGTTATATTATTAACACTAGTACTAATACCTCAAAATTAAATTTAACGTACCGGTCTTCGAACACTTCTTCATAGGTTAGGCCCAGTAAATAACAAAGTTGACACCGTTCGGTAAACAACGACGAAGTAAGAGAGATAGATGAAACGTCGACCCCTCAGCGACGTGTCGCGGGGAAACACCTAAAGAGCCATCTAACGAGCCTGCAAAACAGAACCAGAATATACGCCGTCGCGTTTGTCTATACTAGTGACCTCAGCCTGATACCCACTCCCCTATGATATATTTTGAAATCTCGATGCATAAGTAGGTTATGTTCGTTTGTGTTTTTATTTTGTTGGGTGTATATCACGTTCCTGAATTAAAAGCGAGAAGGAAAATGGCATCAAAAATACGGAAAGGATCTAGAAAGTGTAAGTACTACAATAACAATATTGTAATGATTTATGGATTACGTAAGTAAGGGATTCTATATTTTATGTATGAAGACCTTATACTAATATAAAAATATTCGTTTTTAGGTTAGATTGGCATTATATTCTGCAATGTTTAGAAACATCTACACTGGTATATTCAACTAGTACTAACAAATACTTACCGTGCAAGCTTCATGCACTCCTTAAACTTTAAATATTTACTCTTCAAATGTTATTGAAACATTCAAATTCACAATTTTTTTTTCCTACACCGGCAGCACAGAAATATTCAAAACACAAGTTCAAAACTTTCAACACGTGTTGACATCGTTGACATGGCAACCGCCAGTGCGCATGTGCACTATACAGAGACCAAGTTTTCAGCCGTGGCAAGCATTAAGGAATTCTTGGACGTTGTTCGTCCGACTCCCCACTTTCAGGGATACCACTCCTTACTATTCCTTCGTGGTATGAATACTACATGATCGCATACCTCGTTTTCATTCTAAAATTTTGTGGTGAAAAGGCACCTTTTTGATATACGTTCCCTGGACTAGCGAACGAATCTAATTGTTGTTTACTACCTTGTTGTGAGAGTAATTTTTAATTTTTTTCGTGCAGATTTTTATGTTTTTATAAATGAAACAAATCGTATAATCATTATTCATCAGTAAATGTTTAATTATTTTTAATTTTTCAAAGTGATTCTTATTATGAGATAATAATATTGCTCTGTCAACTAGATTGTAAATTATTTATTTTTTTCTTTTCCCGTTGAATAGGATGATGTAAAAGAAAGTTAATTAGTCTGCCTGCTGACATTGGCTTTTGGAAACAATTATTGATAATATGATTATCATTTCTCATCAACGTCATGTCTAACAAATTAATACTCTTATTCTGTTCTAAATAGTCGAACACATTGTTTGGCTGAAATCATTTATGATGAATTAAAACACTGCATTCAAACCCCTCTTTCACATATCAATAACAGTTTTGAATTTTAAAAAAACTCAAAGCTATAAACACAGACGACGATTATGTTCTTCTTTCTCTTGATGTCAGCTGTTTATTTGCAAATGTCCCTTGTAACATGGTTTTAGAAAGTTTAGAAAAGAGAGTGAAATTTATTCACAACCAATGCAAAACTCCATTTAATAATATTATAAATTGTACGAAACTCCTTTTTGAAAAAGCTTCTTTTACTTTTCTTCAAAATATCTAAGAAAGTTAAAAAATATTTATGATTGTGTTCCTCTTCTACATTACAGATTTGTCGATGATGCGATCCTATGCGTTAAAAAAAAACATGTTGATGTAGTCATCAAGACCTTCAATTCTTATAATAAAAATTTACAATTTACCTTAGAATTAGCACAGAATAAGAATATTAATTTCCAAAGATGACGTTAATTAAGAATGATAATCGTATTATCACTAATTGGTTCTAAAAGCTAATGTCATCAGGCAGACCAAATCTTGTTGACAGAGCAATATTATTTGCTTATAATGAGTTTCACTTAAGAAATTTAAAAATAATTAAAAAATTACTGATCAACAATGATTATCCAATTTGTTTCATCAAAAAAACATCAAAATCCGCATGAATAAAATTAAATATCACTCTCACAACACGGTAGTAAACAGCAATCAAATTCGTTCAATTTCTAAGATACTAAATAATTACAATATTGCTTCGATCCCTACAATTCAAGAAAGTTTAAGTTCTGTAAAAAAATTAGGTAAAACTACCTCATAAAATAGGATGAAACAAATGTAGCTTACAAATTTTCCTGTAAACAATGTTCTGCATCTTACGTGGGTGAAACAAAAAGATCGTTAAAGAATCGTATTAATGAATATATTAATAGGACAAAAACAGAGTTAGTTGTTTGTAAACATCAATATAACTTTAGTCACACATTTGATTGGGATAACGTAAAAATTATGGATCGAGAATCGTACTATACAAAAAGACTGATTTCAGATATGATCCATATCAACAGTAATTCAAATCATATTAATAAAAGAGAAGATATTTATGCTCTCAATAACATATATTTTTCTTTATTACAGAAATTAAATTTGTGATTAACTTTCCAATAGATAGATGGACATTAAGGTGGGGGGGGGGGGGGCAAACCCAAAAAAAAAAAAAAAAGCGTTTTTTCAACCTTTTTTGGGAGCCCCTTTCACGCTCGTATCTTTGGAGTTCCCGATTCCCGAGATTCTCGTATCTTTGGAGTTCGAGTGTAGTTAGGATGCCTGGACATAGCAAATAGTTTGATAGCTCCTTGCAGGATTCTCTATCGTTTTTCGGAACAAAGATATGCTCGACCTAATAATCTATTCCTTAAAATAGGCTGGATGATTGGCACTGGATGTAACTGTTACATCCAGTAATCTTCCATGTATTATAAATTAAAATCTTGACAAAATTTTAAGTATACCATTTTCGTAGATGATTATGCTGAATGCTATTTGGGTAAAATTTTGCACGCTCACATTCGGTCCTAGGAAATGGAAATTCGTGTTTGGGTGCTTGATCCTGTACGTCCCTGAAGACTCGTTCTAATTTAGCAAAAATTAGCAGGAAGGCTTGGATTTCGCCTTCACGAGCAGCATGAATAACTTCCAGCAGAGGGTCTTCCGTACAAAGGTCTATTCATCTATATAAAAGGATTGTCATATATTCTGGCTTTAATGTGTGTAAAATGACAGTCAGAGGATATTGGTATTCCAGTTCTGCAGCTGTCAGCACGGCAGGATAGGCTATTTCTTTGATGACTAGGAAATTCTCCCGTTGAACTCGTTGTTTTTCCTCGTGTCACTTATTCTCATGATATATCTGGTCCAGGTGAGCTCTAATAATGTAGGTCTGTTTTCCCACGAGGTGAGATATATTTTTTATAATACCTTCTAAAAATCCTAGCAGAGGCATGGAGGTACCATTTCATTCCTTGAGGAATTTCAGAGGCTGTTGTTTGGTTACTATGGTAGCTCAGTTCCTTGACTTCCCGTTTTAAATCAGTAAATAATTTTCGTGCTACTATCAGTTTTATTGGATTTAAAAGCTGTTAGTTATGCTATTACATTTCGGGTGCACAAGAAATCTGCAATTAGTTTGATCATTTATGATGGGGAAGTTAAACAAACCTCATCGTAATCGAATGATGTATGCAATGCGTATAAAGACTTTAATTTCAATTCTTTATGCAGTTGATTAAAATGGCATGTTTTCCACTTCCCGTTTCTTTCAGCACTTAAGCAGACGGCATTTTAGATATTTAGCAGTGTAACAGCAATTCACGTTATTGTATTCTGTAAAACTAAAAATGGTATATAGCCCGTGAATTCTGTCAGTGAACTTGCCACCTTTTGTATTGCATAAGATGCAAATCTTATCGCCTATTTTCTCGCTTATTGCTAGAGCTTTCTTATCATGTCGGGCCCGATCATACCTTTGCCTGAATCTGGGTTTCGCAGCGATTTTCTGAATTTCAGTGATTCGGACTATTAGGTCCCTGAGATAAGATCCATACGTTTCGAGTTCTTCTCCTTCTTGGCATAAATTAGGGACCCTGGCTACTCTGCCGAATACAAGTGCCTACGGCTTAATGTTTGTCGCCTCGTGAACTGAAGTATTACATGCGAATATGACGAATGGGAAGAGTAGAGTCCAAGCGTCGCAATTGTTCGCACAGTGTTTTATATAATCGATTAATACGATACGGGTCCTTTCTAGTGACCCATTGGTTTGAGGTGGGTAAGCAGATGTTATTAGGTACTTAACGTGAAATAACCTAGGGTTTTCATTAGACATCCGATGAAGCAGTTACGTACGTAAGGGTTAAAAAACTGATATGGGTAACATAAGTGGAACAAAAGTCCAGGTATAAAATTGTTTTACCTTTTCGAAGGTGCATGTAAATATAAATGTATCCGATCAGAGAATGTTAGCGATGAAATGTTTTCTAGAGGAGAGAGCTAAGAACAGAAAAGAATAACACAGAGATGTACAAACTGGATTGTACTCTAATACGCGCGCACACGAGATTAGAGTTAAAGCCCAGCTAACTGAGGTCGCATGGATGCATGTATAGTTGTCTAATTTAGATCAAATATAAATATGTTAGTGTTACGAACCAAGTATTCTGTTTAATCTTTAGAATTTTTGACTTTAATAATGATAGTTATATCTTGAATGTCACAGGTAAGAAATCCTAAGTCTCACGCTGAATATTTGGGTAGAAGCTTGCCAACATGCAGAGTACTGTTTAGGTACTCCTTTTTATTTATGAGATTTTTTTCACTTTTCTTCGTATTGAAAAATGTTGTACCCAATTGGAAAAATATTAAAAATCAATAGTAAAGATTACAGATCATTTCTAATATTCCAACTCCAGGACTTTTAATTTCGGTCAAATGTTTATCCCAAAGCAAGAAAATCGCTCTAAACAATTCCGTACAATTTGAGCTTAACTATTGTACGTACTCAGCACTCACAATTCGGATAAAGTTCGGCATAGCTGAATTTTCCGATTTTATTGAAAATTCGTATACTTATGTATTTTGACGCGCTGATTAGGAATATGATAGTGAAAATTGGTGAGAAAGCGATTTTCATGGTGAAAACCATAAAAAAAACACCACGAAAATCATGTTTTTTGCGTTTATCTCAGTAAATACGCAGAATATCGAAAAACGTTTCAAACAAAAGTTTTAGCTAGTAAACGTGCAAGGACGCTTGAGAAATAATAGTAATTAGTTTATGATTGTAGCTGATTGTTATAAACAAATTATATCAACAAATATTTGGATGAGGATCTCAACGGCAGAAAAAAATTATTTGTTGACTAAAAGTGCTCACGTAGCTTACATAAATAATACACGTGACCAATGATAACTTTGGTAGCTTACTTTTTTTTATGTGTTTACCTGTATAATAATATTTAAATAAGTAAAGTGAAAAAATAAAATTTTGAAAATATGATTTTTCATTTTTTTTAAGTGCACAAATAAACTCACAACTATTCAGTATTATTGCATCTGCATTCTCAAATCCTTCACCAATTCTTACTATTATAAGCAATTAATAAATTTTGGTTTCCATCTGTAGGCCACACTTTTTCTTTCCATGGTACCATTGGTGCATATCAAATTCTACAACTGGTCCTGAAAATTGATTTTTCTTTCTTTCAATAAGACATTCAATAGATTTATCTTGTTTTTAACAAAATAGTTCAATGTACAACCAAAGAGATGAATTTGAATCTAAAATGGTGAATCTTCAACATGAAAAATGAATGTTTGCAAAAGTAGTTCAACTTTCAACATAATAGTGAAATTTGCAACTGAAAAGCGTACATTTTCAAAAACGAAGATTTATTTCTACCAAAAAAAGTAATGTTCAAACGAATAGTTTACTTTTCAACCAAGAAGATTAACTTTATAACGAAAAAGGCATAATAGTTCATTTTTCGACTAGACAAGATAAACTTGCAACCATAAAAGTAACAGTTGAGTTTTTAGCTTTTTTTTTTAACTCAACTAACTTTTTAACTAGTTTTCATCTTTCAAACCTTAAGTGTCAACATAATAGTTCAATATTTAACCAAATAATTGAATTTATGTGAACGAATAAATAAATTTGCAACCAAAAATATGAATCTTCAGCCAAGAAACTTGAAGATTTTATAAATGTATCCAACATTTAACCAAATAGGTGAATTTTCAATGAAAAAAGGTGAGTTTTCAAACCCGAAAATTTATTTTCTTCCTAGTTGGAGAAGCGAATTTCCCAAGACATCATGCTGGCGGATCACGCCATCGTGAGAGGTCTAGAAGTAGTAGGTCTAGTAGGTCTAGTATGACTAGTAGCAGCCGTCGACATCGTTAACGTCTCCGGGAACCGAGAGTCAGCCATAGACAGCGATTCAGGTCGTCATGTAACGAGTCACGGTATACACCATCGCTAGAGTTGTTGCCGTCATTGCCACAAGGACATCCAATAGTTACGGAGACAGCTCCGGTTCTACTGCTGAATAGTCAGCTTACGTCTAGTAATCAGGCGACAAATAATACTGTGATAACAGATGCAGGCAGCGGATCTCGCAAGGGAGGTGAGACAAAAAACTGAACTGTTAGCCTGACGATCTTGTCCAACAGACAAGCCAAGTTCTGAGCTTTTGTTTTTAACTCACAGAGAATCATGATGCGGGAAAGTTAATATATGATTTAAATTTTATTCAATTGTTAGGTAGAAAAGCTTGCGTAATTCGAACGATAAACAAAAATTCAAGACATATGTTGCAAAAAAGTACGCCTGATGAATTTTCGTTTGGAAAAAATTTGTCTGAAAAAATTGAAGAAGTGAAGATTTATGAAAAAGTTGAAAATGATTTGAAAATAACAATATATTCCAATAGATTTAATACTTTCACGATGATTCATTAAGATAAATTTTGAAGCTTTTTCGGGTTTCAATCGTGTGCAAAACTATGAAACTTGCCGGAGTTTCGTGAATATTGCAGTTCACTTCTTCAGGGCTGACTTGCAACTGACGTTTCGAGTTATGTTGTTCTTATATAGATTCTCTACGATGACTATGATTGGCCAGATCGCCCCATGGTGAGAGCTGCTCTAACTTGATTGGCCAATCAACTCTTTTTTAAAAAACCCAAAAGGACGGAAAGCCAAATCGGGTTGGAAATATACGCATCGTCCCTATTGATTTTATTAGGGTGTTTCAAGATTTCAATTGCTTCTCTATGTTTTCTTTCAAAACTATTATATTTTTTTACGACGACTTTTGTTTTGTCAAATATAATGCTATGCCCGGTTTCAACATGATGCTCATTTAGTGCTGACTGCGTGAAATGTTTCAGCCTGACTTTACTCTCATGTACCTTTACACGTTGGCTCACCGCCCTTCCGGTTACTCCAATATAGACTTTGCCACAAGAACAAGAAATTTTATATACCCCCGGAACACTGAGAGGTGCCTTTCTATCCACAGGGTTGTTTAGAACTTGCCCTATTTTCGCAGGTGGTTTAAATATGGTTTGGATGTTGTGTTTGTTGAGAATTGTTCCTATTTGTTCTGTGATTCCTTGAATGTAGGGTAGGATGGTTTTCGTTTTTTTCTCTCCTTCTTCAGTGGGTTGTGTTGGCTTGTTTTTTTGAGTGTATTTTTATATTGCTCTCTCAATTTGTTTGTTTGTGTAATCGTTTTGTATTAGGATTTGCTTAACCTTTTGTAATTCCTTTTGTAAGTTATCTATGTTTAACCAAACATGGAATAGTTAAATTTTCAGTTGAAAAAATAATTTCAAAAAATTTTAACAAAATAATTTAATTTTGAAAACAAGATGTTTCAACAACAATGATGAATTATGAAAAAAATGAATTTTTAACAAATTACATGAATTTTTAACCATATAGTTTATTTTTCATTCTAAAAAATATCAATTTTAATCAAAAATGTAATCTTTGGATTCTTATTTCAAAAAATTATTTTTTAGTAAGAAAAAAACTAATTTTTCACAAAATTGTTGAATTTTCTACCAAATAGTTGAATTTTATACTGAATTTTACCATTTTCTAGCGAACAAGATAAGTTTTCTACAAAACAGTTGAATTTTCGACAACATTTTTAAATTTTCAGTTAAAAAAATTAATTTTTAACATACAAAAAAGAAAGTTTCAACAAATTAGTGGAATATTCAACGTGAAAAGATAAATTTTCAACAAAAAATTTAATAAACATTAAAT
Organism: Andricus grossulariae; assembly: GCA_011634705.1. Lineage (NCBI taxonomy): Eukaryota > Metazoa > Arthropoda > Insecta > Hymenoptera > Cynipidae > Andricus > Andricus grossulariae. Next base: position 88,227,930 of record JAABKJ010075445.1, on the reverse strand, counting down.
TTTCACCAAGAAGTTTCATTTTCAACAAAAAAAATGGATTTTCTCCCCAAAATAAAACTAATTTTTAACAAAATACCTAAATTTCTAACCATAAAGGAAAATTTTCAACCAAAAAGAAGAATTTTCAATCATGGAGGTAAACCTTTTACGAAAAAGATGAATTTTCAAGAAATTACATAAATTTTCAACCAAATAGTTGATTTTTTTACTAAAAAATATCAATTATAATCAAAAAGGTAATCTTTGAATTCTTATTTCAAAAAATTAATTTTCAGCAACAAAAAACTAATTTTCTAGAAAACTGTTGAATTTTGTACCAAATAGTTGAATTTTCTACTGAATTATTAAATTTTCCAGCCAACAAGATGAGTTTCCGACAAAACAGTTGAATTTTCGACAAAATGTTGAAATTTTCAGTTAAAAAAATTAATTTTTAACATACAAAAACGAAAGTTTCAACAAATTAGTGGAATTTTTAACGTAAAAAGATAAATTTTCAACGAAAAATTTAATAAACAATAAATTTTCAGCAAGAAGTTTCCTTTTTAACCAAATAAATGGATTTTCTACCAGAAAAAAAAAACGAATTTTTAACAAAATACCTAAATTTCTAACCATAACGGTCAATTTTCAACCAAAAAGAAGAATTTTCAATCAAGGAGAACAAGTCTCATGCAAATAAATAGTTGATTTTTGAGACTAAAATATATAAATTTTCAACCAAAAAGGCAATAATTGAATTTTTATTTAAAGCAAGTTAATTTTCATTTACAAAAAAAAACGAATTTTATAAAAATAGTTGAATTTTCTACCAAATAGTTAAAATTTATACTGAATTACTGAATTTTTCAGCCAAAAAGAGGAGTTTCCTACAAAACAGTTGAATTTTCAACAAAAAAGTTAATTTTCAACCAAACAGTTGAATTTCCAACATGATTCAATTAAATTATTTCCGTTCAAGATTAGGGTGATCCAAAAAAATAATTTTTCTGATTTTTTAATGTCTCACCCCCTCATTTCGTGTCTTTTGGTGAAAAAAAATTTTCCTAATTTTTTTAGATTTAAAAAAAAATGTTTAGAGTTAGGGCATGACCTTTAAAGTACCCGAAAGTCTTTTCTGAATTTTATGAAAGTAAAATGAAAATTCAAGTGGCAAATTATATGAAAAAATTTATTATACAAATGTAAAAAATAGTCCCCTTAAAATAAACATTTTCCCCCTTTTCACCCAAAATAATCCATAAAAAAATTAATTTTCTTTCTTTAAAACTTTTTCATTAAATATACATATATTCATATATTCAATATATATTATATATATTGAAAGAAAAAGCTTTAAAGAAAGAAAATGTAATTTTTGATGGATTATTAATGGTGAAATTGGGAAAAATATTTATTTCATGGGCACTAAACATTCTTATAAATATCTAAAAAAATTAGGAATATTTTTTTCACAAAATGAGACAAAACGAGGGGGTCAGGCTTTAAAAAATCAGAAAAATTATTTTTTTGGAAAATTTGGGATGATAAATAAGAAGCAGAACTGTTTTATTTTTAAATTAAAAATTTTGAAAATTTTGAAAATTTTTTTTTTAAACTTCTAATCAAAATTTGGTTTAAAATTGAACTATTCACACGAACATTCGTTTTTTTTGTTGTTGTAAAATGAATTTTTTAAACTGTATATTCAAGTATTTCATTGGTTAAATTTTTTTTTATTTAAAAATTTACCTAGTTAGTTGAAAAATTATCTTTTTTATTTAAAAATTCAAGGTTTCGGTCGAAAATTCGTCTTTTTTCGTAGAAAATTAATGATTTTGGTGAAAAATTCAATTACTTGATTAAAACTTAAACTCCTTTGTTAAAAATTTAATTTTTTTTATCTGATTTTTTTTAATTAATTTTTTTCACTAAAAATTTAAGTACTTTGTTGAAAATTCCTTTTTCTTGTTACAAATTAATTTTTTTTAATTGATCATTAAAGCAATTTAGTTGAATGTTCCACAATTTTAGTTTAAAATTTATTCATCTCTTCCGCGGTTGAAAATTCAACTATTCCCAACTATTTTTATGAAAATTTGATTACTTTGTTGAAAATTTAACTCTTTTGTTAAACATTCATCTTCTTGGATAGAAAATTCGTCCATTTGTATTGAAAATTTAACTATTTTATTAAAAACAAAATTATGTTTTCAAAAATTCCAATATTTTGTTGAAAATTTCATTATTTTGTTAAGAATTTAACTGTTTCGTTAAACATTCGTCTTTTTCATAGAAAATTGGTCCTTTTAAATTGAAATGTTTATTTCAAATTGAATTATTTTGTTAAAAATTCAACTGTTTCAATGAAAATTTTATTATTTTGTGGAAAATCTAAATGTTTGGTTAAAAATTTTGTTTTTTGGATAGAACATTTGTCCGTTTGAATTAAAAATTAAACTATTTTGTTCAAATCTAATTATTTTGTTGTCAATTGAACTATTTTATTGAAAATTTGTTTATTTTGTGGAAAATTTAACTGTTTTGTTAAACATTTTGTTTTTTTTATAGAAAATTCTTCCTTTTGGATTGAAAGTTCAAATATTTTTTTTAGAATTAAATTATTTTGTTAAATATATGACTGTTTCATCAAAAATTTTATTATTATGTTTTGTTAAACATTCGTCTTTTTGAATAGAAAATTCGTCCTTTTGGATTGAAATTCTAACGTTCAACAATTTGGTTGGAAACGTAAGTATTTTGTTGTAAATTTTGCTTGTTCGGTAGAAAATTACTTTAATTGATTAAAAATTTAACTATTTAGTCAAAAGTTTACCTTTTTTGTTGATAATTAATTTTTTTAGTTGAAAATTCATTTTTTCAACTGAAAATTGAACTATTCCATTTTTAGTTTAAAATGTATCGTTTTTAGTTGACAATTCATCAGTTTTAACTATTTGATATAAAGTGAAAGTTAAAAAAAAAACATTATCTTCTTGTTTAAAAATTGGACCATTTGGTTAAAAATACTATTTAATTAAAATAATATTTGGTTCAAAATTCGTCCCTTTTGGTTTAAAGTTCAACTATTTGGTTGTAAATACAACCCTTTAATAAATAATAATTTTTTTATATGAAAATATTTTTTAGAATAGCTTGACGTAATTTTTAAACGGCCTCTTGGTGATTATTGAATATATTTTTAAATTATAAATTGAAAAATTTGTCAACGCTGCGATAATTAAAAAACAATCATTCAATTTTTATTATTCTCTCCATTATCAACAAATTATGAAATAATTATTATTATGATTCATCTTGAGATTAAGAACTCATTTTTCATAATAATAATAATAATAATAACAATAACAATGATAACAATTTCTCTTATCAACTAAACTCAATCTCGCAATAACTCTGATTTAAAAAATAATTTCTCTTGCGAAAGGAAAATATTTTCATGTTTTGCAATTTTAATGACGAAAATTGCTTACGTAGGCAAAGTTAACAACAATTATGAGACATGCGTCATAATTATTTTATGGTTAATTTATTCTTCATGCATGGTCTTGTAAATAAGCTTTGGTTGCAAAAACTGTTTTTTTTTATGAATAATAATTTTTTTTTGCAATTTAGATTTCAATAATGATAAATAAAAAAACTTTAACCTATAGTTGAAATTAAGTTAAAAGTATTATTATTGGATAATTCTCAAAAACTGTAGAAATAACAAATTATATTTTAGGTTTATAAAAAAAAGCAAAACCTTCTTTATTTATATAATTTCAATTTTTTGAATAGATTATTTGAGAAATAAAAATTAAGCAAAAAGGATCGAAATATACTATTTTGATTATTTTTAATTTAATTAAAAATAATTCAAAATTTTAAAAGTTGATAGATTTTTTGTAATGTTTTTTAGACGTGAAGTTGAAAAAGAATTTAAATATTGATTTATTCTAAATTAATTTTTTTCAATGAAAAAAAAAGTACAAATATAATTTTTTTCAAACATATTCAATTTAATTTATATTTTTAAAAATATGGAGTCTAAAAATAATTTTCAGAAAATTCAAATTAATATCAATTTTTTAATTAAATAGAAACTATTAAAAATCAATAGAGATTTGAATGTTTAAGCTTTTATAATTTATAGAAAAACTAGATTTTTTTTTTATTTTGTAGAATTTTACAAAATATTAGGAAGAATTCGAGACAGTTTAAAAAATATTTAGGACTTTCAGAAATTTGGAAGAAATTTAAAAATATTTTTAAATTTTTCGGAAATCTTTTGAATTTTTAAAATATTTTTCTTCTCTTCAAAATTTCTAAAATTCCTAAATAAAATTAAAATGATTTAAATATGTCCAAGATTTTTATTGAATTCTGCAAAATGAAAAAAAAAATCTTTAAAATTTTCCAGATTCTTTTTTAAATATTTTTGAAACCTTTTGAAATCTTTGAATTTTTTTAAAATATTCTCTTAAAATTGATCGAAATTTTTCAAAATTCTTAAAAAGCTCCTTCTTTCGAAATCTTCAAAAATCTAAATAAAAAAAAAACTAATTCATCTTTAGAAATTGAAAATTATTTTAGAATTGTTTCAAAAATTCTAAGTATCTCTTAAATTTAAATTCAACCATTTGGTTCAAAATTGATGTATTTTTTTTTTGTGGTAAAAAAAAATCTTTTGGGTTGAAAATTCATCTTTTTTGTTAAAAATTAATTTGTTTTAGTTGAGGATTCAAGTATTTTGTTGAAAATTCGTATTTGCAGGTTACATCCAACTGTTTTTTCTTTTAAATTAAAATCTTTTTTTGTTAAACATCAATTATTACATTTTTCATTGAAAATTCAATTCCTTGGTTGAACATTCATAATTTTATTTGAAAATTCTTTTGTCAAAAGTTGATTTTTTATATGAAAGTT